>CM042382.1:14163521-14763521 GCA_023634145.1 Thymallus thymallus
TGACGAGCCCGGCTTAAAGTTAAAGTAGACATGCTCCATAAACGCTTACCGCAGATACCGAAAACAGATGACACTGTACATTGAGACGCTTCATTTCACGTGGAAACGCTTTCGCAGCTCTGAAAACGTGTATGTATTCATATTTAATGTACAGCACAACAGGGTCACAGCATATGAAAGGAGAAAGTAGACAGCCACACAGGAAGTGTTGTCTACGCAACAAAACAACGCAGAACAACAGGGCTTGCCTTTGGACAAAACCTGCAGTTTTCACATGCTTTCATCCAATTATGCACAGGCATGGTATTCAACACACACAACCCCATCTCTACACCCAATATTTCCCTCTTTCTTGATCTCTGCATTCTCATGCCATCCACGTGCAGCATGTTAAAGCACACAAAGCGATATAAAGACACTTGACAGGTTTGATCTCTCCAAGCCTGGCTGTTCGGCGTCCGACATTCCCCCTATCGCCACCGGCACCACCACCAATGCACAACCGGGCCTGTCAAGCAGCTCCACCAGCTAATGTCAGGACAATATTGAACAAATGATAGGGTACAGATAGTGTTAGCACTCGGGGACACATCGGCACTTTAGCATATGCGCTGCTTATATACGCTGGGGGGTTGCGGGTAGGTTGCTCCCTCTTCACATAGATGTCCATGGCAGTCGCCCTTGGCTGTTTGAAGAGAGGATACAGTTGAATAAAGGTTGTCAAAATATGGCCACGCTGCAATGTTTCCCAACGAGCAATGCAGCTAGGTAAATGACAGTCCATCTCGACATACACATCAGTATGCCAATACCATCGAACAACTCCTAGAAAGGACATTCAAATTCCCATATTCCCTATTAATTAGGCCTATGTTTTTATGTGCAATACCAGGGCTCCAGACTGCGACCATTGAATCGCATTTTGTGAGCTGCACCTCAATCAAACCTTCCTCTTTTTTGGGTGGACGAAAACATGATTGGTCAAACAGCGAAGTGCATTATGCTCATGATTCCTGTAATGAAAGCATCTGTCACGTTGTGTCAATGATCGGGAGACAGGCGCAGGAATAGGGAATAGGGTTTTTTAATAACACCCACAATTACAACGTGCCATGTAACGGCACGGGGACGAAGCCCAAAACTAACACGTATACAAACACACAAATAAATACACGGACCCGAAATAATAGGTGCACAACAATACACGGGACGAGACCCGTAATAACACTCCGGACGAGACCTGTCCGATCATTGACACAACGTGATAGTATCTGCCGCTGTGCCTGTTTCGCTGGGGCTGACTGCTATAATGAGCAAGCCTTTCACACTCTCTCTCTCCCCTCGTGCGGACCAAAAAATGTATAACATTTTAAAATGAAAAAACACAACTTTTTAAGTAATACAGAAAACTCAAGATGGTATTGACTCCTGGTATGACAGATTATGTAATATGCTATATAGTGAATTGGCTGGGTAAATCTGTAAATGCTTCCAGAAAAACTAACGGCCCAAAAGTGGGTAAACCCTTCTGGAATAAGGAACTAGATGCATTATGGTCACAGATGAGGTTGTCTGAAAAAAGGTTCCTAAAGCGTAAAGGAAATAAAAAGCTGAAGGAAGAGCTAAGAAATGTATTTAAAGCGTGTCAAAAGATGAAGGCCTGTAAAAGCGTAGGTTTAGTCGTGGGCAGACATTACAACTGGAGCAGCTACTATAAAACTGGGGGAAATGGAAAATAGATTTTGCACTTTTATTTTCAGGCATTAACAGCACTTCTATGTTTGATGATTTTAAAGAAACATGTTCTGGTAAAGATGAGTTGGAGGAGGAAATGCAGAGGGAGTCCTACTCCCCTAACCAGTATCTGAATGCAGAGGGAGTCCTACTCCCCTAACCAGTATCTGAATGCAGAGGGAGTCCTACTCCCCTAACCAGTATCTGAATGCAGAGGGAGTCATACTCCCCTAACCAGTATCTGAATGCAGAGGGAGTCATACTCCCCTAACCAGTATCTGAATGCAGAGGGAGTCCTACTCCCCTAACCAGTATCTGAATGCAGAGGGAGTCCTACTCCCCTAACCAGTATCTGAATGCAGAGGGAGTCCTACTCCCCTAACCAGTATCTGAATGCAGAGGGAGTCCTACTCCCCTAACCAGTATCTGAATGCAGAGGGAGTCCTACTCCCCTAACCAGTATCTGAATGCAGAGGGAGTCCTACTCCCCTAACCAGTATCTGAATGCAGAGGGAGTCCTACTCCCCTAACCAGTATCTGAATGCAGAGGGAGTCCTACTCCCCTAACCAGTATCTGAATGCAGAGGGAGTCCTACTCCCCTAACCAGTATCTGAATGCAGAGGGAGTCCTACTCCCCTAACCAGTATCTGAATGCAGAGGGAGTCCTACTCCCCTAACCAGTATCTGAATGCAGAGGGAGTCCTACTCCCCTAACCAGTATCTGAATGCAGAGGGAGTCCTACTCCCCTAACCAGTATCTGAATGCAGAGGGAGTCATACTCCCCTAACCAGTATCTGAATGCAGAGGGAATCCTACTCCCCTAACCAGTATCTGAATGCACCCCCCTCCAGGTGTCCCCCATCTTCCTCATTAGCCCCTGAAGATTACATATCTATCTGTCCAAACAACTTTCCAGGAGGTGACTGTATACAGTATGAGATCGTCAGCATACAGAGAGTTTGCGGACCTGCCCTCCTCGACTTATACCTGTCATCCCGTGCCGACCTCTCAGGGAGATGGCTAGGAGTTCGATGGCTATATCAAACAGGACAGGACTCAGGGAACAGCCCTGCCGATTATCTCTATGCAGGGAGAAATATTGCGAGAGGGTGCTGTTTGTACAAACAGATGCTTGAGGAGCTGAATACAGGGCCTTTATCCACGAGACAAAAGTAGGGCCAAATCCAAATATTTCAAGTGCAGTAAAAAGCTACCGCACCTGCGCTCTATTGCACTGAAAAGCCAAGTGACATTCACTCCTGATGTATTTACCTGTTGCAACCTCCACAACTACTTTTATTATTATTTGACCCTGCTGGTCATCTATGAACATTTGAACATCTTGGAGAAAGAATTGGCCTTAAAGGCCATGAATTGTTATAATCTCCACCCGGCACAGCCAGAAGAGGACTGGCCACCCCTCAGAGCCTGGTTCCTCTCTAGGTTTCTTCCTAGGTTTTGCATTTCTAGGGAGTTTTACATCGGCTGATGTAAAAAGCGCTTTATAAATACATTTGATTTGATTTGATTAAAATTCAAAGGCCTTCTGGGCATCCAGAGAGAGTGGGGGAAGACTTTGGTGAGTAAAGAATACTGAATAAGCGCCGTAGGTTACCAAATTAATGTCTGCCCTTGATAAACCCTGTCTGATCGGGGTTTATTATTGTAATCATAACCGCTTCTAATCGGATAGCCAAAGCCTTAGTAAGTATCTTATAGTCACAGCAAAGCAGGCTAACGGGTCGGTAGGACTCACATTTCAGTGGGTCTTTCCACTTTTTCAGGAGGACTGATATTACTGCCTGTGACATGGTTGGGGGGAGTGACCCCTGCTCATCATAGACGTCGCATAGTTAGGGTGTCAGCTTAGAAGATAATCTTTTGTAAAACTCACTTGGGTAACCATGGGAACCCGGGCCTTACTGCTTTTCATTGATTTTATTGCCTGGTCAATCTCTGCTACAGAGAGGAGCTTCTCAAGATCTGATTTATTTTCCGGATCTAGTTCAGGACAGCAACCTTGCAGACCTATTCCGTGACAAACGTTGGTTGGCTAGGCTGGCTTACCTGGTTGACATTTTCAGAAAGGTCAATGAGCTAAACACAAGCCTCCAGGGCAAGGAATCAACCATTTTGGAGCTTGAAGATGGCATCAGAGGATTCACTGCACGCCTGGGATTGTAGCAGTCACAGCTGAATGCTGGAGCATATGGCATGTTCTCTGTTCTGTCAGCTCACATGCATCAGATAGATCCCCCCTATGTGAAGCTGTGAAGAAGGAAATGGCTGAGCACATGGTCAGCCTGCAGCAGAACTTTGACTGGTACTTCCCTAACCCACAGAGATCTCAAAAACTTCAGTGTGGGAGGTATCCCTTTCAAGCAGTGTTTTCATCAGACCTAGGACTAAGTCTGCCAGAGATGGAGGCCTTAGTGACACTACAAGCAAGCAATCGCAGCAAGATGCTTTTTGTGGCACACACACACACACACACACACACACACACACACACACACACACACACAGTTCTGGGTTGCTCATCTACAGCAGGAAGCGGTCTCCTGCCTGGCTGAGAAAGCAGTAGATGTTCTGATCCAGTTTGGCCACACAGCTATGTGAGTAAGGGTTCAGGATGTACAGTAGGCATGATCATTTTTTTATCTGTACTGTTACTTTTTTTTTTTTAACCTTTATTTTACTAGGCAAGTCAGTTAAGAACAAATTCTTATTTTCAATGACAGCCTAGGAACAGTAGGTTAACTGCCTTGTTCAGGGGCAGAACGACAGATTTTTACCTTGTCAGCTCGGGGATTCAATCCAGCAACCTTTCGGTTACGGGCCCAACACTCTAACCACTGGGCTACCTGCCGCCCCTAGGGTTGCACTATCAAAAACTGAGCCTATGTGTGTGTTCTGTTCACAGGAGGTTGGTGGCACCTTCATTGGGGAGGAATGGTATCAAATACCTCAAACACATGGTTTCCAGGTATTTGATGCCATTCCATTTGCGCCATTCCGGCCATTATTATGAGCCGTTCTCTCCTCAGCAGCCTCCTGTGGTTCTGTTATACAGTACATCTGTGTGATGTGATCAGTCAGTTTATTCCAGTTCAGAATTAATTAATTAATTGTATTTTAACAGCAACAGTTCCAACCTAGACAGATATGTAAGAGTGTTATTAATGGGGAAACATAAACATTAATTGCTATTTATATGGGTATTTCATTATTTGTTTTTGTCTATATTGCATTTGTTTTAGTCCCAGAAAAACACAGAATTTTTTATTTGGGTCCGAGGCTGAAAAAGTTTAAGAACCCCTATTTTAGACTTATTAAAATGGAAGATTCTATGATGCCATCAAAGCTCTTTATCGTGCTCCAGTTGCCTGTGTTCAGGTCAATGACCTCAGGACTGGCTAGTTTCCATCCACTTACGGTATAAATCAGGGAGACGTACTCTCGCCCACTTTATTTGCACTATATGTTATTGATTTAACCCTGCAAATCAAACATACTAAACTTGGTGTTGAAGTTGCAGATATATTCCTAGGCATCTTGTTGTATGCTGAAGACATAGTTATCCTTGCTGAGACCGAAGATGACCTCCAGAATATGTTGAATATTGTTAATTTATGGTGTACTAAATGGAGACTAGCGATAAATCAAGAGAAGACCCAGATTGTTCATTTCAGAAATAAGGGTGTGAAGAGAAGTGAAGTGTTTTGGTACAACCCCATTATTCTACACTAGGCTCTATAAATACCTTGGTTTCACTCTGGATGAACACATGACCTTTGAAGATGTTATTAGATCACTGGCAAACTCTGCAGGTAGAGCCTTGGGGTCAGTGTTAAACAAAAGGAAAATATGTAAGGATCTTGGTTACTTTACTTATTCTCAGCTGTTTAAATCCTATGTGTGTCCAGTGATGGACTATTCTGCTGGGGTATGGGGATCCAAAGTACGTATTCATTTTGACAATGTTCAAAACAGAGCAATCCACTGCTTTCTTGGTGTGCACAAACAAAATCCAAACCTGTCCATCTGTGGAGATATGGGTTGGGAACCATGTGGGGTTAGGCAAAAAGGTGACATGGTACATCTATGAAACAGACTGATAAATATGCCAGAACACAGAATCATAAAAAAAACAACCCGTGGGCTAGAGAATTGTTATCTATTTTTGTGAAACTGATTTGCAGTATATATTCAGGAATAAACTACCATGTGGTGTTAACCAAATCAAGGACAAGCTTTTTCTGATCCACAAGGAAAAATGGGCAGCTGATATTTGGTTTAAACCTTAATTTAGAATGTACAGAGAATCATCACAGAGAACTACACCCCTAAACCATATGTCCACCTGAACCTAACTAAAAGACAAAAGTCAGTTTGAGTACAACTCCGATCCAGCACTCTCCCTCTGGCTATAGAAATGGGTAGATTTACCAGAGTGCCAGAAGAGGAGAGAATTGGCCTACTGTGTAATATTGGGGAAAATCAAAAATGAAATAATTGAGTGTTTTATTGCTGTCAAGTCTATTCCCGCTCCCCTCTCCGATGCTTGATGTCACTGGCTCTGACTACCATCATTACACACACCTGGCACCATCGTTGCGCGCACCTGTGCCTCATTATGAGACTCACCTGGACTCCATCACTTCACTGATTACCTCCCCTATATCTGTCACTCCCTTTGGTTCATTCCCCAGGCAGTATTAGTGTTTCATGTCCAGATGCGATGCTTTTTTTGTATCGGTCCATGTATATTGTATTATTAAATGCGCCACCTGCACTTGCTTCTCGACTCCCAGCGTCTCCGTTACAATTGCTCTCTGTGTGACGATCTGAGATATGTTGGTGATAACCCTAAAGGATTCTGGGTTACGGAACGAGCAGAGGCTTGAATTGTGTTTGAAATTGCTCAGTTTGTTCACATTGCCTGGAGAAGAAGGAGAAATGTACTGTTTGTGTAGTGTGGCTAGATGTAGCTGTACTGGCCATGGTTGTTGTTTGCATATCATTTGTTAAATTTTATTTTGTTTCTGTAGTGTTTTGTAAGCACGTGTCTGGGCACTGGTAGGTGTATGACACTTAAATAAATATGTTGTCCATGCTAAATAGAGGGTGTCAGATTTCTGTGGTGAATTAGCACCAATTGAATTAGGTCAACCCAAAAGTCATGACAATCACTGGATTAGGTTGCATATCAAATTATCTTGAATGATTAATTCATGTTTGGACTTGAATGATTAATTAATGTTAGAATATAACTGATTTACTGAATATGATGTCAGTGGTTCACTTCTTAATAAAGAATTGTGAATTACTTTATAAGATGATTACTCATTTTTCTATTGCTGTCACGAGACGAGGTAAGGGAACGAGGCGCAGAGCGATAGTTGCAGTCAGACATGTTTATTCACACGGAAAACAATAAACATCTAACCAAAGACAGCCACGTGAGCTGGTATGCATACACATGCAAACACAAGGATCCACAATGCAGGTGGATTGAGTGGAACAGAAATAGAATCCCCAATTAGAGACAACTCAAGACAGCTGCCTCTAAATGGGGATTAACAAAAATGATAATAGAGTTCACTAGAACTCTATTGTTATGTCCTGACTGTGACCTCTGGACTTCCATAGAGGATTCAAGAGGCCTGCCATCAGTCAGGACCAAAAACATTTTTGGTGGGTACGACCAAATCATGGGCTGATGCCACCAACTGAAAAAGTTAGTGGCACCAGTACCACCAGGGGAAAACGTTAGTCTGGAGCCCTGAATACTGTTAAGTATGTGCAATCCCATAGTAGAGCATCATGTAGTTTGAGCACCTGTTCCCAGATCTGTTTCTTGCCAACTCATTGCAACCATCACAGGAGTTGGCTATACAGCACAAACAGATCTGGGACTAGGCTAGTATGTGACCTGGGGCTACACTCTGTGAAGACCAGCACCTGGTCTGCCCTGTCCTCTGATTCTAGACCAGGACACCAACTATTCTTTGTCTGCAGAATGAATACATATAAACTAAGAATAAATATGACTTGGAGACTGGAGGTTAATGCAGTCTTCGGGGACCAGAGAGTAAACAAACGGAGGGGAGAGAGGCTAGCTATTCCTGGCCAGGGAGGTAGACGGAGTGTGCTACCTGCGTCTAGACGGATTAGCACTGGAGTTTTCGGTGTGTGTGTGGACATGCGTGTGTACATGTGTGTGTGTGAGGGTGTGCAAGTACGTGTGTGATGGTGACATTGTTTCTGGGTTGTGTGTGCCAAGCTTGTACTCTACTGTCTATACAGTACAGAAGACAACAATGGTCTAGGTAGCTGAGGTGTGAACAATAAGTTCAGCTCAATGAAAAATGTACGATAACATTGGATTTTGGGAGAAGCCATTGATGTTGGCAACAATTTGGAGATAATGATACTCTAACAGACACTATGAAGTATCACACAAAAGACTGCTTGTCAATGCAACTGTGTAAGGAGTTTACTAATATCTCCTTCCAGGTTATCAAACCAGAATATATCTTCTTGTGAGCGATAAAACAAACCCAAATGTATCCCGGGAGACTAAAAGGATTCTAATGAACTAACCTCTTGGACCAAATAATCCCAATGTACCATATATTATGCAAATGATTGCCCTTTTTGCAATTAACGTAAATGTCAGCTCTGCTTTTTCCAATCGTGCCCAAACCACACAAGTCTGTGACCCATGAAATTGCCAAGCACTTGGCATCAGTAGGTCTAGATAATGAACATCTACAAGGGAACGTATGTTCACCACTTCAGCGTTACAAGCCGGCTGCCATGTTATAAGGCAATCTACGACTGGGACCTCAACCAAGGTCTAATATACTTGAGAGGCTGCAGGACGTCAAGCAAAAGGATGAGTGGAACGTTGAATACAGAATCATTTTTTTCTATTTGCACCGAACAATATCATCACTGGAGCAGTGGGAGGTCCATGCTTTCATTTCTTGTTCATTTGCTATTTTTTTTCCTTCCCTCTCTCTTCATTTGGAGTGGAGCCATTATCGTTGCTAAGAGATGATGCGCCATTTGATCTTTTCTAAGAGATTACATTTTGTGGGTTTTTACATTTGCACCGTGGGTTGTGGCATCCACTCTACACTCAATTAACTCAACTTGCTTTGAGATGTCCTTGGTTATCATGTGGACTTAATGTGATTGCTTTCTGGTCATCATCAACCAACCTCTGTTGTGCATGGACTGAAGTTTTGTCATTGCCACTGGCTAACGGAATTGACCAATATGTCCTAACTGGATATGTTACTGGCAACACGAAGGCATAGAAAAAAAGATCACAGACCTTTAGTTCTTTGAGATGAATAGCACAAAGAAGGAGTAAAGGAATAAAGCAACAACAGTCACAACTCAGGTGGGATGTCGATGTCGTCGGCTCTACAGTCAGATTGTTTTCTTCAAGGGCGGCCATTTCGGCTCTAAGTACATAATGCCGCTTTAAGTCAAGTGAAGACTCTTTGGTATTCATGGGCTATTCAAGGCCACTTGAAAGGATCTAACATCGGGGTACTGCAGAAAACACATTCTCTGCACAGTAAGTAGAGTATGTACCCTTTATATACTGTTTGGCTTCCTACCTTTTATGCAGGGAAATAGTCACCTCTTCTTCTGTCTCTGAAGGATGATCTCCGTCCTTCAGAGGCAAGAGGGAATAGAATGGGGATGAGGTGTTAGTTTCAGATGAGGCTATAATAGGCTGCAGAGAGTAAATATCACACCTCGGTTGGTGCCTTGGCAAATAAAATAGAAGAAGTTGTAGGTCAGCACTCTGGGCATCATGGGGGATGGGGAAATACAGTCCTATTAAGAGAGCCAGGGTAACCTTGGAACTATAATTGGCATGCCTCTGCAGCATAATTATGAAATTTTTGTGCTGAAAAATAATTTTCTGCTCAACGGAGAAAGAAAGTGAGTGAAAGAAAAGAAAGAGAGGGAGGGAGGAGAAAGAGAATCTGTCTACGATTCAAGTCGGGGAGAAGACCTAACCATATCTCAAGACAAGCAATTACATTATCTCTGTTAATGTTGCATTTTTTTATTTTCCAGCGAGGAATAATTTATTCATGCACTGGGCCACTTGTTTTCATGGAAACTCTCTGAAATGATCCATGGCATCCCTCCTCCCTCCTCCCTCCTCCCTCCTCCCTGCTCCCTCCTCCCTGCTCCCTCCTCCCTCCTCCCTCCTCCCTCCTCCCTACTCCCTACTCCCTGCTCCCTGCTCCCTGCTCCCTGCTCCCTGCTCCCTGCTCCCTGCTCCCTGCTCCCTGCTCCCTCCTCCCTGCTCCCTCCTCCCTGCTCCCTCCTTCCTGCTCCCTCCTCGCTGCTCCCTCCTCCCTGCTCCCCATAATCTTGCTATTTCTTTCTTCACTTTCTTTCCCTGCAACTTTGAGAAAGTGTCTCAATTAAACAAGGATTTTAAACATTCATTATCGGAGGCTTAGTGGGGATATGTTTACTGTCCCGGAGATAAAGATGAGCAAGTTCTCTCTCACATTCTGTGTCTCCATGATCAAACCGGAGAAGAACGAGGAAGTGTCTCGTTGGGTCCAATCAGTAGCGAGTAGCGGGAAGATCAATTTCACCAAACAATCTCAAAGTCTCTCCACAGAGAAGTACATTCTATTTATTTGTTTTTACTTTATTTTCCATTAGTCTGGGTGTCAGCCTGATATATTTATTTCACTCTGTTTACTCTCTATTGAGTTGGGATATTGTTTTTTTTCTTTTTACCTTTATTTAACTAGGCAAATCAGTTAAGAACAAATCCTCATTTACAATGACGACCTACAGCGTCAGCCCCTGGAGAAAATTAGTGTTAAGTGCCTTGCTCAAGGACACATCGCCAGATTATTCACCTTTTTCGGCTTGGGTATTCAAACCAGCGACCTCTCGGTTACTGTCCCAACGCTCTAACTGCTAGGCTACCTGCCGGGCCAATCATCTTCCTCAAAAATCATAATGGACGGGTTAATCATTCCGTTTTCAAATGTCAACATTGCTATCCAACAGAAGAACAATATTTATGCTCCAATAATACGTGTTTTGGCTGAGCTAGACAGCAGAGAAGATGTTCTTGCCCTTCTAAAAAAAGGGTGATCTAATCATTGAATCCCATTGCATCATCTTTCACGCATATCACCCCTCATTACCGGCACAATGACAAACTAATTTCGAAAGCTAATTTCTCATCTAAACTGTGACAATTTAATTCACAACAACTTCAACCTGCGCAGTACCCAGTATATCCCAGGTATGGAGATCAAAGAAGAGATTTGAAAGTGACCATGAAATATGAATAATGCAAAGGTAAGGCTTTTTGAAAAGTCAGTAGATGAGATACCAGGGAAGGAGAGATTACAGTTAAATGCTTGGTGTGTTAATTGATTGGTCGGCTTATTTATTCATTTTTTCAAATACGTATTGACAAAGCAATTGGCTGACTGTCAGGTTGGGTAGCTGATTGGGGATAAAGGGAGAGGTAGATTGAAGACATGGTTGAAAAGATCTGTCGCTGAACACATTGGTCCATTGACCATTAGATGGAATTATATATCATCACATACACACATCTCTCTCACACACACACACTTGCCTTTGAGACCGATGTGAAGTGTTCTGTGACAGTACAAACTGTCAGCGCTCTCATCGTCATGGTAACCTCACAGGAGATTGACAGCCCACAATTTCACTGTCCCAAGTTGACAACAACAAGTGCAGTCAGCCTGGAAGGCTGGTGGTGGTGAGACACAGGCCCACACACACCTAGTCCACTTTTCCCCAAACAAACAAGGCATCATCAGACAGTATACTGTCTCCGTAACAGGATAAAATCAGTGGTGATCTTCTCCTGACAGGATAATGGGAAAACTATTTCCTGAGTGGGAAAAAAAACATGTTGCCGTATTAAAACCTGGGAAGCAAACGAGAAGATGTTGGAGCGTTAATCTGGCAACTTTCTCCTTGGAGTGCGGGAACGTCGTATTTATTCTCTAACCGGCTGTTTTGCTAACTCAATCCACAGTAAGAAAATCGAATCTAAAATAACTCAGCCGACCATAGATGGATTTCACTTTTGGGTTTATGAGAGAGAGTGCGAGAGAGAGAGAGAGAGAGAGTACGAGAGAGAGAGAGAGTGCGAGAGCACGAGAGAGAGAGAGAGTACGAGAGAGAGAGAGTGCGAGAGCACGAGAGAGAGAGCGAGAGCACGAGAGAGAGAGTGCGAGAGAGAGAGCGCGAGAGAGAGAGAGAGCGCGAGAGAGAGAGAGAGAGAACAGCATAACGTATACATTGATGGATGACAGTAGGGGGGCAAGCCGATTCAGATTGCCTGTTGTCCCTGAGACTGGCTAAGACAGCCATAGTATAAAGCATGGATTTGTGAAGGCCTCCAATTTATATGGAGGGATTACTAGAGAAATAGAGTCACAGGGCTGTGAGCTGTCATTTCACACACACACACACACACACATACACTCACACACACACACACACACACAAATAGAACAAATACACACACACACACACACACACACACACACAAATAGACACGAATACACAACCACTCACAAACAGCTAACCTTGTGGGGACATACAATGCAGTCCCATTCAAAATCCTATTTTCCCTAACCCTAAACCTAAACCTAACCCTAACCCATACCCTAACCCGTACCCTAACCCTAACCCTAACCTTAACCTTAACCCAAAAACCTAACCTTAACCCTAACCCTATCTCTTAACCCTAACCCTAAACATAATTCTAACCTTAACCCTAAACCCCCTAGAAATAGCATTTGTCCCCAGTTGGGAGTTTTGTTGGTTTACTATTCTTGTGGGGATGTCTGGTCCCCACAAGTATAGTTAAACATGTCCACACACTAGAGCTGGGATGATCAACCTAAAATTATCGACACTGACCATACCGATTACTTATCCCAGGCATTTTGCTGTTATTGTTCATTATGATAAGCAGCCTATGCTAGAGAAATGTGAAGTTTGAAATTAAATAAGTTTGCTAATATGGGTGATTGTTAACGGGACAATTGATGGCTATAACCATCAAACAGCCTCGTATACGGGTTGAAAACGGCAGATTTGTCATTGATAAGCGCCTAAATTGGAATGCAGTGGCTGTACAGTAACATGCTATATGCTATACAGTAACACGCTCAGGTTCTCCGCTTCAGGTTCTCCGCTTCAGGTTCTCCGCTTCACAGTGTTGTATGGGTTTTGAATGCACTCATGACTCCATTCTATGCGCACAAAAATTACAATCTGTTTGTCTGAAGTGCCTTTTGAAAGCCTAACACCGTAAGATCATATTTTATAACCATGTTTGAAATATAATAAGCTTTCAAATGATGCCCACCTGACCCAGATTGTTATTTAAAATGGGTTTAAAATTTTACTGAATGTATCCAGAGTATTTTATTATTTTACTGAATGTATCCAGATTATTTTATTACGTTAACAGTTTGGATTCAGTCTTGTGTCAGGTGAACTGTTGTGTCCTCAACTTTGGTCTGCAAATTGAATTGGTTGATCGATTTTTGGAAGTTGGCCGTATCCACATAAGCCCATTTCACGAGATGTAAGGGGTTAAAGGATCACAAAAAAACGGTGGTGCTGGTTAATGTTCTAAACATATCATTCTATTCCAATTCAGGAAATTTATTGGGATATGGATTTTTGACCATATCGCCCAACTCTAACACACACACACACACACACACACACACACAGATTAAAAGATAAATTCACTATAAAAGCAACTATACCCTCCATTCTCTCTCCCCCCTTTCAAATTGCCATCCTCGAGTCATGAAACAGCTCTCAAACATGCATGCATTATAGAGTGACTAAGAGAGAGGCCCAAGGCATTGGAAGAGAAGGGAGTGTAGCACATTCATAGAGATGCTATACTAATCATAGATTCCTATTTTTATATGTTTTATGGTCTTAATGCCGCCCAAAATCCCCATCTAGTCTCCCAATAAAATCCCTCTGGAACGGATATATTAGACAGAGTGTAAAAGTCTTACTTCTTCTTACCACACCTGAGCAGTGATCCCTAAAACAGGGATTTTTGGCAGTCCACCAGGAAATATGAAAATTAGAACAAAACAACAAAGAAGAGGAAGAAGCAAAACAGTTTTGTATTTGTGAGACAACCCAGGCTTTTCTAACATTGAGGGCTACAGAATAGAAACTTGACACAAATGAAGTTAACACTTGCATTCAAATCCAATACACCTCAATGAATCCCTGAAATACACCTGAGTGTACAAAACATTACAAAACACCTGCACTTTCCATGACATAGACTGACCAGGTGAATCCAGGTGAAAGCCTTATTGATTTCACCTGCTAAATCCACTTCAATCAGTGTAGATGAAGGGGAGGAGACAGGTTAAATAAGGATTTTTAAGCCTTGAGACAATTGAGACATGGATTGTGTATGAGTGCCATTCAGAGGGTAAGACAAAAGTGCCTTTGAACAAGGTAGTAGGTGCTAGGCACACTGGTTTGAGTGTGTCAAGAACTGCAACGCTGCTTTTTTTTTTTTATACGCTCAATAGTTTCTCGTGTGTATCAAGAATGGCCCGCCACCCAAAGGACATCCAGCCAACTTGACACAACTGTGGGAAGCATTGGAGTCAACATGAGCCAGCATCCTTGTGGAACACTTTAGACACCTTGTAGAGTCCATGCCATGAAGAATTGAGGCTGTTCTGAGGGCAATATTAAGAAGGTCTTCCTAATGTTTTGTACATTGTTGTGTATGTATATCCAAACATAAGACTAAGTCAATACGCTGCAAATAGCAAGCTTCAGTTGAACAGTATAGAATGGGAATCAAAACTTCAACCATCCCACCAGAAACATCCCCTTTTAACCTGGATCTTCTCTGAGTCGGGGCACCTCCAGGGCCGTCCTCTGGCCCCAGGCTGGAGTTCTGGAGAAGTGGAAGTGACAGGCTTTGGAAGCGGTGACTCTGCCAGGGCCACAGGCATTAGGAGGACCAGGGATACCAAATGCCAAAGAGCCTGTCAGTCACCTGGTCAGTCTGCCTAAAGGCTGGCAGAGTAGACAGAAGATAAGAGAGCCCAGTCTTGCACCTGTCCCCTAATTTGGATTTCCACACTGGCAAGGGGTGGCAGCGGATGGGTGAGGGATAAAGGAAGAGAAGGGGGTGAGGAGGGAGGGATGAGGGAACCCATAGGCTATTCATACACATTCTCTCTTTCTCTCTCACACATACACACACACACACACACACACACACTAGTGGTGTGAACTTTTAAACAAAATTGGGATCGTTAAAAAATTTTCCTCACAAAATTAAAACCACAGTGCAGTTATCACAAAACTACCACTAACATGTCCCGATCATCATCATAAAGGGAAAAATGTATATTAAACAAACACTTAACGTAACAATGCTGTAACGTTAGTTGGAGGAGATAAGCATCTTTCAAATTATTTGCTACGGATATAAAACACTCCACACGTCGTTGTCGTTAACAGTTGAAAAAATTGCAGAAAGTGAGACAGGGAAGTGACAACAGCGAAGTGCTGTATCACAATACTTTGAGAAGTTAAGCGAAAAGGTGGTAAAATCCAAACTTTGCGACGTGGAATTGAGCTGCAGTGGCACCAAAGAAGTGTGATAAGGTACGGAGTGAGAAAATCCCAGCTCTGATTACAGAAATGATTGCACATTGATATGCAGCCATTGTCAAATAAAGGATGTCGGCTTCACTGCTCTAATGGCACATCTAGAACCAGACTACAAGATGTCATGTTGAAAGACCGCAACGACCCTGATGGAGAAATTGTACAATGATTGCTCTGCAAGTACAACGTGCAAGCTCTCAAACACCCCATACATGGCGTTAACAGATTGTTGGACGTCTATGAACACCCTGTCATACATCACTGCAATGAGCCTTCACATTGATGAGAAGTGGGACATGAAGTCACATGTACTGACCACTGAGAACATGGATTAGAGGCACAAAGCAGAGAACCTAAAAACGCCATTAACTACCATCATTACTGGGTGGGTGGGAGACAGCAGTAAGTAGATGGAACTGCATTGGCCCCTAGAGGTCATACTCAGGACCATATCTGCATTGTGAATTCAGATGTCATTTTAAGATTTTTTCTTATCTTTTAAACATTTAAACTATTTAAAAATAAATGCAGTTTAAACGTTAAGAAATGTTTTACATTTGTCACATCCTTAACACACTCACACCTAACCTGTCTTCCTGTCAGACGCAGTGACACTAATCACCCGTTGTCTGCCCGATCGTCTGATGGCAGTCATCGTGACTGACAGAGGGTCAGGACTCAGGAGGATATAAGGCAATGTGTGTGTGTTTGTGTGTGCACGTGTGTGTGAGAGTGTGTGCGTGTCTGTGTGTTTCCTCGCTAGTCCTAGTCATTGTGACAGAGCATCTCCGAGTACCACCTCAGACAGTGCCAGATGTCAGTGTTCCAGACAGTTACAGACAGAATACAGAAGGCCTACTTTACCATTGGTTCCTGCAGCACAGCCAAATGTACATCTGTCACTTCTCGGATGGAATGAAACTTCAATGGGGGAAGGAAACATACCGGTACGAGTTACAAAATCATATAATTATATTTAGTTTGATCAGACACTGCAAAGTGTACTAATCTTTCATAATAATTATATAACCTATTATTTCATTATTGTGAGACAGTAATAGGTTTTATGTAGGTTTTATGACATAAATGTTGGGTGAAGTGTTAGCAATTAAATGACCTATCCATTATGAATCATAATGGATAATAATTCAGACCTATTAGCAAGGACACAAAATGGAAGACTAGTAGCTTAGTGTAATGGATGCCAGCGGACAAAGAGATATTGACAAATGCTACTGATAAGTTAAGGTGGACAGCAGTGGCTCCTAATACAATTACAATGTGAGCTATGTCAATCCCAGCTGTTATTATGCTACTTTAATCAAATCAACTCTTTCCTGTGGATCCTCTGACCTGATTGTAAAGTTTGTGCTCAGATGAAAGCAGATACTGGTTTCCAGGCAACACTAGTGATGTCATCCACAAACCATGTATTCTTCAGTTGCTACATAGGCACCAGATATAAATAAAATAAATACCACATCAAAAGATATTCATGATTCAACTTGGTGAAGTCAATTACATTCTAGTACATGGATAACAAAAAACAACGTTCAAAATCATTATGTACTTCTTAATCAACAATTTAACAAATTAAAAACATGATAAAATGCAGAGTATGAGTCATCATTCGACTGTGATTTGGTATTTTTTGGGGGGGAGAGACTGCAAGTTTTCCTACTGGACATGATCTAACACCTGGGTATCTGGTGGTTCACCCCTGGTTCTTTCTGCTCCCAGAGTAAGTAAGTGATAAAGGAAGAAAGAATAAAATCAATTTGGGGAGAGGAGCAGTGCTGGCATGGGCCGCGGGGCCTCCCTGTCTTTGTTTGTGGTGTTAATATGAGCTCAGCTATCCCAGGGGTCTCTGGGCTCTGTTCATCTAGCGAAAAGGGACACGGGCGCCACAATGAGAGGGCTGGGACACAGTGGCCTTGAAGCTGCCTTTGCCTCCCTAGGAGAAACAAGCAAATAGAAAAATGGAATTAAACTACAACATCCTCCATCCGCCGCACCTGGATCTAAGGGAGTATGCTGACTTTTCTCATCCTTCTATTTCTCTTTCTGTATGTTCTGGCTCAAACTAATCCAGGATATGTGAATTGATGTGTGTTATGTCCCAGCATTGCAGGCAAAACATTTATCTTTCTCTCCCTTTCTCTCCCTTTCTCTCCGGCATAACATATAGGAACTTACATTGCCGACATCTACAAAAAATATTCTCTCTCTATCGCTCTGTCTCACACACAGTATTTTTCTTGTTCCACCGTAGCTCTCCCTTGTCCTCTCCCCCTTTGCCTCACCATATCACCCTGTCTTTCCATCATCTCCACATGACAAGACTCACAGTAAAAGGTCACACTTTGAAAGACCACGGTAATTGATGTTCCCAGTCTCATCTCTTTAGATCCTCTTGCCTTATCTGAACACATTAACAGGCCCACAAGCCCCGCCGGGGAGGAAGAGGAGGGAGGCCTGAACATTACAAATGGCTTCCCCGTTCAAATTAAGGGGCGCTAAGTGCCCATCTACCTACACACAATATTTTGTCAAGGAAGTGTAGCTTACAAAAGTCGCTACTGACAGATAGAGTGCGGTAGAGAGAGAGAGAGAGAGAGAGAGAGAGAGAGAGAGAGAGAGAGAGAGAGAGAGAGAGAGAGAGAGAGAGAGGAAGAAGAAAAAGAAGAGAGAGGAGACATAGAGAGAAAGGAGAGATAACAAGCTATTTATCTGAAAGCTGTCAGCCTGCCTTCACCTGAGCATTAGAGTAAACAGGTTTCCATTAATGGCCCTTGTCACACAGATGCACTGTGGGAAAGCAGCAGCACACCGCTGGGGAAATGATGGTTATCAGCATAATCACAGCTGATTCCACCCTGCTTTATAGTGCCTCAACACTCCCACAACAAATTGGCTATCACCATATTTCAATGAAATGATCCGGCTGCAGATGCCTTCGAAAGAGCAGTAAGAATAGCTGACAGTTTAGTGTTGTATTTTGAAAGTAATGGTGGGGGTATTATGTTTAATGTGTTTTTAGGGGGAAAGAGCATCTGCTCAAATTATAGTTTTAAAAATCTTTCAATTTCAGCCCCTGAACTGTCGTCTCGTTCCAAACAAAGAGGAATGGCAGGGTGTTATTTGAATGCAATATGTCGGGTAAAAGCATAAAAGGGAAGAGCGTGAAAAAGTTTTGGGACACTTTTCTGACGGATGCACTTTAGCAAATATACTTCCTGAACAGAACACAAGTTAGCACTGAAAGGGCCTGAAATAAGAAGAAACGGTAACCTAGAATAAGTTTGTTGGGTAAGTTGGGCTACCGTATATGGACTTCATTCATCAACCAATCTATCAAAAACAGTAAGGATACTCCATTTCAAGGATATAAGGGTAAATAAAGTATCATCTTAGGTTACAATAAATTATGTTTGAGTTAATATAAAGAGGAGTTTTATATTGATTCAACATGTTTTATTCAGTTAAAAGGAAGACAACTTTTATTCTCACAGTAGAAAGATAAAGTTCTTGCCTCTTCTGCTTGACTAGGCTCCTTTATCTGTTCTCTATTCAACTGTCTATATTCTCTTGATATGACTGACTTGTTTGACTCTGAACTAACTTTGATTATACTAGTCATTCAATCTGTAAACATAGATGTAACCTATACTATTTTCTCAATATCCAGCTGATTGACCAGGATTCACCTGGTCAGCGCATTGCTATTGGTCTAGTGCTCCTCGTCTCTTCATGGCTGTGCTACAATATATCACTACTGTTATGTTCTGTTATGTAGGCTGAGCTCTGAGGTGTATAGCTGCAGTGCTGATTACACTGTGGGCCACACAATTAACTACAGGGTCAAACGAAGGTCAGGCCAACGAGTGTGTGGTGTCGGGACAAATCGCTTTCAGAGAAGAGGGGGATGAGAGGCGATCAACTCACACACACGCACACGCACACACACACAACCATTAGCTTCACTCACAGGTGTAAGCAGCCAGGTGCAAGAGCAGACTGTTAAAATTATTTAATGATGCTTTGCTCTGTTTGCCTCCTTCTTTCGTTACTTGAAATAAGCATTTATTTGGGCTGCAACTTCTGAGGCTGGTAACTCTAATGAACTTATCCTCTGTAGCATAGATAACTCTGGGTCTTCCTTTCCTGTGGCGGTCCTCATGAGAGCCAGTTTCATCAAAGCGCTGGTTTTTGTGACTGCACTTGAAAAAACTTTCAAAATTCTTGACATTTTCCGGCTTGATTGAACTTGATGATGGACTGTCGTTTCTCTGAGCTGTTTATGCCATAATATGGACTATCTTCTGTATACCAACCTACCCCCCCCCCCCCCCCACGCTACCTTGTCACAACACAACTGATTGGCACGAACATATTAAGAAGAAAATAAATTCCACAAATTAACTTTTAACAAGGCACGCCTGTTAATTGAAATGCATTCCATGAACTACCTCATTGCTTTCGTTACTTGAACTCTGTGAAGCATTTATTTGGGCTGCAATCTGAGGCTGGTAACACTAATTAACTTATCCTCTGCAGGTAACTCTGGGTCTTCCTTTCCTGTGGTTGAGAGAATGCAATGAGTGTGCAAAGCTGTCATAAAGGCAAAGGGTGGCTACTTTGAAGAATCTCAAATATAAAATATATTTCGATCTGTTTAACACTTTTTTGGTTACTACATGATTCCATATGTGTTATGTCATAGTTTTGATGTCTTCACTTTTATTCTACAATGTAATAAATTGTGCAAATAAAGAAAAACCCTTGAATGAGTAATATTCCAAACTTTTGGCCCCCAGTGTATTTATATATTTGTATTTATTTAACTAGGCAATTCTTAACTGACTTGCCTATACCGGCCAATCTCAGACGACGATGGACCAATTGTGCGCCGCCCAGTCTGGATTCGAACCAGATTGTCTGTAGTGACGCCTCTAGCACTGAGATGCAGTGTCTTAGACCACTGCTCCACATGGGAGCCCCAAGTGCCCATATACTGTATATTCAGTTCACATAATATCATTTGAAAGTATATACTGAGTGTACAAAACATTACCCTGACCAGGTGAATCCAGGTGAAAGCTACTGTATAATCCCTTATTGATCTCACCTGTTAAATCCACTTCAATCAGTGTAGATGAAGGGGAGGAGACACGTTAACCTTTTAATGCAGTGGGCTAAGTCAGGGTCACACAGAGTGATTATTGGTAGTCTTAATACCAAAATGTCTGCACGGTGGTTTCAATACAGTGCCGCCTGTCAGTCATCCAGGCTTTATACACATCATTAGTTCAAACTCTATTTGAAATATTAGCAAATACTTAAGCTGTGCTTGATTGAGCTTGACTGTTGCAATGGGACCAATAGAACATTACAAACCCCACCCACCTGGCATTTGAACCCAGATCTTGTCAACACATGGGGGATACATCAGCTGAGTGCCATAATCTGCTTGTAACATGGTAATACTGTAGTTCTTCTTTTCATCAATTCTCATGGACTTATTAGGCTCTTAATATTATGTTTTTGGGAAGATTAGGTAACAATTCTAGGTCAAAGGTAACCTGTTTAACAATGCCAAATATTATACTTATAATTGATTATATGCAGTACTGTACGACTGGGAGGGAGTGACAAGTAATGATCATCACTGATTAATTGATTCATGAATTGCACTTTCAAGTCAGGATGAAATATATGGGGACAGACAGACAGACAGACAGACAGACAGACAGACAGACAGACAGACAGACAGACAGACAGACAGAGAACTATTTTTAAGGCCATATGCAATATTAAGAGAGTGACAGTGGTTGGAGAGAGCGACACTGGTTTTAGCAACAGCATCAGAAGGGATGGGCACTGAGACACTTATAAAACATTAATCCATGCTCTACCACCCTCTGCCATTAATGACTGTGTGTGTGCTAGATTTCACACACACCACTGGCGGTCAGTGCCGTTTAAGATGAGGGAGGATGATTTTTTTTAATGAACATGGCCTTATTTCTATTACAAAATATTGGATGGTTCTTATTCATATTCCATTCACCAAGTTCAGTGTAACACCAATAGTGACATTACAATGCAAACACATATATTCAAATTTTCCCTATACCCATCATGAGGTTGCTACAACCTAGCCTAGGAATTAAAGTTTACAACATAGATGCACACAGGTCAAGATAAATATTTTAGGTGACAGACAGCGACATTCAATACCGCCTCAACACTCTTGCCTGCATCTACTGATATAAGGTGTAATCATTAGTTCAACAGTTGCAAACAAGAGTTTCTATTGGACAAATTCAGGTATGTTTATCCTGTTTTGTTTCTCTTGCTTCCATTTAAGAATAGTTTTTTAACAGAATCGGCAGAAGGTATACATCCCTGAACATGAATAAATGGAGTTCACTCTAATAACAGCCACGTTGTATTCCTTCTCTTCCCTTCGCTTGTGGACTTCAATGCACAACACATCAGCTGTATGTGACCAGGCGAAATCGCTACATCGTTGTCACCATATTAGCTCAAGTAACGTTATAGTCAGCATAGCTAATAGAACTATCTCTTTAGTAAACCTGCTACAATCATGCAGTAACCTAGTCGCCTAATTTTGCTGCTTGTTTTTGCCTGCTAAGCTTGGTACAGTAGTTAGCTAGCTTGTTAGCTCTGTTAGCTAGCTAGCTTTAATTGCATTGTTTTTAGCATTTTTAGGCTAGCTACTCGACCAGATGAGGAAAGCAGATTACTTTGTCTAGTTAGTCTACTCCTCCTTGGTGGACTTGTTTGACATGTATGTCAGTTCTCTTGTGAGGAGATGAATCTGTCTGTAACAAACTCACTGGAGTAGGGAAATGTGGGCCGGACTCAGTTGATACAATGTTGCAAGTTTGCTAGCAAGAGCGCAAGCTCAAGACAGACAGCAAGGCAGAGAGGATTGAAAGACTATTCTACTTTCAAAATATTACAACGTTTGGTTGCCCACAATTGTTGGTTCAGAATAATACAATTACTGTGTGCTGCAAGAAGTGGCACCAATCCAGCACACACACACACACACACACACACACACACACACACACACACACACACACACACACACACACACACACACACACACAGTATGTACTGCCACTCAGGCAGTAGTGTGAGATGCATTTTCCCACCAGTGAGTGTAATTCTGCCATCATATCCCCACCCTGCAACCCCTGCCCTAACCTCCACCCTCCACTCCCCATTAATTTCCCATCTCCGCACCCATCTCCCACGGGAGGCCATATAGGCCTTCCCATTTAGGGGTGTTCTGTAGAATTCCGCACCCCCTTTCATCCTGCACCTCCACCATTTCCTGCACCACCACCACTTTATGGCTCATGTGAGTGTCTCTACACCTGGAGAGTGGTGGCTCCTGCCAGAGCCCTGGGCAGAGGCAGAAAAGGCAGCCGAGGCGTCACACACACATGAGCCATAAATAGCCTGGGCTCTGCCTGTGACATTACCTGTCTATGACAAGATAATCATGATGAATCGCTGCCAAGCTAACCACCAGCACCATGGAACAAAGAGAGAGGCTCCGACACAGCGAGAAAGCACTTCTTCTCCCTCTCTTCTCTCTTTTCTTTCTCTCAGTCATGCCTCCCTCTCTCTTCTCTCGCTCTCTCTCTTTTCTTTCTCTCATGCCTCCTCGTCTTTCTTCTCTATTTGTCTTTTCTATATGCTATCTACAAAGAAGAAAGAGCGCTAGAGTATAATTATAAACAGTAATATAGGGGTTGAATGCTAACAATGGTGTTGTGATGAAGCAGGGTTGTAGTGAGGGTTGTTGTACCTCGGTATAAATTGCTGCCTGGATGTGGCGGAACAATAGTAGGGGGTGTTGATAATGCAGTGCCTACGTTAACAGGTGAAACCCTCAGCAATGGATAACAATGAAGCTCTACAAAGCTATGCAAAGTATAGTGGTGATTATGTTGCTTTATCAAAGGTAGTAATAAGGTAATAGCTAAGGAAAATGTTTCGGAGAGGAATATATCTAACGAATGCCCCTCCTCCTCTCCGGCGCTCCTCCTCGCCGGTGTTCTAACCGGCGGCAGTAGGACGATAGCAGCAACACCCTTCACCTCCACACCTGTTTCGTGTTATGTCATTATGTCCTCTTTAAGTATCTGTGTGTTTGCTTTACCCCTCACGGGTTATTGTTTCTCACTCTGTTACGTTCAGTTGAGGTGCTTTTTCATTTAGCTATTCTTGCCTCATTTTTTCTCCACCACCACTCACATCCTCACAATATAACGTTATTCCACACCACAGGAGGTTGGTGGCACCTTCATTGGGGAGAACGAGCTTGTGGTAATAACTGGAGCGGTATCAGTGGAATGGTATCAAATACATCAAAAGCACTGTTTCCAGGTATTTGATGCCGTTCCAGTTGCTCCATTCTGGCCATTATTATGAGCCATTCCCCTCAGCAGACTCCACTGTTCCACACTGATGGAAACTGAGGGGAGGAGGGGCCCTATAACATCTGCATGGGGAGGAGGGACCCTATAGCGTCTGCCTGAGGGGAGGAGGGACCCTATAGCGTCTGCCTGAGGGGAGGAGGGACCCTATAGCGTCTGCCTGAGGGGAGGAGGGACTCTATAGAGTCTGCTTGAGGGGACGAGGGACCCTATAGTGTCTGCCTGAGAGGAGAAGGGACCCTATATTGTCTGCCTGAGGTGCGGAGGGACCCTATAGATATGTTCGGATCTGATCTGAAAAATATTTCAGCGCTTGTCTGATAACGGTCTGCAGAGAGGGATGTTGCCTCACACCCATGACCTTCATGGCAGTTTGTTTCAGGAAGGCAATTTGGAATTTTAGTAGGACTGATGAATTGCCAAACTAGATTCTTAAACAAATCTACTTTGAAACTGAAGTATACACCTCACACACATGGGCTTTAAAAAAAGAAGACACATGTACCATGTCAGATATAGAGTTGAAATGTATTCAATTTGAGTTTGCAACCCAAAATTTACACTTTATATACACATCACAGAGGACTGAAATCTAACAAAACCGTTTGATATAGAAACACAGGATTAACATCTTTAAGTGTGGCTTCCAGACAGACAGGACAGGACAGGGTTGGGAGGTCAGAAAGATGACTAAACTGGATGTCTGTGGTAGCCCTTTCCTGCAGTCAAATGACCTATTGGTATCATAGGTGGAATGTTATGAATATTTTTCATAATTTCATAATTAATCAGTTTTGTTATATTTCAGTCCTCTGTGATGTATATAAAGTGTAATATTGGGATGAAAACTCAAAACGGAATACATTTTATATCTGACATGGTACAGGCGTCTTGTTTTTTGTAAGCTCATAACCATGTGTGTGAGGTGTATACTTTTGTTTCAAAGTAGATTTGTTTAAGACTACCAAGAATCACTCTGTGTGACCCTGACTTAGACCACTGCAGTAGAAGGTTAAAGAGCCTTCTCTCTCCGTTAAATGTTCATGACTCTTCATGTCTGCTCAGCCTGCTGTGGAGCTGCTGCTACTGCATCTCAGACCAGGACGCCTTGTTAGCGCTTACTTAGGGCCTTGCAGTGTGTTGGGAGGATATGTGTGTGTGTGTGTGTGTGTGTGTGTGTGTGTGTGTGTGTGTGTGTGTCTGTGTAAACAGATGGGAGATTCTGGAGCCATCCCTCCTCATTTCCTACTTTCCCATCTTGGCTCCTCTTCAACTACTACACAGGAGAGGAAAAACACAATCATGTTGTTTCCAAAGGCATCCGGTGCCTCCCAGGTAACTGCCATCAGAGTCACTAGCAAGGGCAGTTTATCCATGAGCACATCCTAAGCACGACAGACTGAGAGACATTTTCTGGCCAATTACTTTAAGCGGTCCAATGTGGCGTAGACTGTGGGCAGAGGCAGTGATCCAATGAGGCGAGTCGCCATTACAATGCAAACACATCCAGAACAAACAGATAATTTGTGTAATAAGTGGCTCGCCCTACAAGCGTAAACGCATCTGGCCGATAGTAGTCACCCGCTTCTCTTACTGTGGGACAGTCGAGGCTGCTAAGTGGAGGACGCTCATAATAATGTCTGGAATGGAATAAATGGAATGGTATCAAACCCATTTTAGCCTCCACTGCTGTGGTAGTATGGGGCCTGGTTCCATTTTTGACCCTCGGGAAAAGTAGGCAATGTTTTCGCTTCCTCGCAGTCCATCTTCAACCATGGTGCAATAATTGGAGATATTTGGAAAACAAGAGAAATTCATGCTCAGCCGCCTTTGAAATACACAAACAGCGGCATGTAAAGTACATGTGTAGTACATGTAAAGTACATGTAAAGTACATGTGTAGTACATGTGTAGTACATGTAAAGTACATGTGTAGTACATGTAAAGTACATGTGTAGTACATGTAAAGTACATGTGTAATACATGTCTGTGGCAAAGTCTGATTCATGCAACAATATAATTACATTACATATAAATCAAAGTAATACATTCCAACATGCCATTCTCCAGTCAATATAACACTAAAGTCCCATTTGCCAGCAACGGTCATAAAAGTAAAAAGTGCTATTTGACAGAAGTGTGTATGTGGTTTTAAAATAAAAACAATGTTCGTAACACTTGACACCCAAAGTCATAACACGTTATGACACGATCATAACTATGTCATAATATCTCATAACAGCTGATATAACTTAATAACTTCATAATATGGTCATAACACTGTCATGACCCATATATTTACTGCTGTTGACATATATTGCGTTATTTTATGGCTGGTTATGACACCTACATAAGAGTGTCAAAGCTCAAATTTATTCAAATGTTTTTTTTTCCTGCCAAGAAGTTTCCTTTCGTTTTAAAGTTGGTTTCTTAAATAATTTGTTGTTGTAATGAATTCTTTACAGTAATGTTTTTTTTTATGATCATATTTTAAACAACTTGCAGAAAATACACTTTATGACACTGTCATGAAGCATTATGGCCATCCTGTGTCACTTTACTAGGACTAAGAAAATACATTTTATGACACTGTCAAGAAGCATTATGACCCTCCTGTCATAATCATATCAGCCAGATAGGCCTATCACATACATCCCCTTACATCAGTCATCAGTCAAAAGGAAGGTGTCTTGTCCTGCTCCGGAAATCTGCTCCTGCATTCATCCCGGTCCTCAGACATTGATCATTTAATATGGTTAATAAAAAATGTTTTACATAACATACACATACTGTTGACAAGTAGGCTATGGTGTAATGGAATGTCATCTTTGCGTGGTAAGTTTTGTGGGTTTTGACACTTACAGTGCATTCGGAAAGTATTCAGGTGCATCCTGTTTCCATTGATCATCCTTGAGATGTTTCTACAACTTGGAGTCCACCTGTGGTAAATTCAATTGATTGGACATGATTTGGAAATGCACACACCTGTCTATATAAGGCCCCACAGTTGACAGTGCATGTCAGAGCTTAGTCAAAGGAATTGTTAGTAGAGCTCCGAGACAGGATTGTGTCGAGACACAGATCTGGAGAAGGGTCCCAAAAAATGATGCAGCATTGAAGGTCCCCAAGAACAAAGTGGCCTCCATCATTCTTAAATGGAAGAAGTTTGGAACCACCAAGACTCTTCCTAGAGCTGGCCCCCCAGACAAACTGAGCAATCGGGGGAGAAGGGCCTTGGTCAGGGAGGTGACCAAGAACCCGATGGTCACTCTGACAGAGCTCCAGATTTCCTCTGTGGAGATGGGAGAACCTTCCAGACGGAAGCCACTCCTTAGTAAAAGGCACATGACAGCCCACTTGGAGTTTGCCAAAAGGCACCTAAAGGACTCTCAGATCATGAGAAACAAGATTCTCTAGTCATATGAAACCAAGATTGAACTCTTTGGCCTGAATACCAAGCGACCCTAAGCACACAGCCAAGACAACGCAGGAGTGGCTTCTGATGGGATGTCCTTGAGTGGCCCAACCAGAGCCCGGACTTGAACCCGATCGAATATCTCTGGAGAGACCTGAAAACCTGTGCAGCGGCGCTCGCCATCCAACCTGACAAAGTTTGAGAGAATCTGCAGAGAAGAATGGGAGAAAATCCCCAAATACAGGTGTGCCAAGCTTGTAGCGTCATACCCAAGAGGAATCAAGGCTGTAATCGCTGCCAAAGGTGCTTCAACAAAGTACTGAGTAAAGGGTTATTTCAGTTTTACATTTTTTATAAATTTGCAAACATTTCTAAAAACATGTTTTTGCTTTGTCATTATGGGGTATTCTGTTTAAATTGATGAGGTGGGGAAAAAAATAATCCATTTTAGAATAAGGCTGTAACGTAACAAAATGTGGAAAAAGTCTGAATACTTTCTGAATGCTCTGTATGTACACTACCGTTCAAAAGTTTGGGGTCACTTAGAAATGTCCTTGTTTTTGAAAGAAAAGCATTAAATACAGTGCAGACATTGTTAATGTTGTAAATGAATATTGTAGCTGGAAACGGCAGATTATCTACATAGGCGTACAGAGGCCCATTATCAGCAAACATCACTCCTGTGCTCCAATGGCACATTGTGTTAGCTAATTCAAGTTAATCATTTTAAAAGGCTAATTGATCATTAGAAAACCCTTTGGCAATTATGTTAGCACAGCTGAAAACTGTTGTGCTGATTAAAGAAGCAATAAAACTGGCATTCTTTAGACTAGTTGAGTATCTGGAGCATCAGCATTTGTGGGTTTCGATTACAGGCTCAAAATGGCCAGAAACAAATAACTTTCTTCTGAAACTCGTCAGTCTATTCTTGTTCTGAGAAATGAAGGCTATTCCATGCGAGAAATTGCCAAGAAACTGAAGATCTCGTACAAACGCTGTGTACTACTCCCTTCACAGAACAGAGCAAACTGTCTCTAACCAGAATAGAAAGAGGAGTGGGAGGCCCCGGTGCACAACTGAGCAAGAGGACAAGTACATTAGTGTCTAGTTTGAGAAACAGACGCCTCACAAGTCCTCAACTGGCAGCTTCATTAAATAGTACCCATAAAACACCAGTCTCAACGTCAACAGTGAAGAGACTACTCCGGGACGCTACAATAGTCATTTACAACATTAACAATGTATACGCTGTATTTCTGATTTATTTTATTTTAATGAGACAAAAAATGTGCATGGCAGAAAGCCTTTTACAGTTTTGTATTATATACAATAACTTTATTGTCCGCTTTGAATGTTTTTGACAGAGAGAGAAAAGGAACTGATGTAAAATATAGAGTAGAGTTGTATGGGGGTGAGCCGCCCGTCAGAAAATAAATTGACATTTCAATGTAAATTAATCATAATCTTCCAGTCTGTTAATAAAGTAAATTATGAAGACCGAGAGGCCATAACATTTCGGAAACTTTTGTCTCATCAGAATTTTTTTTTAGGGTTAGAGATTAGAGATAGAGACTCCCTGTTATTTGACTATCAGACATGAGTACAATGTTTTGGAGCAAATAAACAGATGTGCCAGTGTTGTACAAAGTATTCTTTGTTAAATTCCATACAGTAGATTTATATTAATCTCCAATCCCTGCATATAGAATGACAGAAAATAAGAGGTGTTTGAAGGAGAGGGAAATAAGGAGAGAAAGAGAGAAATAGAAAGAAAGGATGGAGAGAAAGTGTGCATGAATGTATCATGGCTGTCAAATCCATGGCTGATCGCGTGATCCTATTCTGTGACATGACAGACAGCGATTTCCAGCTGACAGAGATCTCTCCATCTACCTGTCGCTCTGTCCTCCCTGTCTCTATTCATATACAGACCAGGAAGTTGCACTGGCATTTGGTCAAGGTCGCCGGGCAAGGTTGACAGTGACAGTGACAGTGAGAAAGAGAGAAAGAGCATGAAAGAGAGAAAGAGCATGAAAGAGAGCGATAGAACGACAGAGAGAGAGAGAGAGAGAGAGAGAGAGTGCGAGCATGAGAGAGAAAGAGAGAGAAAGCACTCTTGCGCAGACAAGAACAAAGACTGGGGGGCATTTCCATCAAAAATGACTCATGAGCACCAACGTGAAATTCATAGGAGCATATCAAATTGGCTGTCAAATGAAAACTAAGAGTCTATATTTTGGTAATATTAAGGCATAGATACATTTTTCAAAAATGTTCCATCTTAAAAATTAGGCATAAATTATCACGTTCCAAGGTAAGACCCAGGCGCAGACAACGTCAGAATAACAAATGTTTATTATCACAACAGGGGTAGGCAAAAGACGGGTCAGGGGCAAGCAGAGTTCGGTAATCCAGAGTAGTGGGGTAAAGGTATAAGACGGTAGGCAGGCTCGGGGTCAGGGCAGGCAGGAGGGGTCAAAACCGGGAAAATCTAGGAGATACTAACAATAGCAAGGCAGAAGCAAAGGGGAACACCGCTGGTAGGCTTCAACAAGCAAAATAAACCAGTATGTTAGCTAGTTACCGCTTTAACGTTAGTTGGCTACTAATACATCGAACTTGCCAGGCAGTATATTTGATTATTCACTTCATTCTTAGCTAAGTGGTATAGTTGTTGTGAGTTCTCAATGGACATTGTTAATTCTGTCTACTCCGATTTCAGAGCACTCTCGTCAGAGTGTGCCAGAGCACAGAATAACTGATGGATTTACGAACGCTCAACAAACGCTGGCAAAAACATGAGTAATTAAATGCCAGCAGCATAGTTACAGTCACCAACAAGCTGGATAACATGAAAACTGACTAACCAGCTCTGCTAGGGCTACTGAAAGGGTCAGAGTGAGGTGTTCTCTCATTTGTGTCTGGAAGTAGCTAGCAAGCTAGCCAACATTAGCCAGGTAGCTTGGGTGCTTGACTGCCGTTGTGAGGTCAGAACGATCAGATCAACCCTACTCCTCTGCCAAAACATCCAGTGTACGGTCTGAGAGTGAAACGCTCTGACAATCTGACAACGCTCTGGCACTCCAAATTGAATTTACGAACACACCCGAAATCGTTAAATGTCTAGCTAGTAATTTGTTATGCTAACAAGCTAGCAAGAGGTTGCATAGCAACAGCATCAACTTCCGGTAGACAGGCTAAGCGCTAGTACGCTCAACTGAAAGGATACTGTTAATTTACAGTATACTAAAATGAAGTATTACTATATAGTATACAGTCTGTTAGTATGGGTATTCAAACGCAGCTTAGGTCTATAGGCTATGCCTACACTGCGTTGTATGCCTCTTGAGTAAATTTGAGCTGAAAAAGCATGTCAGGCTATTCTGTTAAAATAACTAGAGCCTATGCTCACATTGTAATAAAAATTAAAATCGTAATTGGCGCATTTCAAACTATCGCTTTGTGAATGATGACATTGGACACTTGCACTTTCTCTTGAGCTACGTTTTGCATATATAGCATATTATATAGCATATAGCCTACCTTTAAGGAGGACCATTTGCAGGCAGAGACACAAATGGGTAATCAATGTTTATTGAAAATGAAAAGGCGCAATGCTCGCTCAGCATGGTAGCCTGTGCGCGCGTTTTCCTTTTCAATTATGATTTTAAAAAATGGGATTACACGTCAACTCACGTTGGTTGAGCGCCCTCCACTTATTTTCATTATCAATATGTATTTACAGACACTGTATTAACTATAGTCTAATCATATGTAAGTACATGTCCTTGGAAAGATAACTACCACGTGATTCTCCGTCCATGCATAGGCAGCCTACTGTATTTCATTGAAACCACACATATATGCTACCATAGGCGCACTTGAACTCACACGCCCAACTAGGAGAGGAGATGTAGGCTACTGAAGTTGAAGCAGCAAATGTTCAGTGTGTGAATAATGCAACAAATATGTGCTTTTAATACAACATATAGGCCTAGGCTAACGCATACAAAGCAGAAAGACTACCATTTTCTGCGGGACAACATAAATATTTTCATCGCAAAGTTCTAACCGCCTGCTCCCACCCATATGACGCAATGATTTATGTTGGGACCGACAGGTACCGCGGAAATTCAACGGGAATGCAGCCCTCTAATGTGCAACTTCAGATAAACTCTATGATGAGTAAAATACAGTTTTTCGTCTGAAAATGGTTATATAATCGTTTCTTGGCAGTGACTTAAAAAAAAAAAAAAAACGAAAGTGTTGATTGCAATCACTTCTTAGAGCAGTCTAATCTCAGTTAACCCAGAACTAATATTTTGCATTTGGTCATCTGCATCATTAGGTTTTGGGTCCATACATGTTAGAAATTGGGATTTCTGGTTTGCAAGTCTCCACCCTCCCAAAAAGGTAACTTCTCAGCCAAAGCCTATGGTTAAAAGGCTGAAGCACTGGAAGCAATTAAAGGTTATACGACCTACATGTACAATTTCTACCTGCAAATTATACATGTAAATCGTCAATCACATATAATTAATTAATAAAAACATTCACATTATAAGTCCTTGCAACAGTTGTTCCACAACAGTTTTTGTGAATAAAATGTTTGATATATTTCCATTAACATCCTGTGTTGTGTGCTTAGTCTTTTACCATTTATTATGTTCTAGGGGACATTTGAGACCTTAATAATTAAGGAGCATCAGGCTGGAATGACTACCATTGGCATGTAATATTTTTTGTGAGAAATAACAATGGTCACTCAAAACATTTATAAAGTATTTATAAAACATAAATAGCCCACACTTTAGATAAGGCCACGCTCAAAGACTTAACTAATGATTAGTAAATTGTTTATAAGGACCTATATTAAACATCTTAAGGAGTAATGACTAGTGAATGATGAATAAACTCAGGGGCACAACTTTGGTTTTAGAAGTGGGGGGGGGGCATCATAATATATATTTTTTAATCCAGTCGATAAAAACTCCAAACAGCCTACTCGACACACCGTTGCCTTGTTTTGTATCACATTCCACTTATAAAACTAGGGGGGGACAAAAATGCAATTTCAGAATGTGGGGATGTGAAAGTGCTTAACCCAGACGAACTGCGCCCTCTAACACCCATTTGAGCAAACCGGTAGTACCAACTCAATATAAACAAGCTAAAACTGAAGTTGTCAATGAATTGGACAATGCACCCTTTGTTGCGGTAATCATTTGTTTTCATTTAAGAAAATACAAAGTGTTGGTATTCCTGACTGTGCTTTCATCAGGCATTATATGACTCATGATCATGGAATCAGGAATGTCAACACTTTGTATTTTCTTAAATAAACAAAAATGAACTACAGTAACTGTTGGCATTTCATTTTCCCGCTGTACCAATTCCAAATTGTGACCCCAAAACCGCAGTACTTATACTTTAACCATTACACCCCTAATATTAGCCAAAGTCACATAATTGCACTTGATCCAGACATATAACCTCAGCTACAATCCTACAATTTTCTAACTATATAACAACATAATGGTAATAATTTATTTGAATGGTAAATCTCTATTGATAAACTGGCTAAATCAAGATGTAGCCTAGGCCTATTCAGAATATGGTGAATACATATTCGATAGGAGTGTGTGCATGCATTGATTTATTGATCTTGTTTTGGCTGATTTCATGGGTGATTTCATAGATGACAAACTATATGTTTCCCTTCCATTTGGGACTTTTTTAAATTAACTGATCAACAACATTTGCATAGGAGTAGCTTATTTTATAAGATGGGGGCGTCCATCAGAGCAAAGTCAGTTTGCTGAGGAAATCGATAATCTTTGGGAGAAAATGTATAAATTAATAACATTTTTGGTGGCAATCAACATTGAAATCAGCATATTTAGCATTATGGTTTATATATTATCACAAACAAAGTACTAGGTTAGTGAATTGATGTTAGCTTTAGCTAGCAAGGAAAGTTAACCTACAAAGCTAGAAGCTACCGGTATCTTCTTGCATTGTACTTAATATGACTGTGATATGTTACTTAAGATGAATGCACTAACTGTAAGTCGCTCTGGATAAGAGCGTCTGCTAAATGACTCAAATGTAAATGTAATGATACTATAACTGACCAAATAGACCCAGAAAACTAAACTAAAACATTTTTTCATTTCAGTTGACTAAAACGAGATGAGACAAAATTATCTGTGACTAAAATATGACTACTAAGTGGACTCGACAAGCGTTTTTGGAGAGATTGAGAGCTTTTTAGTGATAAGCACAGTTTATTAGCAGCACAGATGTGCAGCATAGTTCTGTTCCGCAGTGGGAAGGACGCATCAAACCTGGCAAACACAGCTTACATCAGCTGGTGAGCTGCGGGGGAGCAAGCAATGAATATGGGCAGACAGGCAGAGAGGCTTTGCTTCGGCTCTGCCTCCGATTATACACATCGTGCAGGCGACTTTCTTGCTTCACCTTAGCTAACCAGTCACCATCAGCCTTCTAGTTATCTACTCTTTGCTTGGTTAAGAAACACAAGCTGCTTTACGGCATTGAGTTTAATAGTCAAACAGTCTAGCTATGTTTTTCTCTCCCTTGAGTAGGCTATAGAACAGTAGGTTGTCCGAATTTGTAGTCTCGCTCCCAACATAGCCAAGTCTCTCTAAAGGCTTGATTCTAGCCTTTAGACTACCATTCAAAGACATGACCTAACAACGCATTAAGAAGGAAAGAAAGAAATTCCACAAATTAACTTTTAAGAAGGCACACCTGTTAATTGAAATGCATTCCAGGTGAAACTGGTTGAGAGAATGCCAAGAGTGTGCAAAGCTGTCATCAAGGTAAATGTTGGCTGTTTGAAGAATCTCAAATATAAAATATGTTTGTATTTGTTTAACACTTTTTTTTCCCATATGTGTTATTTCATAGTTTTGATGTCTTCACTATTATTCTACAATGTAGAAAATAGTAAAAATAAAGAAAAACCCATGAATGAGTAGGTGTTCTAAAACTTTTGACCGGTAGTGTATGTTTGAGTATAGGTTAATGAGGTAATACAAATGTGATATGACTAAAATGTGACTAAAATGAAAGGGCATTTAGTTGACTAAAATGGCCCACTTTTTTTTAAATTAGACTAAATCATTATTTAAATGCCAAAAATTTTTACTATGACTTAATTATATTTTAGTCAAACTGACTAAGACTAGACTACATTTAAAAAAAGAGTGCCAAAATTAACACTGCTACATGCCGTGTCACATTATTCAAGTGTGTTAACTTCTGTGCAGCATAAGTGGGGCACTAATGTGATGCAGCCCAGACTCCTAGTGTGACTAGCAATGACTAAGTGGAGCAGGCACGGTGCAGCTATAATAAGAGGTTGGCTGTGCTGATAGATGGGCTTGATCCATTAGACATAAGTACCGAAAGTAACAAAAATTCTAGTACCGAACCGTTTCTCATGTTCTAGTATAGAAAAAGTTCAACGTTTCTGAATATCGTACAGCCCTATAATGTACTGTACTCCACTACACTGTATTGAACTTTATCCTACTCTGCTCTGCTGCTCTGTGATCTCCAAACTTGTGAAACATGAGGTGAATGACATTTACAGTATATCCATAATTATGCATTTCTGTATAGTACAGATCAAGGACCCATGATGTAATTCCAACTTTGAAATCAATGTTTATATTTGGCATACATTATAAAGTAAAAAAATGGAGTCTAAGCGTAAGTCTGTTAACGTGTAATTGCCCTGGGGTAAAATGCTATGCATGGCCCTGTCATTGTAAATGACTGGGTTGTCATTGCAAAGCACATTGGGCCATGCGTCTGGCTTATGAACAGACAGCCCCTGCTAAGGTCAATGCTCGGGCCTATCACTCATCACATCCTTTCAGCTCAGAGGAACGTCGGCCATGTTGTCATTCCAGACCCTGCCCTCCCTCACTGTCTCCTCTCAACAGCCTCACGCTGAGAGAATCACCTTCGACAACTAAGGCAAAGAGGAAGAGAGGAAAAATGTCATGCCAAAAGACAAGTGTGTTGTTTGAATGGCAGTGGCTGAGGCTGGGTAAAGTAGAACTTGTGTTAAAGTGAGATGTAGTGGGGATGATTTGGGAAGAGCTGTGTGGTTTTTAACAGTGATGTAGTATTAAAAAAAACTAAACTATGAATCCTAGTGGCCGATCGAGATAAGACGAATAACAACCGATACAAACGAAAACCTATGACGATTTTTTAGAACTGTATTGTTTGCATTTTGATTGCATTTTAATGTAGGCCTATAGGGAATATAGGCCATGTGGAGATGTTCATATTGAAACATATTTTATTTTATAAAGTTCTTAACTTGTTTGATAAGATTAGTACAGACTTTCTCAGGGGACTCCACATGGGGCACCGACCCCAAGTTTGGTAACCACTGTACTAACCTCTCTCTCTGCTTTCTGCCTCTCTCTCTCTGTCTCTCTCTGCCTCCTCCTGCATGTATTGCAGCCTGCCTCAGCCACACCACTGTCTGCCACACTAGTACTCTCTGTAAAGCAACGTTATGATGACAACTTAGTAGCTCAGGAGCCTGCTTCTGCTGAAGTCAAGCTCCATTTAACGTTAGCTCATTTCTTCATCCTTCTGGCTTACACTAGCCAGAGCCCTTTAACGTTACTGCAATAGAAGTATCTGCCGGCAGCTAGCCACCTGACTGACGGACTGACATACAGTATCTATAAAGCAACGATTTACCAGTTGTGCACTCATTCTCCGAGAGTCTGTTTTTTTGGGGCGTGGGGTGGGTGTCTATAGACACAGCAGAGTCGCGGACCTTTAAAAAATTGCCATATCTGTCAGGCATCTTGAAAACCCATTCTCAGCTGCGTCTCCAGTTAGGCTACTGACCGTTGACCTGCTAATGCCCGACTCCGAGCTGGGGTAGTTCGTTTCACATCTCACTGGCCCTCTACCTGTGCCGCGACAGGTTGGAGTTAAGGCTCTTACAGAAAAGCCGCGATAAGCGGCGAAGGTTTCATAGACTTCAATGGGGGTAGGGCTACGGGCAGCAAAACGCAAGCTCGGCACTCAAGGTGCCAAAGGTCTTGACCAATAAGCATTGCTCATCTTGTCAACCATTTAAACAATGTTTTAATGACAGCATTCGAGCTGATAGGCAAACATAACGAACAACCAACTGTTCATGATTCTACTCGTTTGCAAAATGGCGTCCGTGATTAAAACTCAGATCAAGAATATAATGATTCTGCCTCCCGAGTGGCACAGCGGTCTAAGGCGCTGCATTGCAGTGTTTGGGGTGTCACTACAGACCCGGGTTTGATCCCAGGCTGTGTCGCAGCTGGCCGCGACCGGGAGAATCGTGAGGAGGCGCACAATTGGCCCAGCTTCGCCTGGGTTAGGGGAGGGTTTAGCTGGCCGGGATGTCCTTGTCCCATCGGCTTGGCAGGGTTGTGTTTCGGAGGACGCATGGCTCTTGACCTTCGCCTCTCCCGAGTCCGTACAGGAGTTGCAGTGATGGTACAAGACTGTAACTACCAATTTTTTTTATATAAGGTTTCTGAGCTTTGATCAACGCTGGGAACGTGAATAAGTGATTAAATGCTAATTAACAAAATAAAAAGGTGAGTATAAAACTATTTCACAAAATAAAAGTGCGTAAACGTCTTTTACCCTCCACTTTATCCCTGGTTATCAGGCAAACGTTTGTTTTATTTTGCTTTGTGTTCGACCTCAGCTTGTCAGTGAATATTATATTTGCAGGCAAGTGACCTGATGGAAAATAGCTATTGATTATAAAGAGGACAAACTCACTGCTTTGACATCTCTATGCTGAAAGCCATCCACAAAACCCACACACAGACACACACACACACACACACACACACACACACACACACACACACACACCTCCCCTACTCCTTAGCAATGGCTGTCACTGCTCTGAGCTGCGTTCAAGCCCCTGTTACTAAGGCTTCTGCTGGGTGGAAGGTAGCCTAGTGGTTAAAGTGTTGGGCCAGTAACCGAAAGGTTGCTAGTTGGAATCCCAAGCCGACAAGGTGAAAAAAAAAATCTGTCGATGTGCCCTTGAGCAAGGCACTTAAACCTAATTGCTCCACAGTCGCCGTTGAAAATGGCAGATCCTGGCCGTAACCCGACTCTCCGTGGGTGTCTCAGGGGGAGTTGGGATATGCAAAAAACTACTTTCAAATTCACACATGCATATTAAAGATGCGTTATAAAGGTTTTGTGTTATTCTGAAAGTAGTGCTCACAAGCCAAAACCAGTCTGCGAAAAATTGTATACAGCGACATCCATTTCGTATGATATGTTGTTAAGTCCTGCAAAAAAATAAATATGCAATTCGAATTATATGTTACGAATTCCAATTAATACAATATGTTACGAATTTGTAAGTGCTTAAGATCCCTTTTGTGAAATAAGACAAATATAAGCACGCACCAAATTATAATTATTAATAAACCCTGAGTCGAGGCTTGTGCTCGGCTGTTTGAGCAAAGCTGGCAAACCGAGAAGGAGAAACACAAAAACACAGCTAAACATGCAGCAAAATACCTTTCTGCTAACTAAAGGCAAAAGAAAAAGAAAAGGACATTTCAACAGAAAGACTACATCTGTTCGATTTGTAATAAAGTTAAAATTGTTATACTGTAACAAAGCCAGGTATAAAGGCCTGGCACTACTTTGCTATACTGTACCACGGCCTGGCACTACTTTGAAAATTAATCATAATTACTGAGTTGATGATAAATTATATGCTGTAAGTAAAGAATCGTTGGCGTGACAAGTGTTCACACCGCTCAACATATACAAATATATGTCACCAAAATGACATACACTCCCCTACAAATTTATTTGGAAAGTGAGGATAAAACTTTTAATTTGGCTCTATACTCCAGCATTTTGAATTTGAGATGAAATGTTTTATATGTGGTGACAGTACAGAATGTCACCTTTTATTTGAAGGTATGGCAGGGAGCTAGGCCGTCCGCACCACCCTCTGTAGAACCTTACGGTCGAGGCAGGTGCAGTTGCTATACCAGGCGGTGATACAGCCAATCAAGATGCTCTCAACGGTGCAGCTGTAGAACTTCTTGAGGATCTGAGGGCCCATGCCAAATCTCATCAGCCTCCTGAGGGAGACTACTGGCCCTACACCGACTACTGGCCCTACACCGACTACTGGCCCTACCCTACTACTGGCCCTACATTGACTACTAGCCCTACACTACTACTGGCCCTACACTGACTACTGTCTATACACATACAGTGACTAACATGCTACTCTCTCCCTTTCCCCATCTCGATCAAACACAGACACACACACACACACACACACACACACACACACACACACACACACACACACACACACACGCATTGCACATGCACATTCACTCACATAAGAAATTACTCTCTCCAACAAATACACTGGGGCATGGACAATGCTGGAAATAGGTCAGCACAGTTCCTGGTGCTCAGAATGTGTCACATCATGGAAGATATGCTGCAGGACACAAGGCAGCTGCAGCCACTAGGACTACAGTATCCCCCAAAAAACAACAGCCCTGTCCCCACTGAAAACAGGAAGATTTGAGGCCATTGGTGATAGGGTAGGTGATGGTGGTGCTATACACATCTACATTCACAGGTGCTCCTCTCGGTAGGTGATGGTGGTGCCATACACATCTACATTCACAGGTGCTTCTCTCGGTAGGTGATGGTGGTGCCATACACATCTACATTCACAGGTGCTTCTCTCGATAGGTGATGGTGGTGCCATACACATCTACATTCACATGTGCTTCTCTCGGTAGGTGATGGTGGTGCCATACACATCTACATTCACAGGTGTTTCTCTCGGTAGGTGATGGTGGTGCCATACACATCTACATTCACAGGTGCTTCTCTCGATAGGTGATGGTGGTGCCATACACATCTACATTCACAGGTGTTTCTCTCGGTAGGTGATGGTGGTGCCATACACATCTACATGCACAGGTGTTTCTCTCAGCTGGGGAATAGCAGGTATGGCAGGTTGCGGTAGTGGGTGGGGAATGATGCACACACACACACACACACACACACACACACGTGTTTGGTCTCGGCTGAGAAATAGCAGGTACAGTTGTTGTTGTTGTGAGGAATTCTACACACACACACACACACACACACACACACACACACACACACACACACACACAGGTGTTGAGACAAGGAAGGGACTGGAGTAGTAATGAGTACTCAGGGGTATGCTATCTGCTAGCTGTACCGCCTATCTGTCATCAGCTCAAATAAGCTCAGTCTCGCAGGTAGACACTACAAACACGCACACACAAACATACACACACACCCGAACACACACTGCCTAGACTAACACATGACTCAAACCACACAAAAAACATCCCGGTATGTCAAATGAACAGTCTCATAAAGAAGAAACTGTCATTAACAGATATTCTATTTCAGTTATGAATGATTTGTTACAGTGATTGCAATACATAAGATATGAAACTAGGGATAAACACTTGCAGTACTAGCAAGTTTCCCACTGGGCACAGCACGTCATTTAAACGTGGATAATTGGGTCATTTGGTTGAGACATTGATCATTGATATTACAACCTATAGTCACCCACTCAAAAAGTAAGTAAAATGTCCAATGTGTTATCACTATGCTTTCAACCATCTAAAAGCACAACCAAATTCCAATGGAAAAACTATGTCTGATCAGTGTTTCCCCTAAACGCAATCATGGCCGCCACTGCAAAATAATAATGATAATAATAATAACAACAAAACAACAAAATAACAAAACTAAATTCTGATATAAAGTACTATGAAAAGATAATGGAGCAATATATTTGAGAACAATCACCAAAATAAAAAGTAGACAGTCAGGGAGAATCTAACATTGATTTTGTTATGTTTGAGTCATTCATATAGCATAAGAACAAGGCATAAGACATGTCAAAATGTGTGTAATTGCAGGAAATTACAGCGTCTTAAAAAGATCCTAAGGGAAACTGTCAGATTTTTTATTTTGTTGTCACCCAAATGTCCATCACTGCGCTATCAACCATTTAACAAGCACAGCAAAGTTCAATTGGGAATACAATGTCAGATATTTTGTATTTTATTTCATATAACAGATTAATCGGTTATCACTGTCCTTCATCTAATAGAAAAACAAATGACCTGTATTGCAGTTGAAATTACATTAAAAATACATGGTGCAAGTGATAAATGGCGTTCAAGATTCTGTGAAAATTATTACAGCAATTGTGAAGTCCTCCAAAGACCTGGGACGACCTATGCATGCTATCTTGAACATGCATGCTTTATATGATTACATAAGAAGAAATGTATAGTTACAGTAACCTCAAAATGTGGCCATGGATGTTTTACTAATTTTAAGGTTGAATGTTACCGTTAGATTGTATTTAAAAAGTGATATTGAAATGTGTTTGGTTGTCAGAGCCGGGCAGCCCTATACGTTCACTACACAAGTTGCGTAGGGCCCCGCAAATTACGCAAGGGCCCCGCCTCCCCCTCGTAACAAAGCGAGTGTCAATGTTTACAACTTTGATGAGAGGATGAAGCGGAGCTATCCTTCTGGTCACGAAAAGAGAAGATTTATATATTGAATTTTAAATGTTGATTAGCTGGGCATACTGTGAAATATGGATGCACATCTCTCAGTAAATAATAACAATCAAGTATTCAGCCAAGCCATAGTATAAATAGTATTTTATATTTGAAAATGTATAAAATAAAATCGGGGGGAACCAGTTGAATGGGCCTGATGCAGCTGATAAAATTAATAAAAGTATTGTTATCTATAATTTACAGGTGCTATGCTTACGTGTGTCAGTAGAGGAGATGCTGGATCATCAGCCAGTACAAGCACAGATCCAGTACTGGCAGCTTCAGCAAGTACATAACACAGACCCAGTACAGCTGGCTTCAGCAAATACTAACACAGACCAAATACAGCTGTCTTCAGCAAGTACTAACACAGACCCAGGTGAAGTACAGGCAGCCTCAGTCAGTACTAGCACAACCAGAGGTGTACAGCCATCATCAGATACAAGCAGCTCAGACCCTAATAGAACAGTTGCTGCTCCACCAAATGACCCACAGATTGGCCCGCAGTCTTAACAGACTTTATGAGGACTGAGTTAGTGCGCAGAGGTCCATTCAAACCAGGATTGGATTTTTCTTACCCTAATGATAAGTCTAGAAGAGGTTTCCATTCAGGATTATTACAGAGACAGCTGTCAAATGGGGGAAAAATTACCAGGAGCTGGTTTTCATACTCAATCAAAACAAAGCTGTGTATTGTTTTTGCTGTAAGCTCTTTTCTACAAACGACTACAAAATAATAAAGGAAGGTGTGAATGACTGGTCAAATATCAATACCATTCTGAAACACCATGAGGGTAGTCCTGAACACACAAACAATATGATTGAGTGGAGAGAACTTGATCTGCGCCTAAGTCGGGGACAGACTCTTGACCAGATACAAATGACAATTTTGGAGGCTGAAAGAAAGAGATGGCGGGATGTCCTTACATGTTTAATAAGTATCACCCAGTCTCTGGCTGAAAGAAACCTAGCATTCAGGGGTTCATTAGACAAACTCTTCCAACCAGATAATGGAAACTTCCTAAAAGAGGCTGAATTACCGGCAACATTTGACCCTGTTATGGAAAATCTTCTCAGCAAAATTAAAGATGGAGAGACACATGTTCATTACCTTGGGAAGCGCACACAAAATGAGCTGATACAGATTGTGAGTGACAAGATTCTGGAAGCAATAGTGACTCAAGTAAGAGACTCAAAGTACTTCTCCATTATCTTGGACTGTACACTTGACATTAGTCACCAGGAGCAAATGTCCATTATTCTGAGAAACGTAGCTTTAAAGGGAAAGCCAGAGATCAAGGAGCACTTCCTCTGCTTTGAGAATGTTGAGGTTACAACAGGCTTGAATCTGTCCACTGTCATCTTAGATAAGCTGAACGAGCTGAAGATTCCATTTGAAGATTGCAGAGTGCAAGCTTATGATAATGGGGCCAACATGAATGGCAAGCACCAAGAAGTGTCCGCTCAAAACAAATCCCAGAGCTGTGTTCGTCCCACGTGGAGCACATACTCTAAACCTTGTCATTCCAGATGCTACCAAATCGTTAAAAGATGCAGTTGGGTTTTTTGGGCATGTGTAAAAGCTCTTCACCTTCCTTTCAGCTAGCACACAACGATGGAGTGTTTTGAAGAAACATGTGAACATAACCGTGAAGTCATGGGGTGACACAAAGTGTTCATGCAATCAGATATCAGGCTTCTGAGGTTCGGGAGGCATTACTGGAAGCCAGACAGACGATCAACGATCAACGATTCAGAATTTACCTGATCTGCCATCAGATACGATGACTGCCTTTGAGCTGCTTTCCTTTCTCTGTGAGAAAAAGCTGGAGGAACTCTATCCTAACCTTTGGATAGCCCTAAGAATTGCAGTCACCCTACCAGTAACAGTAGCATCAGCAGAGTTTTTCAAAATTAAAGCTGGTCAAAAGCTACCTGAGGTCTTCCATGTCTATAGAAAATATTATATTCAATAAATATTGATTGTTTATAACTCATTCTGTTGTGTATAGGTCTACTTATTTTTAGACCGACAGATGGAGCAAACCATTTTAAAGGAGGGAGGATTGTAGTGGGAGCACTGGGGTGTCAGGTGTGACCGTGTGGCAATGGCAAATGGTTTACATGGCTCACGGGTCAGGTAGGAGGGCCCCTTAGCAGAATTTTGGAATGTCAGGACCGGCTCTGTTGGTTGTCAAAGCAACGAAATATCAACTTTTGAAGATTTATCTTCAACCAAACACAATTGATCTACAACCAAATACAATTAATTCAATATCACTAAATATCACTAAATTTGAAATCAACCAGAGCTTAAAAGCCAAGTTCTATTGTATTGTCTATTTTTTGTTGAATTTCTGAGTTGAAATTAAACAATAGCTGTTGATGACTGCAAATGCTATGTAGGCCAAAATAGCATTATTAAATGATGGTACATTTTCATTTGCTCTGTTAAACCTACTCTTTGGAATGACTTTGATAGCAACAGTGAATCTATTTAGTTTTTAAGTAGAGGTTGCCAATAATCACTTTCACGATAGCACATTGGTAATAGGCAATGACAAATATCATAGCCAAGCAGGGCTGGGCTTGGTTAAAACCCTCAATAGGAGACCAAAGGACAACTGTAGATAGATCAATTTTCCAGCAGGAGGTTCTGCCCAGCATATTTTTTTCTGATAGTGGATATAATGTTGAAGATCTCACATTGTTTTAAAGGTACAAATTCAACATATTTTATACAAGGTTTGTCTATGTTGAAATTTGTTTACCATGATGACATACAGTAATCCTGTGGTTGAAACTTCACCCTCAAAACAGTTAATGTTGATTCTTTTTTTCAAATCCAATGTATTTTCCACATCACAATAAGTCAACAAATTACTTTGAAACAACGTTGATTCAACCAGTTTCTGCCCAGTGGGTTATAACTGTACACGTTCATGGATTGGTATGTTATTTCTCTGGCTAACTTCAAGTTCTCTCCAACCATTCTCCCCCAACTGGAGATAGTGTTTTCCAGTTCACCCCATCATACAAGACAAGTCATACATTTTACATAAATGTAAATCACCTCTACACAGACTGCCTAACTCCCATTGACATCAAACTCCCATTGACATACCCATTTTACACAGGACTTTGAGTCACGCAAGTTAGCATTGGACCCACAGGTACAGTAGGGAGACCTGCAGTAGCATTGTGATCTATACTGAACAAAAATATAAACGCAACAATTTCAACGATTTTAGTGAGTTACAGTTCATATAAGGAAATCAGTCAAATAAATTAATTCATTAGGCCCTAATCTATGGATTTTACATGAATGGGCAGGGGCGCAGCCGTCAGAATGTGCTTTTCCCCACAAAAGGGCTTTATTACAGACAGAAATACTCAGTTTCTTAAGCTGTCCGGGTGGCTGGTCTCAGATGATCTCTCAGGTGAATAAGCCGGAGGTCCTGGGCTTGCGTAGTTACACGTGGTCTACGGTTCTGAGGCCGGTTGGACGTACTGTCAAATTCTCTAAAACGGCTTATTATAGAGAAATTAACATTCAATTCTCTGCCAACAGCTCTGGTAGACATTCCTGCAGTCAGAATGCCAATTGCAAGCTCCCTCAAAACTTAAGACATCTGTGGCATTGTGTTGTGTGACAAAACCTTCACATTTTAGAGTGGCCTTTTATTGTCCCCAGCACAAGTTGCACCTGTGTAATGATCATGTTGTTTAATCAGCTTCTTGATATGCCACACCTGTCAGGTGGATGGATTATCTTGGCAAAGTAGAAATGCTCACTAACAGGGATGTAAACAAATGTGTGCATCAAATTTTAGAGAAATAAGCCTTTTGTGCATATGGACAATTTCTGGGATGTTTTATTTCAGCTCATGAAACATGGGACCAAAACTTTACATGTTGCATTTATATTTTTGTTCAGTTTAAATGGAGTCAAACATTTCACGACAACTTGCTCAGAAATCCAAATAAAAGGTCTGCTAACGATGTACTCTAAATGAAGAGAGGCTAATGAGTCACAAAGCTGTTATCAGGCTCGTGGCAGATGGATTGGTTTATTAAAAGGCCTTAGTTAGCACTGAGCCTGTCAAGACTACGCAGGTGTAACAGAGGTAGTTCGGAGTACCACACTTGTGTGTGTTGGTCTTTCTCGCTCTCACACACACACACACACACACACACACTCACATGCGCACACACACTTATGGCCCCTTTAGTTAAACTGCAGGTGTTCAGTTCAGACTACTTTATCAAGCCCCTGGAGTTTCTATCTTCCTCTACTCCATAACATCCATAAATAAAGTTATATTACATACAGGTCAATAAAGTTATATTACATTAGTATACAGGTCAAAGACCATAGAAATAGAATTAGGATCAGGACTAAAGAGGAGATCTAGGAGAGGGGTAACACGTATGAGGAAGCCAATCTCCACCAATTGACAGTAACATCTGTTAAGACCACACCTTGTGGCCAATGTGCAGGCTGAGACAGAGGGAAGGGCAGGGAGAGATGGATAGAGATGGCAAAATGATATGATACAGACTGATGTTGAGAAAGGGAAAGGGAGAAAGGAAAAGAAACAGAGAGAGCGACAAAGAAAGATGAGACATGGGAGGGAAAAAGGAGAGAGAGGAGAACTGCTTTGTAGTCCGGCAGACTTCATTCTTATCAAAGCTGACGGCTCCATTCAGATGAGCAATGTCTAAAATATTGAAATTGTCTGACAGAGAAGAAGCCACATTTGTCCCGACACATTTCAACCAAATCAAATGTGTCGCTGCAGGATAGAGAGAGAGAAAAGGAGAGAGAGGGAGTTAATGTCTTAGACTGTGAGACGCGTCATGAAAATTAATACCTCCTGTCATGGGAACATGCCTTCATTTTTCCGCCCCGCTGCGGTCCCTCGCTCCCAGAGCTGTGAACGTAGCTTCAGGTGAGCCAGGTGTACTGCCTCCCTTTACCTCTCTTTAAGTAGTTTTTGTTGTTCTTGTTCTGTTTTAGTTATTTTTCTTCCATTGTAGTTGGTCTTGACATTTTCAGTCATACATTGTGTTTCCCAGTGGCCATAGTTGTCCATGGTCCATGAGGATTTCACTTTCTGTCAGCACTATTGCTACACAACAGAGCCTTTTGTTGACCTCTCAACCCCTGCCCTACAGCCCCCTCCACACATACATGCACACACTCAAAACACACTCTCTCTCGCTCTCCCTCCCACTCTTTCTCTCAGTCTCAATTACAGCGCTCCAGCTGCCCGTAGGGGAGTGGAACGGCTTGCTGGTATATGTTAGTCCTCCAGAGCCCCCACTGTAATTGGGTGGGCTTGTCTGCTGACAACTTGCCATTGATGAAGGATGGAGAGATTGGAAACGTGGCGTGTGTGGGGGGGTGGGGGTGAATTGTTGTGTGTGTGTGCCCATGTGAGAAATAGAGGGAGAGATGGAGTGTGCCTCTGACCAAAGTGTGTGTAAGTGTGTGTGCGAGAGTGAATGTGTATGTGTCAGAGCTCAATGCTGCGTGAAACGTTTGTCCAGCACAGATTGAGCAGTGCTGACCAAAGGGACCCACTGGGGCCATCTGACCAGCTGGCGGGAGCACACACACCATCCCAATTTACCGCCTCCCCCTCTCCACCCCATGCCTCATCACGCTCAATCTAATGAGGCATGCTGGGTAATTAACGCCTAAATTAAGGGGCTCATTTGCATAACTGTCCAGTTTAACAAAGGCCCGACATCCCCTTTACAAACCAGCACACCATGAAACGAAGATGTTACTCAAAGACAGGTAGTGGGGGGAGAAAGTGAGAGGTTAAAGGAGGGTTAGGGATCATTTGAGGGAGGGAAGAGATGAAGAGAGGGGGGGAGAAAATGGGACAGAGAGAGAGACGGCGTAAAAAAGAGAGGGGAAAAGAAAACATCTCAAGAGAAGACGAGAGAGAGAGCGAGCGAGTGAGAGCAAGAGAGAGTGAGACAGCGAGAGAGAGCGTTGAAAGAGCAAATTTGTCCTTTCTCCATCTCGTGGCATTTTTCCCCTACCGTCTCTCTGCCTCCCCAACGACGTCAGCTGAGCGAGGGAGAGAGAAAGACAGAAGAAGAGAGAAAGCGAGAGAGAGCAAAAGAGAGCGAGAAGGCTGACGGAACCGTTCCCAGGCACTGCCGCGTTCTTAAGTTACTGTAAGAAAAGCCTGAGTTATGCTCCCTCGTTCCACTTCAACAATTTATGTACCACTCGGATAATGCAGCGTCTCCGGACACTGCACCCATAAATCTGACCCTGTCTTTCAGTGCTCGTGTCTTTCTCTCACTCACTCTCTTTCTCTCTCTCCTGTTGTGGTGTATGTCTGTTTTTGGTTGTTTTTTCTAACGTAACAGAAGACAAGGCTTTGTCAAATAACTCTGAAGATCTTTGTCTTCGGGTTGTCACAGTACCCAAATGTGATCATACTCACAGAGGTATCTCACTTTCACTCACACACACACACACACACACACACACACACACACACACGGGCGGTAGTTTGCTTACGTAGCAGCAAACTAGGTTGCTGGTTCAAGCAACACTTAAGCAGTTACCCCGAAAATCACTCACTTACAAACAGAGGAATAATCACTGTTTAATTAGTTTTTCCTCCTCCTTTCTCAGCTGACCAATTGCAAGACTAATAAGCAATCTGAATCAAGAGAGGAAAAATAACTATGTTTTCTTATAGATACATTTTCCAACCCAACCCCATAGTCTCACCCTTGAGACTCAATTAGACTCGCTGTGCTCCGCTGGTGCCCTTTTTAAACATGACTCTGCAGTAATTTGTTTACTTTGAAGGCGAGAATAGGAGGAAGCATTATTACAGATAGCATATCTACCATACTCCTTTCATGTCTAGTTATATAGCCTAGTCTACAAGCGCCACTGCGCTGGTCAGTGCTGTGTGAACGGTCAATGAGATCCCTAGCCTATCCATGGCATCGCTGCCTCATTTGAAGCACGCACCAGCCAATTATTGACTAGAAATTGATAGTTTAGATTATATGCTATTTGCCAAGCTTTTGGGGTCAATAGAGTGCAACTTCAAAGGGGCTCGACAAGATACCTTTTTTGTAGAATGATTCATTTCATACGTCTCTTATTTTTTATTTTTTTATACATTGTACAGCGTGAGTTCAAACAGGAAAGAAACATCTGAAAATCCTTCGTTGTGAAGCCTACGCTCGCGTCTGTCAATGCCTCAGAATATGTAAGCAACTCTCTTACCTTTTCCAGCGATAATGCAGGACAGCCCGAAAACAGTCCAAACCAGGGCAAATGGCACTCCAAGCATCTTCATGACGGGAGAACCAAGACAAGACGACCTGTCTCAATCTCCTTCACTTGATATCCCTTACTTTTTTTGCGATATCTGTTCGACACACCTTCTCAATGCGAGGTTAGCGGGGAACTGACGCTGACTGCGAGAGAGACAGAGAAGCGTGGCACTCAATAGCCTACTAGGTGGAGCGGTGCTTTGGCGTGGCTGGTTGATGTTTTAATATTGGGAGGGACGTGCACAGATTTCAATGCGCCCAGGGACTATACTTTTACGACATGCAAGGGAAAATCTAACATTGATCCAGTTTTTAGGCTATCATAATTTCCTCTACTTAGGATGTGTTCGACTTGATTAACCTATCAATTAAGCTATGCCTTTATATAATCACCACCGCCAGCATTTAAATTTACTCACAAATATATCATTAATGGAATAACGTTAGATTGCATTATGGTGCAACCTTTAGCGAGAGTATGAGTCCTTGAGTTGGTTAAAATAAATAATGTGGAAATTGAACAAGTTGAGGTGACTAAACTGCTTGGAGTAACCCTGGATTTTAAACTGTCGTGCTCGGACACCCATGCACACCCCACAAAATATGCCACCAAAGGTCTCTTCACAATCCCCAAGTCAAGAACAGACTATGGGAGGCGCACAGTACTACATAGAGCCATGGCTTCATGGAACTCTATTCCACCTCAGGTAACTGATGCAAGTAGTAGAATAATATATACAGTGGGGAGAACAAGTATTTGATACACTGCCAATTCTGCAGGTTTTCCCACTTACAAAGCATGTAGAAGTCTGTAATTCTTATCATAGGTACTCTTCAACTGTGAGTGACGGAATCTAAAACAAAAATCCAGAAAATCACATTGTATGATTTTTAAGTAATTAATTTGCATTTTATTGCATGACATAAGTATTTGATACATCAGAAAAGCAGAACTTAATATTTGTTACAGAAACCTTTGTTTGCAATTACAGAGATCATACGTTTCCTGTAGTTCTTGACCAGGTTTGCACACACTGCACCACTCCTCCATACAGTTCCTTCAGGTTTCGGGGCTGTCTTTCAGCTCCCTCCAAAGATTTTCTATTGGGTTCAGGTCTGGAGACTGGCTAGGCCACTCCAGGACCTTGAGATGCTTCTTACGGAGCCACTCCATAGTTGCCCTGGCTGTGTGTTTCGGGTCATTGTCATGCTGGAAGACCCAGCCACGACCCATCTTCAATGCTCTTACTGAGGGAAGGAGGTTGTTGGCCAAGATCTCGCGATACATGGCCCCATCCATCCTCCCCTCAATACGGTGCAGTCGTACTGTCCCCTTTGCAGAAAAGCATCCCAAAAGAATGATGTTTCCACCTCCATGCTTCACGGTTGAGATGGTGTTCTTGGGGTTGTACTCATCCTTCTTCTTCCTCCAAACACGGCGAGTGGAGTTTAGACCAAAAAGCTCTATTTTTGTCTCATCAGACCACATGACCTTCTCCCATTCCTCCTCTGGATCATCCAGATGGTCATTGGCAAACTTCAGACGAGCCTGGACATGCGCTGGCTTGAGCAGGGGGACCTTGCGTGTGCTGCAGGATTTTAATCCATGACGGCGTAGTGTGTTACTAATGGTTTTCTTTGAGACTGTGGTCCCAGCTCTCTTCAGGTCATTGACCAGGTCCTGCCGTGTAGTTCTGGGCTGATCCCTCACCTTCCTCATGATCATTGATGCCCCACGAGGTGAGATCTTGCATGGTGCCCCAGACCGAGGGAGATTGACCGTCATCTTGTTGCCTTCTCACCAAGCTGCTTGCCTATTGTCCTGTAGCCCATCCCAGCCTTGTGCAGGTCTACAATTTTATCCCTGATGTCCATACACAGCTCTCTGGTCTTGGCCATTGTGGAGAGGTTGGAGTCTGTTTGATTGAGTGTGTGGACAGGTGTCGGTTATACAGGTAATAGTTCAAACAGGTGCAGTTAATACAGGTAATGAGTGGAGAACAGGAGGGCTTCTTAAAGAAAAACTAACAGGTCTGTGAGAGCCGGAATTCTTGCTGGTTGGTAGGTGATCAAATACTTATGTCATGCAATAAAATGCAAATTAATTATTTAAAAATCATACAATGTGATTTTCTGGATTTTTGTTTTAGATTCCGTCTCTCACAGTTGAAGTGTACCTATGATAAAAATTACAGACCTCTACTTGCTTTGTAAGTAGGAAAACCTGCAAAATCGGCAGTGTATCAAATACTTGTTCTCCCCACTGTATATATATTTTTAAATAAAAATACACCATATGGAACAGCGGGGACTGTGAAGAGAGACACAGGCACAGACACACATACACATGATAAGACACGCACTCTACACACATGTACACATAGATGTTGTATTGTAGACATGTGATAGTAGAGTAGTGGCCTGAGGGAAAACACTTAATTTGTTGTGAAAATTGTTATGAAATCTAATGTCATGGATTATTATTTAAATTGTGTATATAACTGCCTTTATGTTGCTGGACCCCAGGAAGAGTAGCTGCTGCCTTGGCTGAAGCTATTGGGGATCCTTAATAAATACAAATACATACTTTGCTTACTATATAGTAAGTAGCCTAATATAAACCAAAATGAACACAAAGCGTTAATGAAATGTATCTTGTTCTCTCAATCATATGAAAATGACTTTAGTTGTTTTGAAACTACTTAATTTGACCAGTCGTTCACAGCAGGAGAATAATCCTGCAGAAACAGCAAATGTGAATTGTTGTGTGGATTATAATTAATATAATTTTTTTGTACAGGTTGATACATTTTAGTTATGGCACATAAATTCAGAAATGTTAAAGTGGAATTTCCTGCAACAACTTGGTGATCAAATTATGATTCTACATCTGGATGTTATCTAAGATGTCTTGGATGTTCACTGGAAAGGCGCAGCTATTGTACAATTCCAGCAAGAGCCTGATAAAGGCTTAAAGCCTATGGTACATCTGCTCCCCCTCACAGATTTAACTCCTCCAAGTAACCAGCGACAATATGTCTGATTTCCCCTCCTATTGCTCTCACAACAGCCTCTGTTGCGTGTGGTGAGGATTATTGTGTGTGTGTGTGTGTGTGTTTTAAGCCCCTGTGGTGTTGCCTCATGCTGTCAGGGGCCAGGGGCAGAAGGGAGAAAGTCCCTAGTGGGTCGTTCCACCTCAAAAAGCACAAGAAAGAGGATTTTGACACCCACCATCTCAGTGTTCTAAAATCGTTTCTGTTGTTAGAAACAGATATAAGCATTCTTGCAACATTATTTTGTTGAAATATCATTTGATATCTGATAAATAAAGCTAATTGTTTGCATCCAAATTGGCCACTTTAATGTATAGGATTCATACAATATTCAATAAATATAGTACCTATTTGGACCAAACATTTTTCTAACAATGAGTTAGACATGAGGAATCCAAAGAAAGGTTCAAAAGCCACCCATGGATCCCCCCACACCCAACTCCAATTCCACCCCAACAACTAGTTTATAGTATAAATGATCTGTGTCTGACAAGTAGTATGGAGCTGCGGCTCGGAGTACTGTTTCTTTATCCTATGTAATGTATTCTCAGTGAATTTGGTTATGTTTTTATCGCCCTGTTCAGAGAAATTAGTAATTGAATTTGTTAGGTTTATGTCCCATCCTACATCCTGATATTACCAGGTATTGACCACTAGAGGTGCTGTTCATGCTCCATACTATACTGAACAAAAATATATACACAACATGTAAAGTGTTCGTCCCATGTTTCATGAGCTGAAATAAAAGATCCCAGAATCTTTCCATACACACAAAAAACGTATTTCTCTTAAATGTTGTGCACATATTTGTTTACATCCCTGTTAGTGAACATTTTTCATTTGCCAAGATAGTCCATCTACCTGACAGGTGTGGCATATCAAGAAGCATGATCATTACACAGGTGCACCTTGTGCCGGGGACAATAGAAGGCCACTCTAAAATGTGCAGTTTTGTCACACAACACAATGCCACAGATGTCTCAAGTTTTGAGAGAGCATGCGATTATCGGAAAAAATAAGGTAATATTATAAGAATCGTAGAAATTAAAATGGGATTCAATTATATTTCAACAAAATGTTGCAGGAATGCAGAAATTATTTCAGAATATCTGAGATAGTGGGTGTCATGGCTTGCTGAACTGACATGGAACAATCCTAGTGTCAGAGAGATGGAAGAAAAGCCCTGGGCTTCGTTTCCTAGAGCCTTCGTAGAATTACGATCATAGTTAGACATTTCTTACGATGCACCTTTAGTAGCCAAGGTGTTTCCCAGAGCCTTCGTTAGTAACCTGACTTTCGCACATCTACGAGGCATCCAGACCACTCATAGAGCAGCGTTAATGTTGTTTTACCCTTCCGCGTCACTTTATTCACAGAAGATCTCCACTAAACATAGAATCAAGATCTGTCTGACAGTGACTGCTGATAACTTCAGAAAGACATTCATTGACTGCAAGTACATATTTGCCAAAGTATTTGCAATTGTTACAAACAAGTGAAGGATAAAATGATGTTCCAAATGAAAACCGAGATGAATGCATTAAAATATATGTAGGCTAAACTCTTCAGAAAAAAAGGTGCTATCTAGAACCTAAAAGGGTTCTTCAGTTGTCCCCATTGGAGAACCCTTTGAATAACTATTTTTGGTTCCAGGTAGAACCCTTTTGGTTCTGGGTAGAACCTTTTTGGGTTCCGAGCAGAACCCTTCCCACAGAGGTTTCTACATGGAACCGAAAGCGTTCTACCTAGAAACAAAAAGGTTATACTATATGGGGAGAGCCGAAGAACCCTTTTGGATGTAGTGTGTACATGGGCCTACAGTGCCTTCAGAAAGTATTCACACCCCTTGACTTTTTCAACATTTTGTTGTGTTTCAAAGTGATTTTAAATTTCTTACATTTTCATTTTTTGTCAACGATCTACACAAAACACTCTGTACTGTCAAAGTGGACGAAAAATTCTAACATTTGTAAAACATTTATGAAATATAAAACACTAATATATCTTGATTAGATATATATTAGATATTTAACCCTCTGAGTCAATATACATTATGTTACAATCAACTTTGCAATGATTACAGCTGTGAGTCTTTCTGGGTAAGTCTCTAAGAGCTTTGCACATCTGGATTGTACAATATTTGCATATTATTCTTTTAAAAATTCTTTAAGCTCTGTCAAGTTGGTTGTTGATCATTGCTAGACAGCCATTTTCAAGTCTTGCCATATATTTTCAAGCAGATTTAAATCAAAATGGTGACTAGGCCACTGAGGAACATTCAATGTAATCTTGGTAAGCAACTCCAGCGTATATTTGGCCTTGTTTTAGGTTATTGTCCTGATGAAAGCTGAATTTGTCTCCCAGTGTCAGTTGGAAAGCAGACTGGACCAGGTTTTCCTTCAGGATTTTGCCGGTGCTTAACTCTATTACATTTTTTTATAAAAAAAAAATACCTCCCTAGTTCTTGCCAATGACAAGCATACCCATGACATGATGCAGCCACCACCATGCTTGGAAATATGAAGAGTGGTACTCAGTGATGTGTTTGATTTGTCCGAAAACATAAGGCTTTGTGATCAGGACATTAAATAGATTTATTTGACACATGTTTTGCAGTTTTACTTTAGTGCTTTACTTTAGATGCATGTATTGGAATATTTTGAATCTGTACAGGCTTCCATCTTTTTACCTATCTACCAATAGGTGCCCTTCTTTGTGAGGCATTGGAAAACATATCTTTGAGATTATTTATTTAAATAGGCAAGTCAGTTAAGAAGAAATCTTATTTACAATGACAGCCTACCTACAGGGTCAGCCCCTGGAGAAAATTAGGGCTAAGTGCCTTGCTCAAGCACACATCAACAGGTTTTTCACCTTGTCAGCTCAGGTATTTGAATCCACAACCTTTCAGTTGCTGGCCCAACCTCTAACCACTAGGTTACCTGCCACCCTAAAAATCAGATCTGTGTTTGACATTTACTGCTCGACTGAGGGACCTTACAGATAATTGTATTTGAGGGGTACAAAACACTATTATTGCACACATAGTCCATGCAACTTATTATGTGACTTGTTAAGCAAATGTTTACTCCTGAACCTATTTAGGCTTACCATAACAAAGGGGTTGAAAACTTATTGTCTCAAGACATTTCAACTTTAATTTTTAATGAATTTGTACATTTTGAAAAGCATAATTCCCCTTTGATACTGTGTGGTATTGTGTGTAGGCCAGTGACCAAAATAATCTAAATGGGCTGTAACACAACAAAATATGGAAAAAGTCTGATAGGCACTATTTCAGTCATATTGAAATAAATGTAATATTCAAATGACTTCTATTTCGCGACTAGACTACTGTCTGTCATTTGTCCCTCAATGTGTTTCATGATGTGTGACAACATGTGCACAATTATGTGCCCAATGTGTGATTTATTTAGTGCATTATCATTGGTTAAGCATAACTTGCCCTCAATAGCCTATTTGCAGCCAAAGGTGTTAATATCTCTCTAGGAGCTGATCCGTCGTCAGTATTGTGGAATAATTATAATGTTAAAGTAAGATTTTAATGGAGAAAGATGATCCAAGAACAGCGCTGCTTTTCTTTCGATCCTATCAGTATCGACACATGTTCAAACGACTTAGCGAACATTATCTCTATGTCCTTATTTGGGAAACACTCTTAAAAAGTTGACTCGTAAGTGCATCTTTTACAATCATCGTAAGGCTTAAGTTACATCGCAACTTGGAAACGAGACCCTGGTTGCATTAGAGGCCAAAACAGAAAGCAAAACATACCCAAAACTAGTGGTCAACCCTTTTCAGTAGACACTTGTCCCACATATTTAGGGCACTATTCGCTGTGTGTGTGTGTGAGAGTGTAAGTGTGTTCTTCAAACCAATGGAATTTATTGGACCCTAGACAGTATTGCCGAAAACATAGTGGACAAACAATATACTGGGGCGCTCAAGTGGGCTGTGGAAGGCTGTGTAGCTCCAAACTTAAGTGTACACAAAGTGCTCTTTGAACACTGTATTGTACTGAGGAAGCCATTGTTGAGAAAAAACAACCACCATTTAAAAAAAATAAAAACAGAACTTTCATTATCTTAGCATTTCTGTATAAGGATTTGCTGTGTAGATTTGAGTCAATGTCATGTTCATGCATGTTACCAAGGACTTTACATATTATTCTGTAACATAACAAAATCAGGCAAGATATTGGAAGATTTTGGACATTACTATAGATTAGAAATAATGTAATGTCTTCAATAAGGCAATTCATTTTGAAGCATTCACTATACATAGCTACAGATTAAATGGTATAAGACAGTTACCCTCAAAGCATCGCGCCACAAAAGCCGCAGGGAACAACAAGAATAAGAAGAATGCCCCTCTTTCCACAGGTGTGATTACTACCTCTGAGGGTTTAGAGCTTGACGTAGTCGCCTCATACAAGTACTTGGGAGTATAGCTGGACGGTACACTGTCCTTCTGTCAGCACATATCAAAGCTGCAGGCTAAAGTTAAATCTAGACTTGGTTTCTTCTATCGTAATCGCTCCTCTTTCACCCCAGCTGCCAAACTAACCCTGATTCAGATGACCATCCTACTCATGCTAGATTACTGAGACATCATTTATAGATCGTCAAGTAAGGGTGATCTTGAGCGGCTAGATGTTCTTTACCATTCGGCCATTAGATTCGCCACCAATGCACCTTATAGGACACATCACTGCACTCTATACTCCTCTGTAAACTGGTAATCTCTGTATACCCGTCGCAAGACCCACTGGTTGATGCTTATTTATAAAACCCTCTTAGGCTGAGATCTGAAATATCTACTGCAGCCCTCATCCTTCACATACAACACCCGTTCTGCCAGTCACATTCTGTTAAAGGTCCCCAAAGCACACACATCCCTGGGTCGCTTGTCTTTTCAGTTCGCTGCAGCTAGCGACTGGTACGAGCTGCAACAAACACTCAAACTGGACAGTTTCTTCATTCAAAGACTCAATCATGGACACTCTTACTGACAGTCGTGGCTGCTTTGCGTGATGTATTGTCATCTCTACCTTCTTGCCATTTGTGCTGTTGTCTGTGCCCAATAATGTTTGTACCATGTTTTGTGCTGCCACCATGTTGTGTTGCTACCATGTTGTTGTCATGTTATGTTGCTACCATGATGTGTTGCCATGTGTTGCTGCCTTGCTATGTTGTTGTCTTAGGTCTCTCTTTTGGTAGTGTTGTTTTGTCTCTCTTGTCGTGATGTGTGTTTGGTCCTATATTTATATTTTATTTATTTGTATTTATTTTAAAAATGTTATCCCAGCCCCCGTCCCCACAGGAGGTATTTTGCTTTTTGGTAGGCCGTCATTGTAAATAAGAATTTGTTCTTAACTGACTTGTTTAGTTAAATAGGTTAAATAAATAAAAAAGGTCTCACAGCACTCTGCCCAGAGTGGGTGATAACATGCTTCGGTGTCCTGAATCGTTCAGTGGGGTCTTTCTCTAACATATCATTAACAGTATATCCAAAAAGTCGATCCGATAATAAGCACCAAGCTCTGTTGACAGAGTGGTGTCATTTTCTGCAGCGACTTTTTAGGATTTTACATTCTGTGGTAGTCGTCTTCAAAGTTGTTTCTGCGAGTCGGAAAAATCTAAATTTGCATGACACGAGTTGAATTAAACGTAAAAGTCTTTGAAAGTAAAAAGGTTCGTATACGCTCAGTGCTCCGTTTATTTTACTAGGATACGCTTTTTAAAAGCCAGGTTTTCTAAGCGCTTGAGCAAATGTGCATCTATCTTTTTCACAACGGAAAAGTAAGAGGCCAACCTCAAATTGATTTACTGTTTATTTGACCTTTTTTGATATACCTTCTGTTTTATTCCTCAAGGAAAACAGATGCAAACCTTGCACTAATGCAAATGCCCAATCTGGTGCACCATAGACAGCGGCAGGTTGGATTCAAATCACAATACTGTACCTTTCACACGTTACTATCAGTAAAAATGTACACCTCTTTAAAATGATTATGTACTGTACAATCTGAACATTTAGTACATAATATGGCAGTAACTGTTTTTGCCTGCATTTTCTACTTTATTTTTTACTACAATCAAATGCAAAGGCCCTTTTATTTTTTCCCCATAGTCCTATGTGGTTGCCTCACTGCTTATGTTTAGGCAGTTATAAGTTGCAGTTACGCCTGTCTCTGCTTTGGAAGTCTATGAATAACTGATTCCAATTGTGTTTAACATCTTATGTGGGCAATCTGTTCTAGTGAAGGCTTTGACGGGGAGATCTCTTTTTGTTCCATATGGTACAGTAAATGTATTCAATTGAATTATTGCTAACCTCCTCGCCTGTGTTTTTTCCTTCTGTTGCTCACGCTAGCGTTCGGGTATTCAGGACCATGGACAGCGTTCCGAGTTTGCTTACAATTTATATTGTCCACAAGGGGTCCAACTTGAGTCATTCAAAAACAAAACAAAATTGACAAGTTCTTGTGTGTATCTTGAGTTGGTTGTGGCAAGCTGTATAAATCCAATCATTCACCCAAAACTCAAAGGCGAATACAGAGGGTTAAGCAGCATAAGGTAAAACATTTTTTTTTAATGAGAATCTGTCTCTGTACTTTTCGTTCAGTGACCTTCCAGCTTGTAGTTCAGCAAAAATAATTTCAAACAACTTGTAAAGGTAAGTACAAGGACGTCGTTATAACAGCTCACACTGTACTTAAATGATATAGTTAGTGTGTGTGTGTGTGTGTGTGTGTGTGTGTGTGTGTGTGTGTGTGTGTGTGTGTGTGTGTGTGTGTGTGTGTGTGTGTGTGTGTGAAGGGTAATTAGAAACCGTCCCTTCTTTCTGCAGGTTGTGTGGACATGTGCGTGTGATGGAGAGAGATTTGTACTATTTGTACAATGCATTCGGAAAGTATTCAGACCTCTTGACTTTTTCCCCATTTTGTTACGTTACAGCCATGATTAAATAGTCCCCCCCCCCCCTCCCCCCTCATCAATCTACACACAATACCCCATAATGGCAAAGCAAAAACTGGTTTTTAGAAATGTTTGCAAAAAAAGCAGCGATTACAGCCTCTTCTTGAGTATGACGCTACAAGCTTGGCACAACTGTATTTGGGGAGTTTCTCCCATTCTTCCCTGCAGATCCTCTCAAGCTCTGTCAGGTTGGATGGGGAGCGTCGCTGCACAGCTATTTTCAAGTCTCTCCATAGATGTTAAATCAGGTTCAAGTCCGGGCTCCGTCTGGGCCACTCAAGGACATTCAGAAACTTGTCCCGAAGCCACTCCTATGTTGTCTTGGCTATGTGCTTAGGGTCATTGTCCTGTTGGAAGGTGAATCTTCGCCCCAGTCTGAGGTCCTGAGCAGGTTTTCATGAAGCATCTCTTTGTACTTGAAGGATCTCTTTGTACTGAGTGGCCCAGCCGGAGCCCGGACTTGAACTCTGTTCATCTTTCCCTTGATCCTGACTAGTCTCCTAGTCCCTTCTGCTGAAAAACATCCCCACAGCATGATGCTGCCACCACCATGATTCACTGTAGGGATGGTGCCAGGTTTCCTCCAGACGTGACGCTTGGCATTCAGCCCAAAGAGTTCAATTGTGGTTTCATCAGACCAGAGAATCTTCTTTTTCATGATCTGAGAGTCTTTTAGGTGCCTATTGGCAAACTCCAAGCGGGCTGTCAAGTGCCTTTTACTGAGGAGTGGCTTCCATCTGGCCACTCTGCCATAAAGGCCTGAGTGCTGCAGAGATGGTTGTCCTGGAAGGTTCTCCCATCTCCACAGAGGTACTCTGGAGCTCTGTCAGAGTGACCATCAGGTTCTTGGTCACCTCCCTGACCAAGGTCCTTCTCCCCTGATTGCTCAGTTTCTAGGAAGAGTCTTGGTGGTTCCAAATTTCTTCCATTTAAGAATGACGTCCACTATGTTCAATGCTGCAGACATGTTTTGGTACCGTTTCCCAGATCTGTGCCTCGACACAATCCTGTCTCGGATTGTAGTGTTTGGCACCGCCCTGAGTGGTCGCCTGTTAAGCAGCTCCCGTTGTTCGTGCATAAATTGTTGTTTTAGTTTGTTTTTTTTCGTCTCTTTTCTTTAGTTTTATTTTTTATTTTGCTACAGTTGAACTATAATAGTTCAGGATTATGGATTTTATGGATTTTATCGCAGCTGAACGTCGACAGGAGTCGTCAACTGTTATTGTTTACAACAGAGCCCAGCTCCTGGATTTAGCCCATGTTTTTTTCCCTGCTCCCCAGGGAAAAGTTTGATATTCCGGACGAATTGAAAAGACGACGCCGTGGACGCAGGGCGGGATTGAAATGTAAGGCAAAGCGGAGGAGGTTATGGGCACTGTGAGGGCTCTACATAACAAGATGGATGAGTTGGAGGGACTTGTTCGTGGACAAAGGATTTATCGTGAAACGAGCCTAATGTGTTTTACTGAGACTTGGCTGAACGATAACGTCCCCATACAGAACGTCACTATCGACGATTTCCAGACCATCAGAGCGGACAGGGATCGCATCTCTTCCGGTAACAGTAAGGGTGGTGGGCTGGCTTTATTAGTTAACAACAGATGGTGTCATCCGAACCATATTACTCTTAAGGAAAAGTTTTGTAGCCCGGACATTGAACTGTTAGCCGTTAGCCTGAGACCCTACTATTTGCCGAGGGAATTCACGGCGGCCATTGCTGTTATTGTTTACATCCCGCCCTCTGCTGACGCAAACGCAGCGTGTGACGTCATCCACTCTGTTATCGTGAGGTTACAGACAGCGCATCCCAGTGCTTTCTTTGCCATTTCGGGGGATTTTAACCATGCATCTCTCTCTTCAACGCTGCCCACGTTCAAACAGTTCGTGAAGTGCCCAACCAGGAATAATAAAACTCTGGACTTGTTATATGCTAATGTGAAGGATGCATATAACTCCACTGCACTCCCTCCCCTCGGTAGATCGGATCACAACCTTGTCCACCTCACCCCACTCTACAGGCCTTTGGTCCAACAGCAGCCTGCAACCACCAGGACTATTAGGAGATGGTCCCCGGAGGCGAATGAGGCCCCACAGGACTGTTTTGAAACAACAGACTAGGATGTGCTCTGTGAGGCCCATGGGGAGGACATCGATGGACTCACTGACTGCATAGCAGACTATATTAATTTTTGTGTAGACAACACTGTACCCACCAGGAAGGTACGCTGTTTCCCAAACAATAAACCCTGGGTCACCAGCGACCTAAAGGCCCTGCTGAATGAGAAGAAGAGGGCCTTCAAGGAGAGGGACAAGGACAAGGACAAATTGAAATGCGTCCAGAGGGAGCTGAAGTTGCGGATTGCTGAGGGGAAGAGAGTGTATAAGGAGAAGATGGAGGACAAGCTGAGGCAGAGCCAGGTGAGAGAGGTGTGGAAGGGTATGAGAAATATCACTGGCTTCAAAAAGTCAAACAGTGGGTAGACGGAGGGGACCCAGGACAGAGCCAATGAGCTGAACCAATTTTTTAACAGGTTTGATACTGGCCCTGTCCACCTCCCCTCTAGCTCCCCAGACCACACACCCTCATGGCTGTCCCACCCCCACTTTGCTCACAGCACCTCTGCTGAGACAATCAGTGACCCCACCTCCGCCCCTGCTCCCCCTGGACTGATCCTCAACACCCCCCTTCCCCCCACCTCCCCACCTGGGCTGGCTTTCACCACCAACCAAGTGAAGAGAGAGCTGGAGAGACTACATCAGTGGAAAGCGGCGGGCCCTGATGGCATCAGCCCAAGGGTGCTGAGGGTCTGTGCTGACCAACTGTGTGGAATACTCCAGCGTCACTTCAACCTTAGCCTGAGCCTAGAAAGGGTCCCTGTGCTGTGGAAAACATCCTGCCTCGTCCCAGTGCCCAAGAAGGCACACCCCACTGTCCTGAATGACTTCAGACCTGTAGCGCTAACATCCCACATCATGAAGACCCTGGAAAGGTTAGTCCTCGCTCACCTCAGACCCCTGGTGTGTTCATCAATGGACCCCCTGCAGTTTGCATACCAGCGCAACATCGGGTGGATGATGCAATCATCTACCTTCTGCAGAGGGCCTACTCTCACCTGGACAACGCAGGTTGCACTGTGAGGGTTATGTTTTTTGACTTCTCCAGTGCCTTCAATACCATTCAGCCCCTGCTACTGGGTGAGAAGATGAGGAGGATGAAAGTGGAAGCACCCTTAGTCTCCTGGGTCACGGACTACCTGACCGGTAGGCCACAATTTGTGCGACTACAGAGCTGTGTGTCAGAACGGGCAGTTAGCAACACAGGGGCCCCCCAGGGAACGGTCCTGTCCCCCTTCCTGTTCACCCTCTACACCTCAGACTTCAGATATAACTCTGAAACATGCCACCTACAGAAGTTCTCGGATGACTCTGCTATTGTAGGGTGCATCAGGGGTGGGCAGGAGGAGGAGTACAGGAGCACAATCAGTGACTTTGTGTTGTGGTGTGAGCAGAACCACCTTCAGCTCAACATCAGCAAAACAAAGGAGATGGTGGTGGACTTCAGGAGAACCAAGGCACAACTGACTGCAGTCCCTATACAGGGGATGGATGTGGAAATGGTTGGGTCATACAAGTTCCTGGGAGTCCATATGGACAACAGGCTGGAATGGGCCAGTAACACCGGGGCCCTGTACAAAAAGGGCCAGAGCCGACTCTACTTTCTGAGGAGGCTCAGGTCCTTCAACATGTGCAGTAAACTACTGCATACCTTCTACCAGTCTGTGGTGGCCAGTGCCATCTTTTTTGCAGTGGTGTGCTGGGGAGCAAACATCAAAGCCGGTGATGCTTCTTAGGTAAATAAGCTGATCAGGAAGGCTAGCTCTGTCCTGGGGATGAGCCTTGACACTCTAGAGGAGGTGGTGGAGAGACGGATCCTGGCCAAACTGCTGGCCATCATGGACAACGTCACCCACCCTCTGCACGCTATGGTTATGACGCAGAGGAGCACTTTCAGTCACAGACTGATCCCACCACGGTGTGCCAGAGAGCGCTACAGGAGGTCCTTCCTGCCAGCGGCTATTAGACTATATAATGCCTCACCGGGGTGCCGTGCCGTCGGCAACATAGATCTGGAACTGTTGGGGTGCTAGGACCTAGTTTAACAATTATGCATCCATCCGTGAGTAACTCTGGTCCGTCAGCACTCATCCACTCAGGACCTATTTATTCATACAGGTCTGTATATACATACTCATGTACAGTTGTTATATCATATCACATGCAATATTGTAAGTAATTATTGGACTTAACTTACGTAGGCATTCACTCAGGAATGCATATTAGTATCCTGCCAGTTGCACCTTTTCTCATTGCTTTTAGTATATTGAATGTGCAATACGTGCAGTTGTCTGTAATTAAACCCTGCGCACTATGGACTGTATTTTAAGGGAATTACTATTATTACCCCAAATGATATCATACACACATTTAGCTATTAAAGTATCTCTTCCTGTCATTTACCTGTACAGTTTGTGTAACCACGCAAGTATTCACTTATCTGTAAATATAACTGTATATTTACCTGTACAGCTAATTTAACCATGCAAAATGTTCACTTACCTGTTCATTTACCCAGTCTGTCTATTAAGTAAACTATTATTACCCTCGCTCATATCATACGCATTTTTAGCTACTGAAGTATTTCTCTGCCATCAACCTGTATAGTATAGTTAACCATCCATCATCCACCAATGTATAGTGTACACATCCACCAATGTATAGTGTACATATTCAGCCAACCACCCATACTATGCAATGTCTCTTTTATAGCTTTTATTTTTTTGCACTCCAGATATCTTGTATTTCTATACTTTTTCATACTGCCGCTCTATGTATCATGTACCGTGTATCTGTCTTTTGTGTACTTTCGTTGTGGCATTTTGCACCTGCCCTGTGTTTTGTTGTAGCTGCTTGACAATGAAATTTCCCCCCCAGGGGATCAATAAAGTATCTATCTATCTATCTATCTATCTATCTATCTATCTATCTATCTATCTATCTATCTATCTATCTATCTATCTATCTATCTATCTATCTATCTATCTATCTATACGGACAATTAATTCGACCTCATGGCTTGGTTTTTGCTCTGAGATGCACTGTCAACTGTGGGACCTTATATAGACAGGTGTGTGCCTTTCCAAATCATGTCCAATCAGTTGAATATAACACAGTTGGACTCCAATCAAGCTGTAGAAACATCTCAAGGATAATCAATGGAAACAGGATGCACCTGAGCTCAATTGAGTCTCAAAGCAAAGGGACTGAATACTTACTTAAATAAGGTATTTATGTTATTAATTGTTAATACATTTGCAAAAATGTCTAAAAACCTGTTTTTCTATTGTCATAATGGGGTATTGTGTAGATTGATGAGGGAAAAAAAATATTTGATCCATTTTAGAATAAGGCTGTAACGTAACAAAATGTGGATAAAGGGAAGAGGTCTGAACATGCACCTACTCACATTTGTCCTCCTTTGATGTTTGTAAATATGTCAGTTTCATGTGAAGAACGCAGACCTCAAACAAACAACTTGTGTTCTTTCTGCATAAAAAATATCGTCAGTTCTGTATTTTTGCCACTATGGTGCCATAACACTACAGAACCTTTATGCAACGTTGCTCCATGCTTTTTATTGAACCTTCATTTAACTATGCAAGTCAGTTAAGAACAAATTCTTATTTACAATGACGGCCTACCTGCAAGGGTCAGCCATAGTAGTACGGCGCCCCTGGAGCTAATTAGGGTTAAATGCCTTGCTCAAGGGCACATCGACAGGGTTTTCACCGTGTCGGCTCGGGTATTCGAACCGGCGACCTCTTAGTTAATGACCCAACGATCTAACCGCTAGGCTACCTGCCATTGGGGAAGGCAACACGTGTAATTGTGTGTACACTACATGACTTTCAAAATCCTAACATCGCTGAGCCTCTCACATTAAACGATCGTCTTTCCTGTCGTTTTTCTTGTCTTGCCAGCGTAGTGAGCACACTAAACGATGTGGCACAGACTGGGTGTCACACATTACAATATTCTTCACTTGATCGTGAGGATCGTCGATACCACGCTGTCTCGCGAAAACGATGTCTAGCTGTCATGTGACGGAATGCTGCAGGCAACGCATTCACAGGTCCCTACGGAGGGTTTTTGGTTTCTGACTCAAAGGGGATATCCTACCGTCTCCCACTGAGCATTACTGCGGCGTTCAAAACAACTGGGAACTCGGAAATCTGACTTCAGTGCGTTCAAGACAACTGTGAACTTGGAAAAAAACAAGCTCCAACTGGGAAAAATAGTTTTGAACCGTCGTCCAACTTGGAAATCCAACTCAGGAGCTCAGGCCTCTTTCTAGAGCTCCGACTGTAGATCATCGATGTCATGATTTTACCTCACATTTTTCAAAGTTCCCAGTTGTCTTGAAAGCACCATAATACTCATGGTACCCATTGCCAGCTCATATCTGTGTGAAGCTGGATTCAGTGCTCTCGTCTGCTTTAAAACCAAATATCGATCCACTGTCGACCACGCCCCCTGACTTTGAGATCTCTGACTCGACATGCATCAAGCACCCCATCTCATTAGTGGTGGTGATATAAGAGACTAAGACTAATTTCCAGTTGACTGCCCCACATTAAAAGTATGTGATGGTGAGTTGAACGACAATCAGAAATACTGTTAGAATGTTTTTCAATTGACTGCCATATTCCCAAATAAAAAAGCAAACATCGGCTGTTAATTACATATTTTTTTACACATGGTTGGGGTCGTGAGAAGTTTCAGATATCAAAATGGGGTCGTGGCCCAAAAAGTTTGGGAAACCCTGGCATAAGACAATGTGTGTATTATAGCTAGCCTCCTATCAATATCAAATCACCTGTAGCCATGTAGCTATGTAGCAAAAAAAGATTTGCTAGATGTGGAAAATAGTTTTATTTTGGCAGTTACATGTATGTTGTACCTATGTTGCATCCATATACAGTCATTGGTTGCACCTTGTTGTACCGTCCGTCCTTGTATTATTATGCAGCTATGTCACTCTCCGATTCCATATCAATAAACCCCAAAAGCACAATTTAACTCCCATCATAGTTACCATGATTCATACCTTAACATCTGACCACAATGGTAAACCTTCTTGATGTGAATGTAAGCTCTTCAGTACCTATGATAGATCATCTGCAAGTATTTAATTTATTTAGGCATTATGTCTGCATTGCTGGTATTATTGAATATATTTCCCCAATCATCACTAATCCTGTGTTTCAGTGTTCTGTGGGGTTGACCTTGGTTTGAGGGAACAAAGATGGCTGTTTGCATTCCTCTGGTCCTCCTGGCCTGTTGCTCATTCAACCCCATCACCAACCAGCACATGCGGCTGTTCGAACTGGCCTGAGATCACTTGCAGGTCAGGCACCATATATCGATTAGCTAGGTTCGTGTTGCCTCCTAGACTTGTAGTATGAGTCTGTTTATATCATTAACAGTGGAATTCAGAAGAAGAAGTTCCCCAAGGATTTCTGTGAAGCTTTTAGGAGCATCTCCATGGTGTTTCAGTATACATAGTTCTTAGTACAGAAGATAGACCTGTGCCTCAGCCATGTCATGACTTTACACCTTGTGCCTTGACATGAGCCTGTACATACAGTCTACTTATATAAACCAGAGAAACAGTACTGCACTTCAGTTTGAATAAATAATGCTCTTAGTTTCCTATGGACCCTGGGCGTAAGATATCAGCTGACCTATGAGACTGTAAACATTGCACAGAATAGCTGTATAGTATAAGCTATATGGCGTAGTGACAAGAGCTTTGTTATTTTCCACTTTTGTAGAAAACACTTTTTTCATTTTTATATACAGTACAGAAGTTATAAAATTGTCCTTAATGCCATAGCCCTGTGACTGGTCCTAGCCCTTTCTGGGGCAACAAGGAAGAGAATATCACAATGTCAGGGAGTGGGGAGGATCAAAACTCTCAATCAATAATTTCCTTCCTCTCTGGTCAGTTCCAGGTGGTGGGTGGGATTGTGTCTACGGTGAGAGACTGTTATGGCAAGCAGGGCCTGGTATTGGCCAAGCACCGCATCACCATGGCGAGGCTGGAACTGCAGAGCTCAGACTGGGTCTCAGTTGAAGATTGGGAGAGTAAGAAGCCCGATTGGACAGAGACGATGGTCACAATGAGGTGTGGAGCCACACATTCTCTCAGTTTCAACCTTTAAGCTAATTGATTAAAGTAACTAGTACACATCCTCAAAATGGCTTCTCTCTGTTTTGAGAAGTTTTTATTATGAACATGTTTATTAGGCAAAAGTGACAAACCATCCTTGCTGTCTCTATATGCTATGAAAAGCCAACTGACATTAACTCCCGTGGCGCTGACCTCTTGCACCCTCTGTGATTATTATTTGACCCTGCTGGTCTTCTATGAACGTTTGAACATCTTGGAGAACGATCTGGCCTTAATGGCCATGCACTCTTATAATCTCCACCCAGCACAGCCAGAAGAAGACTGGCCACCCCTCAGAGCCTGGTTCTTCTCTATGTTTCTTCTTAGGTTCCTGCCTTTCTAGGGAGTTTTTCCTAGCCACCTTGCTTCCACATCTGATTTCAGTTACTGGCCCAATACACCTCAAACATTAGTGGCAGCAGGTAGCCTAGCGGTTATGAGTATTGGGCCAGTAACTGAAAGGTCTCTGGTTCATATCCCTGAGCTGACCTGGTGAGAATTGGTTGTTCAAGGGGTTTACTTGACAAATCCTTCAATCCAGCTACACTCTATATTTAAAATCATCTCAGCATGCAGAGGCTTAATTTATTCTGCCAGTCACAGCATCATCCTCCTTTTCATTCAGACAGACCCCCGTCTACACCTGACATTTCAAATAACTTTTATAATCATATCACAAATGATTTAAACAATAATCCCTTAAGAGCTTAGTTTGCATCCACACCCTGTATTAAAATGTGTCCAACCACGATGTGTTTCATCATGCCGCAACTGTCCATGTTGTGAGCGATAGGATTTCCCACTGCATATAATGACCGTTGCGTCTACTACACACGGCATCCATCTACCTATCCGCTCGCTGAGGGGGGTCAATCAAATCCATCACAATACATCTGTCTATTCTGCTCCTGGACATAAACATCACATTTTACTGAATGTGGACAACATTCTAATCACATTTGAATACCAGGTGTACACTGGTCCGAAGCCTTGGTTTCTCTCCATGTTGTACTCTACAGCCCCATACTTTAGCTCTCTATTAGCTCTCAGTATAATCTCTTCTTCCCACTCTGCAAGCCATGCACAATAGAAAAACACTAGAACTCCATGGGTAGAAATCCCCTCTTTTGCTGCTCCTTGACAACTGTCCGTAGTGCTAGAAACCAGCCCAGATTTAAGTCTGAGATGCCAGAGGTTCTAGGGCTATTGCGCCAACATGGGGCCCATGCCAGGTCTGGATTTTTACTGGGGTCAGCTCTGGGTCCCTCGCTGCTGGCTGCGTTTTTTTGCTTTTGTGACCTGTTGCCACAGTGATTAAGTAGATGTGGGACACTTGCATTTGGTGCTGCTGATCAATGAGTTGAAGCTATGCATACAGAAAATTTCCTCCACTTTACATGTTTGGGATGTTAAAAATATCAAATATTTAGTCATCTCCCAAAATAGCAGTCACTGGTGATTTGATCTACAAGTCAAACAAATGGACCAGCACACGATTACACATAAACATGACATGCATTTAGTTATATGTAAACAACCTCACTCCCCTCCGTATTTATTTGGACAGTGAAGATTCCAGCATTTTGGATTTGAGATCAAATATTTCATGAGGCGACAGTACAGAATGGCACCTTTTATTTAAGGGTATTGTCAAACATATCTGTTTTACCGTTTAGAAATGAAAACACTTTATGTAGATTGTAATGTGAAGAAGTAGTCAAAAGTTTAGTATTTGTTCCTATATTCCTAGCACGCAAAGACTACATCAAGCGTGTGACTACAAAGTTGTTGGATGCATTTGCAGTTTGAATGGTGAATAATCTATTGTGCCATTTTGGAGTAACTTGAATTGAAAATAAGAATATAATATGTTTCTGAACACTTCTACATTATTGTAGATGTCACCATTATTACGGATAATCCTAAATGATTCCTGAATCATAATGAGTGAGAAAGTTAGAGGAACAAAGATCATACCCCCAAAACAGGCTAACCTCTCACCATTACCAGTAACAGGGGAGGTTAGCATCTTTAGGGGGTATGATATTTATGCCTGTTTAACTTTATCACTCATCATTATTCACGATTCATTCATTATTATCCATAATCGTGGTAGCATCCACATTCATTTAGAATTGTTGAAAAACATATTCTATTCTTATTTACAATAAAAGTGACTCCAAAATGACTCAATACATGATTTACCATTATTTTCTGTTGGGCACAACATATAATCCGAAACATAATCAAAACGAACTGCAAATGCATACAACACGTTTGTAGAGTCACAAGCTTGATGTTGTCCAGGGATGGGCAAATTTGGAGGGGGTGGGGATCCACAAAAAATCTGAACATTGCAAGCAAAACATTTTAGTGGCCCCCCTCTTTACAGTTAATTTAGGCTGGGTTAATTTTGTGCAATTCTAGCCATTTTGCCATGGGGTGTAGAGCAAATGTTGCAGTTTTAAAGCAAGTTTGCTGCAATTCTACATATTTTGCCATGGGGCGGAGAGGAAAATTAGCTGTTTTACAGCTCATTTGCTGCTGTTCTACACATTTTGCCATAGGGTGAAGAGAAATGTTTGCAGTTTTTAATATGATATCTGAGTGAGACTGACTAACAAAATCAATGGGGGCCCCCCAGCCGGTAATTCAACCATGATAACAAGTTTAGATAGCTGGCCGCTGAACTAACTTTGCAATCTAAAACATGTTAGCTGACATGGGACTATCAGTGACTGACATAACAAGAGTAAAACTGCTGATGCACAACCACAATTAGAAATTGCACCTTGTGTATTCTAACTCTAAACAGTAAGACATTTATCTGAGGGAATGTGGACCGCAGGCCGCTAGTTGCCCATCCCTAATGTAGTCATTGTGTGCTAGGAATATGGGACCAAATACTAAACTTTTGACTACTTTAACACACAATAATTGAATTTGTCCAAATACTTATGACACCTTCAAATGGGTGGACTAGATACATAAAGTGCTTTCATTTCTAAACGGTAAAACATAAATCTATGAAAATACCTTCAAATAAAAGGTGACATTATGTACTGGCGCCTAATATATCCAAAATGCTGGAGTATAGGCCTAGAGCCAAATTAAAAGTTTTAGCTTTGCGGTCCAAATAATTATGTAAGGGAGCGTATGTGCACCAATGCGAATTTAAACACACACACACACACAAATGCACACACAGCCAAAGTGCTGATTCCACTTGTAATGCATTATACAACTCTCTCCTTGTCCCCCCTGCTTTGACAAATCCCCTTGTTGTGCAAGTTGTTGGCGCTCTAAGCAGCTTTTGCACAACAAGGGAGCTGATTAAACCCAGGATGTGGCCACACTGGAGCAGGGCTGTGGGACCTATGATATTACGCAACCCAACGTCCAACAGAGATCTTCTGGAACATCTGTAAGAGGCTTTGCTCTCAACAGTAGATTCCTTCATTGTTTTTTTTTTTGCGTTTGTCATATGTGTGTTTTGTGTTTGTTTCTCCCTTTACTTTGGTCTGCTATTATTATCACCTTTGTTATTACTTTTCTATGGTTTCTCTATGTTCTTTCTCTCTGCATTGTTAGGAATGGCCCGTAAATAAGTATTTCACTGTTAGTCTACACCTGTCGTTTTAAGAAGCATGTGACAAATACAATTTCATTTGGATTTGAGGTACCATTATGGTCGGATTCTTAAGCAGTACCAAGAGAGCACAAGGAAGGACAGTGTTCCAACCACTAACTCCCACCCTCTCACTCTCAGTAAGACCCTCCTTTACCTGGCACTCTCTAGCTCAGTCCCATTCCAGCCCCTTCTCCTTTATATGTTCAAAGATCTAAAATGATTGGTAGGTCAGTGGTCTGCAATGTGTGGCTCTGGATCCACATGCGGCTCTTTACTTGCCCCTTTGTGGTTCCAATGGCGATTCTATAATGAATATTTAAAGTAATCAAACAACTATACAAGTAGATGAATGAAATTAGCTATACTCACACTTAAACAACTGCATGATACGTATTTTACAACACTTTAAATTGGCCTTCCTATTCAACACAATTCTGTTTTGTGAGACTTTTATGGGAAACGGACTGAAATGGAACTGGGCCTCTCTCTCTCTCTGCACCAACTGAGCTGCAATCATCCTCCATTAGTTATAAGCCTCCAAATTGGCACTGGCCTCCTTTCCTCACTGTTTAATCACCTAGTTTGTAGCTTGAGCTATATTTAGGTATTCATGAGCAGCTTTCGGTGTTACTTGGAACTATATAAACCACACATGGAATTCATTGACTAATTGAATCAAATTCATTTTTCTTTTGTTATCCTCTTTTTAATCAATCATGAGATTGATCTACTCATTAACTGTCTTTCCAATGTATAGTCAGCACTCTTTCCATAAATATAGGTTACCATGTTTAATCTCCACAAATGACTCCAAACCCCCAGTCCTGTCACTTTTTAAACACGCTGTTAAAAAAAAGAAGCGTAATGGATTTTCACAGTCCCATATACAGTACTGTGCCTGTGCTTATGGGACCTTACATACTGTAGACAGGTGTGTTTCTTTCTAAATAATTTCCAAACAATTTAATTGGCCACAGGTGGACTCCAATCAGGTTATTGTGACATCTCAAGGATGCACCTGAGCTCAGTTTGGAGTGTCACCCAGCGTCATAACACGTTATGACACGGTCATAACCATGTCATAATATGTCAAACCAGCTGATATAACGTGTGTCATAACCTGTTATACTATGGCAATAACACTGTGTCAGAACATGTATTTAGACCTGTTGTGACAATTGCGTTATTTCATGACTGCGATGACAATGAGAATTTAACTAAATGCTCAAGACAGGCTTGATGCAAACTATTGCCTGCTAAACGCTGTTTCTTTCATTCATTAAATTTGTTTCATTTGATTACAGTACACATATGTTGTAAGTATATCTGAACAATACATATAATTTTTGCATCAAAGATTAAAAAAGATGATCACACCTTTGATCACACATGGGAAAGAAATTATGGAAATGTTATTTTCAGTCCATTTTGATGGATAGTGCTAGTGTATTGCCTAATGTCAAAGAGGTGTAATGTATTATAATTTACAGAACTGTAGCATATTGCATTCAAAAGGCAATTTAGAAAAGAAATGTTTGCTATTGGAATAACTGGTTGTTAAAACAACTCAACTGAGAAGATATCATTATGTAGTGTTTTTGTGATTAAATCAATGTTCTCATGGTATTTCACAGTATACTTGCATTTTGGATAATTGATTGTGTGGTGAAATATGTCTCCAAACAAAATGAATGTACAACAAAAGGTTTTGAATACAAGACAGGCTGCGTTACTAGTGTCACTGTATAGTTTCGAGTTTTGTACTAAGAGTTTTGAAAATGCACCACATACTTGTGAAAATAGCACCAAAGCGATTGAAAAAAAACTGTAGTCAGCAGGATACAGGTTTTGCATCTCTATTCTTCCTCCCAATGCAAGCAGCAGGTGCTTGTGGCATAACACATTGAGCTCTTCATTGAGTAGGCCTAGCCATTCTATACTCCTCCATCTGATGCCACACTTGGTGACTCAGAGCTTTTCTCTCAGTATTTGAGTAATCCCGACAGTCCCCCGCAACAACGAGAGGTATTTTCTCAATTAAAAGAATGCCAAGCGAACGCGTCTCTGTGTTACCAATCCACTTGGCATGTGTTAAGATAGTGGCTGCCATGGTCAGCTCAAAAGACGGCTATAGTCGAATTAGCTGAATTATTTCATTACAAATGATATGCCAGACCAGTAGTATATGGTCGCCTTCAAGAACATTGTGCTAAACAGAGCTTTGGAAGTTATGTGCATTGCACTGCATTTTTAATGGGTTTTCAATAATTATGTAGTTTAAATAAGATAGTAGCCTGTACAAAATCGAGTGGCATTTGGCGCACCATGAAAACATTTCTCATAAAATGACACGCAATGTCATTTTTCATCCAAACAAGGCCGAATTCATAAAGGAAATACTGTTAACCTAATCCTAACTGATCTTATTAAGCACTCATAAACATATATCACATGCCTTAATGTAGAGGAGAGTGGGGTAAGATGAGCCATTTTTTACATTCAGCATCACTCCGTCAAGGGAAATATGGGGTGTTTCTCAAAATGCATACTACCGTGCTCCGAGCAAGAAAATTGGAGCATGGGAGGGTCGGAGTATGAGTCCAAATCAAAGTATGCGAAACGGAGCATGGAGGGCACTTCTTAAATGCGTACTCCGTTTGTACATATTTTGAAGCATGCATCGATGCAAGCTTTAACTGAAAGTATGCAAATAAATATGATTACACAAAATGTATTGAAATCAATGGCGGCCATTATTTGAGCTGAAGCGAGAGAAAATACACTCCAACTTCAGAATGAAATGTTGCCTGACTACAACATTTTATCTTGATACGTTAATAAATACATGCTGTGTTAATTTTGGCATGTTTACCTGCCTACGTACCGTAGATCGTAAGCCCATAATAAGGCAATAGCACCTAACTGCCTAGCTACTAGTACTGTTAGGTAGCCAGATATCCACAAAGAATTTACATCTATCTTGCATAATATTCGTTTTAGGTTATTTTGCCTTTTAAACTATCTGCTTAGCTACATTACTACGATTCAAATATAGCTAGCTGATAGTTATGAAGGTAAAAGGTTGTTTTGGGTATATCTTGTTTCATCTCTATTGCCATTGTTGTCCTGTCTGGAAGACGGTTCAGTGAATGGGTAAGTCCATAGTAAGTCAATAGGGTTAACTGGATGGTTAGCTAGTCACGAAGAATTGGTAGCTACCCACAAAAAATGTACATCTACCTTGCATAACATTAGTTTTAGGTCATTTTTGCCTGTTTAACTAGCTGAGTAGCTAGATTATCATGATTCACATATCTAGCTGATAATTATGAAGTAAAATGTTTGCTTTGTGTATATATTGTTTTGTCTATTGTTGCCATTGTCCTGGCTGCAAGAAGGTTCAGTGAATGGGGAGGTGAAGCGTGAGGTAATACATTAGGGGGAGTCTGAGTGCTTCTCAAATGTATTGTTTTATGCATTCTCCACACATGAGAGTGTGGAGCATGGTAGTATGCATATTGACAAACACCCATGGTGTTATTTCTAACAAAGATATCTACATATATCTACATATATAACACATTTCAACACAATCACAATCACTTTTTGTCTTTTAATAAATGTAAGCATATTTTAACATCTAATAATGTTACCTCATATCCCAGCGATAATGCCTTGCATTATTGGCTCAATTTACCCCATGGCCATTGGCTCAATTTACCCCAATGCAAAAATGATAACTATATTAGCCCACACAGCTTCATGGATGCACTTTCATGCTAGGTTTATGACTTCATATTGAAGCATATAGACCCAAACTGATGTATAGAACAATCTTTAAATTATTAACTTTGGTTTAGATGCAAGCATCATGAAAACTCTAACACAATACATTTGACTTGGTGAAAATCTGTTTTTTTGGACCTAATTTCCTCACTACTTTTTCCATGTAGTTTCTTCCTTCACAGACTCCATGAAATGATGACCTCTTCTTAAATATTTGGTCAAATGATACATTTTGTGTATGGTTTCTTAGAAACAAGGATGGTTCAATTGACCCCTATGGTTCAATTTACCCAACTCTCGCCTATGTATAATCTTCTCCCCAGCCTTCTCTCTTGAGTCTGGGCTGGGATTAATTGATGTATGGCCCTTGTTCCAAATGCGCAGCTTGCGCAGGAATGCATGTGTTGGACTGGGGGTGAGATAAAGTGGCGATCAACGGTGGGGGGAGGGAGTTTCCAATTCTTCAACAAAAAAAAAGAAAGCTAGTAAGTAATCGGATTAAAGTGGTTCTGGTTCAAATTGGAGGCCTGGACAGCGGTCCGGCATTCGGTCGCAAGTAAACAGCAATATTGGATCTCCTTTGCCCTTTTCACTGGAAGTAAGGAAACTAGAAATCCACAGCAAAGATGCCAGTTGATCTGAATGGGTATTGGAAAATGATCTCCAATGACAACTTCGAGGAGTACTTAAAGGCCCTTGGTGAGTTGTTACAGCATTTTTTGGGATGATTAGTTTAAGGGGGACTCCAAACTTTAGTCAAATGGATGCGTCGAGTTCCGTTGCATCAGGACCACTGCGCCCTGCGGTCAATATTGAGCTCAAGACATTAATATACCTAGCTAACATTACCATTCTGAATATTTATACAGTTATAACATTTAGTATAGTTCAAAAGTGTGCTAATTGGAGCATAGGTGTAGATACTGACATATTGGTTGTGTCACATAAAATAATGGTTTTGAAGGTTCTGCATATTTACAAAGGATCCCAAAAAAGAGCAAGATTCCAGGTGTTAGATCCAGTTATGACCTATACAGACACAGAGGTTATGAGTTATGACCTATACAGACACAGAGGTTATGACTGTAGCAGTCCTGCTCCTCAGTGTTAATCTCTCTCTCTCTCTCTCCTTTCCTTTTATGGGGACCCATCACACAGATGTAAATGTTGCCATCAGGAAAATTGCCACCTTGTTGAAGCCTGACAAAGACATTAGTCACGATGGTGACCACATAGTCATCAAGACCCTCAGTACTTTTAAGAACTACAACATGGATTTCCATGTTGGCAAGGAGTTTGAGGAGGATCTGTCAGGGGTGGACGACAGAAAATGCATGGTGAGTTGACAAAAACATTTCCATCACACATTCAGTTGTTGTTTTTTAAAGGCTATTACGTATTTCTGGAGACTAGAGATACGGAACAAGGATTAATTTTGATGTTTCAGTAGTGATTTGATTTTGATCAGTCATATTCCCTCTAGTGTGAGATCCCAAATGGCAGTATTTATGTGTACTTATCAATACTTGATTGAGGTACCACTGCGAACACAAGAGTTGAGACTAAGGGGGAAGCAGTAGATTGCTGCTTTAGAGGGAATCAGCTGAATAAACCTAGAGTAGACACTGGAGTCCTTGAGAACACATAAGGGCTTTTCACACTATTGAGCCGAACAGAGCATAGACAAACCAAGCGGCAATGAGCTGGCCTGGTTGGGCATCCACCATAGTTGCTGGAACTGCTGAAAAGGACAATGTAAAAACAAAATATCCAAGCTATCACAGTACAGTTTGGGCCTGCCCTATAGTGTGAATCAGGCAATAGAGGACAAGGTGAGACGGTTAGTCAGGAGCTCTGCGATAAACTGGTATGATAAACATTTTCCAATTTTTTCCTGGGACCTGATTAGGATCTGCATATTTTTCTCCCTAAAAAGAACAGCCCTTGTAAGCCTGTAGACTGATTACTTTACCAAGCCTATAAAGCATTACCTTGTGCGCTGCTGCGAGTACCATCGAGGCATGAAATTACGTACAATAGTCTGTTATTGGCCACTTGGCCAACTATATAATGTTGTAACTTACCATTTGAGAGACTTTGCTATGCCTATAATTTAACTATACCTTTTTATACAGTTGAATCCTAACTTGTTTGTGTTATAAAAGAGCTGGTGTGTTTAATATATGGTCATTATTGTATATATACTGTATAGTCATAATTACTTAAAGCAAAACTCCACCCAAAAACAAATATTTTGGTATTTGTGACATTAGTCCATTGTTGACCTTGTCCCAAAATGTTTTGCTTGTCAGCAATCAAGTTTTCAAGATATGAATCTTCCACTGATGCATTTTGCATTTTGCATGAATATGAACTGGCTTGATGTAGTGTGTTGAAGATGCTGATGGCTAGAGTAGTTCATCTCAAAATGCATTACTCTCTGTAGAGTAGCTGGTGACTTCAACAACATGGGAGGAAGATCTCATTCAAGTCCTCTAGCATATTGTTTTCTCCATCATAAACCTAACACATTAGAACACTATTTTGCTTTGCTGAAAAAGTTTGTGTAAGTGGGGGGGGGAGACAGTAGAATGCATAATGTTCCTCCTCCTCTCTTCCTGTAGACCACCATCTCATGGGAGGGGGACAATCTGGTGTGTGTGCAGAGAGGAGAGAAAGAAGGCCGAGGCTGGACCCATTGGTTGGAGGGAGATGAGCTTCATCTGGTAAGAGAGTGCATTCATTCATGTCATTTCAATGCAAGTCTACTTCCTCAGTTCCTGATTTCACTTTTTCTCAGATCAGGTGAACATTTAAGACAATAAATAGCAGAGATGTATTCAAAGCTTTCGTGAAAATATAGCTAGTTTCTGGCTTTGGTAACCTCACAAACCAGATTTTAACTGTGGACCACCAGGGCAAATACTGCATGACAAAATTCCTAAACTTTGTGGATAGAATTGGAGTTTAGGGACCCTCAATAAAATTGTCCCTTTGTAGAGCACCTCTAGTGTACCCATACATAAACATGAGTAAATCTACTGACCCTCGACAATGACTACCGTATGACCGCTTTCATTACCTTTTCATATCGGATTTTCATTGCTATGATTATTGTCATCAAAACTGAGTAAAAGGCATCTGACTGCCAAATAATTTAGTCAAAGTGATTCTAACAGATGTTCGCAATTAGTGGCCATGAAATTATTCATTAGCAGAGTGGCTCCCTGGAGTCACTAAGCCCCGGAACAGCAGCAGCCTCTGCTGGTTAGAAATATAACTGCAAGTACATGTGCTTTGCCTATGGTTATTCTCCATAGAGACTGATTACTGTGAACATTTTTGACAGCTTCACAGCTGTTAACCTCAATTAATGATGATGGGGGGTATTCTTCTCCATCTACAAAAACAAATAAAGAATTAATCAATGGGATTTATTGAAAAACCTGTTCAATCTCTCAATGGAACATAATTCTACCTTCTGTTCACTCTGCAGGAGCTGAGAGTTTGTGGAGCTGTGTGCAAGCAGGTCTTCAAGAAAACCTAAACCAGCACTAGAAAAACAGAATGGCGCCCCCTACCTGAGAGCACAAGAGAGACACAGACACAAACCAAGCCTGTGACAGAGAACCTTCTATTGCACTCATCTGCCTATCCATCCATCCATCCTTCCTTCCTTCCATCCATCCATCCATCCATCCTTTCACATTTCATTCCATCGTTCAAGACTGTTGCCTTGCCCAAAGTCAAACTATCCACAACAGGGGTGATGTACATTTATCTGTCAATTACTTGTATTTTAACTCTCAGGATGGGTGCTCCTTTGATTAACATGTTATAGGTGTGTGGACGCATTAACACTGTAGTAGGTGTCATAGGTTTTGTGATTAGTGCCTCAATCTCTAATGATGCCCTGGATTGACAACTGGAGGTGAACTTGACCAGCAGGAAGGAGGGTTTCAGTAGAGTGAAAAAGAAAATAAGGGTGAGAGAGGTAAAGAACGACAACTAAATGGAGAGGCAACAGAAGATGTGACAGATAGCTACCGGGCCTGTGTTGTTGAGTCATGGTCGCCATCTTGGTAGAAACCTTTACAAGTACTAACAGGTTCAGGAAATAACAGCAGACTTTGTGTTTTTCCTCCTCAGTTCATTTGGGAGTGTGCCCTTGATAGGAAATAAATCGCTCAATAAATTAATCTCAACAATGTGATCTGTCTGAGTTTGTCTTTAAAAGTGAGAAAGCAAACAGCAAATGCATCCAACAAGTTCAGAAAGACACAAGCTTGATTTATTCATTGCGTGCTAGTGTAAACGACGTCACACTGCTTGCTTAGTGAGTACCACTTCCTCCCAATTCGGCCCATACCTGGCACGAATTAGGGACCTCTGCCTTGCTACCACCCCTCCCTCAAGCGTCTTAGCCGATTGCACCACCTTAAAAGCTAGCTAATGAGGAGACGCAAGCGGGACACTTCAGGCTGAGGAGTAAGTTTCACACATCCCCATGTGCTACACTAGGATGGTACCAAATACTAAACTTTTGACTACTTTAATACACAAGTGAATTTGTCCCAATAATTTTGGTACCCTAAAATGGGGGGACTATGTACAAAAAGTGCTACTTTGAAGAATGTATTTGTTTAAAACTTTTTGGATTTCTACATGATTCCATATGTGTTATTTCATAGTTTTGATGTCTTCACTATTATTCTACAATGTAGAAAATAGTACAAATAAAGAAAAGCCCTTGAATGAGTAGGTGTGTCCAAACTTTTGACTGGTTCTCTATATATATATATATATATATATATATATATATATATATATATATATATATATATATATATATATATATATATATATATATATATACAGTGGGGAGAACAAGTATTTGATAACCTGCAAAATCGGCAGTGTTTCCCACTTACAAAGCATGTATAAGTCTGTCATTTTTATCTTCAACTGTGAGTGACGGAATCTAAAACAAAAATCCATAAAATCACATTGTATGATTTAAGTAATTCATTTGCATTTTATTGCATGACATAAGTATTTGATACATCAGAAAAGCAGAACTTAATATTTGGTACAGAAACCTTTGTTTGCAATTACAGAGATCATACGTTTCCTGTAGTTCTTGACCAGGTTTGCACACACTGCAGCAGGGATTTTGGCCCACTCCTCCATACAGACCTTCTCCGGTTTTGGGGCTGTCGCTGGGCAATACAGACTTTCAGCTCCCTCCAAAGATTTTCTATTGGGTTCAGGTCTGGAGACTGGCTAGGCCACTCCAGGACCTTGAGATGCTTCTTACGGAGCCACTCCTTAGTTGCCCTGGCTGTGTGTTTCGGGTCGTTGTCATGCTGGAAGACCCAGCCACGACCCATCTTCAATGCTCTTACTGAGGGAAGGTGGGTGTTGGCCAAGATCTCGCGATACATGGCCCCATCCATCCTCCCCTCAATACGGTGCAGTCGTCCTGTCCCCTTTGCAGAAAAGCATCCCCAAAGAATGATGTTTCCACCTCCATGCTTCACGGTTGGGATGGTGTTCTTGGGGTTGTACTCATCCTTCTTCTTCCTCCAAACACGGTGAGTGGAGTTTAGACCAAAAAGCTCTACTTTTGTCTCATCAGACCACATGACCTTCTCCCATTCCTCCTCTGGATCATCCAGATGGTCATTGGCAAACTTCAGACGGGCCTGGACATGCGCTGGCTTGAGCAGGGGGACCTTGCGTGTGCTGCAGGATTTTAATCCATGACGGCGTAGTGTGTTACTAATGGTTTTCTTTGAGACTGTGGGCCCAGCTCTCTTCAGGTCATTGACCAGGTCCTGCCGTGTAGTTCTGGGCTGATCCCTCACCTTCCTCATGATCATTGATGCCCCACGAGGTGAGATCTTGCATGGTGCCCCAGACCGAGGGAGATTGACCGTCATCTTGAACTTCTTCCATTTTCTAATAATTGCGCCAACAGTTGTTGCCTTCTCACCAAGCTGCTTGCCTATTGTCCTGTAGCCCATCCCAGCCTTGTTCAGGTCTACAATTTTATTCCTGATGTCCTTACACAGCTCTCTGGTCTTGGCCATTGTGGAGAGGTTAGAGTCTGTTTGATTGAGTGTGTGGACAGGTGTCTTTTATACAGGTAACGAGTTCAAACAGGTGCAGTTAATACAGGTAATGAGTGGAGAACAGGAGGGCTTCTTAAAGAAAAACTAACAGGTCTGTGAGAGCCGGAATTCTTACTGGTTGGTAGGTGATCAAATACTTATGGCATGCAATAAAATGCTAATTAATTATTTAAAAATCCTACAATGTGATTTTCTGGATTTTTGTTTTAGATTCCGTCTCTCACAGTTGAAGTGTACCTATGATAAAAATTAAAGACCTCTATATGCTTTGTAAGAAGGAAAACCTGCAAAATCGGCAGTGTATCAAATACTTGTTCTCCCCACTGTGTGTGTGTGTGTATATATATATATATATATATATATATATATATATATATATATATATATATATATAAATTTGCCCATTCATCCTTCCTTCAATTATGTGAAGTTTGCCATTACTATTTGCTGAAAAGCAGCCCCACACCATGATGTTCCCACCTCCAAACTTCACTGTTGGTATGGTGTTTTTAGGGTGATGTGCAGTGCCATTTCTCCTCCAAACATGGTGTGTATTATGACATCCAAACAGTTCAATTTTGCTCACATCTGACCACACTATATTCTCCCAGTATTTCACTGGCTTTTCCAAATGTTGTGCAGCAAACTTTAAACGAGCTTCAACATGCTTTTTTTTCAGCAATGGAGTCTTACGTTGTGAGCGTGCATACAGGCCATGGCGGTGGAGTGCATTACTTACTGTTTTCTTTGAGACAACAGTACCTGCTAAATGCAGGTCTTTTTGAAGCTCTCCACAAGTGGTCCTTGGCTCTTGGACAACTATTCTGATTATTATTTTCACTCCTCTGTCAGAAATCTTGCGAGGAGCACCTGGTCGAGGCAAATAAATGATTGTCTTTCCACTTCCGTATTATGGCCCCAACAGTGCTCACTGGAACATTCAGAAGCTTAGAAATGTGCCTATAACCAATGCCATCATTATGTTTTGCAACAATTAGGTTGCGAAGGTCTTGAGACAGCTCTTTGCTTTTACCCATCATGAGATGTGTCTTGTATGACACCTTGGCAATGAGACCTTTTTGTAGGCCATCAGTTGGGACTGAACCAGCTGATGTTAATTTGCACTGACAGGGGGCTGGATTGCTTTTTAATTACTGATAGTTTTCAGCTGTTGTTTTGGCTTTCCATGCCTTTTTGCACCTCCCTTTCTTCATGTGTTCAATACTTTTTCCCTGTGTCATTTCACATTATTACACATAACTTAATTTCTGAACGTATTTGTTTTTTGTATGTATGGATTACTTGGGTTGTTACCAACAGCTGGTGAAAATTTCATGTCAATAGCACCTTTGGAAATATATTTACTGAGAAACATGGTGACGTATTCAATACTTATTTCACACGCTGTATATATATTTAGATTTTCCCATGATGTCGAGCAAAGAGGCACTGAGTTTGAAGGTAGGCCTTGAAATACATCCACAATACATCCATGAAATCTGTGGAGTGGTTGAAAAATGAGTTTTAATGACTTCAACCTAAGTGTATGTAAATTTCGACTTCAACTGTAGGTTTTACACATCCATGAAATATAGCTTATGCAATATGATTATTAGGCAATAGCAGTGTGTTTGTGTGCAAGGCTGAAATTCAATTCCTGTCTCATTTTCAAGCTGTTGGCAGTAGGCTACGTCCCTTTTCAACACACTCATTTTCAAGCTGTTGGCTTCAGGCTACATGTAAATCAACATTTAAAAAGGCGGGAAAAACTTGAAGATTCAAACCTTTGCCACAATCTGCGACAATTACATGAACTAAGCACTTCACACAGAGTATTCCCACGCATAATAAAGAGATATATGTGATCATATATGTGTGTGTGTGTGTGTGTCTGTGTGTGTGTGTGTGTGTGTGTGTGTGTGTGTGTGTGTGTGTGTGTGTGTGTGTGTGTGTGTGTGTGTGTTTGTGTGTGGATTGGCACTACAAACGGTATCTCCTGATTGGCCTCTTCTATGACTGCTCTTCTCATCCCATCACCCTTCCTGTCCCCCCTATAGCCATAGCATTCAACTATTTTGTCAATAGTACTCTGCCCTCAGCCTTTGCTGTTATATAAAGAGACTGGGACACTGTGTACCTTCCCATTCTGATTTAGCCCAAAGTTCAACAGCCAACAGAACCATCATGCCTGCAGACTTCAATGGCAAATGGGAGTTGGAGAGCAGTGAGAACTTTGAGGATTACATGAAAGCACTGAGTAAGATCTTTCTTCATTATCTCTATGGATTACCACAATGGAATATAGTATATTTTTCCATCCATCTGCAGAGAAGAATGACAAGAAAAAGGGATGTACTAGTGCCTGTGCAGTGTGCACTACCACTGCCAATATATTGTAACTGTATAATGTGCCAATATGAAGGTGTATTGTACATTAGATTGAGATACTACCATAAGCAGTATTAACTGAGGGATTCACATAGGGACCACCTCAATCGGGGGTGCAATATGTAACATGTACACTGCCCTAACAAGCAAAAAGGCAGTAACTGCTCATTTGGTCGAAAATTTGTTGATGTCATTTTTGCTATATTAAATACATGCTTAATCATGTGGACAAGTATCCTGCCTCTATTGTATTGTGTTTTGGAGAAAATGGGGGTCATGTTAGCAGTAACTGCATAGGGTTACTGTGAAACCAAGGTAAATAAAAGCTATTTTTGTTGCTTTGATTATACTGTATATTTTACATAGAGCTAAAAGGTTCAACTCAAGTATTGCTAGTGTCCTATTAGGCAGCTTTGATGTTATAAACATGAGTTATTATTTTCAGTTACATCTCTATTACTCAAATGTTATGTGTCATTTTTTTATGCTTTTACATATTTTACATTTTTTACTACAGACATTGACTTTGCCACACGCAAAATCGCAGTGCACCTGGCCCAGACCAAAGTGATCATCCAGGATGGAGACAAGTTTGAAGCCAAGACACTGAGCACCTTCAGGAACTATGAGCTCATGTTCACTGTGGGGGTGGAGTTTGAGGAGCACACCAAAGGACTGGACAACAGGGTGGTCAAGGTTTGACACGTGGGCTATGTTCGAATACTTATACAATGCATCCTTCCTTGCTCTCTTTTTGGATGTAATCACTGCTGATCGAACGTGATTAGTTAGGTGTAAGCAAGGATTTTTACAATAAAAAGTCCAGTCACATTATTGATTACTTCAAATAAGGAAGAAAGGAAGGATGTAGCTTTAAACTATTTGAACATAATCTCAGATCAGTCCATCTAATCCTCATCTTCCTCCTCCGTTTTATCTTCTTCTTCTTCTTCTTCTTCTTCTTCTTCTTCTTCTTCTTCTTCTTCTTCTTCTTCTTCTTATTATTATATTTCTCAACTTTATTGATTGCTTCTTTATTCTGTCCTCAGACCTTAGATATTAACATTTTCACTTTTGTGATGCAAATGTGGTTTCCTTTTTTAGCCAGACGTTGACAATTAATGTCAATTTTGACTGTATTTTAACAGGCTCTTGTGGTGTGGGAGGGGGACAAACTAGTGTGTATCCAGAAGGGGGAAAAGGAAAACCGTGGGTGGAAGCACTGGATTGAAGGAGACAAACTGTACTTGGTGGGTTAACATTATTGATAATAACTTATACTGTAGTAATAAAGAAATAACAGTTTAGTATCTCTTCACATTGCAGATAGAAATATTCATGTGGGCCTGAAATGATCCTCTGCATCCTCTACAGAGAACATGTCAGTGCTGCACGTCAGACAGTTCTATACTTCTACTGTATCTCAACGTTCTCTAAATGTTGCACCTTCCTCATGAGCTGATGAACAGCATAGAGATATCGCCACCTGCAGAATATAAATGGATGAGCAACTTATTTTACAGACAAGAGAATGCAATTCATAGGTAGCATCAAAGATGGTGGATTATAAAGATGACCCAAAAATGCCTTTTAGCATTAAACATCTGTTTACAGTTCCAGTCTACTTAATGGGTGGCTCTCCCATAGGCACCAATGTGAAAGCAAGTCTACTTAGTTCACTCGCCATTCACCGACCAGAAAAAAGGAGCCTATGAACTCTCACTTTCTCTATCACCTCTGGTAGCATCTCAATGGTCCTTTACTTAATTTGCACTGATAGACCAGGATTTAACCGTTTCTTCAAAGGGAATGCGATAAGGCGAGGAATATGGCACCCCAAGCTTCCAATCCCACACTTGATATCTGACCTCAGACTGGAATCTGACTTCAGATTTCTTCTCTCTGAATTCACAGGAGCTGACGTGTGAGGACAAAGTCTGCATACAGGTGTTTAAGAGGAAAGAATAAAAGACAATATCTGGAATCAGTTACTGGATTCATCCACTTTTTCATACCTTTGGTCAATATAGTAAACTACTGTTGTTACCATTTAAACTTGTCATACGGTTTCAAACTCACAAGCAAATCTGAATAAAGCATTGTATATTGTTCACTCTTCTAAGCCTACTGGTATATATATTTCATTTTTGTTTGGCAAATCTTCCATAACTAATACGTTGTTAGTCTTTTCATTCAAATGAAACAGTCATACGAAATTTCCCTACGGCTGATCATTAATTAGACACTCAGTTGCATAGCCCAGTGTTTCTCAACCTCTGGTTAATTGACTGGCGACAGTCAGTGGGATGTGGCCTTTCTATCGCTGAGATAGTTAACTTACTCTAATTGAGTCAGTTTTACAGTGCTATTTTAATGTGAGTGTCCCCCACGGAGGAAAAGCCATAACTTGCTGGTCCCTGACACAAGAGGGACCATAGCTTGCTGGTCCCAGCTGGCATTTTTTTTATTTTTTTATTTTACCTTTATTTTACTAGGCAAGTCAGTTAAGAACAAATTCTTATTTTCAATGACGGCCTAGGAACAGTGGGTTAACTGCCTTGTTCAGGGGCAGAACGACAGGCATAAAATAACTTTGAGAAACGACTACCTCATCAAATACAATCCCCCTATGGCCATTAGGTGATACAAAGAGACGCATCCCAAACCATATAGGAACATAAACTGGTGGGTTTTACAAAGAAGAATGAACAATTTGGCCATCATAGTGATTCATTTTGCCCTGAACATAACCCTGTCTGAACATGCTTGTAAAGTTCTTAATATGCACAATATGCACAGTTTATGCTATGTTAGAAATAATAATTTTAACAAAGTTGTGGCTAAACTACAGACAGCAGTGCAGCTCAGGACACCATGGAAAAATTGAGAAAAAAAAGTGGCAAGACCCAAAATGAACCTCCAAAATGGCACGTCATCCTTTCCCATTGCACGCCTTTTCAGGAAGTTCCACGTCACTCAACAGTCCGTCCACAGAAAACGCAACACCGACTGGGACTATTCATAATTGATTCACATAAAAAGAGACAACCCAGTGATAAAACATGGTGAGACAAGTGTACATTCGTTGTTGAAAGAGTTGTAGTCTGAATTGCATGTAACCAGTTTATTTCAGTAAAGCCGGTGTTTATTGAGACAGGCCAGCCATGCTAACTAACTTAGCTAGAAAACAAGCTAGTCCTCTGTAGCTAGCTAGGTATATTACAATTTACCGACATAGCTAGTTAACTAGCTAGATAGTCCGATTCTTTCTTATTTATTGGGATGATAATAGCTAAACACTCGTCAACTAGCTAGCTACCTAATTTAGCAAGGGTCATGCTAACGAGCTAGTTGTGCTGGCTAAGTCTCCGTGGCAGGGATGCTCGTCTTCTTACCTAACTGCTAGCTCCATGTCACATCTTTACTAGCCGTGAGCAGTTAACGTTAGCTAACTAGTTCGTTTTGCGTGTAAAATCGTTTTTTTTAATGGTACGGTACCTTGATAGCTATTGCGCTGTCAGTGTTGACGGTTGTGTGGATTTGATCATGAAGGATTAAGAATTGGTCGTGTTTATAAACTAACGTTATCACTATTAGCAATCGTTACCTGGCACGTTAGCTAGGTCTCTACAATCAGAGCAGTACGTTGTGCGCTGCACTGTCTGTTTTTTTGGATTGACTTGACAGCGTCTCATATCTCACAGCCTCTCAGGCTGGACATCAAGCGAAAGCTGACAGCCCGGTCGGACCGGGTGAAGAGTGTGGACCTCCACCCGTCCGAGCCGTGGATGCTGGCCAGCCTGTACAATGGCAGTGTCTGCGTCTGGAACCATGAAACACAGGTACACACAGTTTGATGTTGAATACTTGCACAATGGAGATAAACAGCTCTAAGCTAAACTTGTATGCAATGAATGAGAATGTACAATATGTAAATATCCTTTCCAGACCTTGGTGAAGACCTTCGAAGTGTGCGACCTTCCAGTGAGAGCATCAAAGTTTGTAGCCAGGAAGAACTGGGTCATAACAGGAGCGGTGAGTCATACTTTAAATTCAGGACAAGCATCTAGCTAATGAGAACTGATGGATTATCTTCCAGCACTTTTTGTGGACTTTAGGAATGGAGACTACGCGCTTACTCTATTTTCAGGGTCATATAATGTCTTTCCTCCATTCTCTCTGTAGGATGACATGCAGATTCGTGTGTTCAACTACAACACCCTGGAGAGGGTTCACATGTTTGAGGCCCACTCTGACTACATCCGCTGCATCGCCGTGCATCCCACCCAGCCCTACATCCTCACAAGCAGTGGTACACAACCAGTAACTTGCAGTTTTATACGCGGGTCAAATACACAAACTCATTATCTATCACACAAGTATTATATGAACTAATTGTTCCGTCGTGTGTGTCCAGACGACATGCTGATCAAGCTGTGGGACTGGGAGAAGAAGTGGTCTTGCAGTCAGGTGTTCGAGGGCCACACCCACTACGTCATGCAGATCGTCATCAACCCTAAAGACAACAACCAATTTGCCAGCGCTTCTCTGGACAGAACCATCAAGGTAACACAAGACACGTGTGTGTGTTGACTTTACCACACAAGTCGTGTGTGTTTACAACAACCTAGTGTAGATGTTTGTGAATAGTGTGTGTATTTATTTGACTGACTCATCCTCTGCCCTATCCCAGGTGTGGCAGCTAGGCTCCTCTGCTCCTAACTTCACCCTTGAGGGCCATGAGAAAGGTGTCAACTGCATTGACTACTACAGTGGAGGGGACAAGCCCTACCTTATATCAGGAGCTGATGACCGCCTGGTCAAGATTTGGGACTACCAGGTAAGACGGCTGAGGAATGAAACAATGAACACTTTTAGCCTGAGAAAGCTGGTAACCTGTTCAGCAGATGGGTTTTCTGGTGTTTGATGATACTGGATTATGTCTGAATGTGTATCGGTTCAGGCAAATGTCTCACGCTTCTCTCCTGTGTCTCTTTAGAATAAGACGTGTGTGCAGACCCTGGAGGGACACGCCCAGAATGTGTCATGTGTCAGCTTTCACCCAGAACTGCCCATCATCATCACAGGCTCAGAGGATGGTGAGTGTATACCTTATACTCTCTTAGATTCTGATCCTTTATAGATACTTGTTTTGTTGGTGGTAAGCAGATGAATGGCTGTGTATCATCTCCACTCTATACAATATGTGCATGGTTTTTACATATAAAATAGTTAAACAAATAAAACCTCACAAAAACATGCACTTGAGCACACAAACACAATTCTGGAAGAAAACAATCCTTTCTCTGGTTACATAGGCACTGTGCGCATCTGGCACTCAAGTACGTACCGCCTGGAGAGCACGCTGAACTACGGCATGGAGCGTGTGTGGTGTGTGTGTGGCCTGCGAGGCTCCAACAACGTGGCCCTGGGCTATGACGAAGGCAGCATCATCATCAAGGTGTGGAATAGAAACTTCAATAGCCATATACACTACATGACAAAAGTATGTGGACACCTGCTCGTTGAACATCTAATTCCAAAATCATGGGCATTAATATGGAATTGGTCCCCCTTTGCTGCTATAACAGCCTCCGCTAGATTTTGGAACATTGCTGCAGGGACTTGCATTCAGCCACAAGCACATTAGTGAGGTCGGGCACTGATGTTGGGTGATTAGGCCTGGCACGCAGTTGGTGTTCCAATTCATCCCAAAGGTGTTAGATGGGGTTGAGGTCAGGGCTCTGTGCAGGCCCGTCAAGTTCTTCCACACCGATCTCTACAAGCCATTTCTGTATGGACCTCGCTTTGTCCACAGGGTCATTGTCATGCTGGAACAGGAAACTGTTGCCACTAAGTTGGAAGCATAGAATTGTCTAGAATGTCATTGTATGTTGTAGCGTTAAGATTTCCCTTCACTGGAACTAAGGGGCTTAGCTCAAACCATTATTCCTCCTCCACAAAACTTTACAGTTGGCACTATGCATTCTCTTGGAATCCGCCAAACCCAGATTCGTCCTTCAGCCTGCCAGATGGTAAAGCGTGATTCATCACTCCAGAGAATGCAGTTCCACTGCTCCAATGGCGGCGAGCTTTACTCTACTCCAGCCGACACTTGGCATTGCGCATGGTGATCTTAGGCTTGTGTTCGGCCATGGAAACCCATTTCATGAAGCTCCCAACAAACCGTTCTTGTGCTGACGTTGCTTCCTTAGGCAGTTTGGAAGTCTGTAATGTGTGTTGCAACCGGGGACAGACTATTTGTACATGCTACGCGCTTCAGCACCCAGCAGTTCCTTTCTGTGAGCTTGTGTGGCCTACCACTTCGCGGCTGAGCCTTTGTTGATCCTAGACGTTTCCATTTCACAATAACAGCACTTCCAGTTGACCGGGGCAGCTCTAACAGGGCCGAAATTTGACGAACTGACTTGTTGGAAAGGTGGCATCCTTTGAAGGTGCCACGTTGAAAGTCACTGAGCTCTTCAGTAAGGCAATTCTATTGCCAATGTTTGTCTGTGGAGATTGCATTGCTGTGTGCTCGATTTTATACACCTGTCAGCAACGGGTGGGGCTGAAATAGCCAAATCCACTAATTTGAAGGGGTGTTCACATGCTTTTGTATATATAGTGTATTTGTGCATAAGATTCAATACTGAAGAACAACAGATGTTTCTCAATACAGAGTTTGATAGAATTTCAGTTTGTACACATTGCGCAGATACTCTTTAAAAGTACCTTTCTATGTTGAAACAACTACTTGGTGACTTCTCCTGAAAGCCATGGTACTTTACCCAGTCCATCCTCTCCTTCTCCTCCCATGTGTGCTGTAGCTGGGGCGTGAGGAGCCAGCCATGTCCATGGACACCAATGGGAAGATCATCTGGGCCAAGCACTCAGAGGTGCAGCAGGCCAACCTGAAGGCCATGGGCGACACAGAGATCAAGGACGGAGAGAGGCTACCGCTGGCCGTCAAAGACATGGGCAGCTGTGAGATCTACCCCCAGACCATCCAGCACAACCCCAACGGAAGGTCAGTTCGTACTGCATCGTCCGACGTCAGCTATTCAGTGAACCTAATTAAATGTCTTGCACAACAACTACATGTTACTGTTGGTGTGCCACACGTTTAAAGGCAAATAAGTTGTTTTCAAATGTTTGGAGAAATATGATATTCATATTTCCCCAAACACTTCATCTGTTGAAAATCTGGATATTTTATGGAGCCTCTCTTTAATCCAAATATGTTGTTTGTGTTGCCAGGTTTGTTGTGGTGTGTGGAGATGGAGAGTACATCATCTACACTGCCATGGCTCTGAGGAACAAGAGCTTCGGGTCAGCACAGGAGTTTGTCTGGGCACACGACTCCTCAGAGTGAGTCCAACACACACACTTACACACACACACACACACACACACACACATTCTTTGCTATGGAAGGTTACTGTCTGTCAGTGGTTAATGTGCGTGGTCTGCCTTGTCACAGGTATGCCATCAGAGAAAGCAACAGTGTGGTCAAAATCTTCAAGAACTTCAAGGAGAAGAAGTCTTTCAAGCCAGACTTTGGGGCTGAAGGTAAGTGGAAGAGATCAGACGCAGGTAGTTCGTAGTGTGAACAAAGATACTGCATAAAAATAATGTCAGTTTTGATGGAACCTGGCAGGCAACAGAAAATGTTTTAAAATATTTTGCAACAGAAAAATATATATATTTTTTTTTATTGGACATGTCCAGGTAGTCCATCCCAGTTTGTCTGTTTTTGGAACCTAATGAATACTACCCTGATGTCACCTGAAGCTAACTGGGTGTGTATGCAGGTATCTATGGAGGCTTCTTGCTGGGCGTCAGGTCAGTGAACGGTCTGGCCTTCTATGACTGGGAGAACACAGAGCTGATTCGCCGCATCGAGATCCAGCCCAAACATGTAAGTACTGCTGTAGAGAAAAGGGCATCTTTATCAGAATATAGATGGATGCAAGAGTGTCCTAGCATGTACAAATGTTTGTTTTGGTCAATGTTTGTTTTTCCACCCAGTACCGTACTGATAGAAATTTGCATATGACACAATTGCATTATCGTCATCATGAAATCAGGACTGTAAGCGAAGCAGGAGATAACACTACATCTCCCTCTCTCTCATTCTCTCTCTCTGTTTGTAGATCTTCTGGTCAGACTCAGGGGAGTTGGTGTGTATAGCCACAGAGGATTCCTTCTTCATCCTGCGCTACCTGTCAGAGAAAGTGGCCGCCTCCCAAGAGAACAATGAGGGAGTAACGGAGGACGGCATCGAAGACGCCTTTGAGGTGTGTGTGTGTGTTTGACAGGCTAATACTTGATATTACCTTGTACCTGTACTGACCTAGCAGGTAGACTCTGCTACTCTACAAGCGAGGCTTATGGTTTATACTGAAGACAAAGCACAATGCTTATAGCCATCCAGTAGAGGGCCGTAGACAACTGGGCACCAGTGAACACTCACCATCTGCCCACCCTCCCTCCCTAATCTGTCTGCCATTTTGTGTCTTGATCCTCCAGGTCCAGGGGGAGATCCAGGAAGTGGTGAAGACAGGTCTGTGGGTGGGAGACTGCTTCATCTACACCAGCTCTGTCAACAGACTCAACTACTTTGTGGGGGGAGAGATTGTCACCATCGCTCACCTGGACAGGTACGGGGAACCAGAGTCGTATATTTATTAGTGCACAGCGTAGCAATATATTTTGCAACGCAAAACTAAAACAAGTGTTTCTTATTGGGGTAAGACCAGAGACAATAACCTCTGATTATTCAAACGCTGCTTTTTTCAGAAGGAATAGGCTAACTGTTTGTAACAGTCAGATAATGTTTTTAATGTTAAGCCAAAAGTCCCCACTAGAGTGTCCTCTTTAGGGCAACATTTGAGTCAGTCAGGTTATTTTGTGTTGAAAGCAGCAGATGTGCTTGGGCTACATTGACATTCATCCTACAACAAGAGTATCCAACAAATGAAAATGGGGGGAACCCAACTACATACAGCCTAACTTACTTTACAAAAAATACATTTCAAAGTAGTTTTCCAGACAAAGATTAAGCATAGTCCTAGACTAAAAAGATATTCCTATGAATATATCTTCCTCCATTGGGCATGCTTTTTAGTTTAGAACTATGCTTCATCTGTGTCTGGGAAACCATCCCTAAAACTCCATCTCAAAGTATGTTTCCTTTTTAATCCCTATAACACATTATTTATCTGCTCCATCCGTAGGACCATGTACCTGCTGGGCTACATCCCCAAAGACGACCGCCTGTACCTGGGCGACAAAGAGCTCAACATCGTCAGCTTCTCCCTGCTGGTGTCTGTGCTGGAGTACCAGACAGCTGTGATGCGCAGGGACTTTGGCATGGCTGACAAAGTGTTGCCCACCATCCCCAAGGAGCAGAGGACCCGCGTGGCCCACTTCCTGGAGAAACAGGTCAGAACCAGGAACTTCCTGTTCACGAAGGAAGTGAGGCGTGTAGAATGGGGTATTTTAACTGAGTAGATTCTAGCTAGACTATTGAATGTTATAGGGTGTCCCAATCCAAAACGCATCTTTTGACTAAAGGGTAAAATAATGTTAATTATGTATAATCCTTCAAGAAAACCAATGGTCCAAACCTCATGTCTCAAAAGTTGAGTTTTTACCCTTGTAGGATGGCCAGAATTAGGGTGACTAAATCGATGGAGGCTAGAGAAAAAAAAAGAAGTAAAATCAGGAAAATTGCATCGTGTCAGCTAGGCTGGATTCTGTTGAACTTGTCAACTTTCTTCTCGAATCTGCACGACATAAAACAATATAGAGGTAAGATGAATATGGATTTGGAGACATTACATTATTTTAGTATAAGCTTTTCATATTAATTTGAACCTTTTTTTAGAATTATTACAAAAACAAGTGTATCTCTGAAATGTCAATGTAGCACTGAGCATATATCAAGCTTTTTATTCTCAGACTTACATTTAATTCAGCTTGTGTTAAGCTAATTTAGTTTTTTTGCGATCCACAGAAACAACTTTGAAGACAAGGACCACAAAATGTTAAATCCTCAGAGCTCAGTGCTTATTATCGGATGTAATTAGGTTACGAAATCAGACTTTTTGGATATATTGTCAATGATTCGTAATGGGGAGAAAAATGTATACAGTTAAATATAGGGATATTATTTTTGGCGATATATAATTCTGGGCTCTTCATTATAATACGAGTCAAGCTGCGTTTGTGTGGCTGCTGTTGTATGTTGTGAGAACTGACTGTGTTTGTGTGAAATGCTGCTATGTTTACTGATATGATATTTTTGGTCGTCCAGGGCTTCAAGCAGCAGGCTCTGGCCGTGTCGTCAGACTCCGAGCACAGGTTTGAGCTGGCCCTGCAGCTTGGGGAGTTGAAGATCGCCTATCAGCTGGCAGTGGAGGCAGAGGTGAGACCTTCAGTACTCCAATGTATCCCACAGTTGTGCCAACTTGGCTGGATGTCCTTGGGGTGGTGGACCATTCTTGATACATATGGGATGCTGTTGAGCGTGAAAAACCCAGCAGCGTTTCAGTTATTGATACAAACTGGTGCGCCTGGCACCTACTACCATACCCCGTTTTAAAGGCACATCGTTATTTCACACTTGTCCAGGTGGGAGATGGCAGTGTGAAGTGCAATTGAGATTACGTCATCTGTGGATCTGTTGGGGCGGTATGCAAATTGGATTGGGTCCAGGGTGTCTGGGATGATGGTGTTGATGTGTCTCATGCCTTTCAAAGCACTTCATAATTACAGATTTGAGAGCTACAGGGCGATAGTCATTTAGGCAGGTTACCTTGGAACTCTTGGGAACAGGGACAATGGTGGTCAGCTTGGAACATGTTGGGATGACAGACTGGAACAAGGAGAGATTGAAAATGAGTGTGAAGACACTTGCCAGCTGGTCTGAGCATGCTCTGAGAACTCGCTCTGGTATTCTGTCTGGCCTTGGGATTGTTAACCTGTACACATGAAACTTTATACTCAAAGTTTATATTCCATTATTCCATTTTGTGGGACTCGTTCTGGACAGATGCGTGGGGGAAACAGCGCGACTCGAGCAAAATGGGTTATAACGTTGCTTATAAAGTTTGGAATGACACCAATTTCATGTGTACAACATCTAAAGACCCACATCACTATACATTTCTAAAAGTAAGTATTTTGGTGTTTATGGAGCTTTTGTTCATGTCTTTTGCGTGCCCTGATACTGCACAATGAGCCTTGAGGAAGTGAAGTGTTGCTGGGGTGAGTTTCTAAACAATGGCCTCTCGAGTGGCACATCCGTCTAAGGCACTGCATCACAGTGCTAGCTGTGTCACTACAGATCCTGGTTCGATCCCAGGCTGTGTCGCAGCCGGGCGCGACCGGGAGACCAATGAGGCAGCGTACAATTGGAACAATGTCGCCTGGGTTAGGGGAGGTTTTGGCCGGCTGGGATGTCCTTGTCCGGTCGCGCTCTTGCTAACTGCCTGGTACTCAGCACTCTATTGTGCCTCTAATCACTCTGACATCAATGTAATTGAAATTCTAATCAAACACTTCATGAGAGCTCATGTTGTGCAACATTTCTATAGGCTATGCAATTGTGTGAGAGAACAGAGTGGTGGCCTCTATTAAAAAGAGGAGGATCCCATCAGCTTTCTATAGGCTAGGCCTACTATATTTATTTCTCAACTTTCCTAATATTAAGCACATTACTTATCTTTACAACAAGAGTATAGCCTACCTGGCTGGCATGAAAAAGAACCACGGGAAAAGCATCCTCCATTCGCTATTTAAGTGCATAGATGACATGCATTTTATTCCCCTGCTTCAAGACATGTGCATGATAATGGTCCATTCTAAATCAAAACACATTTCACACTATATGTAAAGACAAGATTAAATCAAGAATAGTCTGATGGGTGACAATATTAGCCTATCACTTGTGAATTATATATTATCACTTCTGAATGATGCCCAGCATAGGGCAAAACTTTTTTGTATCATAGTCGTACACCTCATGTAGCCTGGCCTATATGTTTTGATAAGGTTTGTATCACAACTAAAGTGGCCAAATAACTTTTTAAAAGTAAGCACATTAATCCACTTTACAAAGGGTGTAGAGCCTACCTCGCTTACATACAGGGTGTGAGTTTCAAGTTTGGGGAAGATAATTTTAACCATAAGAATGCCGTCAGCCTCATTGCGTAATTTGTCATATCCCACAACTGTCGCAGACTATGTTTGGAATATTTATTTCTTGCACAGAATAGAATAGGTCAACTTTTGTATATAGATAGTATATTGACATAGGCTAGTTTTTTTGCGGTTCGTTAGGCCTACTCATCTTGTTGGCTGACGAAAAGTAAATTTGGACAGTTATCTTCAATATGCACCTCGGAATTGGATCATTTGGCAGTTGCGTCCCCCCATGTGTCTGTCTTCCCTTGTAGCCTGTGAAAAAGACCCGATCACGTGATGGAGAGCCATGTGAGTGAGAGGTGCTTCGGAGAAAGCAGCACTCAGGGAGAAGGGAATTATAATGTATTATATTTAGCCCAAGGGCACAACAGCCACAGCATTACAGGTACACAAAGGGGATGCCGCCGTGAAATTCGAGGCATTATCAAGGCTTGTCAAATTGTGAATGAGAGACTGATGAAGTGTGTACATCCTGCAGAGCTCATGCCTTTCAAGCAACTTTTTTCAAATTCTCATTAGTCGCATCATGCAGCCTTACAATGTATTAAAAATCTAAACATATAGCCAAACGTTTGTAGAACAACTAAAGTTACATTAATAACTCTAAATTAAGCATGTAGGAGTACCTATTTCTTTGTTAAGTGCTCAACACAGAATAGCCGCGTGTGTGCACTCCCTCAAATCGTTTGGAGAAAATATCCTTTCTCTTTTATTCAGCTTAGTTCAATTGTATTCTTCACACTATAAAATAATGCCACGGACCTCTAAGCAAATCTTGTCTGATAAATGAACTAGTGTAGGCCACAGCCATATGGCATAACCAGATCAGGACCTAACATAAAGACCATTCAGAATATTCTGTTCTTCTGAAATAGACTACATTTTCTTAATATCATGTTTCTTTAGACCGGTCTAAAATAAAGAATGGGTTTGATGTGAAGGTGTAGGCTATATTACATGGATTTATTAGAGTATAAGTACTACGTGCATAGCGCCATCATACATGTCAGTCGTTCACCAATGAGTTATTCAATACTGAAGACTGTAGTATCTGCTCTATTTTAAATCTATTCAGTCAACATCGGATTTAGATCTGAATGGACTGTGTACTCAATCAAATCGTTAAATTGACTAACCATCCTTCAGCTTGGCAGCCCTGCGCTAAACAATACTGACCTTTATGATTGTTTGGATCGAACTTTATACAATATTAGTCTAACCGACAGTACTGTTTAACATGTACAGTTGAAGTCGGAAGTTTACATACACCAGAGACAAATACATTTAAACTCCGTTTTTCACAATTCCTGACATTTAATCCTAATAAAAATTCCCTGACTTAGGTCAGTTAGGATCACCACTTTTATTTTAAGAATGTGAAATGTCAGAATAATAGTAGAGAGAATTATTTATTTCAGATTTTATTTATTTCATCACATTCCCAGTGGGTCAGAAGTTGACATACACTCAATTAGTATTTGGTGGCATTGCCTTGAAATTGTTTAACTTGGGTCAAACGTTTCGGGTAGCCTTCCACAAGCTTTCCACAATAATTTGGGGGAATTTTGGCCCATTCCTCCTGACAGAACTGATGTAACTGAGTCAGGTTTGTAGGCCTCCTTGCTCGCACACAGTTCTGCCCACACATTTTCCATAGGATTGAGGTCAGGGCTTTGTGATGGCCACTCCAATACCTTGACTTTGTTGTCCTTAAGCCATTTTGCCACAACTTTGTAAGTATGCTTGTCCATTTGGAAGACCCATTTGTAAACAAGTTTTAACTTCCTGACTGATGTCTTGAGATGTTGCTTCAATATATCAATTTCCTTCCTCATGATGCCATCTATTTTGTGAAGTATACTAGTCCCTCCTGCAGCAAAGCACCCCCACAACATGATGCTGCTACCCCCGTGCTTCACGGTTGGGATGGTGTTCATCGACTTGCAAGCCTCCCCCTTTTTCCTCCAAACATAACAATGGTCATTATGGCCAAACAGTTCTATTTTTGTTTCATCAGACCAGAGGACATTTCTCCAAAAAGTACGCTTCTGTCGAAATAGGACTTGTTTTACTGTGGATATAGATACTTTTGTACCTGTTTCCTCCAGCATCTTCACAAGGTCCTTTGCTGTTGTTCTGGGATTGATTTGCACTTTTCGCACCAAAGTACGTTAATCTCTAGGAGACAGAACGTGTCTCCTTCCTGAGCGGTATGACAGCTGCGTGGTCCCAAGGTGTTTATACTTGCGTACTATTGTTTGTACAGATGAACGTGGTACCTTCAGGCGTTTGGAAATTGCTCCCAAGGATGAACCAGACTTGTGGAGGTCTACAATGTTTTTTCTTAGGTCTTGGCTGATTTCTTTAGATTTTCCCATGATGTCGAGCAAAGAGGCACTGAGTTTGAAGGTAGAACTTGAAGTACACCTCCAATTGACTCAAATGATGTCAATAAGCCTATCAGAAGCTTCTAAAGCCGTGACATCTTTTTCTGGAATTTTCCAAGCTGTTTAAAGGCACAGTCAACATAGTGTATGTAAACTTCTGACCAACTGGAATTGTGAATTATAAGTGAAATAATCTCTGTAAACAATTGTTGGAAGAATTACTTGTGTCATGCACAAAGTAGATGTCCTAACCGACTTGCCAAAACTATAGTTTGTTAACATTAAATCTGTGGAGTGGTTGAAAAATGAGTTTTAATGACTTCAACCTAAGTGTGTGTAAACTTCCAACTTCAACTGTATAAAATATTTCCTTTTTCTCTTGTGGCAGTCTGAGCAGAAGTGGAAGCAGCTGGCAGAGCTGGCCATCAGTAAGTGCCAGTTTAGCCTGGCTCAGGAGTGCCTCCACCATGCCCAGGACTATGGCGGCCTGCTGCTGCTAGCCACCGCCTCAGGCAATGCCGCCATGGTGGGCAAGCTGGCAGAGGGCGCTGAGCGGGACGGCAAGAACAACGTGGCCTTCATGACTTACTTCCTGCAGGGGAAGTGAGTACAGGGGAGGGTAGAGGGGTCCACGGCAATGTCATATCCAGCTTTCCTAAATACATTAGCATTTAATAAGTTACAATAAGGTATTTTAATCCTACATGACACTACTCCTGTATGTATGATCTGTGATCAGTAGCAGTGATTTGGACCTCTCTCTGATACTGGTCTCAGTCCCCTCTGTTTTTCCCCAGACTGGACCACTGTCTGGAGCTGCTGATCCGAACCAACCGGCTACCTGAGGCGGCCTTCCTGGCCCGCACCTACCTGCCCAGCCAGGTGTCCAGGGTGGTCAAGTTGTGGAGGGAAAGCCTGGCCAAGGTCAACCAGAAGGCGGCCGAGTCGCTGGCCGACCCCACCGAGTATGAGAACCTGTTCCCCGGGCTGAAGGAGTCGTTTGTGGCTGAGCAGTTCCTTCGAGAGACCTGTTTGGGCAACTCCCGGCCAGCCACCGACTACCCTCTGGTCACAGTGAGTGGTGGGGGTTTGATGTGGGACTCCAGAAATTAAATGAAAATATCTGGCTTGCAAATGTCTAAACTGAAAGGTAACTATGGATTCATATTTGCTGCACAGGAGTAGTCCAATTTGAATAAGTAGTGATCCTTATCGCTTCCATTGCTGTCTTTCTGCTTATTTACTCACAATACCCATATCTCGTGTCTCTTTTCTCTAGCCCAATGAAGAACGTAATATACTAGAGGAAGCCACAGGCTACGAGCCCAAAGGAGTTCCCCTCTCACTCGCCACACTGGTACCGGTAATTCTGCTTCTGAGACCTTCACTATACAGTCAAAGTAGTAGTCAACTTGATCAAAGGCCTTTTATTAAGATCTACACAGACTAGTTGTTTTTATTTTATTTAGATCTACACAGACTAGGTGCTATTTTATTTAGATCTACACTGACTAGGTGTTTTTTCTGTCATAGGCCTGAAAGTTAAGAGAGTAGAGTTATACATCTAGAAATATCCTCACGTGTTGGCTGGATTGATGGGCAAGACCTAGACAGCTGAGACTCTGAAAACGGAGTCCTGCTCATGCCTGTATGTGTCTGTCAGCAGGCTGAAGACAGCAGGGAGGAGACCACGCCGGCTGCTGGCGTGATGGCGTCCGTATTGGCGGCCGTGGCTGCAGCCGTGATCCCCTCGGAGCCCGAGCCTGAGGCTGCACCTGCTGCAGAAGAAGAAGAAGAAGAAGAAGAAGAAGGGGAGGAGGAGAGCCCCGGTTCATCTGAGGAATTGAAGGACAAGGTAGGCAATGGTACAGTACGGCAGGCTCTGGACAAGTAAGGCACTGTACCCAACGAAAAGAAAAGGAGATGTATGAACGTAACCCATTGCAATATTAGTGTCAGTGCCATTTGCCGTGTTATGGGCCAGATGTTAACGCTGTATTTTTTTTGTTCCCCCAGGCCCTGGATGAACTTGAAGATGACCTGGATGACATGGAGCTGGACGACGTCGATACCACAGACGTCAACCTGGATGACGACTTCTTAGACAACTGAGACCCCCCCTCATCCACGCTTGAATTTATTTAAGAGACCAACCCCCCTTTTGTATTTGTACTTAACATTGGTTTTGTTAGTCCTACAGTGTTTGGAAGACTGAGTAGACTATGATGATGAATCCATGCGAGGGAAAGAGGCAAATTATACGTCTTGATTCTTAAGCAGATTTTGTACTTCATCCAGGACCTTGCCTTCACTAACTATTCATGCATTGAGCTATATATACTCAGCAAAAAAAGAAACGTCCTTTCACTGTCAACTGCGTTTATTTTTCAGCAAACTTAACATGTGTAAATATTTGTATGAACATATCAAGATTCAACAACTGAGACATAAACTGATCAAGTTCCACAGATGTGACTAACAGAAATGGGATAATGTGTCCCTGAACAAAGGGGGGGTCGAAATCAAAATAAGTCAGTATCTGGTGTGGCCACCAGCTGCACTTAAGTACTGCAGTGCATCTCCTCCTCATGGACTGCACCAGATTTGCCAGTTGCTGTGAGCACTGATGGAGGGATTGTGCGTTCCTGGTGTAACCTGGGCAGTTGTTGTTGCCATCCTGCACCTGTCCCGCAGGTGTGATGTTCAGATGTACCAATCCTGTGTAGGTGTTGTTACACGTGGTCTGCCACTGCGAGGACGATCAGCTGTCCGTCCTGTCTCCCTGTAGCGCTGTCTTAGGTGTCTCACAGTACGGACGTTGCAATTTATTGCCCTGGCCACATCTGCAGTCCTCTTGCCTCCTTGCAGCATGCCTAAGGCACGCTCATGCAGATGAGCAGTGATCCTGGGCATCTTTCTTTTGGTGTTTTTCAGAGTCAGTAGAAAGGCCTCTTTAGTGTCCCTAAGTTTTCATAACTGTGACCTTAATTGCCTACCGTCTGTAAGCTGTTAGTGTCTTAATGACCGTTCCAGATGTGCATGTTCATTAATTGCTTATGGTTCATTGAACAAGCATGGGAAACAGTGTTTAATCCCTTTACAATGAAGATCTGTGAAGTTATTTGGATTTCTACGAATGATCTTTGAAAGACAGGTTCCTGAAAAAGGGACGTTTCTTTTTTTTGCTGAGTTTTACTCTCCATATGTGTACAATGGAAAATTACTGTTCATTTACGCTTAATAAAGTGCTATTGCTGTACATTTATGTTGAAAACTGGTGTTGTCAGTTTGACTTTTTTGGGCCCATATGGGATTTAAAAAAATATATATTTAAGTAGGCAAGTCAGTTAAGAACAAATTCTTATTTACAATGACTGCCTACCCCAGCCAAACCCGGACGACGCTGGGCCAATTGTGGGCCGCCCTATGGGACACCCAATCACGGCTGGATGTGATACAGCCTGGATTCGAACCAGAGACTGTAGTGACTCTTGCACTGAGATACAGTGCCTTAGACCACTGCGCCACTCGGTAGCCCATTTAATCATTAGACATTTGGTGTCAGTGCTGTGTTTGTGCTCTTATCAGCAAACATTCTTGCCTTCACAGTTGACTTGATTATGTTATGGTGAACTCTGTTTTTAGCTTACGTTTTTCCTTTCAATTAAGACCTAGACAACCAGGGGAGGGGAGTTACTTTCTAATCAGTGACCGTAATCAATCAAGTCCAAGGGAGGAGCGAAAACCTGCAGACACTGATCTGAGGACCCATGGCAAATCTTTTCAGTCTCCTGAGGGGGAATAGGCTTTGTCGTGCCCTCTTCACAAATGTCTTGATGTGTTTGTACCTTAATAGTTTGTTGGTGATGTGGACACCAAGGAACTTGAAACTCGACCCGTTCCACTACAGCCCTGTCGATGAGAATGGGGGCGTGCTCGTCCTCCTTTTCCTGTAGTCCACAATCATCTCCTTTGTCTTGATCACGTTGGGGGAGAAGTTGCTATCCTAGCACCACACGGCCAGGTCTCTGACCTCCTCCCTATAGGCTCATTGTTGTCAGTGATCAGGCCTACCAATGTTGTCTGCAAACGTAATAATGGCGTTGGAGTCGTGCCTGGCCATACAGTCACCCCTGGGGGGGCCCCGTGTTGAGGATCAGCGTGGCAGATGTGTTGTTACCTACCCTTACCACCTGGGGGCGGCCTGTCAGGAAGTCCAGGATCCAGTTTCAGAAGGTGTTTAGTCCCAGGGTCCTTAGCTTAGTGATGAGCTTTACTACCCAGGGTACTATGGTGTTGAACGCTGAGCTGTAATCAATGAATAGCATTCTCACGTAGGTGTTCCTTTTGTCCAGGTGGGAAATGGCAGTGTGGAGTGCAATAGAGATTGCATCATCTGTGGATCTGTTGGGGTGGTATGCAAATTGGAGTGGGTCTAGGGTTTCTGGGATAATGGTGTTGATGTGAGCCATGACCAGCCTTTCAAAGCACTTCATGGCTACAGACGTGAGTGCTACGTGTCTGTAGTCATTTCGGCAGGTTACCTTAGTGTTGGCACAGGGACTATGGTGGTCTGCTTGAAACATGTTGGTATTAATGGGCATTAATATGGAGTTGGTTCCCCCTTTTGTGGCTATAACAACATCCACACTTCTGGGAAGGCTTTCCACTAGATGTTGGAACATTGCTGCGAGGACTTGATTCCATTCAGCCACAAGAGCAAAGGTGTTCGATAGGGTTGAGATCAGGGCTCTATACAGGCCAGTCAAATTCTTCCACACCGATCTCGACAAACCGTTTCTGTATGGACCTCACTTTGTGCACAGGGGCATGAAAGGGCCTTCCCCAAACTGTTGCCACAAAGTTGTAAGCACAGAACCATCTTTATTTTAAAAAAAGATATATTGTAACCTTTATTTAACTAGGCAAGTCAGCTAATTCTTATTTACTATGACAGCCTACACCGGCCAAACTCAGATGACGCTGGGACAATTGTGCGCCGCCCTATGGGACTCCAAATCAAGGCCGGTTGTGATACAGGCTGGATTCGAACCAGGTTGTCTGTAGTGACGCCTCTAGCACTGGAAATAAGCGGCCTAGCCCAAACCATTATTCCTCCTCCACCAAACTTTACAGTTGGCACTATGAATTCGGGCAGGTAGCATTCTCCTGGCACCTGCCAAACCCAGATTCATCCTTTGGACTGCCAGATGGTGAAGCGTGATTCATCACACCAGAGAATGCATTTCCACTGCTCCAGAGTCCAAAGGCGGCGAGCTTTACACCACTCCAGCCAACGCTTGGCATTGCACATGGTGATGTTAGGCTTGTGTGCAGCTGCTCTGCCATGGAAACCCATTTAATGAAGCTCCCAACTAACAGTTCTTGTGCTGAAGTTGCTTCCAGAGGCAGTTTGGAACTTGGTAGTGAGTGTTGCAACCGAGGACAGACGATTTTTACAGCACTCAATGGTCCCGTTCTGTGAGTTTGTGGGGCCTAGAGGTTTCATCTTCACAGTAACAGCACTTACAGTTGACCGGGCAGCTCTAGCAGGGCAGGCATTTTACAAACTGACTTGTTGGAAAGGTGGCATGCTATGAAGGTGCCACCTTGAAAGTCACTGAGCTCTTCAGTATGGCCATTCTACTGCCAATGTTTGTGATTTGAGATTACATGGCTATGCACTCAGTTGTATACACCTGTCAGCAACTGGGTGTGGCTAAAATAGCCAAATCCACTAATTTTAAGGGCGTCCACATACTTGTGTATATGTAGTGTAGCCTAATCTTTGGCGTTTTGTAATCATTTACAATATTTACATTCAAGGGGTGCTGCGCTTATTCCGGCCTGCAGAGGGAACCTCTAGTGGTTGCTTCACGCGATCTCACTGTACAGTGGCTCTCAAGCTAGCCTGTTTAGTTACTTGAATGTAAGCCAACTGAAAACTGAAGAGAGAAGTACCAGATAAACGAAATATTTGAAACGTTATCACATTATCATCACGGTGGGCGATTTATAAAGCGAGTTATAAAGCATAGGATATTAAACACCAAGTTAAGTGGAGTGTAATTATATCATTGTTTTCATTTTTTGATAATGTTTAATTAATAAACGTCCGTTAGCATAGAAGCTAATGTCGTCTAAAGTTAGCTCCAGTCAAGCTAGCCTGTTGTAGTCATGGCGACAGGACCAATGAACATTCACACAGAGTAAACAAAGGGAAACATTGTAACTTGCTGTTTTTAAGGATATGTTGAGAATTACATGGTGAAAATGTACCTATGAGATAAGATGATAATTAATACCTAGAAACGCGCTGTTTTCACATATGTAGACTGGTTTTGTTGCTGGAGATTATGAATCTGAGGTTGAAAAGTGGCGTATTTTCCCTTTAAACCACGTCTATTGTTTTTTCCCTCCTCTCCGATAGAGGGAGAACTTTTGGGTTTGGGTTGGTGTTTGTTTTTTGTAGACTGCATTCTGAACTCGGGAGGAAGGATTCTTCGTGTGTATTCAACAAAATAACTGCTAGCTAGCTCGGAAAACGACTGCCTAAATTCACATTTAGCCAAGATTTTAAAGTAGCTACACGCATTTGGCTCCTTTTCAAATTGGTAAAATAATATCAGGGTATATAGCTAATCAGTCGTCGCCTGGCTGGACCTTTGTGGGGCAAGGTGCTTCTGAATAGCTAACGTTAACTAATAGGATTCAAAAGAACAACTGGTAACGTTAGCTAGCTCGCTGGCTAGCCAGAAATCCGGGGGAATCAGCACAGCAGCACCACGGGGAGCCGGGGCCCGAGAGGGAGCCTTCCAGGCCCGCGGCTTGATGTACCCTGCCTGCCTCGCACCAGCAGCCCACAATGGGGGAGACCAAAGTCATATATCACCTCGACGACCAGGAAACACCCTACCTGGTGAAATTGGCAGTGCCCGCTGACAGGGTCACACTTGCGGACTTCAAAAATGTTCTGAAGAAACCTAACTACAAGTTCTTCTTCAAATCTATGGATGACGATTTTGGGTGAGCATTATTAGCAAGCAGCGTATTATGGTAGTTAGCAACTGTAGCTAACCTAGCTATTCTTTCAGTCAAAACCACAGATTAAATAATCATAATATTTTTCAAAACGGTTAGCCAGCTAACCAACGTCTCAATGAATGATGATCATGCTTGAGTTTGTTATTCCTTTAGCGTTATTCGTCTCTCTTCTAAAAAAATGTTTAGGTTGTCACTAACGTTAGTTATATACAACCACAAAGTTAGGTCTGGCACAATTAACGTTATTGCATAATCGTGTAACCGACAATTATGGGCAATAACCATTAACTAAATTATGTAATCGTTTTAATACATTTATTTTAGGAGGGGGTGTATTGAACGTTATTTTCAAGTGAATATAGTTTACCATTGCAATAATTTTTAAAAATCATTTTAGGAGTAGAACTGCAGGCAAGGATAAACTCATTTCCAAAAGTTCCCAGCGGTCAAAATAATTAATTTTCGAGACGGGGCTGTCATTAAGTGTTGTATTATAAAAAAAATGCATTATAACAAGCTCAACACATTCTGGAATAAAAATTATAATTAATACAATAACCGTGACCATTTGTATGACAATTAATCGTTGCCCAAAATTCCATAATCGTCACAGCCCTACACAAAATTGGCGATATCGTGAAACCAGTATGAGGCAAAGGAGATGAATATGATGATCACCTCTCTGCCCAGAAAACTACCATTCACCAGCTCTGCAAGCATTATGTTCAAATACATTCTTTACTCAACAAATATCCCAGCAACTATTTAATTTACCCCTTTACGCCCTGTATTTACTTCCAACAAATGTATAACTAAACATTTACAAGCAACCAAAACATTTAGTTATTGTTTTTGTTTTTTTACCAGAAGAGGTGCATATTTTCAATCCACTTGCACATAGTTCTTACATAGTTAGTTATTAATAAAATGTGACAATGAGTATGTTTACATGAACAGTAATAATTCAATATTAAGATGATTATGGCAGTCGACAGATTATGCAATAGTCATGTAAACACCTTACTCTGTTTATCTTTAAAACCATTGCAGTCTTAGCCCTGTCTATGGGAAGTTGGGTTCTACTAAGCTATATGGAATTGTTTTAAGGTCAGACCAAGAATCATTTAGCTAATTTATTTAGAATTTTAAGACCCCTTGGAAGTATAATTAAAAAATATATATATATATATATTTAATTGGTTACTTTTATTTGGTCTTACTGTTATAGACCAATATCCATCCTGCCCTGCCTTTCTAAAGTTTTCGAAAGCCAAGTTAACAAACAGATAACTGACCACTTCGAATCCCACCGTACCTTCTCTGCTATGCAATCTGGTTTCCGAGCTGGTCATGGGTGCACCTCAGCTACGCTCAAGGTACTGAACGATATCATAACCGCCATCGATAAAAGACAGTACTGTGCAGCCGTTTTCATCGACCTGGCCAAGGCTTTCGACTCTGTCAATCACCGCATTCTTATTGGCAGACTCAATAGCCTTGGTTTCTCAAGTGACTGCCTTGCTTGGTTCTCTAACTACTTTGCAGACAGAGTTCAGTGTGTCAAATCGGAGGGCCTATTGTCCGATCCTCTGGCAGTCTCTATGGGGGTGCCACAGGGTTCAATTCTTGGGCCAACCCTTTTCTCTATATACATCAACGATGTCGCTCTCGCTGCTGGTGACTCTCTGATCCATCTCTACGCAGATGACACCGTTCTGTATACATCTGGTCCCTCTTTGGATACTGTGTTTACTAACCTTCAATCAAGCTTCAATGCCATACAACAATCCTTCCGTGGCCTACAACTGCTCTTAAACGCTAGTAAAACTAAGTGCATGCTTTTCTATCGAACGATGCCAGCACCCGCCCACCGGACTATCATCACTACTCTCGACGGATCCGAATTAGAATACGTGGACACCTACAAATACCTAGGCATCTGGTTAGACTATAAACTCAACTTCCAGACTCACATCAACCATCTCCAATCCAAAATTAAATCCAGAATTGGCTTCCTATTTCGCAACAGAGCCTCCTTCACTCATGCTGCCAAACATGCCCTTGTAAAACTGACTATCCTACCGATCCTTGATTTTGGTGATGTCATTTACAAACTAGCCTCCAACACTCTACTTAGCAAATTGGATGTAGTCTATCATAGTGCCATCCGTTTTGTCACCAAAGCCCCTTACACTACCCACCACTGCGACCTGTATGCTCTCGTTGGCTGGCCTTCACTATATATTCGTCGCCAAACCCACTGGCTCCAGGTCATCTATAAGTCTTTATTAGGTAAATCCCCGCCCTATCTCAGCTCACTGGTCACCATAGCAACACCCACCCGTAGCATGCGCTCCAGCAGGTATATCTCACTGGTCACCCCCAAAGCCAACACCTCCTTCGGCCGCCATTCCTTCCAGTTCGCTGCTGCCAATGACTGGAACGAATTGCAAAAATCATTGAAGCTAGAGGTTCCTATCTCCCTCAATAACTTTAAGCATCAGCTGTCAAAGCTGCTTATCGATCACTGCACCTGTATATAGCCCTTCTGTAAATAGCCCACACTACTACCTCATCCCCATATTTATTTTTGTTTATTTTTCACTAATCTTGCACTCCAGTATCTCTATTTGCACATCATAATTTGCACATCCTTCATTCCTGTGTTAATGATGATAATTCTGTAATTTATTTCTACTCTATAGTCTATTTATTGTCCTACCTCCCAACCTTACTGCATTTTTGCACTACATTTTGCACTCTGTTTATAGATTTTCTATTGTGTTTTTGACTGTTTGTTGAATGTGTAACTCTGTGTTGTTGTTTTTACTGTCGCACTGCTTTGCTTTGTCTTGGCCAGGTCGCAGTTGCAAATGAGAACTTGTTCTCAACTGACCTACCTGGTTAAATAAAGGTGAAATAAATAAAAAAAAATTAGCACATACAAACGCATTGAATAACAGATTTACTACATGGAACAACAGATAGTCCCCCCCAAAACAATTCTAAAGGAAGTTTGTTCTGAAGTCTCTCCTATGTCTGAGAGATGTAAAAAATACATCCTGATCTTATATATATTTAACGGCTTATTTTTTACACAAAACTGTCTCCATATACACTCACCAGCCACTTCATTAGGTACACCTTGCTAGTACCGGGTTGTACCCTCTTTTGCCTTCAGAACTGCTTTAATTCTTCGTTGCATAGATTCAATAAGGTGCTGGAAACATTCCTCAGAGATTTTGGTCCATATTGACATTATAGCATCACGCAGGTGTTGCAGATTTGTCGACTGCACATCCATGATGCGAATCTCCCGTTCCACCACATTCCAAAGGTGCTCTATTGGATTGAGTTCTGGTGACTGTGGAGGCCATTTTGAGTACAGTGAACTCATTATCATGTTCAAGAAACCATTTTGAGATGATGTGAGCTTTATGACATGGCGTGTTATCCTGCTGGAAGTAGCCGTTAGAAGATTGGTACACTGTGGTCATAAAGGGATGGACATGGTGTTTAAACGATGCTCAATTGGTACTAAGGGGCCCAAAGTGTGCCAAGAAAATATCCCCCACACCATTACACCACCACCAGCAGCCTGAACCGTTGATACAAGGCAGGATGGATCCATGCTTTCATGTTGTTTATGCCAAATTCTGACCATACCATCTGAATGTCGCAGCAGAAATCAGGACTCATCAGACCAGGCAACAATTTTCCAATCTTATAATTTCCAATTTTGGTGGGCCCGTGCAAATTGTAGCCTCAGTTTCCTGTTCTTAGCTGACAGGAGTGGCACCCGGTGTGGTCTTCTGCTGCTGTAGGCCATCTGCGTCAAGGTTAGACGTGTTATGCGTTCAGAGATGCTCTTCTGCATACCTTGGTTGTAATGTGTGGTTATTTGAGTTACTGTTGCCTTTCTATCAGCTCGAACCAGTCTGGCCATTCTCTGACCTCTGCCATCAACAAGGCATTTTCGCCCAGAGAACTGGATATTTTCTCATTTTCGGGACCATTCTCTGTAAACCCTAGAGATGGTTGTGCTGGAAAATCCCAGTAGATCAATACTTTCTGAAATACTCAAACCAGCCCGTCTGGCACCAACACCATGCCACGTTCATGGTCTGACAAACACCGCTCTAGCTCTGTCACCTTTCACCGCAGAGGTGGAAGTGCGACTGAGGTGGAAGTGCGACTTCGGCGGATGTGGTGGATTAAAACGCATCCAATGCAGAACAAAAACACATCTCTAGCTTAAACTGACAGATTTTTATGGGGATTTTTGTATTATGCTAATTTGATTTGCGAGGACATCAACTCTAGCGGGCTAATCGGAGTAAGGTCAAAATCTAAGTAAGCATACGTCGATTAAAACAACTGGTTTTCTGAGCAATCTTTTAAATTATTAAGACATGTAAACACGTTAATAAGCATTCCAGCTGTGTATTCCAGCTGAGCGAGCCTCCCTCTTTAGCACGAGTGAAGTAAGTTCGAAATATGTTCACTTGTCACATTAATTACATAATGAAGATTACTGTAGTTCCCCAGAACAGTTGAGACAGTAATGTTTGTTTGTAAATAGCACAATGGGAGAAAGCGGGAATTAAGTAAAGTGTTTGGTTTTGCTTCAATACAAGTCAATGTTTTTAAGCCTTTAGTTGAGACATTGATTGTGTATGTGTGCCATTCAGAGAGAGGGTGAACGGGCAAGACAAAATATATACACAACCGTTTTTTTGTCCATTTAAAATAACATACAATTTATCAGAAATACAGTGTAGACATTGTTAATGTTGTAAATGACTTTTGTAGCTGGAAACAGCTGAATTTTTATGGAATATCTACATAGGTGTACAGAGGCCCATTATCAGTAACCATCACTCCTGTGTTCCAATGGCATGTTGTTAGCTAATCCAAGTTTATAATTTTAAAAGGCTAATTGATCATTAGAAAGCCCTTTTGCAATTATGTTAGCACAGCTGAAAACTGTTGTGCTGATTTAAAGAAGCAATAAAACCGACCTTCTTTAGACTATTTGAGAATCTGGAGAATCTGCATTTGTGGGTTCGATTACAGACTCAAAATGGCCAGAAATAAATCAGTCTATTCTTGTTCTGAGAAATGAAGGCTATTCCATGCGAGAAATTGCCAAGAAACTGAAGATCTCGTACAACGATGTGCACTACTCCCTTCACAGAACAGCGCAAACTGGCTCTAACCAAACTAGAAAGAGTGGAAGGCCCTGGTGCCTGAGAAAGAGGACAAGTACATTAGTGTCTAGTTTGAGAAAGATGCCTCACAAGTCCTCAACTGGCAGCTTCATTAAATCGTACCCGCAAAACACCAGTCTCAACGCCAGCAGCTGGCCTTCTAGGCAGAGTTGCAAAGAAAAACCCATATCTCAGACTGGCCAATAAAAAGAAAAGATTAAGGCAAAAGAACACAGACACTGGACAGAGGAAGATATTATTATTTTAATGAACAAAAAAAAGCTTTTTTGAACGTAACAGAATAATAAAATATCCGTCAGTTTAAGCTAGAGGTATCGTACATGTATTTTGCGTTGGATCCGTTTCAATCCACCGCATCCACCGATGTTCCCTTTTTTTGTTTCATTTCTGTTTTTGCATATTTTTGATACTGAATGTTATCAGATCTTCAACCAAAACCTAATATTATGTAAAGGGAACCTGAGTTTAGAAATTACAAAAAATATATATACTTATTTATTTAATTAACAAAGTTATGCAACACCCAATTCCCCTGTGTGGAAAAAAGTAATTGCCCCCTTACACTCTAACTGTTTTTTTCCACCTTTAGCTACAATCACTGCAACCAAATGCTTCCTGTAGTTGTTGATCAGACTCTCACATTGCTGTGGAGGAATTTTGGCCCACTGCTTTAACTCAGTGACATTTGTGGGTTTTCAAGCATGAACTGCGCATTTCAAGTCCTGCCTCAACATCTCAATTGGGATTGAGGGACTTTGACAAGGCTATTCCAAAACGTCAAGTTTGTTGCTTTTTAACCATTTTCATGTAGACTTGATTGTGTGTTTTGGATCATTGTTTTGCTGCATGACCCAGCTGCACTACAGCTCACAGATGGATGGCCTGACATTCTCCTGTAGAATTCTCTGATACAGAGCAGAATTCATGGTTCCTTCTGTTAAGGCAAATCGTCCAGGTCCTGAGGCAGCAAAGCATCCCCAAACCCATCTCGTCCATAAAGTTCACTCAAGTTTGCCAGAAAGCACCTGGAAGATCATCAAGACGCTTGGAAGAATGTTCTATGGACAGATGGGTCAATAGTATAACTTTCTGGATGACTTGTTTCCACAAGAGCATTAGTGAGGTCAGGCACTGATGTTGGGTGATTAAGTGTTCGATGGGTTTGAGGTCAGGGCCCTGTGCAGGCCAGTCAAGTTCTTCCACACTGATCTCGACAAACCATTTCTTTATGGACCTTGCTTTGTGCATGGAGGCATTGTCATGCTGAAACAGGAAAGGTCCTTCCCCCAAACTGTTGCTACAAAGTTGGAAGCACAGAATTGTCTAGAATGTCATTGTATGCTGTAGTGTTGGGATTTCCATATGGTAAGTCAATTCACATGGCATCGACATTTAACCAAGTTTAAACTTGTTTGACGTGCATTAGGGAGAAGGGACCATGATAGTGTCTCCTCTCTCTTGCTGTTGTCAAAAAGGAATGCAGACTGTTTGGACACAACGGTCGGTCACTTACTCTGGAATGCCTTGTTTTTCACTGGCTGGTTTACGAGCCAGCCCTTACGCATGAAACATGTTTGAAATGGGAAAGGAACCTCTAGTCTCAAAATGAGTCCATCTCCCATTCCATCACAGAAAATGTAACTTTGATTTTGGAGTGAACTATCACTAACACCAGCAAAGTGCTGTGGTTATCATGTATTCTTTAAGATATTGGGTTTGGGTGTTTAAAAATACAGTATACTATATATCAGAGCCATGTCAGAAAGGGTTTTTTCGGTTCGTGCACACATTCTTTCTCTAGGCAAGTCGGTCCGTAGGCGAAGTCGTAACCCCAGTGATTGGTCAACAATAGGGATTCTTCAATGAAGTGTTTTGTTTTCATTCAACGAGAGACTAATAGTTTATGCAAAAAAATTTCACTTGAGAAATACTGCTCCAAACATATTAGTTAGATGGAAAATTGCGCAACTAAGATTTCTTGAGCCATCTTAGAATAATTTGTTTTATTTTGAGGAAGTGTCTCAAAATGTACAAACCGTACTATTGACACTTTTCTTGTTTTTCAAATGAAGGTCTTTTTAAGGGAGTATGCGAGCGTGGGTCAGAACCAGTCAGTATCTAGTGTGATCACCATTTGCCTCATGCAGCGCGACACATCGCCTTCACATAGTTGACCAAGGTGTTGATTGTGGCCTGTGTAATGTTGTCCTTCTCCTCTTCAATGGCTGTGCGAAGTTGCTGGATATTGGCGGTAACTGGAACACACTGTAGTACACGTCGATCCAGAGCATCCTTAAAATGCTCAGAACTGGGACATTTCCAACTTCTAGGAATTGTGTACAGAACCTTGTGTCATGGGGCTGACATTATGCTGACATATGAGGTGATGGTGGTGGATGAATGGCAGGACAATGGGCCTCTGGATCTCGTAACGGTATCTCTGTGCATTCATATTACCATAGATAAAATGCAATTGTGTTCGTAGCTTATGCCTGCCCGTACCATAAACCCACCGCCACCATGTGGCACTCTGTTCACAACGTTGACATCAGCAAACCGTTTGGATGTACTCCCAAATTCTCTAAAACAACTTTGGAGGCGGCTTATGGTAGAGAAATTAACATTAAATTCTCTGGCAACAGCTCTGGTGGATATTCCTACAGTCAGCATACCAATTGCACGCACCCTTGACTTGAGACATCTATGGCATTGTGTTGTGTGACAAAAGCGCACATTTTAGTGGCCTTTTATTGTCCCCAGCACAAGGTGCACCTGTGTAATAATCATGCTGTTTAATCAGCTTCTTGATATGCCACACCTGTCAGGTGGATAGATTATCTTGGCACTAACAGGGATGTAAACAAATTTGTGCATATGGAACATTAATGCAATCTTTTATTTCAGCTCATGAAACATGGGACCAACACTACATGTTGCGTTTTATATTTTGGTTCAGTGTAGTAACTGAATTAGCTAGCACAAATGAGAGCGCAAAAGCTGAAAGCGTTAAGCCAATATGTTTTTACCATCATACTAATTATTAGAATGTCCTTGTCTTTGTGGGATTGGTCCAAAGCAGGGATTTTAGAGTTTTCCTATTGTTGGGACCGGGAGTGTTTTTGCATTCCTTACCAGCATTTGTGTACACATGGAGAGTCAATGTTCTCTCTTTCCCTTGCAGGGTAGTGAAAGAAGAGATATCTGATGACAATGCCAAACTCCCTTGTTTTAATGGCCGTGTGGTATCTTGGGTAAGCACACACACACACTTCGTCTTTGTCTTAAGTGTTTGTCAATGAAACCCATCTGTTGGGGCTGCTATTGACCCCAACACCACTCTGTCCCTAGAGAGAAGCCCCACCCACCCATCTGTCTGATATTATCATTACTACATAATGATGTTAGGAATAACAGTGACACACACACACTCAGTTTCTATCACGCTCTCTTTATCTCGTCAATCTTTCTAACTCTCTTACAAATACACTAGTTATTTATGTCTCTATAAAACTCCTACATTTCTCAGCTCACACACAATGATTCCCTCTCCATGACTGAGACATCTGGTTCTTTGCACTGCCTCTCCTCTCCTCGGTTTCTCCATTGAGATCTGATTAAGAGAAACTGAAATCACAGGATCATAGACATCATTCTCAAATAAAGAGCTTCACTGCACCTAATGAGGAGATTGAATCACAGCGGGGCAAAATAAAGGAGTGAAAGAGTGGTTTGTTTAAGAAGGAAATGGTGTGTGGGGGGAGGCAGTAGGCCAACCTTGTTAATATAACTAGAACAATCTCTGGGCCCTAGTTATTCCATACAGTGATCGGTAATGATAGTCATCTCTGTTCATGTCCCTGTATGTTTCTCAGTTTCAGTTTTAATGTCACGTGCACAAGTGTAGTGAAATGCCTTTCTTGCCAACAATGCAGTAATCGACATCAATGTATGAATGTATGCAATAACCAAGTCTCTCTCTGGATAAGAGCACCTGCTAAATGACTAAAATGTAAATGTGAAATGTAGTGCTAATAATAACAAGGTAGAAAACAAATCTGTCTGGATGTGTGATCAGGCTAAAGGTATTAAGTTGTAGTGAAATGTTTGGTATTCAGGGCGTCTCTGTCTGTCACCTCTGCTCATTTTCTTTGGCTACAGACCTGGCTTCCTGTAAAATGTATTTGTAAAAATAGCTGCGTAGTGTATGCAAGACAAATTTGAATGATTCTTAGATTGAGGGTGTATGATTCTTAGGGACTCAAAGCTGGTCTGTCTGTCTACCTCTGTGTCCTCAGCTGGTGTCGGGGGACGGTGCTCACTCAGATGGTGGCTCTGTGGTCGAGAGTTTGTCAGAGCTGCCGCCACCCCCCCTGGAGAGGACTGAGGGCATCGGGGACTCCAGACCCCCGTCCTACCAGTCAGTTCTCTCTGTTGTGTGTTTAGCTGTGTGCGCAATGCGCACATATTTGACTTTGTGTTTCTGTGTATGAGATGTTGTGCTTGTGAATAAGTGTGTTTGTCAATCTGGGTGTCTATAGGCTTAGTCTTGATTTAATAATCTCCAATGTGCTTCTAATATCTGCCGAATAACCATGAAAACAGTGGGAAAATAATGACCTATGACCCCCCCACTCCTCCTTTCCTTTTCTCCCCCTCTCCATCCCTTTTGCCTTGTCTCACTGCAGCGGGAAGGCCACAGGTGGACGAGACTCGTTGGACAACGATACAGAGACGGGCTCCATGGTGTCCCAGAGAAGAGCGAGGGAGCGACCGCGCCGGAAACACACTCGCGAGCACGGTCCGAGAGCAGTCCGCCCCCTCCATTCCTCTCACTCTGTCACTCACTCTTTCACTCCTCTTTTGACATTCTCTCCCTTCCTCAGAATGTCTCTACTATACTGTCCAGTTCCCGGCGTGACACGTGATCTAGCCTAGTTGTTCGATAGGTGTATGAGCCGTACAGCCATATTCCACCTAGACTAACAAGGGGCAATGTGGAGCTATTGCCATCGCGTTATACCTTTCTAGCATTAGACCTTTCCAAACTACATGAAGTGCCCAGAGGCTGATTAGGAGCTGAGCATATAGCGCTTTTTTATTTATTGTATTTTTTGACCTAACACTCTGTAACAATGTATAGTGTACATATTCAGCCATCCACATATACTATGCAATGTCTTTTTATAGCTCTTTTGCACTCCAGACTTCTTGTATTTTTATACTTTTTCATACCGCCGCTCTATGTATCATGTATTGTGTATCTGTCTTTTGTGTATGTTCGTTCCGGCATTTTGCACCTGCCCTGTGTTTTTTCGTAGCTGCTTGACGAATACATTTTCCCTCGGGGATCAATGAAGTACCTGTCTGTCTGTCTGTCTGTCTGTGAGCCCCTCCCCTGTTTAACTCTGTCACCTGCTCTGTCACCCCCTGAAGGTGGGAGGAATGGCTACTTGCGGGTGGGCCGAGTGGCGGAGCTGGGCCAATACGACAGCTGCTCGTCCTTCATGAGCAGCGAGCTGGAGTCCACCAGCTGCTTCGACTCTGAGGATGACGACGCCACCAGCCGGTGAGAACCTACATAACCATTACGCAACGTTCCGCCAACCTCCACTTTCTTGCCTTCCGTATATATATTACTTAACCTGTGAGAACCAAAGGTATTATGTTTACCGTAACCCTATTGAACATTCTCCCCCAGGTTCAGCAGTTCCACAGAACAGAGCTCCTCTCGCCTGATGAGGCGACATCGCCGGCGCCGTCGGAAACCCAAAACATCAAACATGGAAAGGGTGAGGAGGGCAGACACACTCACCAGGGTTTCCGTTAGCCAGTTATTGCTGGCTTTTGGCCAAATAAAATGAAAAGCCAATAAATAAAATTGTTGCCTGCCAAATTGACCTGGAGAAAAAACTGCTGTAGGCTATCAGCGCATCACTCACCACTTTACAATGTGTACGGGAGCCAGTATGCATTTTGAAAACTTACTTAATTGTTTGACTTCATATTTCTTTTTAATTCACCTTTATTTAACCAGGTAGGCCAGTTGAGAACAAGTTCTCATTTACAACTGCGACCTGGCCAAGACAAAGCAAAGCAGTGCGACAAAAAACAACACAGAGTTACACATGAGAATAAAACAAACGTAACGTCAATAACACAATAGAGAATCTATATACAGAGTGTGCAAATGTAGTGCAAAATGCAGTAAGGTTAGGAAGGTAGGACAATAAAAAGGCCATCGTGGCGAAATAAGTTACAGATTAGAATGAACACTGGAGTGATAGATGTGCAAATGATGATGTGCAAATAGAGATACTGGAGTGCAAAATGAGCTAAAATAGCACGGGGGTGGCAGCATCATGTTGTGGGGGTGCTTTGCTGCAGGAGGGACTGGTGCACTTCACAAAATAGATGGCATCATGTGGAAAGAAAATTTGTGGATATATTGAAGCAACATCTCAAGACATCAGTCAGGAAGATAAAGCTTGGTCGCAAATGGGTCTTCCAAATGGAAAATGACCCCAAGCATACTTCCAAAGTTGTGGCAAAATGGCTTAAGGACAACAAAGTCAAGGTATTGGAGTGGCCATCACAAAGCCCTGACCTCAATCCTATAGAAAATTTGTGGGCAGAACTGAAAAAGCGTGTGTGAGCAAGGAGGCCTACAAACCTGACTCAGTTACACCAGTTCTGTCAGGAGGAATGGGCCAAAATTCACCCAACTTATTGTGGGAAGCTTGAGGTAGCTACCCGAATGTTTGACCCAAGTTAAACAATTTAAAGGCAATGCTACCAAATACTAATTGAGTGTATGTAAACTTCTGACCCACTGGGAATGTGATGAAAGAAATACAATCTGAAATAAATAATTCTCTCTACTTTTATTCTGACATTTCGCATTCTTAAAATAAAGTGGTGATCCTAACTGACCTAGGACAGGGAGTTTTTACTAGGATTAAATGTCAGGAATTGTGAGTTTAAATGTATTTGGCTAAGGTGTATGTAAACATCCGACTTCAACTGTAAGTCTGGTAAATTTCTCAAATGGGCAGTATTTAAGATCTTCCCGTTCACGTTGTCCAGCGCCACATTTTCCTAACGTAAACCCTGACATGCACACACTTTCTTACTTCTCTCGCCCCCTTTTCTCTTTCTCTCTAGTCGTCATCATTCAGCAGCGTCACAGACTCCACCATGTCACTGAACATCATCACTGTCACTCTGAACATGGGTAAGTCTTTCTCTGTGGCCTTCTCCCTTTCTCTCTCCCTCTGTTGTGCTGCCTCTGTTTCCTAATAACATGCAATAAAGCTTTACTTAGTCCTGACCACTCATTCTCTTTCTCTCTGTCTCTGCCCCTTACTTTCTCTCTTTCTCTCTCTTCCCCCTCTGTAGAGAAGTATAACTTCCTGGGCATAAGCATTGTGGGGCAGAGCAACGAGAGGGGAGACGGGGGCATCTACATCGGCTCCATCATGAAGGGAGGGGCGGTGGCCGCAGACGGGCGCATTGAGCCTGGAGACATGCTACTGCAGGTGTGTGCGCTCGTATGTTTGAGGGTTTGGGATTTTTTGTCACAGCCTTGAATCCAGAGTGAATTAAGTGGCCCCGATTGGACATTACAGCAGGGTGATCAAACGGTTGAAATCAGGGTTGTCTTCATGAGGCACCAAATGGAAGAAAATCGACAAACGGTGGAACTACCTAAATATGTCCAATAAAAAAATGCTTGTTTTTGTTTTGTTTCAAAACTTTTTGCTACAGTGAACCCTAATGAATACGACCCACTTTAGCCGACTAAACTCGACTCGGACTGGAGTTCCGACGTCACATAATATGAAGTTTTTATCAAACTACTGATTTCAGCACCCAGAAATAGCCCACAATTACACAGAACAATGCCATAGAGATATACTGAGAGATTGTCTCCACCTTCCTAACAGGTGAATGACATCAACTTTGAGAACATGAACAACGACGACGCGGTTCGAGTGCTGAGGGACATCGTACACAAGCCAGGGTGAGTCACTATCTTTGGTAATATATTCCACCTGTAAAAAGACAGGTGCAAGTTTTGCAGCTTTGCTGTATAAACATGGCTTCGAGCATTTTTTTTTTTTTTTTTTCACCTTTATTTAACCAGGTAGGTCAGTTGAGAACAAGTTCTCATTTGCAACTGCGACCTGGCCAAGACAAAGCAAAGCAGTGTGACAAATAACAACACAGAGTTACACATTAAACAAACAGTCAAAAACACAATAGAAAAATCTATATACAGAGTGCAAAATGTAGTGCAAAAATGCAGTAAGGTTAGGAGGTAGGACAATAAATAAGACTATAGTGGTGAAATAAATTACAGAATTATCATCATTAACACAGGAATGAAGGATGTGCAAATTATGATGTGCAAATAGAAATACTGGAGTGCAAGATTAGTGAAAATAAACAAAAATAAATATGGGGATGAGGTAGTAGTGTGGGCTATTTACAGAAGGGCTATATACAGGTGCAGTGATCGATAAGCAGCTTTGACAACTGATGCTTAAAGTTATTGAGGGAGATAGGAACCTCTAGCTTCAATGATTTTTGCAATTCGTTCCAGTCATTGGCAGCAGCGAACTGGAAGGAATGGTGACCAAAGGAGGTGTTGGCTTTGGGGGTTGCCAGCTCTGTTAACTGTGTGTGTAAACTCTGGTTACAGCCCCATCACTCTGACTGTGGCTAAGTGCTGGGACCCCAACCCCAGGAGCTGTTTTGCTTTGCCAAGAAGTGAGTATTCACCTGCTGTCTTCCCCTCTCAATACACGCACTAAACATTTGTGAATGTCTTTTGAGTATTTTTGTTTTATGGATTTTTTTTTTGTGTGTGTTTTGTGAAGTCTGTCGAACCCCTGCTTTCTCCCAACAGGTGAGCCGATCCGGCCCATTGACCCTGCTGCCTGGGTGTCGCACACTGCGGCGATGACAGGGGTGTACCCTGCCTATGGCATGAGCCCATCGATGAGCACGGTCACCTCTACCAGCTCCTCCATCAGCAGCTCCATCCCTGAGACTGAACGTGAGTCACACCTGGGTCCTGTCAAAACAGAGCCAACTAAACTGTAATTAAAGCACTCTAAAATAACTTGCTTTATTGTGTCATGAAGCAATCTACAGTTGAGGACAGGCTAGTATGCGAAGGAGCTCATAATGTAATGTATGTTAGAAGTTCAGCTAATATTTGAAAGTCCCACAAAGCTGTCATACAGTGGAACACCTACGTCCTATCAAAACTGTTGCACTGTCCCATTATAAACCTGTGACCCATGATAACTACCTTCGCTAAACCCAGTAACCCACCTCCCGATTTGCTCCTCTCAGGCTTCGACGATTTCCACCTGTCCATCCACAGTGACATGTCAACTGTCGCCAAGGCCATGGCTTCCCCGGAGTCGGGCCTGGAGGTGCGAGACAGGATGTGGCTAAAGATCACCATCGCCAACGCCTTCATAGGTACGCTCACTCTCCTTTTCGTCTCTCTCACTCTGTCTTCCTGTCTTTCACTTTCTCCTTTTGTCTATATATGCCTGTTTTTTTATTTTTATTTTTTTTATTTCACCTTTATTTAACCAGGTAGGTCAGTTGAGAACAAGTTCTCATTTGCAACTGCGACCTGGCCAAGACAAAGCAAAGCAGTGCGACAAAAAACAACACAGAGTTACACATTAAACAAACAGTCAAAAACACAATAGAAAATCTATATACAGAGTGCAAAATGTAGTGCAAAAATGCAGTAAGGTTAGGAGGTAGGACAATAAATAGACTATAGTGGTGAAATAAATTACAGAATTATCATCATTAACACAGGAATGAAGGATGTGCAAATTATGATGTGCAAATAGAGATACTGGAGTGCAAGATTAGTGAAAATAAATATGGGGATGAGGTAGTAGTGTGGGCTATTTACAGAAGGGCTATATACAGGTGCAGTGATCGATAAGCAGCTTTGACAACTGATGCTTAAAGTTATTGAGGGAGATAGGAACCTCTAGCTTCAATGATTTTTGCAATTCGTTCCAGTCATTGGCAGCAGAGAACTGGAAGGAATGGCGGCCAAAGGAGGTGTTGGCTTTGGGGGTGACCAGTGAGATATACCTGCTGGAGCGCATGCTACGGGTGGGTGTTGCTATAGTGAGCTGAGATAGGGCGGGGATTTACCTAACAAAGACTTGTAGATGACCTGGAGCCAGTGGGTTTGGCGACGAATATATAATGAAGGCCAGCCAACGAGAGCATACAGGTCGCAGTGGTGGGTAGTGTATGGGGCTTTGGTGACAAAACGGATGGCACTGTGATAGACTACATCCAATTTGCTAAGTAGAGTGTTGGAGGCTAGTTTGTAAATGACATCGCCGAAATCAAGGATCGGTAGGATAGTCAGTTTTACAAGGGCATGTTTGGCAGCATGAGTGAAGGAGGCTTTGTTGCGAAATAGGAAGCCAATTCTGGATTTAATTTTGGATTGGAGATGGTTGATGTGAGTCTGGAAGTTGTTTATAGTCTAACCAGATGCCTAGGTATTTGTAGGTGTCCACGTATTCTAATTCGGATCCGTCGAGAGTAGTGATGATAGTCCGGTGGGCGGGTGCTGGCAGCGTACGATAGAAAATCATGCACTTAGTTTTACTAGCGTTTAAGAGCAGTTGGAGGCCACGGAAGGAGTGTTGTATGGCATTGAAGCTTGATTGAAGGTTAGTAAACACCGTATCCAAAGAGGGGCCAGATGTATACAGAATGGTGTCATCTGCATAGAGATGGATCAGAGAGTCACCAGCAGCGAGAGCGACATCGTTGATGTATATAGAGAAAAGGGTTGGCCCAAGAATTTAACCCTGTGGCACCCCCATAGAGACTGCCAGAGGACCGGACAATAGGCCCTCCGATTTGACACACTGAACTCTGTCTGCAAAGTAGTTAGAGAACCAGGCAAGGCAGTCACTTGAGAAACCAAGGCTATTGAGTCTGCCAACCTACTTTGTGGGTTAATTGCCATGGAAAATGTATTTTGTGTCTAGACTCATATGTTTTGCGTGTGTTTCTTTATCTAAAGGCTCAGACGTGGTGGACTGGCTCTTTCATCACATGGAGGGATTCTCGGACCGACGGGAGGCAAGGAAGTACGCCAGTAACCTGCTCAAGGCCGGCTACATCCGCCATACCGTCAACAAGATCACCTTCTCCGAGCAATGCTACTATATCTTCGGAGACCTCTGTGGCAGTGCGTGTTTTCACTATATCGTCAATAGATTTCATGGTTTGAAAACAACCCCTAGTCCCTAGCCCTTCTGTGTTTGCAGACAAAACAAAACTACAACATTAATATTCATGACAATACGATCCCTCTCTCCCTCTCTCAGACATGACCCACCTCTCTCTGCACGACCACGACGGCTCCAGCGGCGGGGCGTCGGAGCAGGACACAATGCCTCCTTTGCCCCACCCTGGGGCGGCCCCCTGGCCCATGGCCCTGCCCTACCAGTTTTCCATCGCCCACCCCTACAACCCCCAGCCCCAACACAACCTCCCCCAGGGCTTCCCGGGAGTAGGGGCGGGCAGCGCTGGCAGCCAACACAGTGAAGGTGAGAAGAGCTGGGACTCACCAGCAGTATTCAATCATACCCAGACACTTGTTTTTTTATTTTTTTATATATATACAGTGGGGAGAACAAGTATTTGATACACTGCCGATTTTGCAGTTTTTCCTACTTACAAAGCATGTAGAGGTCTGTAATTTTTATCATAGGTACACTTCAACTGTGAGAGACGGAATCTAAAACAAAAATCAAAAATCCAGAAAATCACGTATGATTTTTAAATAATTAATTTGCATTTTATTGCATGACATAAGTATTTGATCACCTACCAACCAGTAAGAATTCCGGCTCTCACAGACCTGTTAGTTTTTCTTTTAAGAAGCCTTCCTGTTCTCCACTCATTACCTGTATTAACTGCACCTGTTTGAACTCGTTACCTGTATAAAAGACACCTGACCACACACTCAATCAAACAGACTCCAACCTCTCCACAATGACCAAGACCAGAGAGCTGTGTAAGGACATCAGGGATAAAATTGTAGACCTGCACAAGGCTGGGATGGGCTACAGGACAATAGGCAAGCAGCTTGGTGAGAAGGCAACAACTGTTGGCGCAATTATTAGAAAATGTAAGAAGTTCAAGATGACGGTCAATCTCCCTCGGTCTGGGGCACCATGCAAGATCTCACCTCGTGTGGCATCAATGATCATGAGGAAGGTGAGGGATCAGCCCAGAACTACACGGCAAGACCTGGTCAATGACCTGAAGAGAGCTGAGACCACAGTCTCAAAGAAAACCATTAGTAACACACTACGCCGCCATGGATTAAAATCCTGCAGCGCACGCAAGCCCCCCCTGCTCAAGCCAGCGCATGTCCAGGCCCGTCTGAAGTTTGCCAATGACCATCTGGATGATCCAGAGGAGGAATGGGAGAAGGTCATGTGGTCTGATGAGACAAAAATAGAGCTTTTTGGTCTAAACTCCACTCACTGTGTTTGGAGGAAGAAGAAGGATGAGTACAACCCCAAGAACACCATCCCAACCGTGAAGCATGGAGGTGGAAACATCATTCTTTGGGGATGCTTTTCTGCAAAGGGGACAGGACGACTGCACCGTATTGAGGGGAGGATGGATGGGGCCATGTATCGCGAGATCTTGGCCAACAACCTCCTTCCCTCAGTAAGAGCATTGAAGATGGGTCGTGGCTGGGTCTTCCAGCATGACAATGACCCGAAACACACAGCCAGGGCAACTAAGGAGTGGCTCCGTAAGAAGCATCTCAAGGTCCTGGAGTGGCCTAGCCAGTCTCCAGACCTGAACCCAATAGAAAATCTTTGGAGGGAGCTGAAAGTCCGTATTGCCCAGCGACAGCCTCGAAACCTGAAGGATCTGGATGGAGGAGTGGGCCAAAATCCCTGCTGCAGTGTGTGCAAACCTGGTCAAGAACTACAGGAAACGTATGATCTCTGTAATTGCAATCAAAGGATTCTGTACCAAATATTAAGTTCTGCTTTTCTGATGTATCAAATACTTATGTCATGCAATAGAATGCAAATTAATTACTTAAAAATCATACAATGTGATTTTCTGGATTTTTGTTTTAGATTCCGTCACTCACAGTTGAAGAGTACCTATGATAAAAATTACAGACTTCTACATGCTTTGTAAGTGGGAAAACCTGCAAAATCGGCAGTGTATCAAATACTTGTTCTCCCCACTGTAAATCACATTTGAACTTGTTGGCAAGTAAATATCAATGAATCTGTGTTGGCCCAGGCATGAATCATGCATCTCTCCCATGAGCCTTCCCAAAAACAGGGCACTGCTTCTTACATCACTGCACCAGCATGCCTGACCGAACTCACAGCGTAATTAATGATATAGAGAAACTTTAAAATTAAGATTAATGACAGGAGTATTGCGGTAATAGATCATGTCATTTCAATGTATGGCTTCACTCAACATATACAGTAATGCACGCAGTAAAGCCAGAACATGCACACAGTCGTTCATAAAACACTTGCAGTCATGTATGAAGGACAAATAAACTATATATACAAATTAGTGGATTCTGCTATTTCAGCCACACCCGTTGCTGACAGGTGTATAAAATCGAGCACACCGCCATGCAATCTCCGTAGACAAACATTGGCAGTAGAATGGCCATACTGAAGAGCTCTGTGACTTTCAATGTGGCACCGTCATAGGATACAACCTTTCCAACAAGTCATTCTTCAAATTGTTGCCCTGCTAGAGCTGCCAGGTCAACTGTAAGTGCTGTTATTGTGAAGTGGAAACATCTAGAAGCAACAATGGCCCAGCCGCGAAGTAGTAGGCCACACAAGCTCACAGAACAGGACCTCCGAGTGCTGAAGCGTGTACCGTGTTAAATTATTCTGTCCTCGGTTGCAACACTCATTACAGAGTTCCAAACTGCCTCTGGAAGCAACGTCAGCACAAAAGCTTCATGAAATGGGTTTCCATGGCCAAGCAGCCGCACACAAGCCGAAGATCACCATGCTCAATGCCAAGTGTCGGCTGGAGTGGTGTAAAACCCGCCGCTATTAGACTCTCTGGAGTGATGAATCACGCTTCACCATTTGGCAGTCCGGTGGAAAAAGCTGGGTTTGGCGGATGCCAGTTGAACGCTACCTTCCCGAATGCATAGTGCCAACTGTAAAGTTTGGTGGAGGATGAATAATGATCTGGGGCTGTTTTTCATGGTTTTGGCTAGGCCCCTTAGTTCCAGTGAAGGGAAATCTTAACTCTACAGCAAACAATTACATTCTAGACGATTCTGTGCTTCCAACTTTGTGGCAACAGTTTGGGGACATCCCTTTCCTGTTTCTGCATGATAATGCCCCTCGTGCACAAGCGAGGTCCATACAGAAATGGTTTGTCGAGATCAGTGTGGAAGAACTTGACTGGCCTGCACAGAGCTCTGGCCCTGGCCTCGACCTCAACCCCATCGAACTCCTTTGGGATGAATTGGAACGGCGACTGCGAGCCAGGCTTAATCGCCCAACATCAGTGCCCGACCTCACTAATGCTCTTGTGGCTGAATGGAAGCAGGTCCTTCAGCAATGTCTAGTTGAAAGCCTTTCCCAGAATGCAGCAAAGGGGGGACCAACTCCATATTAATGCACATGATTTTGGAATGAGATGTTTGACGAGCAGGTGTCCACATACTTTTGGTCATGTAGTGTATTTGGATACTAACACACTTTCTTTGTTTTGCTCCCGTCTCCAGGGAGCAGCGGCTCCAACTGCAGTAAGACCGAGGGCCAAGGTGGTGCCGGGGGCTCCAACAAGTCGGGTGGTAGTGGCAGCGAATCAGAGATCAGGAGCCATCGGGCCCCCAGCGAGCGCTCTGTGGCCCCTAGCGAGCGCAGCATCCGCAGTTCCTACAGCCATCGAAGCGCCCACTTACTCTCCTACAGCCCTGGCCTGGTCTACGGCCCACCAGGCCTGCCTTCTAATCCCCCCCACCTGGCCACAGCTGCCCCAGGAGCCCCCTCAGGCCGACAGCTGGCCAACGCTCCCCCAGAGCTCACCGGCTCCCGCCAGTCCCTGCGCATGGCCGTAGGCAACCCCGGCGAGTTCTTTGTCGACGTTATGTGACGCAGGTTATGTCATAGGCACACCACATAATGGTGGTTAGGGATTTTTTATTTAGTGCTGAGGGGTACAGACAGGAGGAGGAAGTCTCTAGAAAATCACGGTTGGGGTCAATGTTATTTCCTTTTGAATTGCCAGAATTGAAATGGAATTGAGCCCAACCCTGCTGGAAATGTCCTCTTGCTCTTGTGCTCCTGAGGGTGTATCTGATTCAATACTTTCTTCAGTGAAGAACCCCTCCCCCGCAGATTAAATCAAAGCGCCTTTTCTCCGTTTCCTCCCTGTCAGACGAGTTGTGCTTGGGTCGTGACAGAGAGGGAGGCCTGGGGAACAGCTGGGGATGACTTGGCGCTTTTCTACGTGGATGTTTTTCATTTGTTATTTTCTGTCTATCTCCATGTCCTGTCCTCCCCAACCAAAGTCCGCCAGAGATGAAGTAAAACAAATAATAATAAATAAAAAAAACTATTCTTTCCATTCATCCTTTCACCTAAAATCTGAAAATGAACAGTAACCTTTGAACCTTACGTGTAATGTTGTTTGTACGACTATGAAAGCGTGAAAAGTTAAATAATGTAGTGCAAAAGAATTGAGGCCCTCTTCTGTTCTCATGTTTTAATCATAGCTGGTCGCAGTTACATGTAGTTTCTTTTTCAACACTAAACATGAACTTCCAGCTTAGACTCATTTTAAAAGTACATTTTCGTCTTAAGTTTTCTTACCAACTCTTTCACACTACTCCAGTGTTTCCCAAACTTGGTCCTGGTGACCCCAAGGGGTGCACAATTTGCTCTTTGCCCTAGGAGTACACATCTGATTCAAACAATACATTTATCATCAAGCTTTCATTATTTGAATCAGCTGTGTAGTGTTACGGCAAGAAAAAAAACGTTGCACCTCTTAAGGGTCTCCAGGACTGAGTTTGGGAAACACTGCACTACTCTTTAGAGAAAATGTATTTTTATTTATAAATATAGTTTTATGACTAAGTTTGGTGTATTGTGTTTTGTGTGTGTGTGTGTGTGTGTGTGTGTGTGTGTGTGTGTGTGTGTGCGCGTATGTGCAAGAAACCTGGGTTCTTCCAGGTGGGCTTAAGGACATGATTTGCACAAGCAAGGAATTTCAGTCCGAGAAGGAATGTGAAGGCAATCTGGTTTGCAGATGTGTGTGTAGGCTTGACCTGACCATATCTACTATTTTTTGTTTGTTCAAGCTTCCTTTGAACTGGTTGACCCAGTGCATCATCAAAAAGTTTTCAAATGTAGAGGTCTAGATATGAGGACACTTTTTTGTATGAGGGGGAAATAAGGCAGCATAACTTGAAGCAATTTTGAGATGTAATTCGTAGTCTGCTGCATCACACATGATGTGGAATTCCTACCTTATGTAGGGATGCAATTGAACGTGCAGGAAACTAAATATTTGTTTTGATATCCTTCTGCAGTAGGCAAAATAAATGACCAATGTGCTTATCTTCAGGGTGCGGGTTTCCCATTTACAGTTCAGTTTAACATCTTTATAGTCACATACAAAAAAGCGTAGATAAACTTTTTACATGGCCAGTAATCCAACACAAACTAGCGATATGTAGTCTAACATTGCGCTCATATTCTATAGAGTCCTATTAAATTGTACACTGAACAATTTCAAATATTTTAGTTATGATCTGTAACAATATCATTCAATTTAAATAAATTCCTTAGGCCCTAATCTATGGATCTCACGTGACTGGTAATACAGACATGCATCTGTTGATCACAGATACCTTAGAAGAAAAAAGGTAGGGCGTGGATCAGAAAACCAGTCAGTAGCTGGTGTGACCATTTGCCTCATGCAGCGCGACATCTCCTTCACGTAGTTGATCGAGGTGTTGATTGTGGCCTGTGTAAGGTTGTCCCACTCCTCTTCAATGGCTGTGCGAAGTTGCTGGATATTGGCAGTAACTGGAACACGCTGTTGATCCAGAGCATCCCAAACGTGCTCAATGGGTGACATGTCTGGTGAGTATGCGGGCCATGGAAGAACTGGGACATTTCCAGCTTCCAGGAATTGTGTACAGAACCTTGTGTCATGGGGCTGTGCATTATCATGCTGAAATGAGGTGATGGGGCGGATGAATTGCACGACAATGGGGCTCAGGATCTTGTCACTATCTCTGCATTCAAATTGCCATTGATAAAATGCAGTTTGTTGTCCGTAGCTTACTTCTGCCCATATCATGGGACACTGTTCACAATGTTGGCATCAGCAAACCACTCGCCCACACTACGCTATCTGCCTGGTACAGTTGAAACCAGGATTCATCCATGAAGAGCATACTTCACCAGCATGCCAGTGCCCATCGAAGTTGAGCATTTTCCCACTGAAGTTGGTTATGACGGTGAACTGCAGTCAGGTCAAGACCCTCGTGACGACGACGAGCATGCAGATGTGCTTCCCTAAGACTGTCTCTGACACTTTGAGGAAATGCTTCGGTTGTGCAAACCCAGTTTCATCAGCTGTCCTGGTGGCTGGTCTCGGATGATCCCGCAGGTGAAGAAGCCGGATGTGGTATTGGGCTGGCGTGGTTACAGGTGGTCTGCGGTTGTGAGGCCGGTTGGGCGTGCTCACAAATTCTCTAAAATGACATTGGAGGCGGCTTATGGTAGGGTGATAAACATTCATTTTTCTGGCAACAGCGCTGGTTAAAATTCCTGCTGTCAGCATACCAATTGCATGCTCCTTCAATTTGAGACATTTTGTTTTGTGACAAAACTTCACATGCTAGTAGCCTTTTATTGTCCCCAGCACAAGGTGTACCTGTGCAATGATCATACTGTTTCATCAGCTTCTTAATATGCCACACCTGTCAGGTGGATGGATTATTTTGGCAAAGGAGAAATGCTCACTAACAGGGATGTAAGCAAAATTGTCCACAATTTGTATGTTTCGTTTATATTTTTGTTAAGTAAAATTCCAAGTTAAACATCAAAATATTTAGCGTCATATGACGGTCTGCTCTGCCATTCCTCCACATCACACCAGGGCTGCCGATAATACAGGGTTGCTACATAAATTGAAAAATATTTGTCCTGTGAAAAAACGACAATACCCCCTACCATGATATGTATTAATTGAATAATTAATTGAATTGAATGATGGTGCCCACAGCCATAACGAAAGTTAATTTAAATCGTGTTTTAATGTCACTGCTCCATGTATTCAATGTGTTACATTTAAAATGTGGCTATAAGTGCGGCTTTACTTCCTGGCTATTAGTGATGGGAAGTTCGGCTCTTTTCCGAGAGCCGGCTCTTTTGGCTCAGCTCCCAAAGAAGAGCCGGCTCTTTCGACTCCTGAACGGCTCTTAATTTAGGATTTTTTTGTAGGCCTTTATTTTACCCTAACTTTTAAAAAAAAAATGGTTTGTGTGTTGAAAACCCTTTCATGTGCAGTGTTTTTATGCATTTATTTTGTTACAAAAGCATTCTTTTGTTTTTAATCATTTTAATCAAACATTTTTTTGCACAAATTAACAACAAAAAAACAGCAAATAAACAGAATTGAACTAGAACAGAACTAGAACCAAACTCAAGCAAACAGTATTAATGTCCTCAGTGAAGATTGGCATTCAAAAAAATCAGATGCCTCAGCTTTGATGGACTGATCCTATTTCTTCTTTCTGAGATTATCTGCCCTGTTTTTGAGAAGATTCTCTCTGAAGGAACCGATGTTGCCACAATACACAGTCTCCCTTCCATCACCTTCGCCAGGCGTGGAAAGACTGAGGCCTTGGCCTGCCACCAGCTCAGTGGGTCTTCTGCTCGTTGGATGATGGGCTCCTCAAGATAAGACCTCACCTCCAGTATAGCATCAGCTGTAGGATTTCTTCTTGTAGCATCTCCTGTAGCTCTTTCATCAAAAAGCCTCCAAACAACAGAGGTTTGTGGTTCCTCATACACTTGGCCTTCTAATGGCGGAGCTGGCTGGCTGCTAGGGGTGCATCTTGCTGCTGCTGCACTAATTCTCTGAAGTGCCTCATCAACAGCTCTGTTGTCATTGAATGCAAGTTTTTTAAACCTAGGATCCAATAATGTGGTTTCTGAGTGGACAGTGTTGTACTCCATACGCAGAAATTTCCGGTCCATGGCTGAACAAAGAGCTGCAACCAATTCTTTCCCTTTCTGCATGGTTACAGTCTGTTGGGCTGTCACACGCTGCAAACCTTTGCATAGCAGGAGCATTTTTGAGGCAGAAACATAGCTGAGGGAGAGAAACAGCAACTTTTAAAATGAAGCTTTTTTTAAAGTATGTGGCATATTATATGTGGCACATTATACTGTATTGTTTCTGCAATGTATAATAGTGACTGAATGGTAGTAGTGAAAAAAAATGGTCCAAGGTACCTGTCTGCACTTATTTCCACAGTCACCTCCTCAAATGGTTGCAGGACGGTGCAGACCTCTTTCACCAGCTCCCATTCCTCTTGACATAGAGCATCAACTGGTGCGTTGATGAGGGCCAGGGTGGAGATGATGGCATCTTTTGTTTCAAGAATTCGTTTCAACATATAAAATGTTGAGTTCCACCTGGTGGCACACTCTTGTTTGGGCCTCAGTTCAGGCATCCCCATCTGGCACTGTGTGGACTTTAGCCTCTGTGTTGCAACTGTGCTTTTGTGGAAAAACTCCACAACAGCCTTCACCTTATCCACGGTTGGTTTGACCACCTTTAGGGCATCTCTAATCATGAGGTTTAGTGTATGTGCCAGACATGGGTGATGGGTCCACTTAAGAATTGTTATGGCTTTGGTGATGTTTGCTGCATTGTCACTCACACAGCACACTACTTTGTCCTCTACTTGCCACTCTTTTGCCACTCTTACTAGCTCATCTGCTAGGTTTTCTGCAGTGTGTCTCTCTGTGAACTCAAAGCAGTCCAAAAGGCAAGATGTCATCTTGTAATTTTCAATGAAATGGCAAGTGACAGCCATGAAAGAGCAGGTTGTTCTGGAGGTCCAGCAGTCAGTTGTCAGGCAAACTGATGGAGCTTGTTTCACCCTTACTTGCCATAATGCCCGTTCTGTGTCATATAGTTTAGGTATTGTTGTTTGGGACAATGTTTTTCTACTGGGAAGAGTGTATGTGGGATTTAAAGTTTTGACAAAACTTTTAAAACCTCTGTCCTCCACAATTGAAAAGGGTTGGAAATCAGTAGCTATCATTTTAGCTAGCTCTACATCAATGCTGTGCTGTTTGGATGGGGTCATCACTTTGGTTATAAACTGGCTTATTTTGCTTTGAGCTGCAGTAGGAGAGGTTATACCTGCATGTGTGGGGAAGCCAGTAGATGCTGCTGCAGTTGCTGTTTTTTGGGGATGAGACACACCAGGATCTGTAGATGGGGTGCTAGCTTGCCCTCTCTCCTCTAACTGCACTGTAGGATGGACAGTTCTCATATGTCTATGCAGGTTTGTGGTGGAACCTGCTCTTAAAGTAATTTTCATCTTGCAGTGAACGCACTCTGCTTTGTTGTTTACATTGTCTTTAAACTGGAGCCAGATGCTGCTTCTCTTTCGGGTGTCACTCATAGTTACGACTCACACACTCTCCTCACCGCTATCTGACAGACAGTGTCGTTATTAACGTTGTTACGACTCATTAACTTGCAGTGGAGTGCCGCTTCACTTCACCCCCCTCTCTGTTTTTACATAATGGTATGATCCCATATCCTCACATCTGATTGGCCACGATGCGATTGCTGACCAATCAAAACAAAGTTCTGCCTGTAAGCACGCAGCGAAAGGAAAAAAACTGGGAGCCGGCTCTCACTCGATGCGAGCCGGCTCTTCTGATTCACTACAAAGCATCAGCTCTCAGAGCCGCATCTTTTGCGCATGACACATCACTACTGGCTATGATCAGATCCTTCTCTGTACGTTCCTAGACTGGTCAGCTGATTTAGAGGAGTGGGAGCAGCAGAATTAGCTGGTGTGTGCCCCGGAAATATCCCAAAAAGGGACGTGAACCTAGGTGTGAGAGAAGACTGGTAAGATTATAATTACGTTGATAAGTCTCAACATATTTAACAGTAAAAACAGTATAGCGAGCTTACGTTACCGTTTTATACACGATAGGCAATAGCTAGCTAGCTAACGTTAATTGTCTTGGTTATCCAGCTCAATAGTTGGCTAACTTTCCATCCTATTTATCCCAAGCCTAAATTAAACCATCCACCAACGTTGAATGAACGCGTAGGTATCTAACGTTTGCTACCTAATGAGAATATCAACAATGTATTAACTTGTCGAGATGATTGGCTATCTTTTCCGGTCAGGCAGGCAGACATCTTGGGGAAATTAGAACAATTCAACCGCTTAGTGACTTCATGCACACTGTCTGCGAACTCTTAACAACATTCCCCTTTCGTGGATGGGAAATGTAATTTGCTAATCCAGCTATGTGCGTGTCCAGCTAATAAGTAAAGCCATGTTGTGCTGAAATGGGAAGCTTTCTGTCCTACGGTAGTACTTTAACAGGAAGTCACGCACCGCTAGAATTCTAGGCGTCTTTCATTCCATAGTATTCATACGCCTCATTTTGTTATACACTACAGCAAATTAATAATACATTCTTTGCCCCCCACTTGGCATAATCACGAAATTGTCTATTCCTTTTTCCAATACCAACACTCCATATGAACCTGAAACCACTCCCATAGTCATAGCTAGCGAGTTCTGCAACGTTGACTGTTGCTTTTAATAGCTACCATTATCACATCTAACCTACCTAGCATTCATCTTTGGGTGGCGACAAATTTGTGTGTGTGTACATTGTGACTGACTTATTCACCGCTGTGGGGAAGTAATATAGGATACTCTGGTGAAAAACATCCTTGATATATGGGTAATTCAGAATCCTCTTTATTTGCCAAGTACATTTGCATGTACCAGGAATTTGACTTGGTGTCATGTCATATGACCTTCTCGCTCTTAATCAGGTGGAGTTCGTTTTCACCATGGCCAGTTTGGACTAAAGAACAGCCACGATGATCGGAGGACTGTTCATTTACAACCACAAAGGGGAGGTCCTTATCTCCCGAGTCTACCGTGATGATATAGGGTAAGTGAGGTGGTAATTGGTTTGGGGAGTGATGGATGGAGGTTCTGTTACAATGGCATCGTTAGGGGAGATGGGAAGTTGTCCACCTGGTTGGCCTGAAGTAAGTTGGGGAGATGGGGGTGAATCTGTTAAGAGTTCAATGTAACTACATTGGTATTGAACCTACTCCTTTGGTAATTTACTTATTAGGTCATTAGCACAGTGCATCCACCAAACAAAATAACTGAGCTAATAGCTAGGCTATATCATCTTAGGGATAATGGCTGTTGTATCAGGTCTTGGACAATGCAAGATCTCTGCATTAGCCAATGCATTAACCCTTTTTTGCATTAACTCTTTTCACTCCACATATGCTGCTGTTACTGTTTATTATCTATCCTGTTGCCTAGTCACTTTATCCCTACCTAAATGTACATACTGCAATTACCTCGTACCCCTGCACATTGACTTGATACTGGTACCCTGTGTATATAGCCAAGTTATCGTTACTCATTGTGTATTTATTCTTCCTGTTATTATTTCCCTTTTTTTCTCTCTCCGTTGTTGGGAAGGGCCCGTAAGTAAGCATTTCACTGTTAGATTAGGAAATATGTGACGACTACATTCTTATTTGAAAAATGTATTTGATTTTCTCACCCAGCTACCTAACCCCACCACTACATCTAGGATTGATGATATTGCTTTGCACTGCAAAGTAATGCCAAGATGTTCCAGGCACAAGATTTGCTGACGCATTCAAGTTGCCTTAGATTAGACTCCATTCTCTTAAATTCAACCACTTGATGGAAAAAGTAGTTAATTTAACTAATTTAGGCTGCATTTGGTTGTCTACTACAGTGCTCCTCTTCAATGGATGGCCTTTTAAACACCATGTTACTCAATCTGTGTACATGCACGAGAATGTCTGTGTACTTTTTCTGTCTCTTTCCTCTCCTTTACATCATCCCGTCTCTTTATCCTTTTGCCATTTTCCTCCATCTTGGCCACTATAGGAATAGGTAAGCAATGTACCAGCCTATCAAGCATGTCCCCTGACCTTTGGCAATCCATCAGTGACGCCCAATGCATGACCTCTGACCCATAGCAACTACCTAATGACCCTTTCAGCATGTCACCTGACATATCAGTGACCAAAGAACACAAACTCAATTACTGCAACCAACCAATGCCTCTGAGGTGAATCTACTGTCCTCCCTTACCCACAAGTATCTCTTCCCTCCTTAATGGACATTGCCTTCTAAAATAACAGAGGGACAGACCCTGTTAAATGATCATGTATGGTACCAGTGCCCCTTCCGTCCCTACCTCTATCTCTGTTTGTCCACTCTCATGGGGAGAGACTAACTAGTGCAGAGTCTTGACTCTAATATCGGTTCCACAGATTAATTAATATCTGGTTCCAAATAAATAAAGGTATGATTAACTACTAGGCAGTAGCTTTATGGTCAATGTCAGTTTCACTGTCAAGCTCACAGAAGTTGTGGACCCTGCACCTGGGAATCAATTTCTGAATCTTGAACATCACTGATTGGGACTCAGCAGTCTTGTCTGGACATGCTGCCTCATCTGTAGTAAACCCTTCAGTTATTTATACATCCACACCAAATCTCTAAAGCACTATAACCTTCCAACTAATCTTCTCTCTAAACAAAAGATTGCTCTATCAGTGCCGAAATGGGCAAGTCAGTTCGGGACTATTCAGTCATCTTGCAGCTCTCAGACAAGTTCATATGTGCTGTGCTCAGCAAAGGGTACTATTAGGATGTTCAGAGGGTTACACATTTCTTTTAGAGCGTATTATGAGTTTGCTTTTGTTGTGATCAACTGCAGATGGAGGTACATCCTCTTCCACATTTACTCCTAACATGAAAGTACTCCTTCTCTACCTAATTTTCTCAGGCGCAATGCGGTGGATGCATTCCGTGTGAATGTAATCCATGCCCGGCAGCAGGTACGCTCTCCAGTGACCAACATTGCACGTACCAGCTTCTTCCATGTCAAGCGCTCCAACATCTGGCTGGCGGTGGTCACCAAGCAGAATGTCAACGCCGCCATGGTGTTTGAGTTCCTCTACAAGATGTGCGACGTCATGGCTTCTTACTTTGGCAAGATCAGCGAAGAGAACATCAAGAACAACTTTGTGCTGATCTACGAGCTGCTAGACGGTAACGATGGCTGACTGAATTTCTCACTCTCATGCCATTTGGATCTTCTTTATATATTTCTTGTTCGGTTCCACTGTTCCTCTCTGACCCTCTTCGTCATTTGGTTTCTTTGTTTTGTGCAGAGATCCTGGACTTCGGGTATCCCCAGAACTCTGAGACAGGATCACTGAAGACCTTCATCACTCAGCAGGGCATCAAGGGTCAGGTGAGGATGAGGAATATTTCCACTGCTGTAAAGCTCTGTAATGGGCTCTTTGGCAGAACTGTGGGCCATCTGTTTTGTGACTGTTTCTCCTCTTTTTCTTTCTCTGGGATTGTGGACACGGTCGGATGCAGCATCAGGTAATGATAAGCCTCATTTGGTTTGGGCTGATCATTTCAGTTCTATTTGGGACATTGGGCCTGGTTGCAACCATAGTTTTTTTCCACTTGATATCCTGTTGATCTTTCTCTCTCTTTCTTTTTATTTTATTTTCCCAGACAAAGGAAGAGCAGTCTCAGATCACTAGTCAGGTGACGGGGCAGATTGGTTGGCGTCGCGAAGGCATCAAGTATCGACGTAATGAGCTCTTCTTGGATGTGCTGGAGAGTGTCAACCTGCTCATGTCGCCTCAAGGTGGCCTAAACAGTTGTCATCTTTGAATATGCTGAGAAAACTATCTAGGGGAGTTGTAGGAGTGATGTTTCCTAGTGATTGACCCTCTCATATTTACCCCATCCAGGTCAGGTCCTGAGCGCCCACGTGTCCGGCCGTGTGGTAATGAAGAGCTACCTGAGCGGGATGCCAGAGTGCAAATTTGGCATGAATGACAAAATTGTCATTGATAAGGCGGGTAAAGGCGGGGTCACTGATGAGGCGGGAAAGAGGTGAGTAAGAGGGGCCGTTTGGACAGAGCCAGGGTTAGGGTAGATACCATTTAGTTTCAGGAAGTATACTGAAATTCCAATTTCACATTTAATTTCATGAGGAGAATTAGAATTTAGCTTAAGTTTCTGAATTGAAAAGCAATTGACTCCAACCCTGGACAGAGCTTGACATTAAAGGGGTGAAGCTAAATATTAGAGAATCAGATAAAGAATGCATGTCTTGTATTGATTTTCAAATCAGATTTTATTTGTCACATGCACCGAATACAATAGTGAAAAGCTTACTTACAAGCAATTAACCAAAAAATAAGTGCTACAGTATTTAGTAAATAAACTGAATTAAACAATGAATAAATACAAATGAAAAATAGAAAAATAACATAATTTAGACATTTTAGGCTGATAGGCAATAGTGTTGATTCTGACTTAAGTTCTGTGTAGAAATTTGTATATTTTTTCCAGACAGTTTAACACCCTAACTGTCAGTCCCTGGACTAAGACTTTTATATAGAGCTTGGGTTAAGGCTTACAATTTGTTTTCCTTTCGATGTCTCCTTTCTTGCCTTCTCTTTTTCTGTGCTGTACCTCAGTGATTTAGGGGGAGGAGGAAGGTACTGTATTGATATCTGGCCTTACCTCCATATGTCCCACTGTCTTGTCTATTATGTAATTTATGGTGACTGCTTTATTAAGGATTTGAGGAGGCTCCAATATTTACTGGAATTCCTATTAATTTGTGCTTCAGCAGTCAACTAATTTATATAAGTCTGACTAGCCTCCTCAAATCTTTAGTGGACTGCTCAATGGTTGTGTATCACTAAGTGTTAGTTTACCTGCTTGACCCTTAACCCTGACAGTGATGGAAATGGTTAACATCCACTGGGTTGCGGTAGCCATGGTTTCCCATTTTGTGTATGTATCTGTGTGTATTGTGAGTGTTTCTGTGTGGTGGTGTTGTATTAGGAAGTGGGACATGTAGAGCAGTGCCTTTTTTTTTTAAATAACTTTGGTTTGTGTGTTTGTTTGAATGTGTAAGTATGAATGGGTGTGTATGGGTGGACAGACGTTCAACTCTCTTCTTCCTCTGCCCCTGTAGTACCACCGGTAAGCAGTCCATAGCCATTGACGACTGTACGTTCAACCAGTGTGTTCGTCTCAGTAAGTTTGACTCGGAGCGCAGCATCAGCTTCATCCCCCCGGATGGAGATTATGAGCTCATGAGGTAAGCGTGTCACAGGCTAAACTTCAACCTATATTGACCCTGTGCATGTATTTGTAAGTCCTCTCCTTGTCTGTGTGCTTTGTGTCCAGTGATTTGAGCCATTCCCCCGTTGCTGCCTGTGTCTGTTTGGCATGAGTTTGGTGTGGTTTTACCCCTGCGTCCAGGTACCGCACCACTAAAGACATCATCCTACCTTTTCGAGTCATTCCGCTGGTTCGGGAGGTGGGCCGCAGCAAGCTGGAGGTCAAAGTGGTCATCAAGTCCAACTTCAAACCCTCGCTACTGGCCCAGAAAATTGAGGTAGTTATTCAGCCTCTTCATTTTAGATTGTGGCGTTCTGTCATGTTGTTTGTGAAACTGGTCTTTCATGCGACCTTGGGGTAAATCTCTTACTCTTTTGAAGTTAGTACGTTGTCTCATAACCCTTTTGTTTATGCTTGGTCTGTTAATTGCAATTGTTCTTACAAGTTCATGTTTAGTCTGCTGTATGAGACTTTATCATGTTATGACTTAACTTGTTTTCCTTTGCTCCAGGTGCGCATTCCCACACCGCTCAACACGAGCGGTGTCCAGGTGATCTGCATGAAGGGCAAGGCCAAGTACAAAGCCAGCGAGAACGCCATCGTATGGAAGTGAGTTCTTTTTTTTTTTTACCCTCTGGTTCTCCATCATGGTACCCCAGATCACGGTCATGCTTTGTATTCCCTTTAATTTTGAATGGCTCTTTCAGATGTTGAATGTTTGTTTCCTGCATATAGGATCAAGCGCATGGCAGGGATGAAGGAGTCTCAGATCAGTGCTGAAATCGAGCTGCTGCCCACCAACGACAAGAAGAAGTGGGCGCGTCCTCCCATCTCCATGAACTTTGAGGTAAGTCTGCAGTCTCTCACTGATAATTAGAACATTTTAGCTTACGGTATTAAAATGCAGTTGCATACAACTCCTAACCTGGATATCTTTTCCCCCTCAGGTTCCATTTGCCCCCTCTGGGCTGAAGGTGCGTTACTTGAAGGTGTTTGAGTCCAAGCTGAATTACAGTGACCATGATGTTGTCAAATGGGTGCGCTACATTGGCCGAAGTGGTATCTACGAGACTCGCTGTTAATGTTAGAGAGTGAGCCTGAGGAGAGGTATACCAAGCAGTCTCCCTCTACATATTTTCTTCTCTCTCCCTCCATCCCAATCTCTCCCCTTATCCTTTATTCAATGTTGGGGATGAATAAAACATATATTATAACACAAAATGTGAAACGTATCGCATCTCTTAATATGATTAACTGGTAAACAAGCTGGTCCTGTGTAGAAAGAATAGAGAAGTTTGTGGTCATACGCACATCCTTAACTTAGGTGCTGGGCTCGAAGAATACTTGGAGAGAACAGGAAGGCCTGCACACTGTCTATGCTCCCAATTCACCACTTTAGTGACAGTGTATTGATCCAAAGCGGATCTTCGTCACGTCCGACTGAGTGCTCACACCCCAAAATATACACATAATGTGAACCAGTTAGTCCAGTCTGCAGTTTTTATTATAGGGTCAAGGGTTTATTATAGGGTCCCTTGAGATGTTTTCTTTTTTTTAATATATATTTTTATGGACCCAAAAAGCCATCTTTTAGCTAACTAGTTCCTTTCTCCCCTCTGATGGCATATGAGCTTATTGATAATTGACTGTTTCGGTGGGTGGGACTTATCCTGACCACAAGTGGCTTAGCTCTGACCTGCCTCTTTGGAGCCCCTGAAGGTCATTGCCTTGACTGGCTCCTTGTCTGTAAACCCTGGTAACCGTCCAGTAAAATCCGATCATGTAACCAGCTCCGCCTCTCGTCTTTGTTTTCTCTTGACTATTTGCATCTTGGGATTTGTAAGTGTACTGTACACGCACTTTCTGTAGGGTTGCAATGTACATGATTGGTTGTGTTTCAGGCTGACTACATTGGTTGATAAAGGTTATGCCATGTCATCTAATGCGCAGTAGGGCATCAGATTGCTATAGTCATGTGGTTACCTGATGTGATAAACACCTATCTAGGCATTGTGAAATCGAGCATGCATCTGCAATGTAGACATACTGGAACGCAGCCATGAAGTGGGGGATCTGATTAAGCTGGCCCGGGGTGGCTGAGTAAGCACTGGGTTCCCTGTTGGCGAAGTCGGCTCAATTACTTGGGGTACAGAGTTTTCATAAATGAAAATGTAGTTTACTCTTGATAACAAGTTCTACATCTGCCTTCCCAAGGAAACTTTAGCATACATTATGGAAAAGACATTTCACAACAATGCACCATGCCGCCTTGACAACTGGGAGCCGTCGATTTACTGTTCGATTTGAGAAGAAACGGGATTGAGGATTAAACTCGCAGCCACAGATTTGATTTTACACAGAAATTCCACATGGTTAAAGTTTTTTTTATTCCATTTACATGGTCCCTGGTATCGCATGCCTGCACATTCAGGAGCTAAACTCAACCCAAACAGTAAAATGGTTAAAACAATGTACATTTGTATCTGGCAGATAGTGAAAGGTTAGTACTGGCTTCTTATCAGACAACTCTTGCTACCAAGATATATATATATAGACATGCCCCTAATGAGAAGCAGCATTTTAATGGTTTATTCAGAGATCCCGAATAATCAGTCCAGTAAATTGATGGATCATATCCTACCACCATCATCCCTTATACTGTATAGACAATCCAACATCCAATAATCCCATATTTCAATTACATAAGAAATAAAACCAACACTCCTGCTTTGCCACCATAGAGACAAAGACTAGCAAGGGATGGGTCGACAAGTAATCCCAACTACAGGAAGAGATTTAACCGGGATAAAATTGTATTACATATGTAGTCATTTTTAAAATGAGGTCTCGTTATTGCGCACATAATCAGTGTTTTCAGGTTCGGCTAGAACCTCCTGAAAACAAGTTATCTTGAGCCCTACTGAACAAGATCCAGTTCTCTAGTTCAAACGCTGGGCACTATACTTTGAAAAGCTCTGTCCAAAGACTGACCTTGAGTCAGACCATCAAGACCAACTATTAGTATTATGTGCAAAAAGGTCAAGATGAGTCCAGATCAGTCCATGGATGGAGGACATCGGCATGCTTACACAAAAACTAGCAGTTTACACAAATACATACGCACCCTCAGAAGCAAAGAAACTCAGGAGTCAAAGGGACTGATGGTTACTATATTGCTAAACATCTTACTCTCAAATCATCTGTGGAGGAAACACCACCAAACACCCCTCAACCTATATAGCAGACAACAATAGGGAGATAAAACTGAACTCATGGTTAACAAAATAAAATCTACCTAAGGTTATAACATCTTGAGTAGGAAGCGTGCATCAAAATATCTGCAAATGTTCCTATCAGTGAGAAATGCAACATTATCTGTCAAAATAATTTTGCATTAACCCCCCTCTGATGTGGTACAGTACATATGAAATGGATACCAGCAATTGAAAAAGGAGTGAGAAATTGTGAGGGACGACGCTATACAGATATAAATTAGACATACTGATGATTGGTTGAAGGGGCTTGAATGCTTATACTGTCGATGGACCGAGGAGCAGGGTTAACAAACCGAGAAATGGGAGCCCTAACCTTCGTCAGACTCGTCATCATCCTCGCTGATGGGGTATCCCCGTGCTGCACTGTGTTGGGGTGAGGCCTTATTTAAGAAGGGCATGCGGAAGATGGGGGAGGGAGAGCGCTCACGGGTGGGACTGCTGCTGGGACTCTGTCTTGGGCTGATGGCCTGCAGCATCCGGCCCCTGCCCTCCTTCAACATGTGCTTCTACAGAGAAAGAGAAGGTGACATCTCAGTCAAGATTACAAGTTCATTGGTTGTTCTTAGGGTATAGAACAAATAAATCTGTTGGGCCGTGCACACTTTGATCTACAGCACGATACAAATCTTTCATGGAAAACCACACATCACCATATTATTGCTCAGAGCAGGAAATTAGGATTGACACAAAATACACCACTCTAATCTACGTTACACCACACACACAGAGAGAGTCTCACCAGTGCTCCCTCAGGACCGAACATCTGCAAGAAGTTGCCGATGAACTCCCGGGACTTCTCCTCCCACTTCTGGATGAGGTCAATGCTCTTGTTCTCCACCTTCTGCACAAACTCTTTACTCTTCTCCTCCACGTCGCGCACCTTCCTCTTCACCTTGTCCACACGCTCCTGCAGGTGGTACTTCTTCTCCTGAAAGACAGCAGTGTCATACTAGTGCAGTGTCATAAATCCAGACCTTGACAGCTTTCATTCAACTACTTAAATTAATTCTGCTTCTACTGTCCTCTGACAAATAGACTGATGGCTATCTCAACTATTGCTAGTTATGACTCAAAAGTTATCATATGATCATCACAACCAAATACCATCATTACTACTAATAAGAATGATAGCAACATGAAGTGTTAACGCACATTTATGAAGCTGACGTTGAGCTCTTTTGCAGTGTAGCCTCGTTGCAGGTTGCGTCTCACGTACACATCGTAGTCGCGGACGATGCGAGTGATTATGTCTGAGGTGGAGATACCCTCCGTCCTCTGGGTGGGCGCAAACATGCCTGCAGGCACAAGGGGTCGAAAGGGCAAAGGTTGAGGGGTCATCGTGACAGACACAGGGTACCAGGACATTCATGGTCGTCATTCCTGCTGGTTGTCATGGTACCCACCCGCCTCCTTGATGTGCTTGTAAACGTCATCCTGGCCTGCTGATGTATATGGGATGTCATCATGGGCAACAAAGTTGATCTGGTGTGTTATCGGGGTGAACGAGAGACGGGTGACATCATACATACACACAAATATACACAGACAAAATATACTGAACAAAAATATCAATGCAACATGTACAGTGTCGGTCCCATGCTTCATGAGCTGAAATAAAAGACCCTGGAAATGTTCCATACGCACAAAAAGCTTATTTCACACAAATGTTTACATCCCTGTTAGTGAGCATTTATCCTTTACCAATATAATCCATCCACCTGACAGGTGTGGCATATGAAGGTGATTAAACAGCATGATCATTACACAGGTGCACATTGTGCTGGGGGACAATAAAAGGCTACTTTAAATGTGCAGTTTTGTCACAACACAATGCCACAGACGTCTCATGTTGAGGGAGCATGCAACTGGCATGCTGATTGCAGGAATGTCCCCCAGAGCTGTTGCCAGAGAGTTTAATTGTTGTTTCTCTACCATAAGCCGCCCCCAACGTCGTTTAAGAGAATTTGGCAGTATGTCAAACCGACCTCAACTGAAGACCACGTGTAACCACGCCAGCCCAGGACCACCACATCCGGCTTCTTCACCTGTGGGATGGTCTGAGACCAGCCACCAGGACAGCTGATGAAAGAATTTCTGCACAAACACTCAGAAACCGTCTCAGGGAAGCTCATCTGCGCGCTCGTCGTCCTCACCAGGGTCTTGACCTGACTGTAGTTTGTCGTCGTAAACAGACTTCAGTGGATAAATACTTCCCTTCGATGGCCACTGGCACGCTGGAGAAGTGTGCTCTTCACGGATTAATCCCGGTTTCAACTGTACCTGGCAGACGGCATGTATGGTGTCTTATGGGCAAGTGGTTGCTGATATCAACGTTGTGAACAGAGTTCTCCATTGTGGTGGCGGGGTTATGGTATGGGCAGGCATAAGCTACGGACAACTAACACAATTTCATTTTATCTATTTAAATGCACAGCGGTACTGTGACGAGATCCTGGGGCCCATTGTCGTGCCATCCTTCTGCCGCCATCACCTCATGTTTCAGCATGACAAAACACAGCCCCATATCGCAAGGAGCTGTACACAATTCCTGGAAGCTGAAAATGTCCCAGTTCTTCCATGGCTAGCCTACTCACTAGACATGCCACCAATTGAGCATGTTTGGGATGCTCTGGATCGACGTGTATGACAGCACGTTCCAGTTACTGCCAATATCCAGCAACTTTGCACAGCCATTGAGGAGTGGGACAACATCCCACAGGTCTCAATCACCAGCCTGATCAACTCTACGCAAAGGAGATGTTGCGCTGCATGAGGCAAATGGTGGTCACAACAGATACTCACTGGTTTTCTGATCCACAACCCTAACTTTTTTTTAAGGTATCTGTGACCAACAGATGCATAATCTGTATTCCCAGTCATGTGAAATCCATAGATTAGGGCCTAAGAAATTATTTCAATTGACTGATTTCCTTATATGAACTGTAACTCTTTGAAGTTAATCTTTGAAATTGTTACATGTTGTATTTATATTTTGGTTCAGTGTACATACTCCAATACGTACCCTTTGAACACACTACACTTCTATCAGACCAATCAGCATGTCATTGCTTTCCATTTCCCCCCCTCTATCCATCTTTCCCTCTCTCTTGCTCACTCACTCTGTGCTTGGTGAGGAATTCGGGCGTAAGTGTCCAGGGCGCGTTCCTGACGACCTCGTCCACGTAGCGGCAGTGGCTGACTGCATCGTAGCGCTCGTCCTCGTTCATCACTGTGAACCCCTTGAACTTGTGCGTCAGGTCGTCACTACACACTGAGACGGGACGAAGAGAAGCACGGAGGTTCAGGGAAATCGAATACACTTGAATTAGTTCCAGTACTTTACATAGATGGTGCGTAATTGGGTTTACAAGTTTATTCTCTGAAAAACGATTTCTGCTGAAGAACCAAATGGACAGACAGTAAACTGTCAAGAAGGCACTCAAGACATGATAAGAGGAAAGGTTTACACACACAGCCAGAGTGAGACACTCACCGCCCACGATGAGGTGTGTGTTGGGAAAGAGGCCCTTGGCCTGCATGAGGGCCCGGGCGTGGCCTGAGTGGAACACATCAAAGATACCATCTGCATACACCCGCACTGGCCTATGAACTGTGGGAGAGAGGAGGGACATGCTGGTGATGACAGCCAATCACAAGTCACTTCATTAGAGCAACATTCTATACCCCTCAAACTCAACTTTGGGGTCTGGACCTTGAAGCCAGTTCCACTGCATTTTTTTTGTATTGTTCCCCTCTAATCAGGGACTGACTTAGACCTGGGAGACCAGGTGTGTGCAAGTAATTAAAATCAGGCAGAACAGACAGTGGTGGAAAAAGTACCCAATTGTCATACTTGAGTAAAAGTAAAGATACCTCAATAGAAAAGGACTCAAGTAAAAGAGAAAAATCACCCAGTAAAATCATACTTGAATAAAAGTCTAAAAGTATTTGATTTGAAATATACTTTTGTATCAAAAGTAAACGTAACTGCTCAAATATACTTAAGTATCAAACAAAAAAATAATTACATAAGCTAACCAGAGGGCACCATGTTCTTGTTTTTTTATTTTTTTATTTACGGATAGCCAGGGGAACGCTCCAACACTCAGACATCATTTACAAATTAAGCATGTGTTTTGTGATTACGCCAGATCAGAGGCAGTAGGTATGACCAGGGATGTTCTCTTGATAAGTGCGTGAATTAGAATATTTTCCTGTCTTGCTAAGCATTTAAAATGTAACAAACATTTTTGGGTGTCAGGGAAAATGTATGGAGTAAAAAGTACACCATTTTCTTTAGGAATGTAGTGAAGTAAAATTAAAGTTGTCAAAAATATAAATAGTAAAATAAAGTACAGATACCCCCAAAAACTACTTGTACTTTCAAGTATTTTTTACTTAAGCACTTCACACCGCTGAGAACAGAAAACCAGCAAGCTCCGGACCTCGTAGCATAAGAGTTGAATACCCCTGTTCTATACATTTTCAGAACTGTTCATGTCTTTGGAACGGTACATTTGGGGTGAGAGTGAATAAGAGGTTGTTTTTGAGTGAGTATAAGACCGTGTGTGTGCGCGCACGACTCACATGGAGTTCCCCTCTTGGCCTCCTCCATACTGACTTGCAGGTATGGAGTGTCTTCAGACTCTAGCTCATCAGCAAAGGGGGCGGGATCTTTTAAACCCTAGTGTAGGAACACACATTATTACCATGACAACAAATCATATGACTCACTTGCCTCTCTTATCCAACACACATCAACTCCCCATAAACAAAGTCTGCGCACACACACACACACACACACACACACACACACACACACACACACAAGCCTCCTTCTCTTCCTCACTCACCACAGTGGATCTTGGGACTTTCCCTGGCCGCTCTACCTCCTCGGCCTCTCCCTTGGATCCATCTCTCCTCCTCTTCCTGGACAGGCTTGACTGGCTTGAGCTGTGGGCCTCCATCCCAGGGCTGAAAGGGCAAAAGCCACGTGTACACACACTAACCACCATCTTGCTTAGAGAGCAAAAGCAATCACCTCGTTTTGGTACTCCCAAACAAACAGAATGTGTTGTCTACATGGAAGAACAACATTAACTAGTACCAGGGTATGCAAATAATAAGTAATCTTGTGTCTACTGAAGGTCATAGGCTTATTTCTTACAATTTATGTAATAGAATTGTCTCTCAGCAAGTCATTCGATTATTAGCCACAGGGCGCTGTCCATCCACTAGCACCACCAGGAGACAGGCAGGTCAGGTGGTGTGTTTCTGCGTCTGCTGGGTCGAATAGTGGCGTTACCTAATAACCTGTGTTCTCGGTGAACACATTCACTGGGATTTAAAATCACCCACACTTTCAAATCGACACTTCCTCTGTTCTGTTTTAATGCACGGATTGATGTTGAAATAAGAAATATGCCTTTTTTTTTCAGGAAATAACTTTGCCCCGCCTCATTCCGGACATTCCTTCGCACTAATACCGAGGGGTAAAAAAATAATAATCTGTTTGACCGTCGACTTTAATATTCTTTAGTCGAAAGATACTACTGGATTATGTAGTTTGTGTGAATGTATATTAGGTTATTGTTTCACAATCAAAAGTGTGGTTGCATACCTGTGTGGCGCAACAAGCTTAACCTTTCTTGGATAGCTGGCACAGTTTAGCATTGTGTTTCAGAGATTTACATTCGCATTACAAGTTATAAGAAGCCAACGTCGATACTCGGGCAATTCCACGGTCCCAGAATTACGCGTTGACTCCGATGTTTTACTTTGAAATGTATGGCAAAACAAAAGCCATTGATTTCAAAGTTTAACAAATCATAAAAAACTACGTACAAGATCTACTTCGAACGATTTACACAGAACATTTCACAAAAACATATTTACTGGAAGTACTGTGCAAATGGCAATTTTGGTAAAAAGAATTTGTAGAATATCGCCCCAAAATTAAGAAACCCAAGTTTTCCAAATATCTGCTCCAAATTAAGATTCAAAGTTGTCTGCAGAACGAATGGGGTGTCAGCTATGACATGACAAATATTTTGGTTATTGAAATGGGTTTACATCCGGTAACAGAATTACTGTAAAGGAATTCCATCATCTGTACTATACAGAAATGCATAATTATGGATATGAATATCACTATCCTAAATACGTACACAAAAGTTATAAATATTTGGGTATTATTCTACACACTGGCTATTATTGTAATGCGCTATGCCCTCAAACAAGACCACATTTGGTTGGTCTGGACAAGACCAAATCTGAAACAATCATATTTTTATTTTTTTATTTTTTATTTCACCTTTATTTAACCAGGTAGGCTGGTCTATGTTTCACAAGTTTGGATATCACAGTATAGCACAGTAGAACTCAGTAGAGCACAGCATACAGTAGAACTCAGTAGGTAACAGTATACAGTAGAACTCAGTAGGACACAGTATACAGTCGAATTAAGTAGGGTACAGTATACAGCTCTGTAGAGTAGGAGTACAGTACAGTAGATATGTTAAATACAGTAGATATTGTATGTTCAGTAGAGTATGCTGTAAGTACAGTAGATACTGTATGTTCAGTACAGTATGTTGTACTCTACTCGTGTGATCTACTGTACTCTACATTTCTTTATTGTGCAGTTCTGTACTGTACTGTGCTGTCCAAACTTGTGAAACATAGACGTCTATGATTGGTTCAGATTTGGTCCAGCCAGGGTGGACTGACCAAATTTCAGCTACTTTTCAATGTCCATGGAGGTTCGGTGTCGATCAATGCTCAGTGGGTGCGGATGCTTGTTACAGTAAAAGAAAAGAGGGTAGGTGACATTAACTGAACTGGAGAGAGATCAGAGAGAGCGGCCGAGAGAGGGAGGGTGAGAGCGAGGGGTTATCCAGACTGTTCACAGTCTTGCTTTGACCACCATACAACAGAAAGATGAAAAAAAAAACAGTAGGCCAGTGGAAGGAAGGACAGTAGAAGGTGAACCAACTGTGGTTGTGACTACTATGATTTCCCATAGTAGCCAAATCAATTACAGTAATTCTGTTACTAATTAATAAACAAACTTGACTTCAGTAAAAACACTAACTAATTGCTAGGTCAATCTTTACTTGGTACTTTCATTATCCTCCTCATGAGGGAGAGAAATTATAAAATATCTTAAAGATAAAGTATGTGGGTTTTTTGGTAACATAATTACAAGGCAAAGTTTCCTAAGCTTATAGAAGGCAAATAATTTATCCAAAAAGTAATTACGTGTTGATATTAGTGGGCAGGGGTCTTTACTTCAACATGTTTGTGTTTAGATGTATTTCTAATACATTTTAAGACTTTCTGGTAGAAAGGTAATCAAAGCCTTTGCTTATTGAAAAATGTTTATAATATGCCTTAATTAAAGAAGACTTAGCTTTCATTGGACACCCAATTTGACATGCTCCTATGAACTTCACATGTTGGTGTTCATGGATCCTTTTAGATTGAAATGTCCACATGGCACATGCAGCTAAGGAACCTGGGACTAAACAACGCCCTCTGCAACTGGATCCTGGACTTCCTGACGGGCCGCCCCCAGGTGGTAAGGGTAGGCAACAGCACATATTCCACGCTGATCCTCAACACTGGGGCCCCTCAGGAGTGCGTGCTTAGTCCCTTCCTGTACTCCCTGTTAACCCACAACTGCGTGGCCAAACACGACTCCAACACCATCATTAAGTTTGCTGACGACACAACAGTGGTAGGCCTGATCACAGACAACGATGAGACAGCCTATAGAGAGGAGGTCAGAGACGCCAGGATAACAACCTCTCCCTCAATGTGAGCAAAACAAAGGAGCTGATCGTGGACTACAGGAAAAGGCGGGCCGAACAGGCCCCCATTAACATCGACGGGGCTGTAGTGGAGTGGGTCGAGAGTTTCGAGTTCCTTGGTGTCCACATCACCATGAACTATCATGGTTCAAACACATCAAGACAGTCGTGAAGAGGGCACGACAACACCTGTCCCTACCTGGGCTCGAACCAGGGGCCCTCTACACACATTATCAACAGTCAACCTCGATGCATCATTACCCATCGCTCCATAAAAGCCGCGGCCCTTTACAGAGCAAGGGGAACAGACACTTCAAGGTCTCAGAACGAGGACGTCAACGATTGAAACGCTACTAGCGCGCACCGCTAACTAGCTAGCCGTTTCACACCGGTTACACTCACCCCTCTTTGACCTCCTTTTCCGCAGCAACTAGCCGTTTCACACACACTCACAGACACTCTCTCCCACTCTTAACATACGCTGCTGCTACTCTGTTTATTATCTCTCCTGATTGCCTAGTCCCTTTTACCCCTGCCTATGTTCATATTACCCCTGCACAATGACTCGGTACCGGTACCCCCTGTATATAGCCTCGTTGTTGTTATTTTATTGTTACTTTTTATATAATAAAAACCAACTGCATTGTTGGTTAAGGGCTTGTAAGTAAGCGTTTCACTGTAAGGTCTACACCTGTTGTATTCGGCGCGTGTGACAACCCTCTGGTACTTAAATCAGTGGGCAGATTCGATTATGCTGAGTCGCGGGGAACCGGTCCATTGTGCTTTCAAGACAACTGAGAACTCGGGGAAATAAACGAGGACGAATCATGATGTCAGTGATCTTCGGTCGGAAAGTCTGTGCTCTAAAAAGAGGCTCGAGTTCCTGACTTGGAATTCCGAGTTGGATGACAGTTCAAAACGAATGTTCCCAGTCGGAGTTCGTTTTTTCCCCGAGTTCCCAGTTGTCTTGAAGGCACTGAAATCGGTGATTTCCATGTTTCCAGTTGTTTTGAACGCGACATCATACTCGGCTAAGTAAAAATACACGATTAACGTACTTACCGTTGTTCTGTGCTTGGGGTTTGCAGTGTAGAAGTATCTATCTAGCTCAGTGTGCTAGGGAAATATTGTATAGCTAACTACTGTCAAGTTGGTTTGCGCTCTGTTGCTTGCTAACTACTAGCTAGCTGTTGGTTAACGCTAAAATCACTAACTAGAACAGTGCACCCAACACTCAGGTAATGTTAGTCCAATGTATCGAACTGTGCCACCAGCTCGATGTGTAGAGGGGAAGAGGACTAACATCGGATTATCAATAGAGTATTTCTAGCTAACTAATGCAGTCCTCGGAATGACAGTTTACGCCACAGGAACTACAACAACCGGGACACCTTTCCAGGAAATTACATTCTAGCCAATATTAGCATGTTCCGTTAGGTAACGCCTACTCTGTGAAGTGCGCGTGTGCAATAACTCAATTTGCTTTTGCACTCTTTCTATACAACACCATTTTTTAAAACTTTGGCAAAGGGGAAAGTCTACTCTGTTCGTAAAATATTATAGTTTTGGGAACAGAAAACTGTGTTGAGATAAAATGTTTAGTCGATGAGACATCTCGTTCCATCTTCTCCCACTGCCGGCCACTGGGGCTTCCTCTCACTACCATATTTGGTAGCGGATACTTCACATTTATACATCCGGTGAAATATCTTCCTCATCTGTGCACATACTCCGGTCGCCATATTGGGATCACTGAGGTATAGATTGGGACGCAGCTACCCATTTTTCTTCCTGCCTTTGGAACAATGACTCCCAATGTTAGGGCATGATAATCTCGTCATTATATAAAGATCTCTGGGGAAGTTTGTTTTGCATGGCCCGGTGACCCGGGTTGGTGAAGATTTCTAATGACCAATAGAATGGTCTAAAATTATCAAACGCCACTCCCCCTGGACAACAGGCCATGCAAAACGAACTCTCCCTCAGCTATAGAAATGCATTTATTAATGTACCTTAATGCATACTTTTAAATTATATTATGTTAGCTAAACATAAAAAAATATATATATATACACTACCGGTCAAAAGTTTTAGAACACCTACGCATCAGTTGTGTGTGACAAGGTAGGTGGGGTATACAGAAGATAGCCCTACTTGGTAAAAAACCAAGTCCATTTTTGGTTCCAACCGCAGTGTCTTTGTGAGACACGGTGTGGGTGAATGGATGATCTCAGCATGTGTATTTCCCATCGCAAAGCATGGAGGAGGTGGTGTTATGGTGCTTTGCTGGTGACACTGTCTGTGCTTTATTTAGAATTCAAGGCACACTTAACCAGCATGGCTACCACAGCATTCTGCAGCGATACGCCATCCCATCTGGTTTGGGCTTTGTGGGACTACCATTTGTTTTTCAACAGGACAATGACCCAACACACCTCTAAGCTGTGTAAGGGCTATTTTACCAAGAAGGAGAGTGATGGAGTTATTTCATAGTTTTGATATCTTCACTATTATTCTACAATGTAGAAAATATTAAAAAATAAAGGAAAACCCTTGAATGAGTAGGTGTTCTAAAACTTTTGACAGGTAGTGTATTTAAAAAATGTACCTTAATGTATAGTTTTTATAGATTACTAATGTTACTATCCCCACTACAACAAAAACATACTTTAATACATTGAATTTAGTCTTTGAAACATTTAATTGAAATTTTGTAGAATTCCATTAATTCCTATGGAGGACTGCTCCTACTGGGGAGTGCCAATATATAGTATCAGCAATCTAGAGTTTATATACATCATTGGCGGCAATGAACTGGCAGTGGATGAGGCTGAAGAGTTTATTCTTTACTCAGGCAAATACATTTTCAGGACAGTACACTAGCTAGTATAATACACACATGCAAATATGTGAGTATTTATTCTGGATGATATGTATCTAACATAAGAAATGTGCACAAAAGAATGTACCAATTATCATCTTTTATTAATTTCTCTCATACATTGCCAGCATATTTTATGCAGTCAAACAACCACATGGTCATTTACATCCAGCCATTATTCTTCACTTCTAAACACTGGTTTAGCAAAGATAATTACATTTTATCCAGTAAGCGTAAGCCTTGAACCAGTTCCGTCAACTTGAGGACAGGACAATGTCAGATCAACTATCTATGTTTGAAGATGACCTCAACTTACTTTTGCTGATCCATATTCAACTAACTGTGGACCAGATGACAATACCAAAGCCTCAAGAAAAGGCAGGGCAAATCAATAGAGACTACATTTAGAATAATAAGATGAGGACTAGACCGCAAACTCAAGATGCAAAAAATTCTTATCTTTACGTACCACTAATTTCTACTATTGAATTGTTCTTTTGGCGTGAGTATTATATCCAGCTTCATATCTTGTGCTTAGACTTGTGTTGGTGAACTTCTTTCCAGTCCAGCCATGGTATTTGGTCATACTACCAAACAGAACATTTTCAAACATAACATTTATTTCAATATACTAAATTAAAGTGGAAATTGTTCAATATAGTTCATATTACACTAAAATTACAACGAAGAGGTGGCAAATAAGACTTCCAAAAAGGACAACCGAAAACAGAAACAGAGCTCATGATTCCACAAGATGGCCAAGTTGCCTGAGATTGACAGAACACATTACCTTATTATTTCAGAAAAAAAACACTATTGGATTGCAGCTTATGGCTTTTTTTGTCTGGAAAGTGTTTGCCTTTATCATTTAAGGCACAAGGAAGGAATTACTTGATAGAGCTTGCCAAAAGTAACCAGAAAAACTAATAATATAGAAGAGGCAAAACCAAATAAAAAAAGCTAAGAACAAAAAGTCACTAAAAGTGCAAGACAGTGGCTCATCGTCCTTGGCCTAGCTTTGTGCAGCTTAAGAAAACTGAGAATGTTGAGTGAAGGATAATGGGACGTCATAGAGCGGCGACAGAGGTGTTTCTTGGTTGGACAGATATTGAGTGGAATGGATGGGTTGGATATGTCATCCTACATGCCCATCCGAATGCTCTGAATGATCTGGAAGATGGCTGTGGAGAGAAAGAATTCAATTGTTAAGAAAATATATCTACACTGGAGTTCATGGACAAGGAAACTAACTGAGTCAAAGAATCCCTTGAATGACGCTGGAAAACCCTGACCTAGAACAAAGCGTTTTAATAAAGTGAAGGTTTTATTCACTGACGACAGCAGTTGTCATTGAAGCTCGGAACACAGCTAGTAACTGACCAGAATGTTTCTGCCAGAATTGTCTACTTTACCCATTTTATTATTTATTTTAACTCGCCAGTGTGACTATATTCCTCCTTTCCTGTAAGGTATTAATTTATATTTCCAAGGTGACTAATGTAATTGCTCTATTATGCTCTGCTGGAATCTCTGAAAGTGTTGCCAAACCCACTGACTACTAAAAGCCTGGACTGGGACAAACAACAGTGGGAGGTCAAGGTACTAAGCCAAAATGTCAAACCAGACCACACAGAAACAGTACAAACAGATTATCTGACCCAGGATAAAAGACAAACAGTCTAACAGTTAGCTGGTAGAAGCCCTAGAACACTTAGCAAACCTTCCCCAATATTAGCTGAGGTGGGCAACAAGCAAGTTGATATATTGCCTGTTAAAGGCAAACAATGACAAAAAGGTACGTGTACAAAGGCTTCCAAAAGTCATACAATTATTAAATCTTCTCTCCGCCCCATGGCAAAATGTGTAGAATTGCACAAAGTTAACTAAAACGTAAATGCTTGGTTTGAATACTGCAAAGACTTAGTGAGATAAGGTTATGAGATCTACGTTTTTAGACTTGAGTTTCGCCATCAGCTCGAAGATGGTGTCACCTTTTTGGTCAGTCTTACTCTTAGCGGAAGGGGGAGAGCTGAGGGACGGTCCGACGGTGAGAGGCGGACCCTCTGATGCTCTCCCTCTGCTGAGACTGACAATCAGATGCAGGCACAATCAGTCCAGTAAAATAAAGAAAGCACATTATTTCAACTTATGCTCACTCAGCTGTGCCTCACAAGTTATACAACAAATGATGATCTATTACCAGTGTGATCATATACCTCAAGTTTTTAAATATAATTTTGAAATGGTTTGAGAAGAACAACATTGGCAGGGCAATTCAAGCATAGCCAATAATTTATTGGACATATAGGCTACTTCAAACCTCATTGCTACAGAACTGTTTTTAATAGGTTAATGTTGCAAAGGCTTACGTTTTTAAAGTCTGAGTGGTAGATCTCTGCCTTCATTTTGACTCAGAAAGTGATCTCGGCTCAGAAAGGTCTGGGGACCACTGCTAAACACACTAAAATGATCAGATAGGTAAGCAATACAGGACACACCTATCCAATCCTTTCAGATCAACAAAAGTGTCTAGAACAAGGGATGAGCAACTGGTGGCTCGCGGGCCTTCGAAGTTCCTCAGATCAATCAACCCCCCCCATAAAAATTAACTCTGTCGGGGTCTCAACTTACTGTTGCAAGATAAAATAGTAGAATACACACAGTGCAATTTCAAAATGTGGTTATGCATCAGCAGTTTCTCTCTTGTTAAGTCAGTCAATGATAAGTCAGTCAATTAGCCCAAGTTTGTTTAGCGGCCAGCTATCTAAACTTGTTATCATGGTTGAATTACTGGCAGGTCCCCATTGATTTTGTTGGTCAGTCTTACTCAGATATCATATTAAAAACTCTCTCAGCCCCATGGCAAAATGTGTAGAATTGTACAAAGTTAACTAAAACGTTTAAAAAAATGCTTCTCCGCTGTCAAGAGGGGAGATCACTATAATGTTTTGCTTGAAATGTGGGTACAAAGACCCACAAGTAACCGGGCCCCTCATGCTGAGTTCAGATTTATTGTGGGATCAATTTCAGAGCTGTTCATTGTCACTGGCAAATTAGTAAAAATCAACACAACTCACCTGATCCACACACAACAAAGATAAAGAGCGCCAACAGCCAGGGTCCCACGGCCACCTTATCATCCTGAGGGTTTCTCTGTGAAACCAAAAACGGTACACGTCATGCTATCATGTAAAAATCAACCCTTACAAAAAAGATTGCAGTTTTGAAACTGCAGTAAAAGTGTAGTAACTGCAGTCGACTGTTATTTTTTGGACGCAATAACTGCAGTTATACGGCACTGTAACTGCTGTTACACTCCTAAATTACTATAGTAAAACAAAACACGTATTGTGGACGCAGTATGTGCAGCATACTACATTGTACTGCTGTTAAACTGTACTCTGACTGCAATTTTTTTTCGTAAGGGAAACATAAGAGCACACGTCATGCTACTGCACTGTATCATATTGGTCAAACATGTATACGTCTAAAAACCGTAATCAGAAACATACAGCGGTTTAAATAAAAATGTAACTCAACTTCACATAATGTTAAAATTTACTTTCATGGATACTATCACAGCTGACCAAAGATTGACAGCATGAAATGTTGGCACCTGGGCTAGGAACCTTGATATATGTGAATATATATATATAAAAAAAGCAAACAATCGGACAATTAAGCGTTCGCTTTTGACTCATTTACGTAACGTTAACATATTCCTTAACCCGTTCGCAAACGGAAAGAAAATGGTTCAAACGTTACCGTGGATTTGGCTACGTTGCCTCTTTGCGTGATATTCTTGCTGTGTTTTTCGTTGGCCATACGAATCCTCTGTTTGGCGACCATCTTCCAAATAAGTAGGATATTAATTATTTTACAAAAAGTTAGGAATCTGATTGATATGGTTAATATGTCTCACTGCTGGCTCTAGTCTAGAGTACCCAATTTTTTAAAAGGAAGAATAAAAGCAGTGCAAATGTCTACGTATACAAATCCTAACCCCGCCCACACAGGAAGACCGCATTTCGAACTTGCAATGTTTATTTGGTATATCTTTCCGCCGCCCACTGTGTGGCAATGTAGTTCTTCCCATTTCGATCATTCCACAGTAGCACTCACAATACTGCCTTTGCTAGTTTCGGTCTGTGTGCTTATGCTTCAACTAATGCTTCGACTTTGATGTAGTAAAAACAAACCTAATGCACTTGGATGAATTGACAAATACATTTTCATTTCAGATTCTGATTTCAGTACTGTCTTTATTATTGTATAGGGGTAAATGTAAGGTAGGGTAATCCCCAAACAAACAATGATCAGAATTTACAAATATACTGAACAAAAATAGAAATGCAACATGTAAAGTCTTGGTCCCATGTTTCATGAGCTGAAATAAAAGATCCCTGAATTTTTCTATACCCACAAAAAAGGTTATTTCTTTGTGTTGTCCACAAATTTGTTTACATCCCTGTTGATTAACATTTCTTCTTTGCCAAGATAATCCATCCACCTGACAGGTGTGGCATATCAAGAAGCTGATTAAACAGCATGATCGTTACAGAGGTGTACCTTCTGCTGGGGACAATAAAAATGTGCAGTTTTGTCACACAACACAATGCCTCTGATGTCCCATGTTTTGAGAGTGTGTGCAATTGGCATACTGACTGCAGGATTGTCCACCAGAGCTTTTGCCTGAGAATGTAATGTTAATTTCTCTACCATAAGCCGCCTCCAACGTTGTTTTAGAGAATTTGGCAATACGTCAAACCGGCCTCACAACCGCAGACCACGTGTAACCGTGCCAGCCCAGGACCTCCACAATCGGCTTCTTCACCTGCGGGATAGTCTGTGACCAGCCACTTGGACAGCTGATGAATCTGAGGAGTATTTCTGTCTGTAATAAAGTCCTTTTGTGGGGAAAAACTCATTCTTATTGGCTGGACTTGGTTCCCCAGTGGGTGGGCCTATGCCCTCCCAGGCCCAAATCCATAGATTAGCGCCTGGTGATTGGTGAAGTGCTGGAGAGATGGTTGTCCTTCTGGAAGGTTCTCCCATCTCCACAGAGGAATTCTGGAGCTCTGTCAGAGTGACCATCGGGTTCTTGGTCACCTCCTTGACCAAAGCCCTTCTCCCCCGATTGCTCAGTTTGGCCGGGCGGCCAACTCTAAGAAGAGTCTTGGTGGTTCCAAACTTCTTCCATTTAAGAATGATGGAGGCCACTATGTTCTTGGGGACCTTCAATGCTGCAGAAAGTAAAACCACCTAGTTGGGGAACCCTGATGTAGGCTAAATAAATATTTATCAAGTGTTAATCAAATGTTATACTGCTGTGGCAGTACTGTCGATATTTAAACTAGGTAGATAGCTACACACACTCAACTGGTGACCGAATCTCTCAAGCCATGCATGTTTGGATACCGGGCACTCGCAAACTCCTTACAGGGCAGATCAACAGGCAAAACCAACAGACGGGTTGGCAATTTTAGGCTAGAGCTAAGAGCTACGAAGCTAATATTTGTGAAAACTCTTCACAGTTGTGTTCTGTGGGTGTCACTGAGTAGGTTGATACCCCATTTCATGGACCCAAGATCCATAAAGGCTGTACATTACAATATGAACTTTCAATAAACACAATAGGCTGAATAGTGAGGTGATTTCCCCTAAGTTAAATTTCTGCAATTAGAGCTACGATGCTACTATTTGTGTAAACTCTTCATAATTGATACCCCATTTCTTTGACCCAATAGCCAGGGTAAGGCTGTGCATTGCAAAAGTATGCCCCCAATGCAATTCTGAAGTCTATGCATACACACAGTGGCGATTTTAGCATGTAAATCTAGAAAACCCCCCAAAACATTTTTAGATGCATGCCAGCAAAGCCACTACACAACACTAAACAATACATTAATTGCACTATAATGGTGACAAATGTTGCCCACAAAATTGTAGGGCCTACATAAAGCTGTCCAAACATCAGAGCTTTCTTTTCAAAACCATGGAGTAAATCCTTAGCACCGCTACACCTGACTATCAGTGGAGCCTTGTCTGGCAGAGAAACAGTTAATTCAGCCTCATTTAATGCATTTTTTGATATGGCTAACTTGCTTAAACAAATGTGGTTTCTACTGACAATTGAAATGTACAAACTACTGCATAAGGGAACGACGAGCGGATAAGAGGCAATCCGTAATTTTGATTAAGACATTAATGAGCAAGCTAGGACAGACGTAGTCAATATAACTTGTTTGTTTAGCACTTTTGAAATGTACAGTAATGTACAGAATTCAGAACATGGGCCATTCTTACAGTATTCTCCCTGTACACCAAGTCAGAATTGTAGGATAAATAAAGGGGGCTTATAAGCAGACAATGAAAGCTCTTACAATATTCAATGATTACATTTCTCTAAAACAGGCTATAGGTCACATGTGCACCACCAAGTCAAAACAGTGGGTAGGTTATGAGGGGGAAAGGGACCAAATTATTAGGGTGAGGCACATGGGCTACTAACAGCTTACTACACAACATACACGTAGTATTACTTTCTTAGTTTAACCATGCAAATATTCACTTACCTGTTAATTTAACCAGAATGTATATTAAGTAAACTATTATTACCCTCACTTATATCATACGCACATTTAGCTATTTAAGTATTTCTCTGCCATCGACATGTATAGTATAGTTAACCATGCAAATATTCCTTATTAATCTATATCAACTTGCAATATTTTTTATAATTTTTTCACCTAACAGCTTTTTGCACTTCAGACTTGTATTTCTATACTTTTTCATACTGCCGCTCTATGTATCATGTATTGTGTATCTGTCTTTTGTGTATTTTTGTTCTGGCATTTTGCACCTGCCCTGTGCTGCCTGCCTGCCTGCCTATCTATCTATCTATCTAAGCTACAGTATACATATCTCCCTGGCATATTACATAATTTATGCAACAGCATAAAATACATTTTTGGACTCACCATTGTGCTGTGCTCACTTGAACAGGAAGGTGGCGCGGCGGTACTTCCTATGGGCAAATTCTGTCATCAAACTTTGCCATCAAAGTCTGGCATTCTCTGGATTTATGGTGCTTTCAAGACAACTGGAACTTGAAAAAAAAGTTGAATCATGATTTCAGTTATGTTCTGGTGTTCTGGTCGGAGCTCTAGAAAGAGGCCAGAGTTCCCAACTTGGATTTCCGAGTTGGATGACCTTTCATAACTTATTTTCCCAGTCGGTGCTCGTTTTGAATTCCCAGTTGTCTTGAACTCACTGAAGTCTGAGATTTCCCAGTTCCGAGTTTCCAGCTGTTTTGAACGCAGCAGAAGTCATGTATTCAACCTTTTCTGGCCCAAGGTGCGTGCGAATGTTTATCCTTTTAAGCTTTGAAAAGAGACCCTTAAACCCAGATTTGGACCACACACCCACTCCACTAAATAGCAGGCTACTGATTGCTTTGCAACTCCTTCCAAACCACTCGTTGTTGAATTTGCGATTTCAATCTTGTTGTGTAATGTTTATGTCCAATGGCCGATGAGCACTGATATGTTTTATCTATAATTTCTCTTCATATGACAAGGATTGAAAAGGATTTGCCAGTAGATTGTCGACTTGATTCAATGATGATGACTGATTGTCTAGCTTGCTAGCTAAGAATTTGAAAGTATGATGTTGACATGATCAGTCCAATCAAAGCTATGGTAGATATAATTGACGTCATTGTATATGTGGCCAATGATCTTGAGCCTTCTTGGATGGGCACTTCTAATGTAAATCTATGGCAGCACTGAGCTAGACTGAAACACCTGCATTTTGGAGCTGCCTTACTCAAGAAAGCCAAAAAGAGACCATGTTTGTATTCAGCTTTATGAATTATTCATTTTATTTACAAACTGATATGTGACACGTATTAATGCCAAAATAATATGCAAAAAAGGCAACCACATTACATTGTTTTGTTTTTTAGTTAAACAGGTGGGGCTCAAAACAGGTGGGGCTCTGTATGACGGTTTGGCACTGCATACACAGTGTGATTTCAACAGGTTTTTGGTCAAATTAACTAATTATTGTCTTTTGTTGAATTTATATAACAACATTCCAACCTTGTTTAGCATTATCTAGTTTGCATCAGTTTCAATGGGGGACTTTTGTTTTGAAGGCCACCAATTCCACTGTTGTTGCTCACGCTCATGTTGTTCACGACACAGACTTTAGCGGACAAATCGTAGGAGAATGGCGAAGAAGTGGCTACCCTTTTCGTTCCTGTTTCTAGTTCTCTCCCTTTACTGTGCTGCATCGGCTGATAACAGCGGCATTAAGAAAATGAAGATGCAATTTGCAACAGGGCCACTTCTTAAATTCCAAATCTGGTAAGCAAGGACATAAATACATTTTGAGTAGACATCTTGTCTTGTTGTTCAGCTAGCATCAGCTACTGTCTAGGCCAAAATGAATTTCCTGTCTCGGAACCACGTTATAATTTGCATGTAATCTAATTGATTGGCCATATTTTTGTTCAAAACTATAGCAACTAAACATTTTGTCCTGAGTTAATTAATTTAACTAGGGCTAATGTACGACTAACTATGGCAAGTCACAGCTAGTTAAATCCTGTTACCTAATTCTGCTCAGGAAAATGGGTGGGTGAAGTTAAAGAGCCCTCTATGCAACACGGTATTTTGGTTAGTTAGCAACATCCAAATATTTATGTAACTAAATGCCAAACGTGTTTTGTCTGTTGTTAATTAATCTGTAGTTTAGATGTTGAAAAAAAACATACTACTCTAGTTACTTCCGCTGTCAAGTACCTAATCCTGTGATTTGCGTCCCCATGTGGGCACTACCGGTTGGATTAATTTCTACCATGTGAAGAGAATTGGATTATCACAGACCAAGGGTTGTGTTTGGAAGGCGAAATGCCTTTGTTCAATATTTTAATAATGCATTTGGGCAGTAGATGAACCGTGTACCATACATCAATGGGAGGTCACCACTCATGCTTTACAGGCAGCATACAATGCATGGAAGTCGCAACAAAATATCAAATATAACCTCTGATGTTTAGGGTTGTGTTTGGCTGTGGCCAAGTGTATATAGCTTTGCCTCTAAAAAAAAATCCAGAGTGTGTCAAGGTCTGTTCCCCTCTGGCCCTGTTTGACTCTTTCTCTCTCTCTCTCCCCTTCTCTCACCCAGTATTTCCTGAGGGTACAAGCGGGTGTTTGAGGAGTACATGCAGGCCTTGTACCAGCGTTACCCAGACATCCGCATTGAGGGGGAGAACTACCTTCCTCTACCCCTCTACCGGTAAGTTACACTGCGTGCCACGATACCGTGGAAACACTTGAAGCTTAATGCAGTGTATTATCCCTTGTGGTTGTTACCAACAAATTGACCCTCAGGTCTTCATATGGTCTGTACCTAAGGGTCAACACACACTTAGGAGCATACATATCGCCGGGTGCGCAATCTTCTTTCTTTGCTGATGATTCACACCTTGATATCTGCCACTTGCACAATGCCATTGGATGGCAGTTCTCCCCAGGATTTTTTAACAAGGTGTTGCAGATGAGTACGGCCATCAGGGTGCCCTCCTTTGGACTCCCTTTTTGCGTTTTCGAGCACTTGTAACTGCCGTTTCCTGCAATCTAAAGCAAAAAATGGTCTTTTATGATAACAGATAAAGTAAAAAATAAATGTGTATAAAAAAATATACATGGTGGTGCAGCGCCCCTCATACATTCTTTGGGGAGAACCCTTGATGTGCATATGTTCTACCGTCTCTGGAAGTTGACATTTATTATATTCTTGTTTGCTGTCCTCAGACACGTTGCTTCCTTCCTGTCCATGTTCAAGCTGGCACTGATCGGACTGATCATCATCGGCAAGGACCCCTTCGGCCTCTGCGGTATGCAAGCCCCGGGCATCTGGGTCTGGAGTCAGGAGAATAAGGTGAAACTCTTATGTTTAAAATTCAACATTACACTTGGTGTTAGCATCACAGACATACCTGCTCTAATGGAAATTAAAGGGTAGATGTAAACACAAATAGTCACTACCTCTCAAGACACACACAGACCTTACCCATGGGATTTCATTAATGCCTCATTTGGGAGAGTGAGAAAATGATGCAGTCTTTGTTTGTGTGTATTGTTTACCCTGGCAGTCAACCTGGATCTCCAAGGTAAATTGAGTCCATGATGCTGTAGTAGAGGGCACACAGTTATAAAATCTCCTCCATGTATATCCTGAACACACTGTGGGCCAATATAAATGTACCTGTTGTGTAAGCACCAACACGGCAGCAGTCTGATCCTCTGCCTACTGCTATAACATGTTGGTGTGTTTCCCTGGGCTGGGTACACAGCCAGCTAATCCTTGGCAGAACCAATGTGCATATTGACCAATGAAACATTTTACTTGAAGCTCAAAGTCAAACTTTCGCTCGTGATTGATGTTGATATTGAATTTCTGTTTCTGTCTCTCTTTCAGATTTATGCCTGCATGATGGTCTTTTTTTTCAGCAACATGATTGAAAACCAGTGTATGTCAACAGGAGCTTTTGAAATCACATTAAACGGTAAATCACATGAAACTGTAAATCACTTAAACTGAGGCTCACTTTACATGCATATGTACAAATCCTTTACGTACCCCGCATAGGCGTCACTGTAAAATACCACACAGAGAAGAGCGTTGAGAGTTGATGTGTTTGTACCTCCCTGGGCAGATGTGCCAGTGTGGTCCAAGCTGGAGTCGGGTCACCTGCCCTCCATGCAGCAGCTAGTCCAGATCCTGGAGAACGAGATGAAGATGAACGTACACATGGACACACTCCCCCACCACCGCTCCTAACCCTTCTTCTACTCCCCCCTCGGATGGAGCCAAAGACCCCTCCACGTACGCAACACTCCTCACCCCATCTTTTATCCACCCTAATTTGCACAGTGGAAAGAACCACCATCGCAGACACACCCAATACCTCAGAAAAATGTACTGTGTGGTATGGGGTTTGTGAACTTTCATATTGTATTCGCATGACCACAGTTGATAATTAGGTTACGTTTTTTTAAAACTTTGTTTATTTCTTTTTTGTTGGGGGTTGGATGCACTTGGTTTACTCTGTCTCCCTTTCTCTTCCTCTGCAGGTTTGAGGTGGGCTTCTCAGTGGACTGTGAGGTGATGTTTATGAAGGTCTGCGCTGAAGGCAGGAAGACTGCTAGCTCAGACTGGACGCCCCCCATCGCTTCTCACCATGCCCCTTAGAGATGCCTCTCCTCTAATGCTGGACAGGGATCCACGGCAACCGTGGTGGCCATTTTGTCGTACTATTACTAATGCAGATCATTCATCCTGTTGCAATAAACGTTCAACTTTGGCTATTGCGCTCACACGGATCAATTCAAGAGCAACAATATTGACTTTCATGTGGATGGTCAGATTAATATTCAGGTCTTTAGTTAGCCACACAGAATCGATCAATGTTAACTAGTCATGTTTTTCTTTTGAGCCATTATGTATAGTTTAAGCACTGTTAGTCTTAATTTAACTTAGCTGCATGTAGAACATCTTGCATCGTCTGATCATGAGCATTTGAATAAGGTTTAAAATTTAATTTCTGAATTATTGTAACATTTTTTTATATCTTTGCATAGCTGGATGTGGATCCAACAAGATTAATAAATGTCTAATGGTTAACGAGCTGTGTGAGTGCCGTCTGTGTTTGCCAGGACAAGGTTAGCTGATTTTTTTGTTGGTATGAGAACAAGTAAATTATTTTCTAAAGTGACTAGGCAGATAAGGTCAAAAACCACACCAGCCATATTTCAAAGGTTAGGTGCATAGAGAAATCCAGGAGGGGAGGTTTTTGTAAGAAACAGTCCTGTAGTTTCATTGTCAAAAGACCTATGTAAAAGCAGTCAGTAAACAGGAGACCAACGGCTAAGCATGTATTGATTTTGAATTTGCACACTTCAGTAGAGACCATCTGGCTTCTCATTAACCACCCATATAAGGTTTACAGGGGTTGGGGCAAACACAACCCGAAGCAGTTAAGATATTTGGTTAAATCCTTATCTAGTCAAGCTTCTACAAACTTCTAGCACATCCTTGTGTAAAGGGCACTGCAAATTAGGCAGAGACGTCAAGTAAATTCCTAGAAACGCATGGAAAGCCAAACTTAACGAAGCCTTTTAATGAGAGACTTCCATTAGAGATAGTGTTCCACAACAGAAGCTACTGTACTGTTCAGTTAATAACAATGCAAATAGTCATAAACAAATGAGTAATAACCAAATAACTAGGTATGTTGCCTGGAAAGATGTAATCTACCACTATTTTTTTGGCATGCCACTTAAGAGTATATTGCAGCCCAAAGAACATAACCTTCTAAAATACTATTTAGACTCGTATAGAGAAGCATGCCGACATGAGCATATCTCACAACTAGGTTCAACGATTAAGGGATTTAGCAAGAGTTTATCTGTACTGGAGCAGTTCAGGTAGTCTCTAAAAGGCCCAGTGAGGTCGAACAAATTATTTTCCTGTGTTTTATACAGTGGGGAGAACAAGTATTTGATACACTGCCGATTTTGCAGGTTTTCCTACTTACAAAGCATGTAGAGGTCTGTAATTTTTATCATAGGTACACTTCAACTGTGAGAGACGGAATCTAAAACAAAAATCTAGAAAATCACATTGTATGATTTTTAAATAATTAATTTGCATTTTATTGCATGACATAAGTATTTGATCACCTACCAACCAGGAAGAATTCCGGCTCTCACAGACCTGTTAGTTTGTCTTTAAGAAGCCCTCCTGTTCTCCACTCATTACCTGTATTAACTGCACCTGTTTGAACTCGTTACCTGTATAAAAGACACCTGTCCACACACTCAATCAAACAGACTCCAACCTCTCCACAATGGCCAAGACCAGAGAGCTGTGTAAGGACATCAGGGATAAAATTGTAGACCTGCACAAGGCTGGGATGGGCTACAGGACAATAGGCAAGCAGCTTGGTGAGAAGGCAACAACTGTTGGCGCAATTATTAGAAAATGGAAGAAGTTCAAGATGACGGTCAATCTCCCTCGGTCTGGGGCACCATGCAAGATCTCACCTCGTGGGGCATCAATGATCATGAGGAAGGTGAGGGATCAGCCCAGAACTACACGGCAGGACCTGGTCAATGACCTGAAGAGAGCTGGGACCACAGTCTCAAAGAAAACCATTAGTAACACACTACGCCGTCATGGATTAAAATCCTGCAGCGCACGCAAGGTCCCCCTGCTCAAGCCAGCGCATGTCCAGGCCCGTCTGAAGTTTGCCAATGACCATCTGGATGATCCAGAGGAGGAATGGGAGAAGGTCATGTGGTCTGATGAGACAAAAATAGAGCTTTTTGGTCTAAACTCCACTCTCCGTGTTTGGAGGAAGAAGAAGGATGAGTACAACCCCAAGAACACCATCCCAACCGTGAAGCATGGAGGTGGAAACATCATTCTTTGGGGATGCTTTTCTGCAAAGGGGACAGGACGACTGCACCGTATTGAGGGGAGGATGGATGGGGCCATGTATCGCGAGATCTTGGCCAACAACCTCCTTCCCTCAGTAAGAGCATTGAAGATTGGTCGTGGCTGGGTCTTCCAGCATGACAACGACCCGAAACACTCAGCCAGGGCAACTAAGGAGTGGCTCCGTAAGAAGCATCTCAAGGTCCTGGAGTGGCCTAGCCAGTCTCCAGACCTGAACCCAATAGAAAATCTTTGGAGGGAGCTGAATGTCTGTATTGCCCAGCGACAGCCCTGAAACCTGAAGGATCTGGAGAAGGTCTGTATGGAGGAGTGGGCCAAAATCCCTGCTGCAGTGTGTGCAAACCTGGTCAAGAACTACAGGAAACGTATGATCTCTGTAATTGCAAACAAAGGTTTCTGTACCAAATATTAAGTTCTGCTTTTCTGATGTATCAAATACTTATGTCATGCAATAAAATGCACATTAATTACTTAAAAATCATACAATGTGATTTTCTGGATTTTTGTTTTAGATTCCGTCACTCACAGTTGAAGAGTACCTATGATAAAAATTACAGACTTCTATATGCTTTGTAAGTGGGAAAACCTGCAAAATCGGCAGTGTATCAAATACTTGTTCTCCCCACTGTATATATTTCCACACTATAAGATTGGAATAATAATGTGAAAAGGATGATAATGGCAGTTTAGTGTAAGTGCTGTTTTGGTGAGTTTTGGCCTGCCTGGTGATATATAAAGCGTCCTCCATTCCCTATTTAAGCGCATAGATGACATGTCTTTTTTCCCCTGTTTCGAGACCGGTGCATGATAATGGTCCATTCTAAATCAAAACAAATTTCACACATATTATTTATTATATGTAAATACAAGATTAAATCAAGAATAGTCAATATTAGCATATCACTTGTGAATTATATATTATCACTTGATGCTCAGCTTGTGTGCAGTTTTCTTGCGACTTTTTCAAATGATAGTTGCACATATATTTTTTTATAAGGTTTGTATCACAACTAAAGTGACCATATAACTTCTTAAAATTAAGCACATTAAAATCCGCTTTACAACCGGTGTAGAGCCATAAAAATTGTCATCATAAAAACGCACCTTTAAAATAGAGCATTACATGCATAATCACATTTGTGGTCACTTTTGAGAATGGTGTTTTCCAATTGCATTTTGGAACATTCACGCTTATAGCCTACTGCCGGGTGCCCATTGCTGCGCTTATAATGTGAAGCAATAGCCTAATAATTTATCAATATTTTAAGCTAAACATTTGGATCTGTTGCATCAGCCTCATTGCTTTTGAATATTTGTTTTTTTGTTGCTAGTGATTGTATTCATTTGGGATCTATCGCATCCTGCGACGGGAGTAGTACACAGTGTTGTACGAGATCTTCAGTTTCTTGGCAATTTCTCGCATGGAATAGCCTTCATTTTTCAGAACAAGAATAGACTGACGAGTTTCAGGAGTGATGTTTGCTGATAATGATCCTCTGTACGCCTATGTAGATATTCCAAAAAGAATCAGCCGTTTGCAGCTACAATAGTCATTTACAACGTTAACAATGTCTACACTGTATTTCTGATCAATTTTATGTTATTTTAATTGACAAAAAATGTGCATTTCTTTCAAAAACAACGTTTCAAAGTGACCTCAAACATTTGAATGGTAGTGTATATTGATCAAATTCCTTGTATATGACCATATATTCTGATACATTGAATGTTAATAATGTGAACCTATGTTATACATTGTTTACCTCCTGTTACAGGAAGTGATGTCACTGAGTACTGCCCCTATATTGGCTCCCGAGTGGCGCAGCGGTCTAAGGCACTGCATCTCAGTGCAAGAGGTGTCACTACAGTCCCTGATTCAAATCCAGGCAATCATTTTTTTGTCATCTTTATCAATGGAGTCAATAATTCGGACCTCAATGTATGTGTAACACTAATGACCTGGGTTTATACTCGGTTGGTCTTTTCCCTCGATATACAAGGTGGTCTCTTCTTTGCTTTCAATGCCTCCTCCAGTCCTATCATTTCACTCCCTATGATACTGTTTGACTCCTTGGAGGCCCCTCCTCCTTAATTCGCCCCTCCTCCTTCATTCACCCCATTCTGTCCACCACTATATATTTTCAGATCCTACTCTCTACAGAGCACACACACACTCACACACACAATTCCACATTGCTGTGTTTTCATCCCTGAAATTGAGTCACAAGAACCATGAAACATGAGAGTGCCAGTGTCTTTCAAAGCCTAGCACACATCATTACTGTTTTCGTGTCTCCATGTGTCTTTAGTTGAAAGTCTTGAATGTCAGCTGTTTGTGCGCCATAGGGCTTTGAGTCTCCGGCTCTAGAGATCCACCACGGATGCTGGAGATGAGTGACATCACATCCACTAGTGTCCTTTTCATCCTTCTCAGTGGTTTGACTCTCGGCTCATCACTGTCCCTCGATGTGGGTTGGCATTTTGATCGCTAGTCTCTGCTATGACTGTAAGTAGCATTTGTTCATGTTTTTGTGGCATGAGTGATAGTGAAGGCTGCTGAAGGGAGGACGGCTCATAATAATGGAACCGCATTGATATATTTGATACCATTCTACTCATTCCGCTCCAGCCATTACCATGAGGCTGTCCTCCCCAATTAAGGTGCCACCAACCTCCTGTGCTATGTGATAAGATGGCATGTTAGAATGACATTATATGGTTCCATGATACTCACATGATCATTTGATAGTTTACTGACTGTTCTCTTTTGGTAACGCTGCTATAGTAGATCCTATACAGATATACAGTAGCTACTATATCTGTCCTGCATGAGCCATCACTCTGAAAGGATGTTCACATAATGATCCAATGAATATCCTGAATGCTTTTGTTTCTCAACATCACATTAGATGTAATCATGTATCGGGGCTATTTGTGAGTGATGCAACGTAAACCTGTGCCGTGTTGCCAAATATGAACATGCACGTGCATATTAAAAACACTCCTTTATTCATCTTTATCCTCTTACTCTCAGGAAAATGATGAGATAAGAACTGACCTCTATCCCCGCCTCTGGGCCCAACCAATAATTCAGCCCCTCCCCCATCCTTTAACCATGCTCTTTCCACAGGCCCGGTCATTTAATGCAGAAGGACTTTGACATGGATGTGGATGAGCAGGACGAGGAGGAAAAACGCTACAAGAAGAGCAAGTGCAACAAAGATATACGTGAGGAAGAAAAAGAAGGAAGAAGAATAAGAAATGGCGGAGGCAGGATTGTTAACAGCCTGAGTTGGGCTGAGGAGCTGCAGGACATTCTCATTCCTCTGGCTGAGGCTGACTGTCATAGGAGAACAAGCAGATCATTCGACATCACTGTAAGTGCTCTCTCTCTCTCTCTCTCTCTCTCTCTCTCTCTCTCTCTCTCTCTCTCTCTCCATCTCTCTCTCTCTCTCTCTCTCTCTCTCTCTCCGTCTCTCTCCATCTCTCTCTCTCTCTTTCTCTCTCTCTCTCTCTGCGTGTGTGTGTGTGTATGTGTCGCGTGTGTGTAGAGATGTAGAGAGTCCACTGGATGGTGCTATTTATTTTTCAAACCCTTCCACTCCAACACCGAACATACCTCAGCCAGCCAGTGAAAGTGTTGAGTAAGCAAATAGCTGGAAACTGATCCATGATTTAACCAATCAGTGGTCATGTGATGAGATGAGGAAGTCGGGGACCATTACAGAGAGTTGAGACATTTCCAGCTACAGTCACTGGTTTTTAATGGCACCCTGTGGACTAAGTATTTCCTCTCTATTTCTTTCACAGCCACAGTATAATAGATTAAGGGTGGTGGAGGATGACTCAAAAGGTTCATTAGTTTAATCAGCCACAGTGAGCCACTGCTGCGTGGTGACACAGCAGCACCCTGAGAGCCGAGTGTGTGTATGTGTGTGTGTGCCTTCTCTGTGTCTTATGACTCACAACACTTGGATTGATGGACAATGTTTTTATTTTATTTAACCTTTATTTAACTACAAACATGTAGACAAACATGGCATTAGGTGAATGTTAGGTCTGCCAACATTTTGGACAATGTTTTTATTTTATTTAACCTTTATTTAACTACAAACATGTAGACAAACATGGCATTAGGTGAATGTTAGGTTTGCCAACATTTTGGTCAGCACTCATTTAACTGTTTTGCCTCCAGTGGAACAGATTATATAACAGTCTTGCTCTTTTCATAATATGAATATCATTTCAAACTGGTAAAGCAGGTTACATTTAGTCGAGTCTCTCCACTTCTCATTCACTCCCATCCTAATTCTCTATCTATCTATCTATCTATCTATCTATCTATCTATCTATCTATCTATCTATCTATCTATCTATCTATCTATCTATCTATCTATCTATCTATCTATCTATCTATCTATCTATCTATCTATCTATCTATCTATCTATCTATCTATCTATCTATCTATCTATCTATCTATCTATCTATCTATCTCAACATCTCTCCTTGGATTTCTCCCTTCGCATTTCTTCATCTTCGCATCCCTCCCTCTCGCGTGCCATCAATCGTGTTGTTCCCATGGTGGATTGGAGAGATGGGGAGATGGAGGTAGAGAAAGATGGAGAAAGAGAGAAAAAGAGAAAGATGGGAACGGAGGATACAGAGGAAGAGACAGATGGAGGAGCAGATAGGTCTGGGAAGCTGCAGCCATGCGAACAGTCACCAGGAGGAGAATAGTGGAGAGCGCCCACGTCTTTCCATCAGCTGCGCAGACTCTCCCCCTCTCCCTCCCTCCCTCCCTCCCTCCCTCCCTCCCTCCCTCCCTCCATCCATCCCCCTCCCTCCTTCTCTCCTCTCTCCTCCTTCTTCTGCGTGTAGCTGTGGTATATGAGTGGGTCTCCTGGGTCTGGCTCACTGCAGTGTATGGAAAACTAGGTCTGCTGCCTGTACAATGCGCTGAAGGATGGTGCACCAGGAGAAACGTGTTTACCAGGTGTGTGTTTGTATGGTGTGTGTGTGTGGTTGTAGTATAATGTATACCATGTATTCAAATACCGTATGTGTTAGGTTAATATAGGTATGTTAGGTGTGTGATTTTATCATGTGAGGGTGTGTCCGTGCGTAAATTTGATTGTGCGTGTATGTCCGACTACATACATTAGCCTGTAGTTTTTGCTGTGCCATCCTGTGTGTGTACATTTCTGGTGTGTATACTTTTCTAGGTGTGCATTTCTGCGTAGGTTCTGTTTCTCCTCGGTGGGCTTTTTGTACAATGTACATTGCATGAGAGTTTGTTTGAGAGTAGGTTTATGCCATGCTTTTTACTGTTCAGTAATACATATCATATACCTAAAACACAATACAGGGTGTGCTGTTTATGTTTCATATGGGCTATGTGGTGTGTGTAGATGGTGTATCTACCCAGTAGGACAGTACCTGGCTGTGTGTAGGTGGTGTATCTACCCAGTAGGACAGTACCTGGCTGTGTGTAGGTGGTGTATCTACCCAGTAGGACAGTACCTGGCTGTGTGTAGATGGTGTATCTACCCAGTAGGACAGTACCTGGCTGTGTGTAGGTGGTGTATCTACCCAGTAGGACAGTACCTGGTTGTGTGTAGGTGGTGCATCTACCCAGTAGGACAGTACCTGGCTGTGTGTAGGTGGTGTATTTACCCAGTAGGACACTACTGGCTGTGTGTAGGTGGTGTATCTACCCAGTAGGACAGTACCTGGCTGTGTGTAGATGGTGTATCTACCCAGTAGGACACTACTGGCTGTGTGTAAGTGTTGTATCTACCCAGTAGGACAGTACCTGGCTCGGTCTCCAGTGGGAGGAGACTAGAGTGGGTGGAATGTTGGTTGCTTCCTCTACAATGGGAGTGTCCATCTGTGATTTATGACGTTACATCACAGCCCATCTGTGTGTGTGTATGTGTGTGTGTGTGTTTCTGTTTGTTTCTATGTTCGTGTTTGTGCGTGTGTTGTTGTATTTCTGTGTTTACGAGTGTGTATGTGTGGTATGGGCAATGCATAATAGATTTGAGAGGAAGTATGTATTTGTTGTGATGTGTGTTGGTGTTTGTCTGTTGCAGAGTCTACGAGTGGGCAGGAGAAAATTTGGGTAGAGTCTAAATTGGTTTGTATTTACGTGCGTGTATGTGTGTGCATGCGCGTATGACACAACACACACTACTAGTGGGCCTGAGGGATGTGGGCCCAGTAATGGACTCTAAATATAACATTTTTGGTTGAAAAACTGGAAAGGAAAATCATGTTTATTGTAGCACGATGCATTTTCATTGGTTCTCTTTCTATGTGGTTGCAGGAGCAGGTCTTTGAGAAGATAGGATATGTACGTCAACCTAAAAGCAATATGACATAAACAACCTGCCCAGGATGAAATGTGCTTTGGATGTAGTGGTTAGAGAGAACAAACAGAAATAACAGGGAGAGGAGAAAAACATAATAGAATGAATAGTCAGGAAAGGAAGATGGGTCAGATCAGGTGAAGCAGGAAATAGAAGAGAGGAAAGATGAGATGAAATCAATGCGAGGTGACTGGACATTTTCTGGCCCGTCAAAATGGAATGGATTTGTCGTCCTTTGACAGGTCCAGTGAATGTGTGTTGATCATAGAGAGCCTATCAAATGACTCTAATTCCTAATTACATGGTGTTGATGGGCATTGTTGAGGACCTCACATTAGGCATCCTGTCTACTGAAGGCTATTGATGGTGACCTTGATGAGTGCTTCTTTGTCGCTCCGCCACTCACTGTTGATAACTAGGATACAATAGTGAATAGGAGGCACGTGTGTCTATTTATATGGTGTGTTTATCAAAAATACATGCGAGTTCACTTCTCTCCATCTATAAATGACCTTTGATCAATGTGGGGTGAATGTGCGGGATGTATGGAGTATTTTTATACGTTCAAGTGTGATCCTATTAGTGGTGTGTGCTATATGTGATGTGTATGCTGTATGTGTATGTGTATGGTATTTGTATGATAAGTGTATGTGTGATGCATTCATGTGTGTGTGTGTGTGTTCCTCCTGGCGGGCATAACTCTTTCCCCCTCTCTTCGCGGCTCATTGAGTCAACAGTGATTTCACCTCTAGCATGAACTCAGACTCCATTACAACGCTCCATCCATCCCTTCTTCTCCGTTCCTCCACTCATCTCTTCTCTTTGTGTGCTTGTGTGACAATACTCAAATTCAATATCCCCCTATTGCTTTGGTTTAAGCAAGATTATGCATTATTCGTTGTAATACTGAAGGAAATGTAGCGTTTTATTTAATTTGCTCACAATATTTTTATGTTGTCCGATCATCTTAGTTTGCTGTGTCTCTTAAAGATGCCAATACATGAAAATTGGGTTGTTTTTATCATCAGGGTTTTTTCTTCACGTTTATTGTGGTATTGTTGTAGTATTATATTGGAGTATTATTGGAGTATTGATCTGTTCTATATGGCTCTACCTCCACCAGGCCCAGAGGAATGACAGAGAGTCCATCAGGCAGAAGCTGGCTCTTGGCAGTTTCTATGACGACGATGAGCCAGTCATCTACAACAGCTGCAGCAAGAACGGGCTTCCCTACCGGTGGGTTTGTGTTATGGTGATAATGTGCACGCACGTGTCTTCTCGCTTGTGTTCGCTGTCTGAAATAGGTAGGGTCAAATAAACATTTTGACTTTACTATAGTGTGTGTTGTAGTATCATGAAATAAGACATTGACCATAGTTTCGGGACAGTTTCAGCTACAGCAGCAGCAGCAATATGTGACAATAGCGTCATTATACAAATATTGAGAGTCAGTTGTAAAGCACCCTTTCCACCACTAGATGGTGTGGTGCTGTTGAGCTCAGTGAGTATTTTACATATTTTCTAGTGGAAAAGAGCTAGGCACAGGTCTAGGCACACTGACCGGCTCAGATTAGCGTCTATAGGGTGAGCCTCACCCTTGAATAGAGAGCACTCACATATAAACCATGTGGGATAGGTGAATATTCCATCTAGCCAAGAGGCAAGCAGGGTGGAATTACTACCATATTACACTGAACAAAAATATAAATGCAACATGCAACAATTTCAACAATTTTACTGAGTTACAGTTAATTTCACATTACTGGGAATACAGATATGCATCTGTTGGTCACATATATCTTTAAAACAAAAAGTAGGGGTGTGGATCAGAAAACCAGTCAGTATCTGGTGTGCCCACCATTTGCTTCATGCAGTGCGACACATCTCCTTTGCGTAGTGTTGATCAGGCTGTTGATTGTGGCCTGTAGAATGTTGTCCCACTCCTCTTCAATGGCAGTGCGAATATGCTGGATATTGGCGGGAACTGGTGCACGCTGTTGTACACATCATTCCATTGCACCCCCATACGTTATCATGCTGAAACATGAGGTGATGATGGCAGATGAATAGCATGACAGTGGGCCTCAGGATCTCGTCCACGGTATCTCTGTGCATTCAAATTGCCATCGATAAATTGCAATTGTGCCGCCCATACCATAACCCGACTGCCACCATGGGGCACTCTGTTCACAATGTTGACATCAGCAAACCGCTTGCCCACACGACGCCATACACACGGTCTGCCATCTGCAAACCTGGATTCATCCATGAAGAGCACACTTCTCCAGCATGCCAGTGGCCATCGAAGGTGAGCATTTGCCCACTGAAGTCGGTTACGACACTGAACTGCAGTCAGGTCAAGACCCTGGTGAGGACGACGAGCATGCAGATGAGCTTCTCTTGATGGTTTCTGACTGTTTGTGAAGAAATTATTTGGTTGTGCAAACCCACAGTTTCATCAGCTGTCCGGGTGGCTGGTCTCAGACGGTCCTGCAGGTGACGAAGCCAGAGGTGGAGGTCTTGGGCTACACGTGGTCTGCGGTTGTGAGGCCGGTTGGACGCACTGCCAAATTCTCTAAAACAATGTTGGAGGCGGCTTATGGTAGAGAAATTAACATTAAATTATCTGACAACAGCTCTGGTGGACATTCCTGCAGTCAGAATACCAATTGCACGCTCCCTCAACTTGAGACATCTGTGGCGTTGTGTTGTGTGACAAAACTGCACATTTTAGAGTGGCCTTTTATTGTCCCCAGCACAAGGTATACCTGTCAAATCAAATAAGAAAAGGTTTTATTGGTCACATACACGTGTTTATCAGGTGTTTATCAGATGTTATTGCGGGTGTTTCAAAATGCTTGTGTTTCTAGCTCCAACAGTGCAGTAATGTCTAACAAGTAATATCTAACAAATTCACAACAATACACACAATACACACTAATCTCAAGTAAATGATTACACTGTTTAATCAGCTTCTTGGTATGCCACACCTGTCAGGTGGATGGATTATCTTGGCTAAGAAGAAATGCTCACATACTGGCCTGTAAACCAAATTGTGCACCGAATTTGAGAGAAATACGCTTCTTGCGAGTATGGAACATTTCTGGGACCTTTTATTTCAGCTCATGAAACATGGGACCAGCACTTTACATGTTGCGTTGATATTTTTCGTCAGTGTATCTATACCTGTCTTACCCACTTCGATCTCCATATGAGTAACACAAGGGCTTCATTCTTCAGTGCAAGACAATAGTCACTTACTGAAAACTATCTATCTATCTATCTATCTATCTATCTATCTATCTATCTATCTATCTATCTATCTATCTATCTATCTATCTATCTATCTATCTATCTATCTATCTATCTATCTATCTATCTATCTATCTATCTATCTATCTATCTATCTATCTATCTATCTATCTATCTATATGAAGCTACAGATCTAAGATCCGTAAAGGACAGTGAAATGAAGCCCAGATCTAAGATCTGTAAAGGACAGTGAACTGAAGTCCCAGATCTAAGATGCGTAAAGGACAGTGAAATGAAGCCCCAGATCTAAGATCTGTAAAGGACAGTGAAATGAAGCCCAGATCTAAGATCTGTAAAGGACAGTGAAATGAAGCCCCAGATCTAAGATCTGTAAAGGACAGTGAAATGAAGCCCCAAATCTAAGCTCCGTAAAGGACAGTGAAATGAAGCCCCAGATCTAAGATCTGTAAAGGACAGTGAAATGAAGCCCCAGATCTAAGATCCGTAAAGGACAGTGAAATGAAGCCCCAGATCTAAGATCCGTAAAGGACAGTGAAATGAAGCCCCAGATCTAAGATCTGTAAATGACAGTGAAATGAAGCCCAGATCTAAGATCTGTAAAGGACAGTGAAATGAAGCCCCAGATCTAAAATCCGTAAAGGACAGTGAAATGAAGCCCCAGATCTAAGATCCGTAAAGGACAGTGAAATGAAGCCAGGATGTTTTCCCCTCCCCCTGCATTTGCTCAGTTGAATTCCATATTGACCACTGGCCGCTATCCTTAGGGGCTTTGTGTAGATCTAAAAGGATTGGAAAAGGGAAAGCAATATGGTAAAAATTCGACCTAATGTATATGTCAGTGGTCCACCTTGAGAATATTACCATACCTACTCAATAATTTCCTATCTACAGGAAATGCCTAAGGGTATAGAGTTATATGGGTATAGTAAGGGTATAGAGTTATATGGGTATAGTAAGGGTATAGAGTTATATGGGTATAGTAAGGGTATAGAGTTATATGGGTATAGTAAGGGTATAGAGTTATATGGGTATAGTAAGGGTATAGAGTTATATGAGTATAGTAAGGGTATAGAGTTATATGGGTATCGTAAGGGTATAGAGTTATATGGGTATCGTAAGGGTATAGAGTTATATGGGTATAGTAAGGGTATAGAGTTATATGGGTATAGTAAGGGTATGGAGTTATATGGGTATCGTAAGGGTATAGAGTTATATGGGTATCGTAAGGGTATAGAGTTATATGGGTATAGTAAGGGTATAGAGTTATATGGGTATCGTAAGGGTATAGAGTTATATGGGTATCTCTCTCTCTCTCTCAGGCCTCAGAGTGGTGTGAACCTGCAGGTGTGTTTTGTGAATGACAGCAGCAGTGACAAGGACAGTGATGCAGAGGACAGCAAGACAGAGACCAGCCTGGATACGCCGCTGTCACCCGTGGTACACGCTATAGATGTAAATGTGTGTGTGTGTGAGTTTGTGTGTGTTCTCCACATTCATTCACACAAGTTATATATTTGAACCTGACTTAACAGGAGGAAAAGAAGCAGATTGACTGTGGAATGTGTGTGTGAGCATACACTTACACCAATGTGTTTGTGTGGATGATGACTTAGAAGTATGTATAGGTGACGTGTGTGATCATACATTATCGTCTATGATTCTGTATAATGACTCTGTGTGTTTATCTAGAGTAAGCAGAGTTCGTCGCTGTCGGACCGGGACACAGGTGAGGAAGACTCAGACCCCCTGGAGGACTGTGGCTTCTGGCAGGTGCAGCGGCGGCTCCAGGAGGAGGCCCGGGTGGCGCTGGCGTTGGCTCGCCCCATGGCCCGCATGCAGGTGGAGGTAGAGAGACAGATCCAGCTCCACCGCCGCTCGCCCGTCGCCGACCTGGTCAGTGTGTGTGTTGTAGACCCGTCATTTCTGATAAGTTGACTTGGCTGGAGAGACAGGAGACTTGAGGCCATGGTGTGATTGAAGTAGCAAATTTAATACAGAATTATTCTGGGTACAAGCATTACAATTACAAGTTGTGAGAGCAAGTTACATCTTAGATGCAAGGGCATAGTACAAAATGAATAGCATGGCATTTCCAAAATGAATAGCATGGCATTTCCGTTTATAGTTTGGTATCAAAAGCAGTGGATAAAAAGCCTTAATGGCAAAGACGCTAATTATTATTGCATAGATTGCATAGTCATTCTGAATTACGTATACATGCAGCAGTACAGACGTTGGTTAATATGAAACTCCCACATGAAAAAATACTACAGTTTACTATAGAATATTATAGTATACTGTAAACCCCAATGTGCTGTCATTACTCACAACTTTTGAGAAACCTGTTACACTTAATATATCTGACTACAGTTACTTAAAGTGATTTTGTAGTCATTACTAAAACCAATAGTCACTCTGTAGGGGGTCCAGATTTGAGTTGTATCAGCTTGAAATGTTTTAGTAACGCTCCCACTAAGCCACGCCTCCAAAATAATTTCCCAATTAAACTCTTTATGACATTACATTACGTATCTCATAAGGACTTATTTTGAGGCCTAGCTTTACAATATTCAGTGGCCTATAACTCATGGTTTACAGGCCACATAAGAAAACTTTAGAAATTGACTAGAATTTTACAACCCTACCTGCAAGTCACATTATGATTGCTTGCAAAGTGATGTGAAGTTCCTATTGGGATCCATTTTTATTCACCCGCAACCTGCATTCATAATGACTGCAAGGGTTAGAAACAGTGTGTGGAGACTACCTAAGCCATTTAAACTGGAACAACCATATCAGTAATGGGTGTAGCATAAGATGAATCAATCAATTGCCCAATGTACATGGAAAAACCCAGATATTAAAAACAATTCCAAAAAATAAACTTGCAGTTATTCATGTTGGGACAAAGTTATTTATTTTCATAACTTAAAAAAATAGAGTTGATGTGACTTCATATTAGTATTTGAGTTAAAAATAAAGCGTGTTCTGTAGTAAACTGTAGTATACTATACTCTGCACGGTAGTATCTCTCGATCTTGTGTAGTACTTACTATAGAATTGTGTCGTTTACTGTAGAATACTATACTACACACTGTAGTATTCTTTGATTATTTGTTGTATATAATTTTTTGTTTACTGTAGAATACTATAGTATATACAGCAATATTAATGCGCAAAAAAACGATATCCGCAAAAATACTGCAGTTTCTTTAAACTATAGTAATAATACAGGTTTTCATTTGCATATACCCCACCCATTCCCATCTCCCATTTCCCAATTCGCCATTAGTGAGAAACCTACATGCCAAGTATAGACCATATTGTGTTCCCTACAGGTTTTAGAATCCAGTCCTACCTACAGGTTTTGGAACATTTTATATTTTAGTATTGTCCAGTAGGTTTCCTCAAGGAGAAAGGCCCTGCTTCTATGTCAAGGATAATAAAACAAAAAACACTATAGTACATTTTACAGTATACTTCAGTAATGTCCACAAAAACACTACAGTAGATACTACCATATACTACAGTCATGTCCGCAAAAATATTGCGCAAAACACTACTGTGAATACTATAGTTGGAAGTTTACATACACTTAGGTTGAAGTCATTAAAACTAATTCTTCAACCACTCCACAGATTTCATGTTAACAAACTATAGTTTTGGAAAGTGGGTTAGGACATCTACTTTGTGCATGACACAAGTAATTCTTCCAACAATTGTTTACAGACAGATTATTTCACTTATAATTCACTATATCACAATTCCCGTGGGTCAGAAGTTTCCATACACTAAGTTGACTGTGCTATTAAACAGCTTGGAAATTTTCCGAAAATGATGTCATGGCTTTAGAAGCTTCTGATAGGTTAATTGATAATTTGAGTCAATTGGAGGTGTACCTGTGGATGTATTTCAAGGCCTACCTTCAAACTCAGTGTCTCTTTGCTCGATATCATGGGAAAATCTAAAGAAATCAGCCAAGACCTCAGTAAAACATTGTAGACCTCCACAAGTCTGGTTCATCCTTGGGAGCAATTTCCAAACGCCTGAAGGTACCACGTTCAGCTGTACAAACAATAGTACGCAAGTATAAACACCATGGGACCACTCAGGAAGGAGACGGGTTTTGTCTCCTAGAGATGAACGTACTTTGGTGCGAAAAGTGTAAATCAATCCCAGAACAACAGCAAAGGACCTTGTGAAGATGCTGGAGGAAACAGGTACAAAAGTATCTATATCCACAGTAAAATGAGTCCTATATCGACATAACCTGAAAGGCCACTCAGCAAGGAAGAAGTCACTGCTCCAAATAAACTTTGATTTGATTTGATTTGGCAACTTATGTAACGTGTAATCAACGTGCAAAATATAAAAAAGTAATCAACCAGTACTGTTTTCACCTAATTTCAACCAGCGTTGTTAACATTGAAATTAGGATAAACCTTCAACGTAAATTCATTGATTTAACCTGACTAACATGTTGTTAAATCCATCTAATATCAACATGATAATCAGAACTATTTATACGTTAAAATTGTGTTGAAAATGACACAGAAAACATAAAAATATTTTTCATCCTATATGCAATATATAGGATTGGTGGTTGAAATATACTGTATAATCCTATGAATATACACTATATATACAAAAGTAAGTGGACACCCCTTCAAATGAGTGGATTCGGCTACTTAAGCCACCCTCGTTGCTGACAGGTGTATAAAATCAAGCACACAGCCATGCAATCTCTATAGACAAACATTGGCAGTAGAATGGCCTTACTGAAGAGCTCAATGACTTTCAACATTGTATCCTAGCCCAACAAGTCAGTCCGTCAAACTTCTTCCCTGCTAGAGCTGCCCAGGTCAACTGTAAGTGCTGTTATTGTGAAGTAGAAATGTCTAGGAGCAACAACGGCTCAGCCGCGAAGTGGTAGGACATACAAGGTCACAGAATGGGACCGAGTGCTGAAGCATGTAGCGCGTAAAAATCATCTGTCCTCAGTTGCAACACTCACTACCGAGTTCCAAACTGCCTCAGGAAGCAACGTCAGCACAAGAACTGTTCGTCGGGAGCTTCATGAAATAGGTTTCTGTGGCCGATCAGTCGCACACAAGCCTAAGATCACCATGCGCAATGCCAAATGTCGGCTGAGTGGTGTAAAGCTCACCGCCATTGGACTCTGGAGCAGTGGAAACGCATTCTCTGGAGTGATTAATCACGCTTCACCATCTGGCAGTCCAGCGAAAGAATCTGGGTTTGGCGGATGTCAGGAGAACGCTACTTGCCCGAATGCATAGTGCCAACTGTAAAATTTGGTGGAGAAGGAATAATGGTCTGGGGCTGTTTTTCATGGTTCTGGCTAGGCCCCTTAGTTCCAGTGAAGGGAAATCTTAACGCTACAGCAAACAATGACATTCTAGACGATTCTGTGCTTCCAACTTTGTGGCATCAATCAGTGTGTGCCTAGTGGGTTGCATCTAATCACCCTAAACCCAAAGGCTCAAATACACAATCTATAGTTGACTTAATTCTCTCTTCAACATTAGATAAACATGACTGTGCTGACTAATGACTAATGTGTCCCTGTGTCTCTCTGTGTGCAGCTGCCCCACCTGCCCCACATCAGTGAGGGTCTGATGAAGAGGAGTCTGAGGAGGGGAGACATGAGGGACATGAGCCTGGGCCAGCTCCAGGTCATCACCAACGATCTGCACTCACAGATACAGAGTGAGTACACACAGGCACACACGTATCCACACAAACACTACACACACACTCCAACAAACACACAGGCAAGCACGTACAGCACCAGTCAAAAGTTTGGACACCTACTCAAGGGTTTTTCTTCATTTGTACTATTTTCTACATTGTAGAATAATAGTGAAGACATCAAAGCTATGAAATAACACATATGGAATCATGTAGTAACCAAAATATATTTAATATTTTAGATTCTTCAAAGTAGCAAAACAGATGGGATGGCGTATTGCTGCAGAATGCTGTGGTAGCCATGCTGGTTAAGTGTGCCTTGAATTCTAAATAAATCACAGACAGTGTCACCAGCAAAGCAACCCCACACCATCACACCTCCTCCTCCATGCTTCACAGTGAGAACCACACATGCAGAGATCATCCGTTCACCTACTCTGCGTCTCACAAAGACATGGCGGTTGGAACCAAAAATCTCAAATTTGTACTCATCAGACCAAAGGACAGATTTACACCGGTCTAATGTCAATTGCTCGTGTTTGTTGGCCCAAGCCAGTCTCTTCTTCTTATTCGTGTCCTTTAGTGGTGGTTTCTTAGCAGCAATTTGGCCATGAAGGCCTGATTCACGCAGTCTCCTCTGAACAGTTGATGTTGAGATGTGTCTGGTACTTGAACTCTGTGAAGCATTTATTTGGGCTGCAATTTCTGAGGCTGATAACTTTAATGACCTTATCCTGTGCAGCAGAGGTAACTCTGGGTCTTCCTTTCCTGTGGCGGTTCTCATGAGAGCCAGTTTCATCATAGCGCTTGATAGTTTTTCTCGACTGCACAAAGATCTTGACATTTTCCGTATTGACTGACCTTCATGTCTTAACGTAATGATGGACTGTTATTTCTCTCTTCTTATTTGAGCTGTTCTTGCCATAATATGGACTTGGTCTTTTACCAAGTCCATATAGGGCTACCTTGTCACAACACAACTGATTGGCTCAAACGCATTAAGAAGGAAAGAAATGAACTTTTAACAAGGCACACCTGTTAATTGAAATGCATTCCAGGTGACTACCTCATGAAGCTGGTTGAGAGATTGCCAAGAGTGTGCAAAGTTGTCATCAAGGCAAAGGGTGGCTAATTTGAAGAACCTCATGTCTTCACTATTATAGAAAATAGTACAAATAAAAACCCTGGAATGAGTAGGTGTGTCCAAACTGACTGGTACACAAACACTACACACACACGCCAACAAACACACAAACACACGTATGCACACAAACACTAGACACACATACTTACATACACACACAATCTGCCTTCATCACCTCCATCATAACTCTTGTTCTGGTGCTATGAGGATGTTGAGAACAAAAATGTATGACGTTGCAGGCCTGAATGAGGAGCTGGTGCAGCTGTTACTGATGAGAGATGAGCTCCATGTGGAGCAGGATGCTATGCTGGTGGACGTAGAGGACCTGACCAGGTGAGATCCCTTTCATACACAGTACTATGACCATAGAAGCACACACACACATGTATTAATACACACACACACACACACCAACACCACTAACACAAATACCAATAGGCCTCTGTTAGTTCTGGAGGTCAAATGCCATGGATCGTCTCAGTTTCAAAATACACTCTTCTGAAAACGTACTTGAGTTACTATTGTATAATAAAAAAGTATCTAATTATGATTTTTCATGCATTCTTTAATGTAACTGTTATTTGTGGTTCTTTCTTGTCACAGGCATGCTCAGAGCCAGCAGAGACACCTGACAGAGAAAACCCTCTCCAAATAAAACCTCTGCCACCTGTCACCCACGTCACATGACAACCACAACCACCACAGAGCAGTGGTCAAAAACCCTGGCCCTGGAGACCAATAAGGTGTGCACGCTTTTGCTCCAACCCAGCACTTTCACAGCTGATTCAACTAATCAATATCTTTGATGCTTCGTTGAATCAGGTATGTTAGTACCAGGCTGGACCAAGCCTGGACATGCTTTAGCTCATCAGGGTTGGGGTCCACTGCTAGAGGACCCCAGCCACCCAGGAGTCATACAGGGCCCTGAGTTTTAAGTGGTCAGGCAAAACTCTGGGCCCCAGTCATAAACCATGTGTCGTTGTGACAGTTTGATCACTGAAGATGACTAGAGTTCTGTTTGTTGCCCCGCTCAGCCAATCGTGAGCTTTGTAGAATACTCAACACACTGCATAGCTATGTATCTATTGAACACATAGTTGTTTGTGCTGTTGCTAAGGAATGAGCTCCTTGGCTTCCCAGTGTAAAAACCTTGCGGCAACTGCACAGATCTTGTATGAATCATTTAGACACACGTGGATGTAGTACAGCTGTTGTTGCATAATTCTACCTGCTTTAACATGCTGATGTTTTGAAGATTTACTGGTTGACCCTTGATTTTGCCAAATTTACAGACAGATTGCATTGACCTTATTTTTGGTCTGCACTATAGGTGAAATGAAATCTAAGTGTCCTTTTAGTGTTCTTTGTGGCAGGGTTTAAATAACTAATAAATAACTAATATTACTTGACACCCATGTTCCAAATATTAACATTGGTTTAGCCCGATATTTTTAGGATTCCCCCAAAAGTCAATTTGTAATTCAATCCCTGCTTTGTGACCCTAATGTTAGTCCACAGTAAAACATTCAAAAATATATATTTTAAGACAAAATATTATTGACAAAGTAATATCCCAATGATTAAAAACTAAAGATGTCTGAGCTGACTGATCTTGACACTTGTAAAGCGATAGGTGGTCGGTCTGGGCAAAATAAAACAAAATTCTGAGCTGGAAGGAGATGTGGATGCCTTGTTGCCTGGTTGTAGATGATGGTCATCGGTGTTCACTATGATTGGTCCATCTTCCGCATTTGGAGAATGTCATTTTCTAGCAGATCTTCATCATTTTTTTCTCCGTCAGAGTATACTCAACTCATTCAAAAGTATTCTGCCGCATTCAGAAATCATATAACGTTTTGTGTACAGAGATGATAATTATAAATAAATGTTTTAAGTGTTTAAGTGTCTTTATTAGTTCATTGGTTGTGGTCAGTTGTGGTAGCTATATGAACCAGATCTAACTGTCAGCAGATGAGACAGGAACAGTTTCAATTAATTAATAAATGGTACAGAAGGATGCTTGAGGGACCAAAGAAGGCTAAATAAGCCTTCATGTGCCTCATAAATAAAACACATAAAACATATAAACACAACGGTGAAGCATGGTGGTGGCAGCATCATGCTGTGGGGATGTTCTTCAGTGGCAGGGACTGAGAGACTAGTCAGTATGAACGGAGCAAAGTACAGAGATATCATTGATGAAAACCTGCTCTAGAGCGCTCCGGACCTTTGAGGATTTGAAACTGATTGAACATCTCTGGAGAGACCTGAAAATAGCTGTGCAGCAATGTTCCCCATCCAACCTGACAGAGCTTGAGAGAATCTGTAGAGAAGAATGGGAGAAAATCCAGAAATACAGGAGTGCCAAGCTTGTAGCGTCATATGCAAGAAGACTCAAGGCTGTTATCGCTGCCAAAGGTGCTTGAACAAAGTACAGGGTCTGAATACTTATGTAAGTGTGATATTTACGTTTTTTGGAGGGGACCGGACCAAATCTGAACCAATTATAGACATCTATGTTTGGGCCAAATATAGGCCAGTAAGGACTGGACAACCTTATTTGTTGACATTGAAATCAAGGCTGGTCCAGACCGGACCAAATCTGAACCAAACATAGATGGGTTTCCATGGCCGAGCAGCCGCACACAAGCCTAAGATCACCATGCGCAATGCCAAGCGTCAGCTGGATTGTTGTAAAGATCACCGCCACTGCACTTGCAACTTTGTGGCAACAGTTTAGGGAAGGCTCTTTCCTGTTTCAGCATGACAATGCCCCTGTGCACAAAGCAAGGTCCATTCAGAAATGGTTTGTCAAGATCGGTGTGAAAGAACTTGACTGGCTTGCACAGAGCCCTGACCTCAACCCCATTGAACATCTTTGGGATGAATTGGAACACCAACTGCAAGCCAGGCATAATCGGCCCGACCTCACTAATGCTCTTGTGGCTGAATGAAAGCAAGTCCCTGCAGGAATGTTCCAACATCTAGTGGAAAGCCTTCCCAGAAGAGGTGAGGCTGTTATATTAGCAAAGGGGGGACCAACTCCATATTGATTCCCATGATTTTTAAATGGGTTGTTTGACGTGCAGGTGTCCACATACTCTTGATTCTATGTTTAGCGGAGATCTTCGGTGTATAAAGTGACGCAGTAGGGAAACATAACTGTTAACTGTTCTACGAGTGGTCAGTAGTCTGTAAATAACAAGCTTTTTCAAGTGCAACTTTAGTAACGATGGTTTTGAGAAACATCTTGGAGATTTAACTATGCTTGAAGGTTCTAACAATTAACTTTTCCTTAAGATGCTTTTGAGAAACCAGACCAAGCCTCATAGGTAGAGAACCGTCCTCGTAAAGTGCCACGAAGACTAGCTTAAAGTCTTGCTGAAAGCTGAGCTGTTTGACATGGGCATTCTTGTGGAAGACAGCGATGAAATTCAATGGGCAGCAAAGGTGCTGAAGATTCTTGCGGTGCAGTTCAAACACACTGGAAGAGGCAGGACTCACCAACTTTACCCGCTTGACCGCATTTCGAACCAAACGCTCAGTAAGCTTTTTGATAAATTTTCTAAAGAATGACTGTACTAGCAGCATTTGTCCCGCGTCAGAAGCCACATCCATAATCGGCAGATGGTTCCGATTGGAGAATCACTGTTTGCATCGCCAAGCAGTGAACAACAAACGTTTAAATCCAGTTTTTAGATGCTACCCCCTTCCCCAAATCAAAATCTAATATGGATGCCAATGTTTTGTTTTGACTTTGCACATGTTTTCCCTTGTGTTTGTGATATTACAACAACAAAAAAGTTACTGAAAACAACAAGCACTGTTTTTTCCCCTCTGACATCATTGCACACGCGATAGAGCACAATATGTACTGCATATTTTACCATGCTGCTCGACGCTCCTAAGTTCTGCAACAAGAACAACGGTGGTAGGGCGGCAGTGGCTTTAAGTGGCAGTGGACTTCCATTGAAATGCATGACCTATCGCTTGCTAAAGCACCTACTGGTTGATTCAGCTTGCCATAATTTCCATGTTTCCAATGTTTGGGTATTGGTTCACAGCTGTGGTTGAGTTATGAACTGCAGTAAGCAGTAAGCCTAGTAGGAAAATTCCTTTCCTTAATCACCCATATTTCCCGTTTTGCACAATTAGTTGCCTCACTGATGCCCAGCTGACATGCTCTAGGTACATGCCCAGGGTCCAGGATGACAAGCTGCACATTGCGCTGGACACCCTTAGATGGTTATCTATTCTATTCTATTCTTTCTCTGACATCAATAATCTTCTCCTTCAGAAGGGTTCCTCGTGTCCATCTCTCCAGCTGGCTCTGCCTCGTATCATGCTTACAATCCACCTCCCTGAATGTTGCCCGTTTCCTGCTTATATAGGGAGGTAGGCAATCAGTAGGGACAACAGGTGTTGTTAATTTGCCTTCATTACAGCGTCTACGATACCCGTCCTGGACAGTAGGTGTCTCCCTAGAACATGGAGTACAGGTAGGTTACTCAGGCACACATGCCGATCCACCACACTATATTTTCGACCTAGACCCATGCCAGGAAGTAAAAGCAGGAAGTGTGCCCTTCAATCTGTGCTGTGATTTGTTAAGTCAATTCAACCATGGAGATTATTGCATCACAATACCACAGATAGAACAAGAAGCCAGATGTTTCACTGGATGTATAAATCTGAAGCATCTGGTTGGCATTTCCACTCACCACCAAATATGGTGATGAGAGGAAACCCAGTGGCCGGTAGTGGGAAAAGATGGAGTGAGATGGATTTTGGGCGACATTCTGCTAATTTTCTCATCAATTAAACATTTAATCTCAATAGTTTTCTGTTCCCAAAATTAGAATCTATTACAAACAGAGTGGACAAAGTTTTGTAGACTTTACCCATTGACTACGTTTTTACAAATTGCGTTGTTTAGAAAGAGCGCAAGGGTGAATTGAGTTATTGCACATGCAAATACATGCTAGAACGTGCCAATAGGATGTCGCTATCTCGTGCTTGGCTCTGCCCACCTCCTTGCTTGTTCTGCCCACTATGATTAATTTGGAAACGACAGGCAGTGTTCTATCTTGAGTTAGGTATAAACATCTTATAAACAGCTTGCAGCCATTGCCAGTGTACCCATGAGTTTACCTGTCAAATTGCCAGGGTTAGAGCTTCTAAGCTCATTCTATGTGAAATGTGGACTCAAATTTTGGGGTTGAGAGAACATCTGCTCTGTTCCTTTGCAAAATCTTCTCAACAAAAAGATGTGCAAGCCTTGCCATGAAATTATGTATGGCAGAACGGTAATTCGTAGGTAGAATAATTGGTATGATTTTTCTTAAAGAGGCAATCTGCGATTGCTGCATCCATTTTTGGACAGAGAACGGACAATCTGACAAGGCTCTAAATTTACTAACGCCTAGTGCGCACTCGGAGCGCACTCTGAAACTCCAGATTGAATTTACAAACACACCCTGTATAGCTTCAAAACATTGTTAAAACTATCTCATGGATGGTCAGCCTTGCATTCATAGCCATGTCTATGAATTTGAGAGTGGTTATGTTTCTACAACCCCATCCCTAAGATGTTTACCCAAAAATGTGGTGGGGTGGCCACTTTGTTTGAACTGCAGAATTCCTGAACTGCAGAATGGCGGCACAGCTATTTTCAGATCTCTCCAGAAATGCTTGATCAGGTTCAAGTCCAGGCTCTGGCTGGGCCACTCAAGGACATTCAGAAACTTGTCCCGAATCCACTCCTGCATTGTTTTGTGCTCCCGTTGGAAAGTGAATCTTCGACCCAGTCTGATGTCCTCAGCGCTCTGGAGCAGGTTTTCATCAAGGATCTCTCTTTACGCCGTTAATCTTTGCCTCAATCCTGAATAGTCTCCCAGTCCCTGCCACTGAAAAACCCACAGCTCTCTTAGTATTTTATATGCAGGACCACTTCTGACTTACAGAAGTGCCTGCATACATTTTCTTTGTACCAGTTCCCTGTGGGAATCAAACCTACAACCTTGGTGTTTCAAGTGCCATTCTCTACCAACTGAACCACACAGGTCTAGTCATATCAGGGATCGTTTAGCTATTTGATTTGGAATTCTAGGACCCCTGTATGTATAAAACTGCTTTTAGCCCATAGAAACACATTGATAGATAGATAGATAGATAGATAGATAGGTACTTTATTGCTCCCCCGGGGGGGAAATTTCATTGTCAAGCAGCTACAACAAAACACAGGGCAGGTGCAAAATGCCACAACGAAAAGTACACAAAAGACAGATACACGGTACATGATACATAGAGCGGCAGTATGAAAAAGTATAGAAATACAAGATATCTGGAGTGCAAAAAAAAAAAAAAAAAAAAAAAAAAAAAAAGCTATAAAAGGACATTGCATAGTATGAGTGGTTGGCTGAATATGTACACTATACATTGGTGGATGTTGGATGGTTAACTATACTATACAGGTCGATGGCAGAGAAATACTTCAGTAGCTAAAAATGCGTATGATATGAGCGAGGGTAATAATAGTTTACTTAATAGACAGACTGGGTAAATTAACAGGTAAGTGAAAATTTTGCATGGTTAAATTAGTTAAATTAGCTGTACAGTTAGGTATACAGTTATATTTACAGATAAGTGAATACTTGCATGTTTACACAAACTGTACAGGTAAATGACAGGAAGAGATACTTTAATAGCTAAATGTGTGTATGATATCATTTGGGGTAATAATAGTAATTCCCTTAAAATACAGTCCTTAGTGCGCAGGGTTACCCCTAAAGTACCCCCTCATGTACATTTTACCAGAAAGCCTATGGTCTCATGTCTTCTCAAGTACCCCCTGTGGAAGGGCCGAGTAAACCATCAGGCAGGCAATATACCTTACACTATAGTTACACATCAACCAATGCAGAACAGTTGCAAATATGTTTAGATGAAAGAAAGAAAGAAAGAAAGAAAGAAAGAAAGAAAGAAAGAAAGAAAGAAAGAAAGAAAGAAAGAAAGAAAGAAAGAAAGAAAGACGGATGTGTGTGTGTCTCCCGACCTAGGCATCCTATCTCTTCAGTTTTACTATGGGCATGATAGCGTTGTTTGAGATGAGAAGCCTGTAGTCATTGCTGTAATGTTCTCATCCACATGATTGCGGCACTATTATGAAGTCCATTCCACATGTTTTAATATAGTTGATAGGGCCTACATGAATTGCACTTAAATATGTTTTCAGTGAATATGCCTATCAACATACAGGGTCAAATGAAACTTGCTAATGCTGGACAACACATGTGAAAGAACATTTGAATGTGCGCAAAGAACAATATGCACAATGAATCGACAAACGCGACTTCAGAGTGGGGGCACCTGATTAGGCTGTGCATCCATGCATTTTCATCCCCAAAAATTCGATTTGATTAATTTCTGATAAAGAAAAAAACGTTTGGTGTAAAACCTTAGGACAATGGATGATAATAATCGACCCCAAAGTGCAATTTGTCTATTAAATTTCAGATGTAGGCCTATATATTATAATTTTCCACTAAGTATAGTTTGGATGTAGGCTAGTGAACTACTTTTTCAAAGTAACTTAAGTTAAGTAAACTGTATTTTTCTTCAGGGCATAGCTTTATTGTAGCTTAACTTCTTTCAGTGTTAGGTAATTGGTAGCTTGTTAAACTATATTTTCCGAGTGGCTTCCAGAACACTGTCCTTTCCTGGCTGGTCAGTGCAAGGTGGTGGGTTCAAGTACATACCCCTGAAACGTCTCTCAATCACTGAACTTCTGTCCCCTTGAGAGACACCCCGCTCAAATACGTGGCGGCTATTAAGCAGCTCCACGATTGCGCGGAAGCACTACATGCACCCTACTAGAGAATGCTAGACTTTCTCACGAAGAGAGACCGATTTAAAACAAAAAATGTCAATCTCTTTCAGGATCTTGTACATTTCTCACTCGGCTTCATCCGATCGCCACCCGTCGGGTCATCCATTACATACCCGTGTCCCGTCGGCTGTAGTGCCGTGAGTGGGGGTCGCATCCTCCTCTCCTGAACCCCGGCGTATTGAGAGACGTCTAGCCTCTTCACCGTCTCATTGGACCGGATAGCAGGAGCAGGTGTGGATTGAATTGCGTTTCTCGGGCGCCCGCGCACTAAAGCGACAGAAAAGCACCCGCGCACTAAAGCGACAGAAAAGCACCCGCGCCTCCACTACGGGGAGCTTGGAACCGCGCTGACCTATATTTCAAAACTAAGCTCAAGTGCAGCTCAAAAACAGATTTGAGTCAACTCTCGAAGAACCAAAGCTCAGCTAGAGACCCTGATTGCAAACACCCAACAAATGTCCTGTATTTAGTCAGTTGGTGGCTGCTAGTTGCGCAAACTTGATCGGTTGGCCCAAGGACTGAATTATTCTTATAGTCTCAGAACCTATTTATGAGGTTAGCTTTCCTGTAGGGAGGCGTTAAGTACGGGAGACCGGGGATGGGTGTAACACTTTTAGCATTTTAATTTCTCAGAGATTTTTTTAGCTTCTACATTCAGAATGTGAAACAAGCAAATTACATCTGTCTGCTACAAATTGTTGTAGATATTATCTCTCTAAATTAAATAGACAAGGTCCGACTTTGCCTCAAAATACATCAAATTAAATACATTTTACCCCACCTACTGGGTCAGTTGCAACAGGGCTTGGGGTGAAATGTAACTTTGGGGGAAAAAAAACATAAATCATAACATGCAATTAAATATTGAAAGCCTTTATTGAGAACATGAGAACAACATTGCCATGTTTAACATTTTATGTGGCAGAAATAATAATACAAATCATAAAATGTTTATTATTCTATGCTCCATTAATTGGCCCTTCTCAACTAAACAACATCTAAACTGAACAACTGAATGTTTGTTGTGTGTGTGTGTGGTATGACAGTGGCATGGTAGTCCTAAAGTACAGGTTTGGTGGGCCCATAATTTGCATTCCAGACCACTTTAGGCTTGTTACAACTAACCCTGACCCTTGAAGCCATTAGCTAGATCCAATTTTAGCTACATGTTAAAACTTTAGCATTGCTAACTTACATAAAATATACAGTATCTACACACACTGGTTATAAACATGACATGAGTTTGGGGAATCTAACTACAACGTAGGTGTTAACTTACAAACACACATTTTGTAAAAAAATCTAAAAAATATTCTTACCTCAAAATCAGATTTTTGTAAATATAATCTGCTAAAATCACAGGTTTTTATTTTTTTATTTACCTTTATTTAACTAGGCAAGTCAGTTAAGAACAAATTCTTATTTACAATGACGGCCTACCCCAGCCAAACCTGGACGACGCTGGGCCAATTGTGCGCCGCCCTATGGACCTTCCAATCACGGCCGGATGTGATACAGCCTGAGCATGTGCACAGTGGGTCACATGATTTTAGCTTGTTCCTGATTGGAGATCTTGAGAGTGTTACAACTATCCCGTGCTACAACCATCCCCTGCTACAAACATCCCCCGTCTCCCCTACAGTGAATCACTTTGGTTTATTGAAAGCCTGCTGAATGTTAGCACACCGGTCTCAGGCAGTTAACACATTAGATATTTTACAATCTACATCCTATTCTAAGGCCGGTTCCACCTGGCACAGGCGGTCAGTTTTGACTTGGTCCCTAGCTCACATCACGGCAGTACCAAGCCTCTGTAGCTAGAGCTGTAGCTAGTGCTAAGGTGTTCTGTTACTTCGAGGTTATGGCGCAGACAGAACTATTTTGTGCCCGTGTCTAGCGGTCCCAGAAGTTTATTTCAACAAAGTCATATATTTTCTTTCTGGCTGTGATCTCACCGGCCCTTACATTGTTGCTGGTTTCTCAGCGGCAGCTGTAAGCGGCAGCTGTGCCTGTGGTGGTTTTGTCGCAATACTAAGACCATCGGCGAAACAAAGACGGTTCTGCCAAGTTGTTCTGTAGATTTATTAAACGAAAGAGAGTAGGGCTTCACACCACTCTCTTACTTGAGTATCTTACCTAGTAATTTACAGATTATTTATTTTGCTCTTTTGTAGCTTTGTCAACTATGTGTGTTTTCTATAACTGTTTGCACCTCTCGCTGTAGGCTTTACAGACGCTCCCCACCCCTTGGTTGCAACCCTTCTAATTTAGTGTACCCTGTGCGTACAACCCATGTGGAATTCCAGGTCTCTGGCAGCGTTCATCTCACCCTATGCTACCCTTCAGTCCCTTTACTTTTTGGCTCTGATGGAGACAGGGATCTCCCCAGAGAACTCTGCTACTCCAGCTGCTCTTTCTTCATCTGACTATGTTTTCTCTCATAGACCGAGAGCATCTGGTCATCTCCTAAGTGGAGATTTTCTCTTTTCTCCCTCTCTCACCTGTCCATCTCTTCATTTGAATTCCACTGTCACTGATCCACTCAAACTTAACATTATTTTCATATATCGCCCACCAGGTGCCCTTGGAGTTCCTCAATGAACTTGACACCTTGATAAGCTGATTTCCTGACGATGGCTCACCGCTCTTTGTACTTGGCGACTTCAACCTCCTGACATTTGCCTTCGATTAAATTCTTTCCAACTCTCTCTTTCCCCTCCTTACCTCTTTTGACCACAACTTTTCCCAATCCCCTCCAACTCACAAGGTAGACAATACGCTTGACCTCATATTTACTAGAGGCTGCTCGCCTACTAATCTCACTACATCCCCCTCCAGGTCTCTGATCACTACTTTGTTTCCTTTTCTGTCTCCCTTTCCTACAATCCTAACCACTCAGCCCCTTCCCAGATGGTCATGTGCCATCAGAATATTCTCTCTTTCTCTCCCACTAATCTCTCCTCTTCTATCCTCTCATTAAATAAAGGTTAAATAAAATAAAAAATATCCTATCATCTCTCCCTTCTGCTAAATCATTCTCCCTTCTGTATCCTGATTCTGCCTCTTCAACCCTACTCTCTTCCCTTTCCGCATCCCTTGACTCACACTGTCCCCTTTCCTCCCGGCCGGTTCGGCCCTCCCCTCCTGCTCCGTGGCTGAGTGACACATTGCAAGCTTACAGAACAGGGCTGTGGGCAGCTGAGTGAAAATGGAGGAAAACTAAACTTCTGGAGAACCTATCATCCTTTCACTCCCTCAACTCTACCTTCTCATCCCCTGTATCCACTGCTAAAGCCACTTTCTACCACAAAATGTCAAGCTTCTAACCCTAGGAAATTATTTTCTACCTACTCCTCCCTCCTTAATCCTCCACCTCCCTCTCTGCAGATTACTTTGTCAACCACTTTGGTGCGCTGTTTCGTTCACACAGATGCTTTTTCCGGTGAGATTATTTCAGCCTCTTGCGAATTTAAGAAAAATGGACTGGCCTCTGCCTGGGGCCTCCAAATCACTGAGTCCGACCCTGCGCATACACATCGCTATACATGAACAGGCAACAGAGGTCAGCCAAATCTGTGACTCAAGATTTCAGTTACTTATTATTTTTGCTCTATTATACAATTTAAATAGTTCTAAATTGTGATTGGACCCAATAGAAATATGTTATAAGTAATTTAATGTGTTAAAGCTGAGAGGGCAGTTGCAGCTAACTCTCTACACATAAAGGTCAACAATAAACACTTGTATATGTTTTGTTTTGGCAATAATATTAAAACGGAAACAATTAATAAGGCAAATAAGGTACATTGTTAAATTATAAAAGGCTTGCCACATATCATTCAAAGCAAAAACTCAACCTATGAAATACAGAAGTAATTGTAGTATTCAATACAGTAGTACAATACTGGCCATCCTTGGTCTCTAACATGATCCTGACCTTATTAACACGTCAGTATCCACTCCAATCTTATTGTATATTACTGGCAATTAGCCTTCCTGTTTCAGCTGTGTAGCCTTTGAATCAGTCTCCATGGGTAACGGTGCTTAAATAAACATTCTAGGGTTGCACCTTCCAGTCGATTTCCAATGGAAGCATCAACACCTGTGTGCTAAAATCCACAGACCTTTCCCAAACATGGATAGGCTAAAAAATATCCTATACAGGTCCAGTAGCATAATACAGTAACTAGACTTACAGCATTTATATGGGCTGATATGTAAGGGCGTATCATTCCACAAAAATAAAAGTCTCAAAAGTATGTTTTTTATTTTTCTTCAAGACAGTGTCAGTCCTTTGACAGTAGAATACACTGCTGTTGTTTGTGAGTAGAGAACAGTAGATCACAGTATGCAGTGCTGGTTGAGTCAGAGAGTCATCTTCTCAATGATGAAGAAGGGGTGATCTCCAGTTCTGTGTCAGAATAGGTGAGAAGAGTGTGTGTTCGTGCTGCATGCCAATGTGTGAGACGGAAGTGTGTGTGTACGTGTGTGTGTGTCAGGACGATATAGCACTCCAGCTTCAGAGTAGAGTCCATTTATCAAACAAAAATGTGCATCTATCCAAAAGTCATGGTCAGAAATTAAAACACCTAGTTTTGGGTGTGGGTGCATGTCAAAGAGGTATCCAGGCTGCAACAGTTCCCAATCCTCCCCAGGTTGATAGCTTGCTGCATTATATCAACAAGGGAGGAGAGGCTATCTATTACATAACAATAACAATGACCCCATCACGACATTGTGACCTCATCGTGACCTCCACCACCTCTACTCCCCGGCCCTGCTACCCACAGGACCACTCTTGAACTTGACCACCATGACAGTGATGTTGTCTGGGCAGCCGCGGTAAAAGGACTGCAGCACAATGCTCTTGGCGCCGTAGTGCGGCTCGTCCAGGCGCTCGCGCACGAAGCGCACCGCCTCCTCGTTGCTGAAGGCGTCCCACAGACCGTCCGACGCCAGGATCATGAACTCGGGCTGCAGCTTGTCCAGGTCAAAGGTCAACACGTCAGGGTCAGGGATGACCACGTTGAGGTTCTTCAGGGGGTAGTCGCCCAGGGAGCGAGACATGGCCAGGATGCCCTGGACGCGCCATGAACCGTTGAAGCTTATGAAGCCCCCTGGTGGTGAAGGAATGAAAGAGCAAAGCAATTTAATTGAACTATCTGTAATTTATTATCATTGTGTACACAGAAACAAGTGCAGAATGAGCATAGAAATGTTTGTATCCCAGTCAAAGTACATAATATATTTATATATATACACTAGAATGAATCAGTGTCAAATAGAGAGACTAAGAATTGCAACCTAGTCTCCACCTGTTGGCCCTCTTTGGAAATGCAAACAGTAATGTGTTATTAGCTTTGACAAATGATAGGAACCACTAATATATATATATATATATATATATATATATATATATATATATTATATATATGCATAATATATATATATATATATATATATATATTATATATATGCATAATTATCCTTATGCCGACATAAAATGTTTCCAACATTTCAGCAGATCACAATGGCACGCTAGGATGAATCATATATAGTATCTAGTGATTCATCCTAGCGTGCCATTGTGATCTGCTGAAATGTGGGAAACATTTTATGTCGGCATAAGGATAATTATGCACTGCCTGCCACAGCCAAGGAAATGTATGTGTGTTTTGTTTCTGTGCTGAACACCAAGGGCAAGTTTCCTGGACACAGTTTAAAGGCCCAATGCAGACGATTTTTATTATCAATATCAAATCCTTTCTGGGTAAGAATTAAGTACCTTCCATTAAAATGTTAAAAAAGAAACAAAAATAGCTTTTTAGCAAAACACTATTTTGGAAGCAAGAATGTTGCTTGGACCATCTGGGAGTAGTCTGAATGGAGAGGGGAAAACTAGCTGTTATTGGCATAGAGGTTTGAACTCTGTTATTGGTTTAATAACTAATTTATCACCTGGTGATTTCACCAGGTAAGCAGAAACTCCCCATGAAAACACGGCTGATTAGAAGGTCCTGTATTTTCAACCAGCACCTATCACGAAATAACACTGATCAAATTCTTTCACACTTTTACAGTGTTAGTTTCATCAGCTGTTGTACAATATGATACAAAACAGAGGAAAACAGAATTTTGACATCACTGGACCATTAAGCCTGGTGCTGGACTGAGAAGCATTTTCAATGGAGATTTTTCATTCAAAATGCTTTTTAGGGCCCTTCTAAAACAGCCCTGTGAAATTTAGCAGACTTCACTCTGTAGTATTTACAGTTTAGCTAGGTTTGACACAAACGTCTCTACAATGTCCCCATAGCGTTGTGGTGCTTTTGACCCATGCAGCGCTCCGCTCACCTGCCCTCTTGATCCTCTTGCGCTCTTTTAGCTGGTAGGGCTTGTGGTCATGTGACAGGGCCACCGCATTCCCATCCTTGTCACACAGCACGCCCCGCGAGTCCCCAACGTTGGCCACCGTCAGCTCCCGGTCTGATAGCAGGGCCACCAGACATGTAGTGCCTAAAAGAGGGAGAAAGAGTTTTTATTTTATTTTATTTTAAAGGGACATTACATTCCAAAACCATAGCTAAATCTACACAACCGATGGCCTGGGACGTGGATCTATTTTGACATTAGACTACTGTGACATTTGACAAACTGATTTTTTAAAATGTAACTTCCCTTTAAATTTACTTGAATACATTTGTCACCTGTTTTTCTCATTCTCAGAATTCAACATGTGTATCATAGTCTGCTAATCAACCGCAATACTGAACACCATACTGTATTTACACTGAGTGTACAAAACACAGAGTGACCAGTTGAATCCAGGTAAAAATTATGATCCCTTGACTGAAGTGCCTCCCGTTGCATTGTGCCTAAGAACAGCCCTTAGCCTTGGTATCTTGGGCATATACCACACCTCCTTAGGCCTTTTTGCTTAATTACACTTATGAATGTTGTAGAACTAATATCTCAACATAAGATGTCCACACAGGCCAGGGTTGACAGCTCGCTCACCACTCCCCATATTGACGAGGTGCTGAACCAGTTCCGTCAGCGGGCAGGGGGTCCAGTGGTGGCCCCAGACCCGGTCAGACGGACCCAGACGCCCCAGGTTTCACAGCCAGGTTGGGCTACAGCGGGCAGCTATGGTACAGCAGCAGACCCAAACAATGAACAGCGCATCCAGAAACTGGAACACCAGGTGTTCCGGCTGTTCCAACAGGTGAGACTGGATGGAATGGTCTAAAGATATCTGACTGATGCTGATCAGCACCCGTGTGAAGGCTATGTTGCTGTATACACATCACATACACTGAGTGTACAAAACATGACAGACTGACCAGGTGAATCCAGATATAAGCTATGATCCCTTATGGATGTCACCTTAAATCCACTTCAATCAGTGGCGGTGAAGAGACAGGTTAAAGAAGGGTTTTTAAGCCTCGAGACAATTGGAACATGGATTGTGTTTGTGTGCCATTGAGGGTGAATGGGCAAGACAAAAGATTGAAGTGCCTTTGAACAGGGTATGGTAGTAGGAGCCAGGCGCCCTGGAATGAGTGTGTCAAGAACTGCAACGCTGCTGGGTTTTCACGCTCAACATTTTCCCTTGTGAATAAAGAATGGTCCACCACCCAAAGGACATCCAGCCAACTTGACACAACCGTGGGAAGCATTGGAGTCAACATGGGCCAGCATCCCTGTGGAACACTTTCGACACCTTGTAGAGTCCATGCCCTGATGAATTGAGGATGTTCTAAGGGGAAAGTGGGGTGCATCTCAATAATAGGAAGGTGTTCCCAATGTTTTGTACACTCTGTGTATATAACAACAATGAAAGCCTCCAAGTAACATAAGTGAATGCTATTCCTGGCCCTAATAACTTATCTGACAAAGGTTTACTTGGAAATCCAGTGATTTATAAGGTACTGTTTCCAGTACAGGCATCTAATCCATTTCTCAGGGCTGACAATAAATCTCTCAGGACAACAAAGGGTAACAACACTGAGTTTGTGTCTTGACCTTCAAAAAGGTCTTCTACACTGAGACATTTCACTGCCGCCATAACAAATAATATTACATTTGATGTATACAGCTTTTCTTCTAAAACATTTAAAAAGTGCTTTACATTTATAAAAATTATCCCTTGTCTTTCTGTTTTCTCTACACAGAAAGTATTGAACTATCTGAACTACTGTCTTAACCTCTCTACTGTCTTAATCACCTTTTTAATGTGTGACAGCTTGGCTCGTATTCATAAAACATCTCAGAGTAGGAGTGCTGATCTAGGATCAGTTTCCCCCTGTACATGTAATCTTATTCATTATGGGCAAGACAGATCTTAGATCAGCACTCTTACGGTCCCTCACCTGCTTCGTCATGATTGGCGGAGAGCTTGTCCACCATATCTCGGTCCACAGCCAGGATGCGCTGCTCCAGGATGCTGGGGTAGGAGAGAACACCCTCCCTCTTCTCCCTGTCGTAGGACAGCAGCTGCTGCCTCAGAGACTCTGGCAGGTGGGCTTTCACATAGTCAGCTGCAGCCTGAGAGAGAGTGGGAAATAGAGAGAAGTGAGGATAGAGAGAGAATTTCACTTATTTGGTTGAATTTCATTTATTTGACTGGTCGCCAATCCAACGATTTGTTGATACAACGCTCTGTAGTTACATGTACAACTTATAGCCTATGGCTATATATGTACTTCTTATAGCCAAATGAATCCAGATTCAACTTTTGTTATGTTTGAAAGACGTAAATGATTATTTTCTGTGTTCTGAGCCTCTAGTGCTGTAAATGAATGGTCGCCTTGAGATAGTTTGTCTAAGTGCCCATCTTTTACAAGAGTACGGCCAGGAGATAGCTGCCAAGGTGAACAAAGTATCAGACGTTTGGTTTATATCATGGTTCAATTTGAATTGAAAGTCAAAACAAGTTCTTTAAATTGAAATACATTGAAATAGACTTGATCCCAAAGTACAAGTTGAAAACACTATTTCTTTTTTTTTTTACACACACCATGCTTTCTAGGAGCTACCAAAGATATTAATAGAGGCTAGAGGGAGCCTATCAATTATTTACATTAAGACAGAGCACTTTTAGAGCATATCTAAACAAAAAGCTATACATAGTGCAGGACCATAGAAGTTATATTTGACCAAGCACATTTTATATACGTATACAGTGTAGAAATGGTTTCAATGTATATGGCAGTCTGTCTACACATAAATAATGTATTTACATACAGCACTGAGGGAATGGAGGCTACTTGTAAGAGATTTTAATATGCATGCCAAACGCACCCATGGATTATGTAAGGGGTAATCAACGAGAGGCTATGCGTTCTATGGAAAATAATGACGCGCTAGCAGAGTGGAACTGATTTGAACTGAAATAATGGCGTTGCATTATTTTCCAGAGAACTCAGAGCCCTGAGTTGATTATCCCTTTTAAACCATGGCTATAATTTAACACATTTACTGCTAGAAATGTGCTCATTTGCTGGTAGAAATGTGTTCAACATCTACTGAAGTTGCAAGCAAGTTTAATAGATAGCTACAGTAGTTGCCGTGGTAGCCAAACAACCAGACTTGCTAGTTTTACCTAACCAAACCATCAGTCCTAGCTTGTCATTATGAAAACCGAATTCAACAATGCCAACAATGTTTTTAATTCGACTTTTGCTTTCAAAAGCAGCTCAACATATAAAATGTCAACTATAGCCATTGAATTCTACCGTGCAAACATACCGTGCATTATAGGTAAATAATGCACGCTCTAGAATGCCCGTCAATACCACGGCTGTCAGCCAATCAGCATTCAGGGCTCGAACCACCCAGTTTATAATAATTAATAATGACTAATCAATTACCATGGGAAGAGCTCTACAGTGTGCATGAAGGTTAACACTGGTTTCAAGTGATGATGTTAAAAATACTGTCTTTTTCTCTCTGTATATTGAGAATAATGTGTATTACTTGGGTAAAAATGTGATATTAGTTGGATTGAAATTAAGAGGATTGTTTCCAGTATCTTAGTGGTTGGTTGAAAGAAAAAATGCAGAAGAATGGTTCAACAGGTGTTCTGTGCTTAATTATTCAACAACCTCTCTTCATCTCCATTCCTCCCTCCTTCCTGCTCGCTTTTTTCAGGCCCTGTCCTTATTTTCACTGCTCCCTCCTTTCCCCTCAGATCATGTTCACCATACTGAATAGTCATTCAGCTGCTAGACGTTCAGAAATATTTCAGTATAGCAATGTTCAAAACTCTCTCAAACTTGAGACTCCAACACTCATGTTGTTTGCATATTCGTTACACTTTGCAATCAACAGTTGTGTTCATTTGAGAGAGATAAGCAGAGGGGGATCTAATGATTAAGTGAAATGGTATAAATAAATGATCAAAACAAGTCTTCGTTAGTCACTAGTCTCTCTCTCTCTCTCTCTCTCTCTCGTTCTCTCTCTGTGGATGAGTGTACACAGAGAGCCTTGAATAGTGAACAGTGTTCACTAGTTACCCATCCAAGAGCCCAAATGACTGAGCCATGTAAAAGTCAATGCAGTCTTCATGGCTGTAGACAACTTTATTTGGTAGAAAACCTTTCAGAGAGAAGTTCCACTTAAACTCAACTGTCAGTTTAAATCAAATTAAAATGAAGAATATTAGCTTGAAATGGTCTTGTGAGAGTATCTGGCCTGTGATCGGAATGTTGAGAGTTAGAGATCCGGCCGTGTCATTCCAAAGACAAAAAATGGGACCCAATGTGTGTCTGCTTGGCACTCAGCATTAAGGAGATAGATTGGGGGTAAGGCCCTGCGATAGACTAGCGTCCTGTTCAGGGGGTGTACTTGTACATCAAACTGTCTCACACTACAGAAACAGGAGATAGGCTCCAGCTACTTTACTGGCCTTTTACCATTTGGCCAAAATAAGGACTGCTAAAAGATTGAAAAAATATAGAGTTGAGTATATGCAGCATACTCTATTTGCAGTTTAAGGACACACTGGTCAGTTAGAAACAAGCTGTTCTGTACACAGATATTTGTTTTAGAGACATTTCGCTCCATTTGATACCGGGGGACAAGCAAACATTTATATTTACCAACTTGTAGAAAATTATTTGGAGAAAAAAAAACCTTGAACATGTGCCCACACATACAGTATACCACAAACATCTCCTGCGAATTGAAGGAGGAAGGGTGTAAGATTTTTCTTAATTCCTGAGACTTGGATAACTTAAGGTTCATACTGAAAAAGGTGAACATTTAGCCATCTGAGTCTGTTTGGTGCATACAAACAAACACATGCTTTCTCAAACAAACACCTCCTCTGTTACCCTCACCACATGCTTGCCAAAAGAGCTCAGCTCAGGATAAGTTAATTCAACACACAGCCCCTTCTGACAAAAAGTTCCACAACACATTCCCATATGCATACTCTTATAACTCATTCACTCAGCGGTCTATAGTCTACTATGAGTGTTTCTCTTGACGTGTCTCTGGCAGTCATTTCTCAGGAGGACCAGGACTTTTTCTTGTGAATCAGCTCTACTGTAAAGGGGACCTGCCTGATGTAGGCATTGACGACACCCTCATGCGGTACTCTAGGCTCAACTCCTCGGTCCTGCTGAAGGACCACTCTGCCCAGCTGTTGGCCTTCGTGGACAGCCAGGCCCCTGCCTACGTGGCCAGCCTGGGCACAGTGTACCTAAGCACTGGGTCAACGGAGCTACCTTCCACTCTCAGATGCTGGTGCACCAAGCTCCAGCCTCTAAATGGTGAAAGAACTACGGTTTGGTTTGTTCGATTCGTGTCACAAGAGTAGCCAAAGAAAGATGCAGATTAACGTTTGGTAGTGGGAGTTGGCCGTGTCATTTTTGGGACAAAGAGACAGGTGAGACACAAAGAGTTCCACTCCAAATTAAAAAGATGGATGGGAACTACCAAGAGACTTCTTCCAACAGATCAAAGAGGCCTACATCAATCACATGTTCACCAACTACCAGCAGATCACAGGCATTGAGGGTTATTTCACAGCCATCCAGAGGAACCTGATGCCTTATAGTTCAAATCAAACCAAATCAAATGTTATTTGTCACATGCGCCGAATACAACAGGTGTAGACCTTACATTGAAATTATTACTTACAAGCCCTTAACCAACAACGCAGTTTTAAGAAAAATAAGTGTAACCAAACCATCAGTCCTAGCTTGCCATTATGAAAATCGAATGAAACAATAATTTTTCAATTTGACATTTTCCCACGTAACTGTGTCTAGTAAACCAAACCCAGCCCAGGCAAGGAAGTTGGAGTCGGTACATTAACATACTGATGCAAATAAATTAACATGGTGTGTATAAAATGAACCATGTTGTCTACTTTCTTTTAAAAGCATCAGAGGAGCATGACCATCTTCGGTTGATACATTTTAAAAAATATATTGGGACGGATTTAACATTTGCAGTTCTGGAATTTGTTATGTGTTAAGTGTGTGTGTGTGTGGACTCTGATTTGTGTGTTTCTGGCAAAACTCCCACTCAGAACAAGGTCAAAGTAATCCAGCCTGCAGAGTAATAGCTCATGCATGTCACTATGTCACCGTGACCACAGGAAACACACACATCGGGGGTGGTCATGGGCCCACAGAGAGATGGGAGACCAGACAGGAATAGGCAGAAAGGTCCAGCTAGATATGTAATACAGTGCGCCCAATCAGTCTCCCTCCAGCCTTCACTACACAACAACAACCCTATTCAAAGCCAAGGCCAAGGAGGTCCATTATCTTAACAGGATATTGTCAACCTATTTAGATAAGGAATAGCATGATTGACATAGTACTACTAATGGTTGAAAGTCGATGTAGGTTTAACTGGCTTTCATTTTCAGTGTACATATAAAAGACTGATAAACTAAAAAAATAATGTTTGTTTTTTATCATTAGAAAGAGCCAATAGCCTAGGGAACACAGTCAAATCAGCCTAAAGATGAGGCATATCATGTTGAAATGCCAACAGTTGGACTAAATTATTAGGCTACAGGAGATGAGCATTACCAAAAGATAAAAAGGTAGAGAGGATTAACGACTACAACCTGAATGTCGGATTTTATCCCAAAATGGCAGATTTGAATACGTCTCTTCTGTAGTCAATATAAGGTCTAATGTGGGTCTCATCTTACATTACATGCATGGTGGACAAACTCCTAAGAAGTAAATGGCCTAGATAGAAGGAAAAAATGTTTTCATCAACATAAATCTTTCAGTATTTTCATTTGTGAAGATAGACACAGTCACCATACTTAATGAGTAAACTAAAGTGGCATTTGTGACTTCTAAAATGCACGTGTAACAGTGTGTAATAGTGTTTGTGTAATAGTGTGTAATAGTGTTCGTGTAATAGTGTGTAATAGTGTTCGTGTAATAGTGTGTGTGAGAAAGAGAATCCTGGCTCCAGGCTCACTGAGGACTCTGGAGTGGCAGATGGCTCACCAGACATGTGGTCTGGAGGCTACTTTGGGAATTCAGTGACCATTGACTGCAAAAGGGGGAAAAAAAGGTTCACACCCATGTGTGTGACACACAAAGCCTCAAGATTGGCTCTTTGTGTGTCTATGGAATTCAATTCCCATGTGCTGATGACATCACAAGAAAAACTAAAGGCACACAAAGGGGGTGATTCTAGTTTCATCAAAAGGTAGTGGTAGGCTGCACACACAGGGCCTACCAATTAGTGAATAGGCCAGTGGAAGCTGTGTGACAAATTGCATTTCAGAGGATTCAGATGCTGCCCACTCATCTTCAATCGTATTCTGGTCATGGTTAGGATGTCCCCAGACTGTGTGACTTTCACAATGCTCTGTTTGAGTGATAGTTTTATGTATCCTGAAAGCTGGGGTGTGAACATGTTTTGTAAATGACAGAAAATACACACATCAATATGCAGAAAGAAAAACATGTTCATAAAAAACAAACACATTCAGCAGTAATAAGGTCCTCAATCAGCCTTCTGAATTGCCCTAGAGGCACCAAAACATAATATGTAAGAACATTTTTGAAGTGTGCTATGATAAACTGCATCTAACAGCTTTAATGAAGTGGCAGCTGTGTTCATCTGGATGATGTCGCCGTAGTCTAGGACCGATAGGAATATCGACTGAATAATCTGCTTTCTACTATTTAGCGAAATGCAGGACCTATTTATTTAGAAAAGTACAATTTTCAACTACACTATACAGTATATACAAAAGTATGTTGACACCACATCAAATTAGATGAGTCGGCTATTTCAGCCACAACCGTTGCTGACAGGTGTATAAAAAGCGAGCATGCCGCCATGCAATCTCCATAGACAAACACTGGCAGTAGAATGGCCTTACTGACTTTCAACGTGGCACCGTCATAGGATGCCATCTTTCCAACAAGTCAGTTCATCACATTTCTGCCTTGCTAGAGCTGCCCTCGGTCAACTGTAAGTGCTGTTGTTGGGGCTCCCAAGTGGCGCAGTGGTCTAAGGCACTGCATCTCAGTGCTAGAGGCGTCACTACAGACAACCTGGTTCGAATCGAATTCGAATTTTTTTATAAATATTGTGAAGTGGAAACATCTAGGAGCAACAATGGATCAGCCGCAAAGTGGTAAGCCACACAAGCTCACAGAACGGGACCGATGAGCGCTGAAGCGAGTAGCAGCAGGGTGGCCATTTGATTAATTGTTCAGCAGTCTTATGGATTGGGGGTAGAAGCTGTTAAGGAGCCTTTTGGACCTAGACTTGGCGCTCCGGTACCACTTGTTGTGCGGTAGCAGAGAGAACAGTCTATGACTTGGGTGACTGGAGTCCTAGACCATTTTTTGGGCCTTCCTCTGACACCGCCTAGTATATAGGTCCTGGATGTCAGGAAGCTTGTCCCCAGTGATGTACTGGGCTGTACGCACTACCCTCTGTAGTGCCTTGCAGTCAGATAACAAGCAGATGCCATACCAGGCGGTGATGCAACTGGTCAGGATTCTCTCGATGGTGCAGCTGTAGAACTTTTTTAGGATCTGGGGACCCATGCCAAATCTTTTCAGTCTCCTGAGGGGGAAAAGGTGTTATTGTGCTCTCTTCACAACTGTCTTGGTGTGTTTGGACCATGATAGTTTGTTGGTGATGTGGACACCAAGGAGCGTAAAACTCTCGACCCACTCCACTACAGCCCCATTGATGTTAATAGGGGCGTGTTCGCCCCGCCTTTTCCTGTGGTCCACGATCAGCTCCTTTGTTTTGCTCACATTGAGAGAGAGGTTGTTGTCCTGGCGCCACACTGCCAGGTCTCTACAGTTGTGGGTGAACAGGGAGTGCAGGAGGGGACTAAGCACGCACCCCTGAGGGGCCCCAGTGTTTCCAACTTTGTGGCAACAAAAAACCATACCGAAATGGTTTGAGAGATCGGTGTGGAAGAACTTACTGGGCTACACAGAACCCTAACCTCTTGTGGCTGAATGGAAGCAAGTCCTCGCAGAAATGTTCCAACATCTAGTGGAAAGCCTTCCCAGAAGAGTGGAGGCTGTTATAGCAGCAAAGGGGGACCAACTCCATATTAATGTCCATACTTTTTGTCATGTAGTGTAACTCATAAATATGCTTTTTAAAAGAGCTTTTAATTTATCCAGATGCCCAGATATTAGTTAGCAGGGACACGATCAATATGGACACCATCCAAAGTACATATGCTTAAATCATCAGAGTTATTTTTATGCGCTCTAGAGAACAACTTTGTTTTACCTGTATTCAATACTCATTTCAAGATCTTAGCTGAGAATTAAGTAGGATTCTAATATTTTAGCTGGGCAAGAAAGTTTAGAAATAGGACGATAATTATTTAGGTCACGACCTTTGTGAAGGGGGAGTACGTGGGCCACCTTCCAAACCTTCGGGATGGTACCAGATATAATCATCAGGTTAACAATATGGGTTAATGATTCAGCAATCAGGGGGGCAGAGAGCTGCAGCAAGAATGGATCAAGCATATCAGCCCAAGTGGATTTTTTGTTTACATCAATCTTAAGTAAGGCATCTAGCACATCACAGATAGTAAATTAAATGAAAACAAAGATTCACTAGAAAATGACGGGTTAATCGTTGAATCAGCTAGAGGCTGGCATGCAGAGATAAAATAAAGATTAAAAGCATCACTTATCCCATTCTTCTCAGTTAATGTCGCCAGAGTCAGACAGAACTTGCTGAGGCTGGGAAGAAGAGGAATTTGTATGCTTCAGTGCATTTACTGTTTTCCAAAATTTTGAAGGATCACCAGCAGAGTCAGAGATAGAGCTTAAAAAGTAGCTTGATTTAGTTTTCTTAATTGAGATAGCACATCTTTCTCAATTGTCTGAAAGATTGCCAGTCTACTACAGAGTTAGTTTTCCTTGATTTGGCCCAGGCCTGATTTCTCATTTGAATGAGCTCAGATAGCTCAGAAGAAAACCAAGGGTTAGATCTATATTTCACTCTGAATTTTATAAAAGTGGCATGTTTATCTGCCAGAGGAATAAATATGGAGGATACATTTTCTAGAGCCAACCCAGGGTTCAGAATACAGTAGAAAGTAGCTAAATCAGAATATAAACTGGGTGGTTCGAGCCCTGAATGCTGATTGGCTGACAGCCATGGTATATCAGACTGTATACCACGGGTATGACAAAACATTTATTTTTACTGCTCTAATTACATTGGTAACCACTTTATAATAGCAATAAGGCACCTCAGGGGGTTGTGGTATATGGCCAATATGCCACGGCTAAGGGCTGTATCCAGGCACTCCATGTTTCATTGTGCCTAAGAACAGTTCTAAGACTTGGTATATTTGCCATATACCACATCCCTCATGCCTTATTGCTTAAGTAGAACAGGTCATGCCTACTTCACCCTTTAGGGGAAAACTTTTTAAATGCGGCTTCTTATCTCTAATACATACTATGGGACAATGACCACTGAGATCATGTGCAAATACTGCACTAGACAAAATAGACAAATATTTATGGAAGTTATTAGTAAGAATTAAATAAATCAATGAGGAGTTAACATGGTTTTTCACATTTAGCCATGTGGGTTTTGAGATCAATTGAGTTTAGATTAAAATCAATGCATATACTCTTAAATGGATTTGAGGCCGATAATAAAATCCCTTAAAATGAAGGAAAATTATGCTGACCGTTCAGGCCTATTTTAGGCTGTGTTTTTGAAAGACACCCACACCTTTGATACCTACCTCACCACCGTGACCGTCAAATATCCCGAATATAGACGGATGACTCTTGTTGGTGATGTCGGTGAGCACCTCGAAGCGGTCCTCCATGTGGTCTCTTCGCCCCTGAATGGAGTACACTGCTACATTGTTATTTTTGAACTCCCAGGTTTTGGAGAACTCTGCGTCTAGGACGTTCAGGCCCCCCAACCTGTCGTTCTGCATTATCTCCGCCACTTTCCCCTTCACCATCTTCACGGCATCCCGGCTAGACTTGACGATGGTCTTCACTTCGTCCGTGTGAAAGAAGTAACTCCATAAGGCCAAGCTAATGCATAGCAGAAACAATGTCTCTGGCCTCAGGAGGAAATAACGCATGATCCGACCCAAAAGAGACAACAGCGTCATTGTGTCTCCTATCATCACACGCAAGAAAACTGTTGTCTGTCGCTCCCTCGTGCGATTCACTCCATTATATCCGTTCAAGGGAACAATAAAAAACGTCCACCATCAAAATGTCTCATGTCAGAAAACAGAACTGCTATAAATATATCAAATTGGGTTTAAATGGTCAATGTATTCCCAGGATTTACTCAGCCGAATGTAGCCACACTGAAGTGAAGAGCGAAGGACGAACGTGAGCACAGTCATCGGTTAGGCCCGATGTCTTGAAATATACAAGTGAGACTGTTCTCCTGGCTCTCGGAAGGACAGCTGCAGGAAGAGGATCTGCCGACAAAACCCGTTATGGAAGGCGATGTCGTATGTAGCCCATTGAAGGCTTCGCGAAAAACGGGAGATGACCCACCGGAATTTGAGGAGTTGTCACCGGGGGCGAAGTAGGTGTTTGTTGGCCTCTTTTTGCGTTTACCACGTTTATTGTGTGGGAAATGCTCATTTTCAGCTTCTACTCACCCGCATCAACAACATCCCCCCTCCCGCATTTTTCAGTCTGGGATGACAGCGTGCGCAGCTGCCGCAGAACGTCCTGATGGATCATCACAACACTTGCATCAAGTGGAGGAATAGCCTTATTATTAATTATTTGTTATATATAACTTTCATTTTGTTCCATTAGGCCTATTTAGTTTTCTCGAGAAATATGACACTTTTCAGCTCGATCTGCTTACTGAAATGTAAACCACTGTAGAGTTTATTATTATGAAATGTATTATTGAAATATTAGGCATGTTCAACGTAGTACACTTGGGTATCAGGTGTGTTGGTGTTGGGATGCACACTGGTGGCTGTCCAGGGTTGGTGACACTAGCCTGTAACAAACAGTACCACGAGGAATGTTGTCTGAAACAAATTTCCTTTAGTCTCTTATTGAGATAAAAAACAAACAAATAGTCCCTCTTTACACTGTGTTTATACACCCATATATTATTCTAGGCACATTGTGTTTCCATAGCTAGGGCTGACAGTGAGGGCTTGTGAAGCAACAACCTCTGCATAATGAAAACAGGTGTTTTGTGAGAAGGTGTGAAAGTTCACAGTTAGCCATTGTTATGTAATGCCAGCTGAATAGTACCAGTGGCCTGGCTTTGTGAGAGCAGGTCCGCCACAGCCATGGCCCAGTGAGACACGAGTGCTGGCCCACGAAGATGGACACAGAAAAGTCTGAGCCTTTTGGGTAAAACACGGGTAAATCCTGTATGGAAATGGCATTCAAAGTTACATACCTTACATCATAATTACGTAGGCACGTACATTCTGTATACGTTGTTACATATACCTCTTAGAGATTATATACCTGTTTGCCCAATTGCTAATAAAATCACAATTACATTTAATTTTAATACACTTAAACATGTTATTCTGTAATTCTGCAAATAAATTGTCACAGGCTATTGTAGGCTACAATGCAGCAATGTGAACCTACACTGTAATACTGGCCTACACTGAGTCTACAATACATTAGGAACACCTGCTCTTTCCATGACATAGACTGACCAGGTGAATCCAGGTGAAAGCTATGATCCCTTATTGATGTCACCTAAATCCACTACAATCAGTGTAGATGAAGGGGAGGAAACAGTTTAAAGAAGGAGTTTTAAACCTTGAGAGAATAGAGACATGGATTGTGTATGTGTGCCATTCAGAGGGTGAATGGGCAAGACAAAACATTTAAGTGCCTTTGAACGGGGTATGGTAGTAAGTGCCAAGCGCACCGGATTGAGTGTGTCAGAAACTGCAACGCTGCTGGGTTTTTCACAGTGCTTGACTTGGACTGCTGGTACTCAGTTCCGGTGAGCTCCTGCCCAAATCAAGCACTGGTTTTTCACACTCAAGTTTCCTGTGTGTATCAAGAATGGTCCACCACCCAAAGGACATCCAGCCAACTTGACACAACTGTTGGAAGCATTGGAGTCAACATGGGCCAGCATCCCTGTTGCACGCTTTCAACATCTTGTAGAGTCCATGCCCCGACAAATTGAGGCTGTTCTAAGGGCAAATGGGGGTGCAACTCAATATAAGGAAGGTTTTCCTCATTTTTGGTAAACTCAGTGTATATACCATGTGAATACACACTTTTTTAGCACCCTGTAATGTAATATGGGTATTCACGTGGTACACAGTGAGGGAGAGCCGTGACACACTGGTCTAGAAAGGAGCCTGTTAGTGCAGTATTCGCAAAAAGAAGTTGGCTTGAGCTTTGATTGGTTCTCTCAAAGTAATTTTTTCCATGAGACCCCTTGTTGTTGGATTTGAAAATCTAACAATTATATTGGAAGGGGGCAGTGCTCGGGGACTGTATGTGCCTGTCTATGTTGGTGTTTAAGTGAAAAAGAGACAGAGGAGAACCAATCAGTAAAAAAGCACAGCCGCCTTCATTATCGAGCTTACAACATCGTGGAGCCTTTCCATACTCTAAAGTCAGGAAGACTTTGAGTTAGGTGTCAGCCAGGCTATAATATGGACCACATTATTAGGACATTCATTATACTCCCGCTCTATGTATCACGTATTGTGTATCTGTCTTTTGTGTATTTTCGTTGTGGCATTTTGCACCTGCCCTATGTTTTGTTGTAGCTGCTTGACAAAGAAATGTCTCCTCGGGATCAATAAAGTATCTATCTATCTATCTATCTATCTATCTATCTATCTATCTATCTATCTATCTATCTATCTATCTATCTATCTATCTATCTATCTATCTATCTATCTATCTATCTATCTATCTATCTATCTATCTATCTATCTATCTATCTATCTATCTATCTATCTATCTATCTATTGAGATACAGTGCATTCTGAAAGTATTCAGTCCCCTTCCCTTTTTAAAAAATGGATTAAATATTATAATGTATATAATATACACACAATACCCCATAATGACAAAGTGAAAACAGGTTATTAGACAATTTCACAAATAAAAAAACAGAAATACCTTATTTACATAAGTATTCACTCTTTGCTATGAGACTCGAAATTGAGCTCAGGTGCATCCTATTTCCATTGATCATACTTGAGATGTTTCTACAACTTGATTGGAGTCCACCTTTGGTCAATTCAATTGATTGGACATGAATTGCAAAAACCAAGCCATGAAGTCGAAGGAATTGTCTGTAGAGCTCCGAGACAGGATTTTGTCAAGGTGCCCTCTCGTCAAGGTGTCCAAGAACCCGATGGTCACTTTGACAGTGCTCCAGAGTTCCTCTGTGGAGATGGGAGAACCTTCCAGAAGGACAACCATCTCTGCAGCACTCCACCAATCAGGCCTTTATGGTAGAGTGGAAGACGAAAGCCTCTCCTCAGTAAAAGGCACATGACAGCCCGCTTGGAGTTTGGCATAAGGCACCTAAAGGACTCTCAGACAAGATTCTCTGGTCTAATGAAACCAAGATTGAACTCTTTGGCCTGAATGCCAAGCGTCACGTCTGGAGGAAACCTGGCACCTTCCCTACGGGTAAGCATGGGGGTGGCAGCATCATGCTGTGGGGATGTTTTTCAGTGGCAGGGACTGGGAAACTAGTCAGGATCGAGAGAAAGATGAAAGGAGCAAAGTACAAAGAGATCATTGATGAAAACCTGCTCCAATCGCTGCCAAAGGTGCTTCAACAAAGTACTGAGTCAAGGGTCTGAATATTTATGTAAATGTTATATTTCAGTTATTTAATTGTAATAAATTTGCAAAGATTTCTAAAAACCTGTTTTTGCTTTGTCATTATGGGGTATTGTGTGTAGATTGATAAGTGAAAAAAACATTGAATCCATTTTAGATTAAGGCTGTAACGTAAAACAAAATGTGGAAAAAGTGAAGGGGCCTGAATACTTTCCGAATGCACTGTATATTGGGGAATTGGGCTGTCAAACCCAATTCCTGGAGGGCCATGTGTCTGCAGGTTTCACTCCACAAGCCAGAAATGGTCGAACCCAGAGAATTCACTGCAATTTTGCACCACACAATGGTCACACAGGCATATTCATCAGACGTTCTCACTTGCAAGAATACGATCTTAAGGCAACAGCCACTGGATATCAAATGTGAGCCTAGATTTGTTAAACAAAGGTCCCTCTATCTTAACTTCCTTTGGTTGATTCCCTCCATCTCCGTTGATTGAAGAACATCATTGCAGAAAGCCAAAATTACATTCTGAGTTTCACATGTTTGGGCCTACCCCCACACTGTAGCTCATGTCTAATGGACATTGAGAATGTGATTACAGTTCTAAAGCCAGTTCTAAAGCCTACCTGTACCCAACTTCCCCAAAAATCCTTACCTCAGGACATTTCACCAGGTGACTAACCCATGAAAAATAAAGGAAAAGCTGCACTCGGTATATGCATTGATCATGACTTTAGTCACGGGACAATCCAGCAGGCTTATGTTTCGGCATAGGAGGCCTTCATCAGAGCATTTAGTAGGAACCTGTCATGAGGCACCTATAAATTCAGAGGAGCACGTACCAATAGCGACTGCTGGTGTTGGTTTCACAGACGAGGCCACAGTGCAGTAGCGGAGGAGGTTCAAACTTCAAACCTCAAACCACACCCCATTCGGTGTCAAGGTAGAGGGTGGACATCCTACCCATAAAGCCCTCTGAGAGGAGTTGAAAAAGTCAGCAGTACTGGGTTTCCTAAAGGTTGGTGGGATGTTGGATCAAGGTAGTTCTGGAGGCTTGTCTGAGACATTTATCTCTCCCTCTGCGGTTGTGTTTTGGACCCTTCCGCTTTGAAGCCGTGCCAATGTGGTGTCGTCGTCCTGATGCCTTACTGTATGGCCCTGCCACCATCTCATATGGGGTATGATCCATTACTAACAGGTGTGTACGCGTGTGTGTGTGTGTTTGTGCGCATGCACGTCTGTTTGTGGCAGCCATATAGAACATCATATCACACATCACAAAGACACAAGATTAAAGGAAAGAAAGTGTTGTAGTATGTTATTCTAGCACTTTGTGACCATATCCCTCAGGTTCTTACCTTGTGTCCGTGCCAACCCACCCTTCCTCATAATCCCTAGTGTCCCTTAGTCTCCTCTCATTGGTCAAGCTACGGAGGCAAGAGGCAAGCAGACACAATAAAAGGGAAGAGGTTTGTTGTTGAAACCACCAAATGCAGGGAATGGAGTGAACAGCAAACCATTGCATTTAAAGGTAAGCACTGAGTGCCTCATTTGAGAACTTGTTATGTGCGGTAATGTTTTTGTTTTGGTCAGTCCTCAGAATTGTTCATGAATTGATAGTTATTTGTTACTAAATGTGATTTACTACCTTTGTCTATGTTCTATCTCTCTCTCTTTCTCTCTCTCTCTCTCTCTCTCTCTCTCTCCCTCGCTCTCTCTCCACTTCTCAGATCATCGCACACTGACATGCCCTCTCTTCGTTTGCTCGCCATGCTAACGACCCTAATGATGGTTGTCTTGATGGCGACCCAGTCGTCCACAGCCAGAACCAAGCCTCAGAACACCAAGACGCCCCCTCGCGTAGGTGGCAACCAGCCGTCCCGTCTGGGCTTCAGGCAGACCACCACCACCATGGCCCCCTCCAGTAGCCTGGGCACCGATGAGACCACAGAGGATACCATGACGGACGCCTACTCCCTGTCGCCCACTGACAGTACCACCTACGCGGGCGATGCCTACCCCATAGAGTTCCACACAGATTCCATGGCGACCCCAGGGGCCGGCCTTGGGAACTACACCCTGGACTACAGCCAGTGCTACTTAAACATCTGCGAGTGCTGCCCGCCTGAGAAGGGCCCCATGGGGCCTCCGGGGGAGAGGGGGCCCCCAGGGCCGCGGGCGGTGAGGGGACTTCCAGGTAGACAAAAAAATATAAATTGTGTCGATTTCAGTACAGAGTGACTAAAAGTATACATAGTGATCGTAACTGTAGTGAATAGTGACAATGACTCGTAGATTGTGTTTGGTGTGCTTGCATATATTGTGAGTGTGCATGGTGTGTACTCCTAAATAGCTCCTCATATCCCCAACCCCTCTACCTCTGCTCTTCCCCTCCTTCTCCCTGTCTTCTTTCAGGTGTACCTGGTGAGAAAGGGGATGTGGGACTCATGGGACCTCCTGGACTGGATGGTATGCCTGGAGCTACTGGACTTGAAGGAGATAAAGGTTAGCTTGCCAACTCTCATATACAACTTTTAAAGGACCCCCCCTCAAGAGGAATTTGCCGCCACTATTTTGGCGTAATTTCCTGACCTAGAGAGGAAATGCACATTTTGGTTTCAACTTTGAAGAATGACGAAGGCTACATATTCACAAATTGGGTGTGGGAATTTCCACATTGAGATGATAAACACCAACAAAGATGGCACTGACAACTGTCAGTGTAGCAAGCTAGCATGCTAACCTTATCTAGCTAGCTAGCCATCTTGCTAACTTTAGCTAGCTAATGTTATCTCCAAAGTTTTGGCATCTTCCATAAATTGCGGCTGCGAATCTGCCATAGAAATAATTAGAAAGAATTAGATGAAACTCTAGTTATATGGATAACTATTGAAAGATAGCTGATGCGTTTTCTTACATTGTAATGGACACGGTGCAACCTTTGTTAGGTAGGCATATATATTATTTTATACACTACCGTTCAAAAGTTTGGGGTCACTTAGAAATGTCCTTGTTTTTGAAAGAAAAGCACATTTTTTGTCCATTAAAATAACATAAAATTGATCAGAAATACAGTGTAGACATTGTTAATGTCTGACTTTTTATGGAATATATACAGAGGCGTACAGAGGCCCATAATCAGCAACCATCACTTCTGTGTTCCAATGGCACGTTGTGTTAGCTAATCCAAGTTTATCGTTTTAAAAGGCTTATTGATCATTAGAAAACCCTTTTGCAATTATGTTAGCACAGCTGAAAGCTGTTGTGCTCATTAAAGAAGCAATAAAACTGGCCTTCTTTAGACTAGTTGATTATCTGGAGCATCAGCATTTGTGGGTTCGATTACAGGCTCAAAATGGCCAGAAACAAAGACAAAGCCATATCGTCCTCTGTCCAGTGTCTGTGTTCTTTGGCCCTTAATCTTTTCTTTTTATTGGCCAGTCTGAGATATGTCTTTTTCTTTGCCAGCATCCCGGAGTCGCCTCTTCACTTTTGACATTAAGACTGGTGTTTTGCGGGTACTATTTAATGAAGCTGCCAGTTGAGGACTTGTGAGGAGTCTGTTTCTCAAACTAGACACTCTAATGTACTTGTCCTCTTGCTCAGTTGTGCACCGGGGCCTCCCACTCCTCTTTCTATTCTGGTTAGAGCCCGTTTGCACTGTTCTGTGAAGGGAGTAGTACACAGCACTGTACGAGATCTTCAGTTTCTTGGCAATGTCTCGCATAGAATAGCCTTCATTTCTCAGAACAAGAATAGACTGACGAGTTTCAGAAGAAAGTTCTTTGTTTCTGGCCATTTTGAGCCTGTAATCGAACCCAGATAATCAGCTCCAGATAATCAGCACAACAGTTTTCAGCTGTAATTGCAAAAAGGTTTTCTAATGATCAATTAGCCTTTCAAAATGATAAACTTGGATTAGCTAACACAAAGTGCCATTCGAACACAGGAGTGATGGTTGCTGATAATGGGCCTCTGTACGCCTATGTAAACATTAACAATGTCTACACTGTATTTCTGATCAATTTGATGTTATTTTAATGGACCAACAATGTGCTTTTCTTTAAAAAACAAGGCCATTTGTAAGTGACCCCAAACTTTTGAACGGTAGTGTATATACAGTATATTTCAGATATATCATTTAGTTTAAAAAAAATCTTTAAAATAAGTGACAAATTATCCTATGGATTATGTTAATTTTCTTGTAAAAAAAAGTTTGTGTGCAAAAACATACGTTTGCACCCCCTATTTCTCCATGGCTCAGGCAGCCAAGGGGACACAAGGCTTTTTTGGTCGTCTCAGTCACGAAGAGGAATAACTTTGAAGCTGTTTCTGATTCATAAACAATTCCATGCTGGTGGGTGGTAACATTAAAATAAAACCCAGCCCTGAATTGAAACGTAAGCAAAAAATTATGTGCTTGTCATATCTTAGAAAAAGACACTGAAATTACACTGATTTGTAGACAGTGGACAGTTCAGATTTGTCACTTTAAGCCCGAATATATCATATTTGACTAAAGGAAAGGATGACTTATTGACTTAAATAATTGTGCAGCATCATGGGTAAACTCTGGCCATCGTCTTTCAGCTCGAAAAAGTGGATTTCTACTAGGCGTTTAAAGAATGTAATCTGGGTTTTTACATTTCTACTCCAAAGTCTGTTATCTCATCCCAGAACACGTCGCTTTCTGGTGCTGATTTCAACAAATCTGTAACTTTGATCTAAAATTGAGAATTGATGCTGGGGACTGATATCTACACCCACACGTTTAAGATACCAATCCCTTCTATCTTTCTATTTGATAGGTGACAAAGGCGATCAAGGAGACACGGGGATGCCTGGTGCTCCAGGGATACTTGGGAAACAGGGACAGAAAGGTATACAATGTTCCCTAGATGTCATCAGAGTAATATGTAGAGGCAGAGTAGCACTAGTATAATGCTATTTATAGAAGACCACCCTATATTACAGGAGAATAGTAATCTTATTAGACTGAATGTTAACTGTTGTTTCACTATCAAAGACTTTCTTGCTACAGTAAGTTCCTTCTCACAGGTGACTTGGGCCCCGAAGGAGAAAAAGGAGAAACAGGCCTCTCTGGCTTGAAAGGAGACCTGGGAGAAAGGGGAAAGCCTGGGCGGAATGGGACCAAGGGCGAGAAAGGTGACCTGGGTAGAATAGGCCCCGCAGGTCCCTCCGGGCTGACTGGCCCAATGGGACAGAATGGCCAAAAGGGAGAGATGGGGGAGTGTGCAACTGTTGAGAAAGGGGAGGTGGGCTTACCTGGCCCCCCTGGGCCGATGGGGTTGGTGGGACCCCCAGGAGTAAACGGAACCAATGGTCTACCAGGGCCTGTAGGTGTGAGGGGTCAGCTAGGCTCCCCGGGAGGGAAAGGGGAGGCAGGGGGGCGGGGGCTTCCGGGTCCCCCAGGCTTGAGGGGCATGCCTGGACCGAAGGGAGAGAAAGGCCCCAAGGGCCCACGGGGTGTGAGGGGTCCCAAGGGACCCCAGGGGGAGACCCCAGAGCAGATACGCTCTGCCTTCAGCGTGGGCCTCTTCCCCAGCAAGTCTTTCCCCCCTCCAGGCCTGCCCGTCAAGTTTGACAAGGTCCTCTACAACGAGGAGGAACACTGGGACCCGATGCTCAGCAAGTTCAATTGCACCCACCCCGGGGTCTATGTGTTCTCCTACCACATCACCGTGCGCAACCGCCCCCTGCGCGCCGCACTAGTGATTAACGGTGTGAAGAAGCTGCGGACGCGTGACTCCCTGTACGGTCAGGACATCGACCAGGCGTCCAATCTGGCTCTGCTGCGTCTGGCATCAGGGGACCAGGTATGGCTGGAGACGCTGAGGGACTGGAACGGCGTCTACTCCAGCAGCGAAGACGACAGCACCTTCACCGGCTTCCTGCTCTATGCCGACCCCAAGGCCTGACCTACGACCTCGCCTGTGAACCCAGCTTGACCTCTGCATGACCTTTATCTGACAACTTACGTTGACTCTGCATCGCCTCCAAACTCTTTGCACTACTCAGTTAAATCACCTCTATTAATATTGCTACTGCTACTGGTACTACTTATGTTTCTGCTTATTGCTATCAAAACAATATGACCAAACGCTTGCTGTATTTGGATGAGAAAGGCTGTAACACTTTATGCAACGCCTACGCTTTCTAACAATGCAATAAAACACTGCTAATGCGTAAAATGAAAATTGTGTGAGTTTATGGTTTTGAACCTATCTAGACTTTACTAGTCTTAGGCCTGGATTCAATCAGATCAAGTGTTGACCGGCGATAGCCAACACCCGCATAGTTGATGTTTTGGCGGTGTCGGATGTGTAGCTGCGTTGGAGCTGTCAAATCGATAATTGTCACAAAGCCACACCTGTCCAACTCGCATTAGAAGTTCAGAGCGAGAAAGTGTAGGCTATATAGAAATAATTACATTAAACAAAATAATGAGGATTTCTATTAGCCTAATCGAGGTGTAGATTACATCTCACATTCCAGTGTTCCAACTTGGAAACAAGGCTGCATGGAACTTCTCCTAATGCGACTCCATGCAGCCAATGTCTGCTTTAGGTATAATGCCAGGAGCCACTTGTGGATTTGACAGCTCTAATGCAGTTCCACCAGAACAACCGTTATGCAGATGTCGGCCAAAGTGGAGCCCTTAGTTTTGTCAACTGCCCAATCACAGCTCTGATTAGGGACAGTCTCACCCATTACTATTTTAATGTGCTCCTAACAGTAATGAGCATTCATCATTGTTCTGTCATAAAAATATAGCTTCAAGGTCTGTGAGTGATGGTGGGTGAAATATGAATGCATTATGTATTAAAACCTACTAATGGACAAAATATATCTCACTGAAACGTACATGTTATTTCTCCCACTAGAGGGCACTGGGATATCACAGTTTGAAGAGTAGGGCTGAATGAGGATTGTATTGATTGTACAGTATCTAGTAAAAATAATGTTTAAATACATGAAAATAATGTTGACATTCATTTTGTATTTAAACATTATTTTTACTAGATACTGTACAATCACACACACATGCTATATGTATTTGTGTTACATTATCCAAGCACCGATAGCCAAATAGAATTAGAAATCTAAGTAAAGCAGGGTGTGGTATATGGCCAATATACCACAGCTTAGGGCTGTTCTTGGGCACGATGACCAGTCTATGACCTCCCTGTAACTACATGATGTTATCTTCTTGAAGTTGAATGGAAATGCATGGAATAAAAATCCGCCCATGATAGCAGTATTGTGTTATATCATTCAGAATAACTTAATTTCAATTTAAAGTATTTTTGTTATGAATATTTAAGATGGTGTATGATATAATTTTTAAAATAATAATAATAATACATTTAATTTGTGTAGCGCTTTTCATTACAGTGTTATCTAAAAGCTCTGCAAAAATAATAAAAACATTAAAAAGCTAAAATACTATAAAAACATCATACATTTAGAATCAAGGCAGGAAATAGCAATAGTAGGCTAGGTGCTAAAATTACTTTCCAGATTAGGACTATAAGAAAGACAGTCTGTAGAAATATGTTTTAAAAGTTCTGATTGATGGAGCGGCTCTCAGTTGGTCAGGGAGAGCATTCCATAGGCGAGGAGCAAGGCAGTAGAAGACTCAGTCCCCCATAGTACGGGTACGTGTCTTGGGGACTTGAAGCAGTGGTGAGTTGTTGGAGTGGAGAGTGCAAGGTGGCTCTTTGATAAAAATGTGGTTGTTGTTGTAGGTAGGAATCAATCCATTCAATGCTTTAAACACTAGGAGGAGGATTTTAAAGTCAATCCTATAGTTGACCAGTAGCTAGTGGAGGTCAACAAGGAAGGGGGAGATGTGGGATGACTTTTTGGTCCTGGTCAGGACTCTAGCAGCACTATTCTGGAGAATTTGTAGCCTCTGAAGTGATTTGGCTGGAAGGCCCCCAAACAGAGTGTTGTCGTAGTTGATCCGAGAGAAGATGAGGGCGTCGACAAGTTTCTCTGCATCTGGCTGGGAGAGCGATGGTTTGAGCCGGGCTATATTTCTTAGATGGGAAAATTATATTTTGCAGATATGTTTTCTGTGGGCATCAAAGGACAAAGAAGGATCATACTTGACTCACAGGTTGGAGATGACAGAGGACATATGGATGACTTGACCGTCAATTATAGGGCAGATGTTTCCAGCACTGGTGACCTGCTTGGGTGTACCAATAAGCATAGCCTCAGTCTTGCTGCTGTTGGAGGAAGTTCTCTTTCATCCATGCCCCGATGTCATCTAGGCAGCAGCCAAGTTTTGCTAGGGCTGAGATGGTGTCCGGATTGGTGTTAATATATACTTGGGTATCGTCAGTGTAGCAGTGGAAGTTGATGTTATAGTCTCTGAGGATTTGGCCGAGAGGGAGCATGTAGGATAGGCCCCAGCACTGACCCCTGTGGGACATCGTATGTGACTTTAGACTCCTCCGACTTGGGCTCTCCAATCGTGATGTATTGCTTCCTATTGGAGAGGTAGGAGGAGCAGTTCCAGAAACTGCAGTGTGCTCTCTGAGACACCTCAGGAGAATGTTGCGGTCAGCAGTGTCAAAGGCAGCACTGATCCAAAATCTGCAGCCATCAGTAGGTCGTTGGTAACTTTCACCAGAGCTGTTTCAAAACGTTGTATAGTTGATTGAATTTGGTTTGCAACCACTGTCTCTAGTACTTTTGATAGGAAGGGGAGGTTGGAGATGGGCCTGTAGTTGGATAGGATGTCATGGTCAAGGTTGGGTTTCTTCAGTAAGGGGGGTGACTGCAGCTGTTTTGAAGAGTGATGGTACCTCCCCGGGCAGAAGGGACTTGTTGATGAGGGTGGTGACAAACTGAAGCAGGCTAGATTAGCAAGTTTTGAGAAGGGATGCAGGGATAGGGTCAAGGGAGCAAGTGGTGGCCTTCATTTTAAAGATGATTTACTGCACAGCAGTGGATGTGACTTCTGTGAAGTTTCTGAGGGGAGGGGCAGTCTGAGTTGGGGGCTCAGGAGGTGGGGTGTAGGCTATGATGTTTCTTACTCTTGAAAACATCTGAGAAGCGATTGCACTGCTCAAATGAGGCTGCAATGAGTTTGCAGGGTTGAGAAGGTGATTGATGGTTGAGAACAGGGTTCTCTGGTTATCTTTGTTCTTGTCAATCGTGTTGGAATAGAAGGCTGGTTGTGCTGCTTTTAAGGCAGCAGAGTAGCTTGCTTGATGGTCTTTGTAGGCCAGTAGATGAGTGAGACCATCTTTCCTCCAACACATCTCAAGCTTATGGGCATGAGTCTTCATTCTACCCAGTTCATCAGGGAACCAGGATGAATAGCGTTGTAAGGTAACTTTTTGTGTTTTTTTGGGAGCAAGTATGTTTAGAGTAGTACTCAGAGGGCTGTTATACAGGTTCACCATGTCATTGAGGGCCAGCTCACTGCAGTCAGACTCAAAGCGGGCTGGATATGTTCCAAGGTTGGTTGAGTTTTCTTAGGTTGGGGAATTTAATGGTCGTCTTTGGGCGTTAGAGAGGAGTTGGAACATTTAGAGTCAATATAATAAACTCTTTAACAATAGTGGACTCCCATTGGTTGTGCAGCAAGCTTGAATATTTTCCTGGAGGTTTTCCTGGAACTTAATTCAAACTCATCGGTTTGGACCCCCATTTGCCTCCAGAACAGCCTGAATTCTTCAGGATATGGAAACATTGCTCAATTGGTCTCAAGGGACCTAACGTGTGCCAGGAAAACATTTCCCGCTTCATTACACCACCGCAACCAGCCAGTACCATTGATACCAGGCAGGATGGGGCCATGGACTCATGCTGCTTACGCCAAATCCTGACTCTGCCATCAGCATGACGCAACAGGATTCGTTGGACCAGGCAATGTTTTTCCTCTCCTCAATTGTCCACTGTTGGTGATCGCGTGGCTACTGGAGCCGCTTCGTCTGCTGCAATAGCCCATCTGTGAAAAGGATCGACGAGTTGTGCGTTCCGAGATGCCGTTCTGCACACCACTGTTGTACTGGGACGTTATTTTCCTGTTTGTGGCCCTCTCATCAACAAGCTGTTTTTGCCCACAGGACTACCGCTGAATGGACGTTTTTTGTTTGTCGCACCACTCTCGGTAAACCCTAGACCCTTTCATGCGCGAAAGCCCAGGAGGCCGGCCGTTTCTGAGATACTGGAACCGGCATGCTCGACACCGGCAACCATACCACGCTCAAAGTAGCTTAGGTCACTCTTTTATCCTATTCTCACATTCAATCGAACATTAACTGAATGCCTCAATGTCTGTCTGCCTGGTTTATTTAGCAAGCGAACCATTTTCATGAACGGGGAAGGGGTACCTAATAAACTGAGAGTAGAGTGAGCTATGTCAATAATATAGTATATGGGTAAATATGCAGTGAGCATAAACAGTGTAATTCAAATGCAATGTACAATAGTAGAAATATTAGAATGAGTTATGTTGAGAAGACAGTATTTAAATACACATTACAAAACCCCATGGCAAAATGGATAGAATTGCAGGCAATTCGCTTCCGGGCCAGAGTCCAGAATATAAATATACACTGAGTATACAAAACATTTCCATGATATAAACTGCCCAGGTGAATCCAGGTGAAAGCTATGATCCCTTATTGATGTCACTTGTTCAATCCACTTCAATCAGTGTAGATGAAAGGGGTGAGGCAGGTTAAAGAATCATTTTTAAGCATTGAGACAATTGAGACATGGAGTGTGCCATTCAGAGGGTGAATGGGCAAGACAGAAAATGTAAGTGCCTTTGAACGGGGTATGGTAGTAGGTGCCAGGCGCACCGGTTTGTGTCAAGAACTGCAATGCTGCTTAGTTTTTCACGCTCAACAGTTTCTTGTGGCCCACCACCCAAAGGACATCCAGCCAACTTGACACAACTGTGGGAAGCATGGGCCACCATGTGGAACGCTTTCGATACCATGTACCATGCCCCAACAAATTTGAGTCTGTTCTGATGGCAAAGAGTACAATGCATTCGGAAAGTATTCAGACCCCTTTTTACAAATGTTGTTACATTACAGACTTATTCTAAAACTGACTTTTTTTCTTCCCTTATCAATCTACACACAACACCCCTTAATGACAAAGCAAAAACCGTTTTTTTGAAATAATTGCAAATTTATAAAAATAATTAATAATAATATCACATTTACATAACTATTCAGACACTTTACTCAATACTTGGTTGAAGCACCTTTGGCAGCAATTACAGCCTCAAGTCTTCTTTGGTATGAAACTACAAGCTTGGCACACCTGTATATTTTTCATGCCAATGAGAGTTACCAGATTCGGACAAATAGGTTCCGGAACAAAACAGTCCAAAACGGAGAGGTACTGGATCCTGTTCTGGCAGGATGCGGCTCAAATTAAGCACCTATCACAAACACACATGTACATTAATGGCCACAGGTAAACAGAGGTTTCTATAAAAGCTTCTTCTTGTTTGAGTTCAACATAATTTCTACTGAACATTCAAAGAGCCAAGGCTAATCCTGAGATTTAACCAGCTTCCAGGTAAATGTTTATTTATTTCATTAGGCTATATGAAGACTGCATTATTACACTGTACAACAAGGGTATTACAATGTTTAGATCAACAACCTCAGTGCTTGATGTTTATCAGTGTCAATTACATACGTCAAAAAAATATAAGTATCTGATACCGTAGCTTCTTCTGGCAGTTCAAAAGATTTAGAAATAAACAGTGGAAATTATATGTATTAAACCATAGCATTGTTGAATACTTGTTTCTGATTAGCTTTAAGGGCATTCTAGTGTGTGAATTATTTCATTTTATAAACTAGGTGGTTCGAGCCCTGGATGTGCATAAGAACAGCCCTTAGCCTTGGTATATTGGCCATATACCACACCCCCTTGTGCGTTATTGCTTAAATAACACAAGGTATAATTGCACGGTATAATTCAATGGCAAGAAGTTCATTCTTACATGTTCTATTTTTGAGCTGCTTTTAAAAACAGAAGTTGAATTGAAAACATTGTTGAATTCGATTTTCATAGTAGGATGATGGTTTGGTTAGCTAAGCAAGCAAGTCTGTTTATTTGGTTACCAAGGCAACTACTGTAGTAAACTTGCTAGCTACTTCAGTGGATGTTGTCATATTTCTACTGGCAAATGAAAGACATGGTATGAAAAGGATAACCAACTTAGGGCTCTATGCGTTATCTGGAAAAGAATGCAACTCCTTCGTTCCACTCCGCTAACGGGCCCTTGAACACACCTTCCAAATCATGCTTTATTTTCCAGAGAACGCATAGACTCTCGTCAAGTTTGCTGACGACACAACGATGGTAGGCCTGATCACAGACGGCAATGAGACAGCCTACAGGGGGAGGTCAGAGACTTGGCAAAGACTTCAGCACCCAAGCCCCAAGCCATAGACTGTTCACTCTGCTACTGTCTGGCAAACGATACCGGAGCATCGGCTTTCAGACCAACAGGCTCCAAGACAGCTTCTACCCCCAAGCGATAAGACTGCTAAATAGTTAAGTAAATGGTTACACGGACTATCTGCATTGACAATTTCTTGCACTGACTCTCTTGCACACTCACAAGACTATACACACTACACCAGGGTTCCCCAACTGGCGGCCCGTGGGCACACATTGCCACACATTGATCCACCATCAATGTTTGGCACCCAAAAACGGAGATCATTTTTGTGCCAGAACTCTCACCACACATCAGCTATCAGGTGGAGAGGTGAGGAGTGATATTATGCCAATTAGGAATGAGGGGGATGATTAGGTGGCCATGATGGAATTTGGCCAGGTTGGGAATTTAGCCATGAAACCAGGGTGAACACCCCTACTCTTACAATAAGCGCCATGGGATTTTGAGTCAGGACAATGTTCCCAAATGTAATCAAGGTTAGAAATGATTATGTTTTAGTCAAATATTATACAGTATATGTTCAGGCTTCTTGCGGTCAGTTTGCAGCCCATGTTTTTATTTGTTATTATGTTCCGGCCCCGACCATCCCAGCGGCTGGATCTAGTTGATGATCCCTGCACTACACTCTCAGAAAAAATGGTTCCAAAAGGGTTCTTCGGCTGTCCCCATAGGAGAACCATTTTTAGGTTCCATGCAGAACCATCTGTTGGTTCTATCTGGAACCAAAAAGTGTTCTTCAAAGGGTTTTCCTATGGGGACAGGAAACTGTTTTAGGTTCTAAAATATATACACTGGGGAGAACAAGTATTTGATACACTGCCGATTTTGCAGGTTTTCCCACTTACAAAGCATGTAGAAGTCTGTAATTTTTATCATAGGTACTCTTCAACTGTGAGTGACGGAATCTAAAACAAAAATCCAGAAAATCACATTGTATGATTTTTAAGTAATTAATTTGCATTTTATTGCATGACTTAAGTATTTGATACATCAGAAAAGCAGAACTTAATATTTGGTACAGAAACCTTTGTTTGCAATTACAGAGATCATACGTTTCCTGTAGTTCTTGACCAGGTTTGCACACACTGCAGCAGGGATTTTGGCCCACTCCTCCATCCAGATCCTTCAGGTTTCGTGGCTGTCGCTGGGCAATACGGACTTTCAGCTCCCTCCAAAGATTTTCTATTGGGTTCAGGTCTGGAGACTGGCTAGGCCACTCCAGGACCTTGAGATCCTTCTTACGGAGCCACTCCTTAGTTGCCCTGGCTGTGTGTTTCGGGTCGTTGTCATGCTGGAAGACCCAGCCAAGACCCATCTTCAATGCTATTACTGAGGGAAGGAGGTTGTTGGCCAAGATCTCGCGATACATGGCCCCATCCATCCTCCCCTCAATATGGTGCAGTCGTCCTGTCCCCTTTGCAGAAAAGCATACCCAAAGAATGATGTTTCCACCTCCATGCTTCACGTTGGGATGGTGTTCTTGGGGTTGTACTCATCCTTCTTCTTCCTCCAAACACGGCGAGTGGAGTTTAGACCAAAAAGCTCTATTTTTGTCTGATCAGACCACATGACCTTCTCCCATTCCTCCTCTGGATCATCCAGATGGTCATTGGCAAACTTCAGACGGGCCTGGACATGCGCTGGCTTGAGCAGGGGGACCTTGCGTGTGCTGCAGGATTTTAATCCATGACGGCATAGTGTGTTACTAATGGTTTTCTTTGAGACTGTGGTCCCAGCTCTCTTCAGGTCATTGACCAGGTCCTGCCGTGTAGTTCTGGGCTGATCCCTCACCTTCCTCATGATCATTAAAGCCCCACGAGGTGAGATCTTGCATGGTGCCCCAGACCGAGGGAGATTGACCGTCATCTTGAACTTCTTCCATTTTCTAATAATTGCGCCAACAGTTGTTGCCTTCTCACCAAGCTGCTTGCCTATTGTCCTGTAGCCCATCCCAGCCTTGTGCAGGTCTACAATTTTATCCCTGATGTCCTTACACAGCTCTCTGGTCTTGGCCATTGTGGAGAGGTTGGAGTCTGTTTGATTGAGTGTGTGGACAGGTGTCTTTTATACAGGTAACTAGTTCAAACAGGTGCAGTTAATACAGGTAATGAGTGGAGAACAGGAGGGCTTCTTAAAGAAAAACTAACAGGTCTGTGAGAGCCGGAATTCTTACTGGTTGGTAGGTGATCAAATACTTATGTCATGCAATAAAATGCAAATTAATTATTTAAAAATCATACAATGTGATTTTCTCGATTTTTGTTTTAGATTCCGTCTCTCACAGTTGAAGTGTACCTATGATAAAAATTACAGACCTCTACATGCTTTGTAAGTAGGAAAACCTGCAAAATCGGCAGTGTATCAAATACTTGTTCTCCCCACTGTATATATATATACACTCACTCACTCACACATACACTACACTGACACGCTCACACAAAACCCACACACATTCACATACTGTATGTACACTACATATGCACACATACACATTACACATACACTCATAACGACACAACACACACACACACACACACACACACACACACACACACACACACACACACACACACACACACACACACACACACACACACACACACACACACATACATATACACACACTTTTAACTCATCATATGCTGCTGCTACTCTGTTATTTATTCTTACTTTTATTATTATCTATTCTGATTCCTAGTCACTTTATCATGCATTTATGTACATATCTACCTCAAACACCTTGTACCCCTGCACATTGATCTGGTACTCCCTGAATACAGCTTAATTCTTGGGTATTTTATTTATACTCTGCATCGTTGGGAATGGCTCATAAGAAAGCATTTTATGCTCCTAATACAACATCTGTTGTATTAGGCGCATGTGACAAATACAATTTGATTTGATTTGATTTAAAATAAGGTTGACACTTAGTAACACTGTTTACCTGGATTAACACCTAAACCGCGAACTGGGTGACTGACTGGAAAATAAGTCGGTGTTTACAATCTGTGTCAAATACTTTCTATTTTAAACCTTCAGGAACTATGTAAACCAGGGCCGGACCTAGCTATTTGGGGGTCCTAAACGAGATTTCGTTTTCGTGCCCCCCACCTCGTGGGTAAAACGTTTGGTGGTCCCCCTCTTGATGGTAGTGAGATTTCTTTTGTACATTTCCTGTAATTCTCAACACAAATATAGAAGTGACTATGAATTTCACATAATAAAATATAAAAAAGAAAACAGTATTATTGTCTGAAACATTTTTGTCTCCTGCATACCTGGTGTCAGGTCCTGACCGTAGGAAGTCTCTGGCTTATCTATATTTGTCACGGTCAGGGCCTGACAGGAGAGTTCTAGGAGAACTCTATGTTAAATGTATGTTTGGTCCCCAATTAGAGACAGCTGCAACGCTTTGTCTCTAATTGGGGATCCTATTTAAGGCGGTTGCAGTTGCGGTTGTTTATTGTTTTGTTTAGTTCAAATAAATATTATGTCGAACTACTACAGCGCTGCGTCTTGGTCATTCCCTACACCCAGCCATGACACCTGGTTTGTTTCACCTAATGACCTGGGCATTTAAAATATGTAATGTGATCCTCCATTTTTTTTTTTTATGTTAAGCGTTTGTGAAAATAGAAACTGTTACGATGCCAAATAAAAGATAACTGGGACCGTTTATTTTTTTTACTTCACTGTGCGAAAAAGACTTTTACTTGATACTTGAGGTAATTATTTGACCCAGGTAGATTCATCGTGTTATTGGTACATGTTGCATGACAGCACATATTTACCCAAACGGGTGTAAACAAACTCCAATCTCACTTTCCTGACCATTTTTATTTTTTGTAAATGATCTGGTTGTCTTTATCTAAAATGATCTGTTCTTCTCAAGGTTTCTTCTCTTGCCAGTGTTGCCCTGTTAACGAGAAGCGTCTAAACTTCATTTGTAAAAAAAATAATATATATATACATACATCACCAGCATAAAAACAAAAAGGGTGTAAGAAAAGATTGATGGGACTTTGTGACTTAAGTCTAACAAACCAGTTATACTAGTCATCACATCTAATCAATCATCTCATGCCAGGTTTAGACTCAATTGTTTCTGTCTGCTGACCAACTGATTATGTTGCCTCATATTTGTGCACCAGCACTGCCTATGCTGTTTATCCTTCTCACTGTCTCTGTTTATAGGACTTTATGTCTATAGTATGTCCATACACAAGAGGACCAAGTTTGATCGAAATCAAATAAAGGAAATCATTTGTGTTGTGTGTGTACCATAACTTGGATGATGAGTAAATTACAAATCAGCCCTCCTCCTGTTGACAGTATTGAGTCACATACGTTTAACATACTAAAAGGTGTGACATCGCCACCTGTGGGTAGAGAACGAGGAAAACAGCTTTCCACCATCCTATTTTTCCAGGTCAAAAGACATAAACCATTTATGTTTGTGTGTGTATGTGTGTGTGAGTGTGTTGGTATATACTGTGTGTGAAAATATAAATAACTGCCATGGCCGTGCAGGCAGCGTAATCTGTACCCAGCAGGCTGGATCCCAACTGTGTGAGAGTCAGTGTATTGTTCCTGCAGCACAGCAGATAACAACTCATTAACATACAGAATCATTTGGCTGCAAGAGCCACTCTGCCATCCATCTGCACTGAGCTGATAAATCCGCACACACACACGCGCACAGTCCCCCCTTCCTTTTTCTGTCACTCTCATGCACTCCCCTGTCCCTGTTTTCCTGTTTCTCTTTTTGGATGGACAGTATGACTGCAGTCTCCAGGCTGCAGGTAAATGTTTGGCAGTCAAACCACAGAGTTAGTTATTGAGGCCACAGTCCAGTCAGTCATAGCCTGATGTGGAATACTGGAGAGGTCCTAAAACACCTGGGTGCCTCCGCTTTACTAGAAACACTGCGCTTTGGTTTTGTTATGTCTGCAAGTGGAGCCGATATTACAATAATTCATACAAAAACATGAAACATATTTTTACTGCAATATTATCATTAAGTTAAATGGTTGATGTAGCGTTTTTGCATTATAATGGCTTCTGTAGTTTACTTTTTAATTTTGTGGCGCATCATCATGAATGAATAACTCTTCATGTTTCATGTGATTGTTTGCTAATGCTGCAGACGGACTGAATGTGGAAGGTCTAAAGAGTGTGAACGACTTTCACAATGGCAGGATATCCTGAAGGTCACTGAGCCACGCTGACCTTTGCAGGAAGTTGTCACTTGCTGAGAGGAAGTGAGGATTCCAGACTCCAGTGGGAGTGTTTTACATGCCTTGTGGAAGGTTATGGATTTACTGCACATTGTCTAGGCTGTGTTAAAGGGGGCGGTTGGTCCACTGCATTTGTGCTTAATTTAGCCCCCAAATATAGGAATTAGTTGGTTTTTAATTCTTGCGATTCTTGTTCAATAGTATGAATTATGTGGGTGATGATTCCTAAAAAATAGGTAAATACAGAAAACTGAAACATAAAAGTGCTTGAAAAAATGGTATGTGATACACATGGTTTATAACATACATAATCAGTATTTTGCTGCCTTTTCCTGTTTTCATTTTATTCAGCATTTTATACAAAAGTCATCAATTTAACATTGCATATAGTCATAGATATATTTATCATACAACAAACATGTTATTGTTTTACTAAACAGAACATACAATGTCCCTTTGCTTTACTGTAGTTCATAAAATAGTAACCAAAGGTACCAAGATAGGCTACTAAATGTCTGCTGAAAAAGCCAGAATGAAATAACCAAGCAACCGTGAAGTACACCTCACTGTTTTCTGACGTAAAACTGCTGGTGTTATTGCTAATTCCAACAGTGAGAATGAGGGCGTATTTAGGAGGTGATATATTTAGTGTACCATACCAAACCACAACTGTAATACAGTGAGAAAAACATTTAAACATATATTTATAATATACAAAATGGTTGGAAGTGAGCATATGATATAATTCGACCTCAGTTACAGAAATACTATTTGTACCTCTTGACAGGATTCATTTAAAATGTTTAAACCTGTGGTAGTTGTAGTTGCTATTGTAGTTGCTAGCTACCTCGCCGCACGTGTCCATCTACATGTTTAGGCAATGTGTCTCAGAAATCAAAATTGTTCACACAGATTGTACTCAATGTGTGTGTGTGTGTGTGTGTGTGGGTGGGTGCTTAACGGTCAGTTGCCATGTTACTCTGTGGTGTTTTACTCAATGCTAATCAGTTATGTGTGACAGAAATAAATAAATAAGGTACCACATTTGTCGTATCATTATATGCGTTTGTCATTCATTTTCTAATTGACATGTTGTCACCCACTGTTGAATAAGTAGTATGTAATCAGGAGCACAGAGCAGAATCCTTCTCAAAAAGCCACCTGCCTGAAAACCCTGTCCACTATATCAAACTGCCTAATCACATCACTTGACATGAACCACTGTCAAAATATTTTTTAAGGTAGGCTAAAGCTATATGTACACGTTTAATCATGTGTTGAGAGTGCTAAATCCATTAAAAAAAGAGAACACAATTTCAAGAAAATAATAATGGTCTTCAATGTGTGATTAAATGTGTATTTTTTGTGAGGGTTTGGCATCAAGCCATCGCTATCAGTGAAACAATTATGTTGTTGTCATAAACTTTCAGAAAAGTTCAAATGCCCCTCATTGACAATTGGCAAAGTTTGATCTTATTCTTAACCCAAGGTGAGAGCATGATGGCATTCCTACTGCCATTTCCTGGTGTACCCACCATTGCGTCGCTTCATGGTACCATGGCATCACTTGCTTTTATGATGATGACACAGTATGTATACTTATGACATGATAGTGTAACAGAAGCACACTGTATTTGAACATTCATAATGCAGGAAATATGAGGTGTTCCTCAACCCAGGTCCTAGACAGCATGAAGCATGCAGAATTTACAAGTCTTTCAATTTGTTAACAAACTGACCAAAAAAGGACCTTAGAATCCTGATGAAGTGAATTTCTGGCATCAGCATGCTCCCAGAACCTGAAGCACCGTTCTTTAGATAGAGCTCAGAGATGCTAGGGCCCTTCTCACACTCATCCATATTTGAGTCATCCCTCTTTCGGGGACATAAGTCAATCCCTTTGTTTTCCTGCGGTCCACCATCAACTCCACAACCACCAACGTCATCACCGACACCACGTCACCACCACTATTATCATCACCGTCATCGCTGGCTGCCCCCATCTTGTGGCCGTGCATTGCGTCGCAGGTCCCTCCCACGCGGGGCGGGCACAGTTCTCTGGGCTGGGGGTGAGTCCTGGTCCTCGGTGAAGCTCTCGGGGCTGCCGTCCCCATCTGGCAGACTCCCGCAGCTGGACCCGGGCGACAATGTGCCCTGGAGGAGGAGGTCATCCTCCCTGGCCAGTCCCACCCCGTCCTGACGGGGTCCCTGGGGTCCACCCTCACGGCCCCCCACCAGCAGCCCTGTCCCGTCACCCACTCCCACGGTGCCCCCTCCGTCCTGGTCGTCTAGCAGGTTGGACAGGAAGCTGATGTACTTCATAGCCAGACGCAGGATCTCGTTCTTGCTCAGCTTCTTGTCCGGAGGGTGGGTGGGGATGAGCTTGCGGAGCTCTGAGAATGCCCCGTTGACATTCTGCTGCCGCCAGCGCTCCCGGCTGTTGGTGAAGATCCGCCGTACAATCTTTGGTTGGCCAGCTGGCGGAGGAGAGGAGGAGGGGAGGGGAGGGGAGGGGAGGAAAGAGGAGTAATGGGAAAGATACGGGATGTGGGAAAGGGGATGCACAAATGAAGAGTAAGACTAAGTCAGTCCAAATGTCTTATTCTCTCAAATTCTGGCTTGATGTTTCTCTTATCTGCTCTACAGAATTTACGTGGTCACTTTAGATGTAAGCCTTCCTCTTCACGAAGTAAATTGAAAAGCGATAAGTGATGAGAATGTTTTAATGGTGGTAATGTAGTCGAGTGAGATCCAAAAGGAGAATAGTGGCATGACAGAAGCCAGCGTAAAGGTGTTGATGAGTGACTGCGTTTTCCATTTCTGAAGACAGCTATGGTTGCTGTGGTTATTGAGCTGGTTATGTATTGTAAAGCAACCAGAAGTGGGACTCTTCAAACCCTAGCACAAGATGTTACGCAGTGAGCTGTCCAACCTATTTAGACAATGGCATTTTTACAATCTGAATACATGTATTTGTCTATGCTCTGCCGTATGTAAAGATGTTTCGGAGTTTGGCACACCGATTACATTATTGGGTTGGCGAGCACATTGCCGCTGGACTCTAATCTTGGCTTTGCTACATTGATGTCAGAAGTAGGATAGGAGACGCAGTCTGGTGGTGGTGGGAATAGGTGATACGAGTCCATAAATGTATGTTACCCATTATTATATATTTCCCAATGTGGTCTATGATATAATTGTACATATAGCCGACGAACAATACCTGCGGCTCACGTCAGAAACTGTGGGATGCATTTGAGAAATATAACATCCCATTGGTGTATACCATATCTTTCTCTTGGAACACACCCAGCCTCCCTTAATCCACCAGCTTACTATGCAGCAAAGCCTTGGCAAGGTAGCAGATTCCACCCTCCCCCTATGCCATGAGTGGGTGATAGAGAAAATGAGATACTGTATATTATAGATGTTTCTAATAAGCTAAAACCATAGATATCATATATGACATCATTGACTAGTTTAGAGATTTGTAAATTGGTGGTCAGTAGCCTATTTTCTTCAACACCTGCCCATGTTGCAGCCATGTCTGTGGATAAATGGAATGGGATGATATTGGAATAAGGAGATGGTTGAGAAGAAGACTGTAAGCAGAAGGAGGACACAGCAGAGGTGCGTCTTACCATACTTATAAAGATCTAAAATGCGCCTACCCTCGTCGAGCTCAACCTCGTAAGGTGCAGGACGGCGCTTTACCCTGTTGCTGGGGTACATGCCGTACTGCTCCGACTCTCCTCCAAGACTAGTGGCAGAGATTAGATATGAGAAACAGGTACACACACTAACATACACACATACTACTTACACACAATCACATATACAACAGCTCACCAATATGATGTATAAGCAATACAAAATCGTTCATGAAATTGATAGCCTTATTATAGCCTGTATAATATATGACATACAGATAGTCTCTGTGTCCATAATTTCAACCAAAACACAAAAAGTGTAAGGGGATTATAGGCACAAGTAGACTAACCTGAAATCCTCACTATTCAAATTAATCAAGGGAAATACATCGGATTGCAATTAATCAACACAGGTTGCCTAGAGGTGAAGGCTCTAACAAATACCTTTGTGAAGGTGAATGAGCCAATAGCCTAGATAACAAGCTATTACATTAACTTTTCTGTTTCTCAATGCCTGTAAGTAATAGCATACAAAGGATTAGGCCTATTCTGCCATAAAAAGAAACGAAGACGAATAACGTATAGACGTATATAGGTTACAATTATAGGCTATATTATTTAGGGGGGGGGGGCAATTAGGATAATATTTTTCAAATGCATAAAGCTATTTTATTTTACCTGTTGATGGCAGCGAGAGGTTGCGCCAAGTTGTAAAGCATCGCTCGCGCCGGGAGAGGGAACGCGTTTGGGCTCAGCTGAACCATTCGAGCGTCGATCAGCGCGTCTCGGTGCGGCAGCGGCAACGGCACGGGTGGTCTGCGAAGCTCCGTGATCGGTACCGTGTGACTCTCGGTTCTCTGCTGTCCCGTCTTTATATCGTCTCTCCTCAAGAGCTCGATCACTGGTACTTCCCTTTTCAGGTCAAGGGCGTCGTAAGCGGTTTCCTTGGCAACGCCGTTGAGGATGATGGTCCCGTTGCGCGTGTTCCGCAGAGGCGCGTCATCTGTCTTAACCCCTTCCCCAGTGAAGTTCCCCTCCTTCAAGTCCTCCAGGTCTTGGCATGCATTCTCCGTGATGGAATTCTGCTTCAGCGCGCTGCACGATTTGGCACCGGGACTTCCAGGACAAAGCTCCAGCTTCATTTTTTCCATAATTTCATCACGTTGCAGTTATATCCTATGAAATGCCTCTATAAATCAGCTGTCGAAAACACCACACTATGGGACAGAAAAACACTTTGTAAATGCATGCAAAAAAGAGGACTGATATAGAAACATTATTGTTGTTGATTCAGGTCAGATTCAGATTCTAAGGCAGTCAACAAAGGCTTTTACCGATCATTTAATCACTCCATGATTCCATAATTATAAGGCTGTTATTACTCTGTGAAGGGCCCTGGGTATAGGCCTACAGGTAGCCTATAAAGCACAACATTTAAAGAGAGAATGTATTCATTTCGTATAGCCTAGCAAGAAAATAACCCCTAAAATGCAGGAACTGCGCATCAAATTGTAACATGTTTTCAATTCAGAACTGGTGGTGAATGTCCTCACCAATGTTACAAATAGACTGTCATTACCAACTCGCTGCCAAGTTATTTTGGAGGTTATGGTCGTGTTACTTTTTCCCCACACATTTTGGATTAGCCCCTAAATAAATCCTATAAGACTCATCGAAGGGTTTGCTATTAGGAAGAAAATAGACTAGGCCTTGTAATTATCGAAATAGCCTACCTATGGACATGTTTGAGTGCACCACACTGAATATTTTTCAGAAAATAATAAATACATTTAATGTGAATAACGAACACAACCAATATGAATAGCACAAGATGCACATTATGAGAGGTCAGTCAAAAACAGCGTTGACTGCTTTTGATGGTCAATCGTGTTTTTCAGCGAAGTACTTTCCCCCTCAAACGACAGTTTTTACGCGTGCGTTATTCTCATTTGAACAACAGTGACCAAGGCCTATATGGAGAAAGCATTCAATGTGACATTTGAAATTAAAATTGGTGTTGATGTTCTCGAAAATTAAATTAAATCCTCTAACATTTTGAATTATGAGCATAAACGTGAAATATTTGCTTTTGCGTTCAGAATGCATTCCGAAGTGAAATGACCTATTAGGCCTATTTAATTTGATCATGTGAATGAATGTATTCTCATTCTTAATTGTCTATATAGTTGAAGCAAAACTAATCAAAATGCCTTTTCTCTGGGTTTTTTTCTCTCGCATGGTTTAAGCTATAGCCTAGGATCCAATAAGCAGTTACTTCGATTATAGATTGCATCAGACATTTGGAACAAAGGTTGACATAACCGAGCTATTGTTCGAATTGTAGATGTATTTTTCGTTCCCTTTTTTGTTCTATCGATGCTGTAGTATTGATATGTATAGCCTACCATAACCCAAAACAACGAAGAAACCACACGCCAATCATTTTGAACTGTATGACAATAATATAGCTTACCATTGTCAATGAGACAATAACGATAAATAGTCTTATTCATACAATCATTAAAATAAGCCAAAACAATCACACAAAACCGTTTCTAACCAATAGCCACAATAATTTAGGCCTATGCTCCTGAGTAGCCTATAATTGTTTTAAAATAAATCCAAGAAAATGATAGGGCCTAATGCGTTCCTAATGCATTCCGAAGTGTCCAACGAATGAACAATAACGAAAAAACACTTAAAACACACTCCTAATTGTAATTCAAAAATATTTACCGTGCAAACCCCAGGCATGGAAAAGGAAATATCGATTAATTTTATGCGCTTACCGTTCCCGACGTGTTGTTGATGCTAGTGTGAAAGTGGAGCCATTTTGTGAGTGGGTCATCCATGTCTGATTTTTTTTTTGTGCGGGTGAAGTGCAGTGTGGAACTGGAAGTGAGGTTTGAGTTATTCCTCACTGCGTCCAGCGCGCCCGCTCAGTATGGGGAGCGGAACACGAGCGCAATGTGGCCAGGCGAGATAAGCGCACGGCAGCGGCCTCTTCGTTCCCGATAAGCCCCTAAACCCATTATTTATGAAATGATTCATTATTATTTGGCTGTCGTAGGCTATATAGGCTTGTGGATGGCAAAGCATAAAAACATATGAATGCAGCTCCAGTAACTACAACGATGCGAGGTCTAAAGGTGAATCGAGGTGCACCCCCCCCCCCCAGAAAACAAACAAACACGTCTTTAAGGTACAATATGTTTATCTTTGTCGGGCATAAGGCTTAATGTCCTATTACAATTAGTCAATAAAGCCCTATAATCTGTAGACTAAGCCTGAAAATAATAGTCATAGGCCACAATAATAATAATAATAATAATAGCCTAATAATCATGATAAACTCATCATAATCATTAGGCTGTTAATATACATTTCAGTTGAATCTAGGTGTAGCCTCTACTATTATATTCAATTAATTTCAACATCAGTACTTTGGAGATGACCAATGTGTAATTGTTGGTCTAAATTGAATACACAAATGGACCCAATATCAAAGGACTTCTGATGCTGGAAGGAATTGTTCACTGTCATTGTTTTTATGTAGCTTATCTATGGGGTGGCCATGCCTGGGATTCATGGCAAATTTAGCGGGAGTCCCCCGGGGTGACATGGCTGAGAGAGATAAACCCATATCAGCTCCCTTTTATCGGATAAGCGGAGGGAGAAATCAGCAGTGACGCACCATCACTGGCGGACATACAGCATAGGCTATAGGCTAAATGGTCTGGTATTTTCCACGCTTTTTTTTGTTGATTCTAATGAAGGACGCAACTAGCCTATCATAATTTAGTTTTATTGGAATATCTTACCCCATGTCCGATAAGGATAGGCTATAGCCTAGTAGGCTACGATTTGGAATGTAGGCTGTGTCCATAGCCAAATTACTTTGTCCGACCATCAGAGGTGGCTAGGCTTAGGCCTATTCTTAAACATAGTATAATGTATAATAAGACTTACTAGGCCAATAATAAGTAGCCTATTCTACAAAGACATGTTGTGACATATTTACTGACATGTATGAGATTCAAACTGTGGAGAAAATGTCATTGGCTAAACGGAACACATGGCTACATTTGAGCCACTTGCACAGATAATATCCCCACCAATGTCCCCTCATTCACGAGCTCTCCGTTTTCGCGCCTTGTAAAGTTGAATGTCACGACCGTCGACATAATATCACGTGCTTTGGATCACTGGTCAAGACAAGCTTCCTCCTACGTCCTGTTAAAGCAGACTGGGCAAGCTGTCGGCTATACAAACAGAGAAACACAAACACTAGCCTATTTCCCAAATTAGTGTAGAAGGAGACACTGCCACACAAACAAATAAGATTAACATACGGTAGGTCTATAGTGTTGTTGAATAACTTTTGAGAAAGAAATGAACCACCTTGATAGTAGACTAAACTTCACTCCATTGTGAATTACGTTTCTGATTAACTTTATCAACGGCATGGAGCTGAGACCAGGCTACATCGATTCGCCCAAGGTAAAAAATAATGTAAATTATGAAACGCCCACCTTGTACCTGTTTGCCCTTAGTAGTTGCGTGCCTCTCTTTGTTTGCTGAAATCCTTTATTTTTCAATAAATGTTAACCAAATAGCCTACAACTTTAATTGAAAAAAATATGGATTTCTGCAAACAAAGGCACGCAACTACAGAGTACAAACAGCGTTTCATATATATATATATATATTACACACTCTGCAAAAAAAATAAACGTCCTCTCACTGTCAACTGCGTTTATTTTTCAGCAAATTTAACATGTGTAAATATTTGTATGAAAATAAGATTCAACAACAGACAAACTGAACAAGTTCCACAGACGTGACTAACATAAATTGAATAATGTGTCCCTGAACAAAGGGGGGGGGGGGGGGGGGGGGGTCAAAATCAAAAGTAACAGTCAGTATCTGGTGTGGCCACCAGCTGCATTAAGTACTGCAGTGCATCTCCTCATGGACTGCACCAGATTTGCCAGTTCTTGCTGTGAGCACTGATGGAGGGATTGTGCTTTCCTGGTGTAACTCGGGCAGTTGTTGTTGCCATCCTGTACCTGTCCCGCAGGTGTGATGTTTGGATGTACCGATCCTGTGCAGGTGTTGTTACACGTGGTCTGCCACTGCGGGGACGATCAGCTGTCCATCCTGTCTCCTTGTAGCGCTGTCTTAGGCGTCTCACAGTACGGACATATCGATTTATTGCTCTGACCACATCTGCAGTCCTCATGCCTCCTTGCAGCATGCCTAAGGCACGTTCATGCAGATGAGCAGGGTCCCTGGGCATCTTTCTTTTGGTGTTTTTCAGTCAGTAGAAAGGCCTCTTAATGTCCCTAAGTTTTCATAACTGTGACCTTAATTGCCTACCGTCTGTAAGGTGTTAGTGTCTTAATGACCGTTCCAGATGTGCATGTTCATTAATTGTTTGTGGTTCATTGAACAAGCATGGGAAACAGTGTTTAATCCCTTTACAATGAAGATCAGTGAAGTTATTTGGATTTTTATGAATTATCTTTGAAAGATAGGGACGTTTCTTTTTTTGCTGAGTATATATTTTTTAAGTATTGACCTTGGGCAAATCAATGTAGGTGGAGCTAGATTCCACAAAGCCTGGTCTCGGCTCCAAGAGGTTTTAGTCCGCTACCTTGGTAGTAGACCTATGTTATGAATGAGCTATTTCAACAGAGCTTGCAATTAGATTCACAAGGTAGGCTGTGTGTTGGGAAAAGGTAAACTAATGGGTTGCACTGCAATTTAGCAAGTTACCAAATATTGCATAGGATGAGTGAGTGCAGGATAAACAGGTAGCCAAATTAATAAACAGATTTCATTATCACCTTTGACACAATATGTTATTTATTGTGAAATGCAAAATTACCAATAAGTGCAGCATCTTCATCAGTTTTAAATTACCGGTACTTACATTTGCCTGAATGTACAAAGACTAGGCCTAATAATGGACAAGCATAATTAGATTGATTATGTTCTTCCTTTGATTCTCCCAGAGTTAAAAATCTCTGTTTATGCTTATTTCCATTCTCATGTGTTCATCATGACATCATCACGGGGAAGTGTCCAGTGTGTTTTTTCATTGAAATGGATAATGGAATATTCCAGTGTTGCATTGCTCAGCGCTGGTGCCGACGGTGTGGCAGGATATATGGATAGAGGCGGTGCTGTTGCGGGTCATGAGGCGTGTCACCTGATCCAGGGTCAGTCCAGCCACCGCCTCCCTGTTCACCTCCAGGATCTCATCCCCAGCGCCCAGGAACTCAGAGTACAGGCCCTCCTCAGTACCGTCCCCTACCTGCTCCACATACACACCTGAGATGAGAGAGAGGTGTGGAGGGAAGGCACAGGTGGAGGGAGGAAGATAGAGAGATGGAGATAAATGGGGAAGGAGGTAGAGAGAAAGAGAGAATAGAGGACACAATTATTTTCTCCAAGCCTAAAAATATGCATAATAGGTGATGGCATTAGTACAAACACCAGAATATGTACATTCACAATCATAAAATAGTAAGTAATTACACACCCAGGTAAAAGGAGAAGGGGGGATACTAGTCAGTTGTACAACTGAATGCATTCAACTGAAATGAGTCTTCCACATTTAACCCAACCCCTCTGAATCTGACAGGTGCGGGGGTCTGCCTTAATCAACATCCACATCTTCGGCACCCGGGGAACAGTAGGTTAACTGCCTTGTTCAGGGGCAGAATGACAGATTTTTACCTTGTCAGCTTGGGGATTCGATCCAGCAACCTTTCGGTTTCTGACCCATCGCTCCTACCCTCCAGGTCACCTGCCACCCTCCCAAATGCCCTCCCAAGCACCCAACTAAAATCCCTTCAATTAGGTGTTCCATGAATATGCACCGTGACATCCACACTAACATGAACATCTAATGGAACCCAGTTATACCTTAAAGGTGCTGTAATATACCTGTAACTGGTCGACCTGACAAAACCAAAGGGGCCATTGGGGGGGGGTCTAGTGAGCTCTAGGAGAAGGGTCCCATCAGGGAAGACCTGGACGACCCACCCCATGGGACGCACCACCCATGGGGCTAACAACTCTTCCACTCTCAGGGCTCTCTGGATCACTCTGTAGAGATAGTAGGATACAGACATTTCGGTGAAATGTAGTGGGGTTATAGTTACCTTTATGAGAAATTGGTGGCAGTTCGTCAAAATCGGTTTCCTATTGGAAATTGGGTTCTTACAATAAGTCAAACATTGCCTACTGTGAATAAGGTCTACAATCTACAGTGAACAAAAATATAAACGCAAAATGCAACAATATTTTCCCTAGTTACAGTTCATATAAGGAGATCAGTCAATTGAAATCAATTCATTAGGCCCTAATCTATGGATTTCACATCTGTTGGTCACAGATACCTTGAAAAAAAGGTAGAGACGTGGATCAGAAAACCAGTCAGTGTCTGGTGTGACCACCATTTGCCTCATGCAGTGTGACACATTTCCTTTGCATAGAGATGATCAGGCTGTTGATTGTGGTCTGTGGAATGTTGTCACACTCCTCTTCAATGGCTGTATGAAGTTGCTAGATAATGTCTGGAACTGAAACACGCTGTCGTACACGTCGATTCACGATTCATAGCATCCGAAACATGCTCAATGGGTGACATGTCTGGTGAGCATGCAGGCCATGGAAGAACTGGGTCATTTTCATCTTTCTGGAAATTGTGTACAGATCCTTGCGACAAGGGGCCTTGCATTATCATGCTGAAATATGGGTTATTGGCGGCAGATGAATGGCACGAGAATGGGCCTCAGGATCTCGTCACGGTATCTCTGTGCATTCAAATTGCCATTGATAAAATTCAATCGTGTTCCATGTCCTTAGTTTATGCCTGCCTATACCATAACCCCACCGCCACCATGGGGCACTCTGTTCACAACGTTGACATTGGCAAACCACTCGCCCACACGACGCCATACACACAGTCTGCCATCTGCCCGGTACAGTTGAAACCTGGATTCATCCGTGAAGAGCACACTTCTCCAACGTGCCAGTGGCCATCGAAGGTGAACATTTGCTCACTGAAGTCGGTGACGACGCCAAACTGCAGTCAAGCAAGACCCTATTGAGGACAATGAGCATGCAGATGAGCTTCCGGTTTCTGACAGTTTGTGCAGAAATTCTTTGGTTTTGCAAACCCAAAGCTTCATCAACTGTCCGGATGGCTGGTCTCAGATGATCCTGCAGGTGAATAAGCCAGATGTGGAGGTCCTGGCCAGGCATGGTTACAAGTGGTTGTGAGGCTGGTTGGATGTACTGCCAAATTCTCTAAAATGACGTTGGAGGCAGCTTATGGTAGAGAAATGAACATTCAATTATCTAGCATGCCAATTGCACACTCCCACAAAACATGAGACATTCGGGGCATTGTGTTGTGTGAGAGAACTGAACATTTTAGAGTGGCTTGTTATTGTCCCCAGCACAAGGTGCACCTGTGTAATGATCATGCTGTCTAATTAGCTTTTAGATATTCCACACCTGTCAGGTGGATGGATTCTCTTGGCAAAGGACAAATACTCACTAACAGGGATGTAAACAAATGTGCAAATTTGAGAGAAATAAGCTTTTTGTGCGTATTGAACATTTCTGGGATCTTTTATTACAGCTCATGAAACATGGGACCGACACTTTAAAGGTTGCGTTTATATTTTTGTTCAGTGTAGATGATGGAGAACTGCCTGTGTTTGCAGTGTTGTGTCAAAAAGGATGCCAGTATTCACATTCCTAGTATTTATGTTCCTTATGTTGTCCTGAAATTTCTTGATTGGAATTGAATTTCCTACTGGGTTTTTTTACCGTTTGAAAGATTGGAAAGTACAGAGTACTGTTGGCAGAGCTAACAGAAATCTCTTTTGTCCTTCTCTCTCTCTCCACACACACACTCCCTCTCTCTCTCTCTCTCTGTACCTGGGTGACAGGCTGTAAGGCACGGGCACCCCTCCCAGAATGGTTAGAACGCTCCACTCTCCTCTCCAGACTCTGCACAGAGGAGGCTTTCCGAAGCTGGGCCAGTGGGGACACCTGGTGACAGAGAAGCACATTGCAACAAGGTGTCATCATCCGTGGTGTTGATGTTGTCTCCTTAGTCCTGACAGTCACAGACATGTCAGCCATGAAAATTGCATCTCAACATGAACATGTTAAAGAATGGTCTAAAAGTAGTGCCATAGGCCTTTTTAAAATGTATTTTATTTAACCTTTATTTAACTAGGCAAGTCAGTTAAGAACAAATTCTTATTTACAATGACGGCCTACCTACAGGGTCAGCCCCTGGGCCAAATTAGGGTTAAGTGCCTTGCCTAAGGACACATCATTAGGCCCTAATCAATGAATTTCACATGACTGAGAATACAGATATGTATATTTCTGTTGCTTAATGAGTTAGTGAAAACACTGTATATTGAATTGAACTAGATTGAATAGAACAGAGCTGAACTGAATTGAATGTCTGGTGCTTACTGTGCGCAGGGCCTGTAGAGAGGGGGTCCTCTGCAGGCGGGCGTTGGGTTGAAGCCTGTGGGTGGGGCTGGGTGAGGTGGAGCAGGCCCGGGGCGCTGAGATACTGAGCTGTTCCATGCTGCTGGAGCGCCCTCCCTTCACCAGCCTGCCCACACTGTGCAGCCCAATGGAGGAGAAGAAGCGTCGAAGTGAGAGCTTGGGTCTACCGTCTTGCTTTGCCATGGACCTCCTGCACACGTCACCAAAGCATACAGACAGAGCAAAACATATATGTTGTATGTAAAAAAAATAAAAAGCAGGCGGAACATTGGTTTATGTTCTATTGAATCCTGCTGTTACATAAATTATTGATTGCAACGCATAGTTAAATTCCTGCAAGATATATTACAATAAAGTAATGAATCTGTATGGTGCCAGCTATACTAATGCAATCACAGAGGTGGAAATAGTGTTACAATTATCCACCCCAACAGAGAGTTCTTGAAGATCACTGCCAAAACTAGCTGTGGAGCGTGAAGCTTTGCTTTACAGAGAGGGCAGTTAGATGTTACTGCACTGTTGGAGCTAGAAACAGAAACACCCACAATAACATCTGCTAAATATGTGTATGTGACCAATACCATTTGATTTGATTCACTGTCAGATTAACAATATAGATACCTTTGTACCTGTACCAGCATCTTCACCAACAGATGCATATCTGTAATCCCAGTCATGTGAAATCCATAGATTAGGGCCTAATTTATTTATTTATATTGACTGATTTCCTTATGTGAACTATAACTCTGTAAAATCATTCAAATTGTTGTGTGTTGCATTCATATTTTTGTTCAGTATATATGCCATTTAGTAGACTAATTTATCCAAAGCGGCTTACAGTCATGTAATGCATACATTTTTACGTATGGGTGAACCCAGCGGGAATAGAATCCACAACCTTTAGTATTGTAAACGCCATGCTATGCCGACAGACACACAGGACCCCTGTTATGGGTGAGTTTAATTTGTTGTCAGCGGTGGGATCCACACTGACCGAGTCCCCTCTAGGCCGTTGTCCCACTGAGCCTCCGCCTTCAGGTGCTCCGCTCTCAGTAACTCCGCCCTTAGGTCCTCAGCTCGGGACACGCCCAAGCAGCGTAGCGCAGGGCGGCACTCTGGAAGAGCAACCAACAGATCTCGACACAGGTCTCCACTCAGCACCAAACCTGGAAGAGAGCGATTTAAGATGTCCACTGAATGTGTCTTTCAGTCACACAAAATTTGCAGATTCACAAGAGTAATATGCACATCACATCAAGTTTACTTCCTTCCAATGCAATACATATTATCAACTTACCAGCACTATCTGTAGCAGTATCCCAGAGTTCCACAGAAGGGAGGTCAGGGGTGATCCTGGCAGGGGAGTACCTGAAGGAGGATGGCCGGATGCAGGGGACCAAGGCATAACCAGTGGCAGACCCTGGGGGGGCAGAGATAGGACCCTCTCCATGCTGCTCTGCGGTGATGAGGTCATGGTGCCCCCCGGCCTCATCCAGATTGATGAGACGATACTGAACCGAAGGCAGGATCTTGACCACATGCTGCCCACTTGACCTGCTCTTGGAGCCTGACTTCAGAGCTGACTTAATGGGCAGCGGCGGGGTGGGGGCATCCTTGTCCTTGGGGATGCTTTTTCTGGAGGCTCCCACCAGAGGGCGGTCCAGAGCTACAGGGCTGCCCAGAGCAAAGTTGACGGCTCGCCTGCACACATTGACCCTGTTTCTGGGGTTGGAATTTCGACGGTGGGCCCACGAGGCACCATAGGGGCCGTGACCCGATCCGACTCGTTTCAGCCGGCTCTCTCCCTTCTTGCTGCGTCTCCTCAGCTTCCTAAAACCTGAGGCTCCACCCCCAGCCTCGCCCTCTGTGTCCTCTCCCAGAATCAGGACCTCCCCGAAGGTGACCGCTGCCACTTTGGGGCGGACACTGCTGGACTGTTCTAGTTGGGGGATCCCATCTGATTGAGCTGGGGGGACCCAGCGACGGACCTTCTTACCCTGATCCTCCTCTGTGCTGGGCTGGGCCGTAGCAGTCTCTGGTTCGGGCACCGGAGGATCCCTAAGAATAGATCCACAAGCTTCACATTTCCTCACCACCACCACTACCTCCGTCACCAGGGTAGAAGCGGCGTTTGTGAAACCGACGTCCTCCAGTGTTGGAGTTGGGCCTGTAATGCTGAGTCTACGCTCTGTCTTCTTTTCCAGAATGCCCTTGGATTTTTGGCCCGTGGCCCGCCCATGTTCCCTCAGCCGATCCAGGTAGCGAGACGCCGCTTCCTTCTCTGATTCGTCCTCAAACCGCACCCGTGTGGGCGAGTTACCATACCGACAATTACGCCCCCCAGGGGAGGGGTCTCTGCTTTGTGGGATGAGGAGTGGGCCGGGTGAAGGAGGGTCTGTCAGCTCTTCTTTGGGTTTTACAGCCACAGCCTTCTGGACCGGTGGTGAACCACTCCCAGACTGCTGCCTCTTGCTGGATAGAACAGGGAAGCACATTTAGTAGATAATGCAATCATGAATTTACACACTTACTGGCAGTCTGTAAATATGTAGATTGACACAAATCGTAATTTCTGCTGACACATACTGGTGTTGCTTTTAGTTTCATTAAGTTTTCTTAGCAAAAACTACCTTTGAAATGTTTGAATCCTTTATGGATGTAATGTGTATTCAAATAAAGTATTTTAAATGTGTATGTGTGCCAGTATTCCTAATACCATTTGCTGTGAGTGGATCCCACTGATACAGTATAAGAGGGGATTTCAGGAACAAAATAACCATTACATAAATGTCATGGTGTGTTGTAAACATTGTTACATAAGCCATAGAGCAGTCTCTGTATCTCTGTAAAATACCTGCTCTGTGTTTCCAATCAGAAACCAGAGTTATGATTCTGAAACAGTCAGTCATTGGTAGTTGGGTCGTTCCATGAAATGAGAGCCTTTGGTGAAATCAAGTAAAAATACAGCAATATGCACCAATATTGAATTATAAAAGCCAGTTATATTAAATGAAGTGTCCTTTAATATAGACCACATGAATAATTCAATAAATCAGATTTTTTATATGAATAAAGGCTTGCTAAAGTGCAGAAATTCAGCATTTTGACATGTCCCTCCGTCAATCCTGTGCCAATTCTAGGAAGATTTCAACCCACTTAATCAAAGAATGTCTCCAAGTTTCACCATCATTGTAGAGCCCTAGTTATTTTGTTGCTTTGACAAAGTAATTTCTGAAGATTATTATTTATTTATTGTGATTAGTGATTCATTTGGCGGCAGGTAGCCTAGCGGTTAGAGCGTTGGGCCAGTAACTGAAAGGTCGCTGGTTCGAATAGCCGAGCCAACAAGGTGAAAAACCTGTCGATGTGTCCTTGAGCAAGGCACTTATCCCTAATTTGCTCCAGGGGCTGACCCTGTAGGTAGGCCGTCATTGTAAATAAGAATTTGTTCTTAACTGACTTGCCTAGTTAAATAAAGGTTAAATAAATCATCTGTCCCTCATTCTAAGGTCAAACTTGTTATGTGAACTGAACTTCTAATATGGTGAAACTATTCTTAAAAAAAAAAAGAAAATCTATAGAAATATTAAACACCCAATAGTCAAATCATAGTGTAAAAACAGGTGAGCTTTCAGGTGTTTTGTAGTGGAAAACTGAGCGGGTCGAGCATAACACGTCAACCCTGTTACCCATATATAGACAGGCTAGAAATGTTTTGGAAATTACCAGGGTTTTTTTTCAACTGCCACTCTCTGTTGCACACAATAAGCTTCCATTCCTGCTGTCACAAGGGCGTTTATGGCTGAGGTTGATTTAAGATTAAATCGCCAACCCTGTTACGGTCAACCCTGTTACGGTCAACTCTGTTACTTTATTTGATATTTACTATAGTCCATTTTTTTATTTAACCTCTTGAGATGGGAAAACTAGTTTTTTATGAAGTTAAACATGTGCTCTTTATGACAGAATGTAAAAATTTGGTGAAATCAATGGTTTTCTTTGGACCAAGTTACACTTCTCAAAGGTACAGGTAGTCAGACAGGTAGTCAGATGAACAGAGGGGGGTATTAATAGAGATCGACAAAGGAGCAAATACAGTTGATTGAAAGCAGGGCACAGCTGACTTACGGGTTGCATCTCTGGGCGGAATGGGAACGGCGGGTTGGGGGGCGTTCCCCTTCGGCGTGATTGAAGCGGGCTTTTATCCGAGCCCTCTCCAGCAGTAGCATGGCCCGCTCGTATCTGGGGCTCAGGGGAATTATGTCAGGGTTGAAGTGTGACCTGTCAATCACAAAGAAACAGAGGAAAAATGGGAGAGGGCGATATATATATATATATATATATATACAGTGGGGAGAACAAGTATTTGATACACTGCCGATTTTGCAGGTTTTCCTACTTACAAAGCATGTAGAGGTCTGTAATTTTTATCATAGGTACACTTCAACTGTGAGAGACGGAATCTAAAACAAAAATCCAGAAAATCACATTGTATGATTTTTAAATAATTAATTTGCATTTTATTGCATGACATAAGTATTTGATCACCTACCAACCAGTAAGAATTCCCGGCTCTCACAGACCTGTTAGTTTTTCTTTAAGAAGCCCTCCTGTTCTCCACTCATTACCTGTATTAACTGCACCTGTTTGAACTCATTACCTGTATAAAAGACACCTGTCCACACACTCAATCAAACAGACTCCAACCTCTCCACAATGGCCAAGACCAGAGAGCTGTATAAGGACATCAGGGATAAAATTGTAGACCTGCACAAGGCTGGTATGGGCTACAGGACAATAGGCAAGCAGCTTGGTGAGAAGGCAACAACTGTTGGCGCAATTATTAGAAAATGGAAGAAGTTCAAGATGACGGTCAATCTCCCTCGGTCTGGGGCACCATGCAAGATCTCACCTCGTGGGGCATCAATGATAATGAGGAAGGTGAGGGAACAGCCCAGAACTACACGGCAGGACCTGGTTAATGACCTGAAGAGAGCTGGGACCACAGTCTCAAAGAAAACCATTAGTAACACACTACGCCGTCATGGATTAAAATCCTGCAGCGCACACAAGGTCCCCCTGCTCAAGCCAGCGCATGTCCAGGCCCGTCTGAAGTTTGCCAATGACCATCTGGATGAACCAGAGGAATGGGAGAAGGTCATGTGGTCTGATGAGACAAAAATAGAGCTTTTTGGTCTAAACTCCACTCGCCGTGTTTGGAGGATGAGTACAACCCCAAGAACACCATCCCAACCGTGAAGCATGGAGGTGGAAAAATCATTCTTTGGGGATGCTTTTCTGCAAAGGGGACAGGACGACTGCACCATATTGAGGGGAGGATGGATGGGGCCATGTATCGCGAGATCTTGGCCAACAACCTCCTTCCCTCAGTAAGAGCATTGAAGATGGGTCGTGGCTGGGTCTTCCAGCATGACAACGACCCAAAACACACAGCCAGGGCAACTAAGGAGTGGCTCCGTAAGAAGCATCTCAAGGTCCTGGAGTGGCCTAGCCAGTCTCCAGACCTGAACCCAATAGAAAATCTTTGGAGGGAGCTGAAAGTCCGTATTGCCAGCGACAGCCCCGAAACCTGAAGGATCTGTATGGAGGAGTGGGCCAAAATCCCTGCTGCAGTGTGTGCAAACTTGGTCAAGAACTACAGGAAACGTATGACCTCTGTAATTGCAAACAAAGGTTTCTGTACCAAATATTAAGTTCTGCTTTTCTGATGTATCAAATACTTATGTCATGCAATAAAATGCTAATTAATTACTTAAAAATCATACAATGTGATTTTCTGGATTTTTGTTTTAGATTCCGTCACTCACAGTTGAAGAGTACCTATGATAAAAATTACAGACTTCTACATGCTTTGTAAGTGGGAAAACCTGCAAAATCGGCAGTGTATCAAATACTTGTTCTCCCCACTGTATATATATTTTCTATTGTGTTAATGACTGTACGTTTGTTTATCCCATGTGTAACTCTGTGTTGTTGTTTTTGTCACACTGCTGTGCTTTATCTTGGCCAGGTCGCAGTTGTAAATAAGAACTTGTTCTCAACTGGCCTACCTGGTTAAATAAAGGTGAAATAAAATAAAATAAAATAAATAAAATGGGTCTGAATACTTTCCCAAGGCACTGTAGGTGATAGAAATGTCTTACCAATCCTCACCATGAGAGGGCTTCTGCACCCTGTGGGATACTTAAATATTTTGTTGGGATGATTTGGGTTCAGGATTGTCTTTGACCTAGTGATTGAAGTGGTAATGATTGTTTATTGATTGATCATAGATAATCAATAAACATGGAAAGATAGCAAACCTTTGATCTTGGTAAAGGAGTCTTCTGTGACAGCATGAGCAGCACCATTGGAGGCTATCTCCATTTGAAAGTAGTCCATTTATTATTATTCTATGAGTGTATTAGCGGTTTGTAAATAAACTAAAAAAGGTGCATACCACCTACTGTTCTGGAGTATGTATAGTCTGAAAAGGTTTAAAGCTGCTGACCTGGTTGGAATTATGTGATTCTTTCTTAACCCATAGCAAGTTCCACCTAGTTGACTACTTCGAAATGGGGAAAGTCCTCAAATGGGGCTGGCCATGCTAAAGCAGGCTTTTGGTCCAAGTGCACCGTCTATCTACCTCTATGATATTGATACATCTCCATTGAAGAAAGAAATTGCCCTACCCTTTACTAAATCCTCGCCTTACACAATTGATGGCAGCAGTGGGATCCGAACCCACATGACTGAAATGACTGAAGGGAGGAAAAGGAGGGGGAGAAGGTGGGGGGAGAAGGTGGGGGGCAACAAGACAGTGGTCTAATATTCCTGTAATATTCATGGCTTGCTGAATTAAAGATATATTAGCATATTGCTGATGTGATTGACGAGGTTCATATTCATTTTTCAGCCATACAGTAATCGCTAAGGTCAATGTCTGCATTTTGTGTAGCTCTGAAATCATTTGAAATGTATTTTTTTCTTGACTCATTTGCTTGCACCACACATCTGGGGCCTTCAGTTGTACTGAGCTGATCCTGCACAGTTACATATCCAGAGAACATGATATGCCCTACGGATAGACTTATAGAGAGTGGAGCTATGAATGCCCGAGTCTTCTACGTTAAGCCTTCTTATATAATATCAGATAGGACTGGAGCATGGTGGCTAACAATAGGAGAGGAGCACCATACACCCATTAGCTTAGCTTAGCCCCTGTATTGGACTTTATCCATTGTATTCCACTTGATCATCTGCTCTGTCAGCGTTAGTGGCCAGGAGAGCATGGCACATCCGTGGCTTATCCCTGTCATCTGCATACTCATCCATTCCTGTTTGTAAGGAAGATGGAGGAAGATTGTGTCTGTAGCTTAGCTTTGTAATGTTCATATTTATCCACTGCTGCCACTCTCATGGGAGAGGTGTGTTCTGAAGTCATATGCTTTCTTAGCATCTTTACGTAGCTTATGTTTCAATCTGTAGCTCTGGCAAAAATGTATTTTGACATGGTTTTCCAGTTGTGGCCAGCCTGCTTTAATTGCTTCGTTAAAAATTATTTACGCTTCAGCCATGTCCCTTGTGGCAATGCAACGTTCAGGCGTGCATGATGCTAGTGGGGACAAATGTATCAAAATAGAAGAATATATAGGGGGCAAAACCATCCCCAAAAGGTAGTTGAACCCCCATCCATCCTTGCACACACTTTTCTATGCAGACAGACACTAGTGTGATATTCATTACCCGGGCAGTTCAAGCAGCTCTTGTTGTGGAATTGTTGAATCCCACTCATGGTCCCGGAAGGCAGATGCATCTAGAGAGACTGAAAATGAGAAGTTTCACAAAATAAAGCTTTCCAAACCTAGTTCCATGCCATGCAAATGGCCCCTCATGCATCCATGCAACAAATCCAAAGGAATAGTTCAACTCAACAAGCTTAGTATTACATAATGCATTGTTACATTTTTATACAAAGCCAATTTCAATTGACGTGGTTGATGTTTAGAATGAAGATTCTTCAAATATATTTTATGGTAGGATATTTTAGATACTTTGTTCACAATTTCGCTCTAAAACAAATATAGCAGTAGAAGCACATTGTCAAAGCATGTATGCAGGTACTAAACTGCAAATTGCTTTACTCAACCATAAAGGTTGTCGTAAGGCACACATCACATCAAAGTTATGGACCGTCCCCAAGCTCGTCTCTGATCCTAATGCCCGTCAGATTCATAAGCCTTACATAATACCATCGCGACAGGAACAGAGCGGTATTATAACATTAGCATCTGATCATACCATGCACTCAGTCCACTGTGGTTCAACTTTAACCCCACCCCTCACAATCACACACACAAACAAACGCACAAATGTGCAGATGCAATCAAACATGCAAAGAAGGACATAAACAGACTCACCCATCCCCAGAATGCTAATAATAGCTATACAACACCAAGACATCTGTTCCTCTAAGTGCTCCTGATGGTGGGAGGTAAAGAAATATAACCTATAAAGCTCTGATCATCTGACACATGATCCGAGACTGGTCCCCAGACTGAACAGTTGTATGCACATTTTATAATTAATGGATGTACTTAAATCAACTCACTAGAAATGGAGATGCATCTAAAAGGTGCAACTAAGCCCTCCTCCCCAATCCTATCAATGTTGAGCAAATGGTTTGTGTTCAAAAGCGGGACCTATTTGTTGACCCCCACACGTTCTACCATGTTCTTCAACCATGAGAGGTCAGAAAGGGGAATTTTCTATCAATCTTTTTCAGTTAACTTCTCGAAGTACCCAGACTTGTCTTACAACAAGGTGTACCAACATTTCATAACTTCACTGGAACTTCATAATCATACCGTCTCTCTTGTCCAGCTGGTCGACACAGAGGTATGGCATGTCCACGCCGCCTTTCTCCTCCCCTCTGTTAGCATTCCATCGCCCTCTGGCTCTCTGGTTGGTCTCCACAGTCTCCCCCAGTGAAAGCGCCTCTTCCTGTGAGCACACGTTCTCCCAGCTCTCTGCCCTCCACAGCCCCCCCACACAGCCCGTCGGCTCCTTTGCTTCCCTCTTATCACACCTCTCCAGGTAGCAGTCCAGGCTGTCCGAACGCAGCATGTCCCAACGGCCATTGTTCTCATCCTTGTCCTCTACTACAGAATCCACAGAAGCCCGTCTCGACTTCCTCTGAAGCCCGGAGAGGGTGGCATTAGCAGGGGGTTCGTCCTTTAGAGATACAAATGAAGAGGCGATGTGCATCGTAGTCTGAGTGCCCACGGTAGACTGAGTGCCTACTCTGTTCAGAGTCCCTGGGTGTGACACCATCCAGAAGCCTTTAGGGGACGCCCAGTGTCTGTGAGAGGAGGGAGACGAGGAGGAAGAAGAGGTTGAGGAGGGTGAAGGGGCAGGTTTTGGAGAAGGAGGGGGTTCCTCCTTGTTACCGCCAGTGCTGCCCAACTGGATGTTGTCCAAGCTTCCATCCAGGCCTCCTCTCTCCCTCTTTTCTGCCCCCTTCCCCATGGAACCCCAGCTTTCCTGCTCCATCTGTGGTTCAGTCAGGTAGGTGTGGACCTGTACCCTGGCCACCACCTCCTCCTCCTCCACATCGTCTTCACTACTGCTTGACCTCCTTCTTTGGTCAAAGCACCTGGAGACCACGGGCTGTGGCACCTCCCCCTTGCTGCGGGCCTTCTGCCTGGGCCAGGCCTGGGACGAGACAGACCTCCCTGCCTGGAGCTCTAAGGCCCTCTTGTCCTCCCACTCCTTCTTTCTCTCTCTCCCGCCAGATCTCTGGGAGAGAGCCTTCACCTTGGACTGCAGGGCATGGACGGCAGAGCCTGGCGGAGAGGGGGAGGAAGATAAGGGAGAGGAGGGAGAGAGTGTGTCATGCTCGACAAAGAGGCCCCGGTCATCAGAGGCTCTGGTCTGATGCGAAGAGCTGGCAGGAGGCGGCATTTGTGTGATTTGGACCTTTTCCTCCTTCATTGGCTGGCAAGGCAAAGAAGACAAGTTTGATTGGAACCTAATGATGAGAAAGGGATCACTAATTGTTGCAGGCAGCTGGTAAAAGAGACTTACTAGAACTATGATATCTAAAGTAGTGGATTCAATTCAATGTCTAACATTTATCAAATGATGACCTCATAGGATAATCCTTTAGAATGGAAATAAGCCAGCAGTGCATAAGAAACATGTGTGGGATAGCTGGCATTGTACTGACCAAGATATTAAAATATATATATTTAAAAAAAAACATTACTTGTAATGTTGTTCTATTTTTAGCCACTGGATTGTCCAGTTGTGTTAATAAAAATAAATAGTATAAAGGACAACAATTATATTTTACTAAGCATCCAACTGTAGGCTATCACACATGAATGAATGACCTATTTGCAATTGAAATAATTTCCCTGACATTGAGTTTCAAGTGTACCAAATAGGATAAAAATACACTATCACAAAATAATTTCAAAGTGACAATACAATATTTGAACAAGGTCAATAACCTACCTGAACAGATGCAATCCACCACACCGACTTGAAGAAACTCAGATACCACACCGACTCAAATTTGCGAGGACATAACAATCCACAAAAACCTGCGCTCTGTGTCACAATCTTGAGCCCATCCTCTGACCCGACTGAGGCAAACATTTGTCATATAAATAAATGAAAGTAACTTTTCCCTGTGTTTCACTCCGTTTATTATGTAGCTGTGGTCTAGCCGGTTGTTTAGACTGAGTGCACAAGCACTGAGCGAACAGCCGGTCTCAATAATCACGATTGGTCCGTTTAATCCCTTTAGAAATCAGTCGGATTAGACAAAAATGGAAATACAAAATGCGTTCTTTAATTCCACGCTGGTTGATTGAAGCTTTCTGTTGCGTAAGTGACCGCAATAGGCATTGGCGGTTCTAGCTTGTATGTCGCCCTGTGCGAACCCCCCTTCAGCCCCCTCCCAACAAAACGAAACAGCATTTATAGTGGTGAAACATACCCAGTAATAATAAAATCATCATTGTTACCTACAATATGGAAACGTAAAACTTTTCAAAAGGTAAATTATTTATTTTGTTTACGTTATGCAGTGATGCACACACAAACGCGCGCGCACAAACACACCTGAAGAATCCTGCTGGGGAGAAGTGGAAGCAAATGGGTCTTAATCCTCATCCTCAGGCCCAGACAACATTTGTGAAGACACCTGTGTGGCTGAGGAGGTGGATGGCTCCTCATCCTGGCCAGTGCCAGAGGGTGCAACAAAATATTTCAGAAGTGCCCCTGAATTTGCATTGAAATGCAGTATATGACTCTGACACCCTAAATACTGTATATACCACAAACCCATGAGTTGCCTTATTACTATTATAAACTGGTTACAAACATAATTAGAGTAAAAATAAATTCAGTAGTCTCATATACCACGGCTTTCAGCCAATCAGCATTCAGGGCTCGAGCCACCAATTTTATAATGGTAGTTATACTTCTATGGTTCACATTATAGACAAAAGTATGTGGACACTCCTTCAAGTGAAATAATCTGTCTGTAAACAATTGTTGGAAGAATTACTTGTTTCATGCACCGACTTGCCAAACTATAGTTTGTTAACATGAAATCTGTGGAGTGGTTGAAAAATGAGTTTTAATGACTTCAACCAAGTGTATGTAAACTTCCGACTTCAACTGTACATTTGTTGCACAATTAAATATACATGTCATTATGCACAATTTATCAAACTTTCATAATAGGAACCAAATGAACCATACAACCTCCTTGGCTAATTCTAGGCAAAGACTCAATATATCACAAAAGATTCAAAATATCATCATAATATAGACGTCTTTTAAGTTAGCCTACAGCATTGGAAACTCCCCTTACTGAGCTCAGGACCTAGTCAATACAATCACAGAAAACGTTTATGATGTCACCTCAATGAAAGTTAACCAAATCAATAATGTGCTAGTTATGTTGTAATCGTTTTGCTGCAGGCTACACACATTATCATGATGAAACTGTGTGAAATTATATCCAATGTTATGTAAGCTAGTTGAATATTGTTGCCCTATGTGTAATAGCATAGCAAGCAACATAGCAACATAGGTTAACAAACATAAGTGTTATACTAGCGTATTTCATTACATGCATAATATTACTCATAAAGAGATGACATAGCTGTATACCTTTTGTGCGTTTCTCCTCATCGACCGACAGGCAGGCAGGCCTCACCCAACATTATAGTCTATTATAGGCTATAGGCTATACTCACGTTTTTTGTAAGCTATCCAAGCTTGCAAACAAAATGTAATGTCATTATGAAGGTAAAAAAATATATATATTTTTAATTTATTTAACTTTTGTTTTATCAGGGTCATACTGAGACCAAGGTACATTTTACAGATGAGTCCTGAATTACATAAATTAAAGAAAATACACACATCAATATAAATACAAAATGAAAGCAGAAAGAAAAACATGGTCATAAATAACAAACACATTCAGCAGTAATAAGGTCCTCAATCAGCCTTCTGAATTGCCCTGGCCTACAGGCGCCAAAACATCAAATGTAAGAACATTTTGAAGATAGTTTTCTTGCACTTTATTTGTGGAACTAACATTTCCAGAGTGAACCATCCCCGAGATCGGGTGCCGTATGTCTCGTATGTCTAAAGTTTTGTAAATGTATTAGGTACAGTGAGAACGTAGCAATGTACCACCCTACGTGAAATCAAAGAGGGGCAACCAACTTTCTGGTAGAGAATGCAGTGATGAGTACTAAAATTGATAAACTGCATCTAACGGCTTTAATGAAGTGGACTAAACTCCACTCATAAACCTCCTTCCCCGTAGAGTTAAGTCCGCTAGCTGTGCGCCTGACTGATGATGGGCCATTGTAAATAATAATTTGTTCTTAACTGACTTGCCTAGTTAAATAAAAGGTTCAATTAAAAAAATATCAGTTCACTCGTAACAAACTCAGCATTAAGAAACGTATATTCAAATAAACCCCACGTAGCAAATAATCCATTCATTTTTTGTTGTTGACCAAATTCGACACGCTCATTGATCTCCATATAATAAAAAGCCTTGCTTAGTGAGCGAAAAACGCCACCTCCTTGGAGGACAGATTTTTCGCCGAGACTGGCCTCTTTTTTAACCTCTTCCTCTCTGGCCATATATACACTAGATGTGACAGATGCTGCACGACCTTTTTGCTGTGCACTGTCATTCTCTCACCAACAGGGGGTGCTATCGATCATCGCCCAACTCCAATGTTAGCTAACAAGACAGACACCCCAGTTGACACCCTCAAACTTCGGCAGCAGCCAAGCTGCATAGTCGACATGGCGACCGATCAAATAACACTAGATTTCCCTGAAGACAGATAAAAGTCTTCCAAGTCTTTTGAAATGAGTGAGTAATTTGTGCATGTAAAAGTTAACGTTTTAATTGTATGAACAGTAAACAATACATGTTAACGACGCCTAGTTTCTGAGCTAGCCTAGCCAGCTGTTATAACTGAGAGTTAGCATCCCACTCAGCTCGCTAAGTACGTAGTAGTATGTTAACTGGCTAACTGCAATTTATTTTCCAACAACATTCTGCAACCGGGTTTAGTAATTTGATTGTCACATAACGATAGATAGCTAAATATTTGATGTTCAGTTAACTAGACCTCTAAAATAGTGAAACGATAGTGGTAAATCTAGCTAGCCGGTAACGTTAACTAGCTTAACTAGATCATTTTAGCTGTTATTGCCATATGAAATGGCTATACGTTATCTACCTAACTCTAGCTAGTAGCTGTTTGGTTATCTAACTAGCATGATTAACCTGGTTAGTTGTTTTACTTGTAATGTTAATGTAGCTAGCTAACTAAATTCGTTTCTGTTTTCATGTCAGTCATGAAAGTATCTAACGTTACATAGCCATCTTAACGTTAATTTCGAACGATGTTTACCATCTATATATATATAGTAGCCAGTTAGCTAACTTTAGCTACTTGTCGCTCGAATGTAACTATAAACTATTTAGCGATTTGCCATATAGCTAGCTTGACGTGTTGTGTTGCGTGTTTACCTCATTGGTACATACATTAATATGTGTACTGAAGCTGTACCTATATCGTGCAGGATTAGTTAGTTAGCTAATTCTGCGCAGCATAAGTTGGCTGCGTTAGTTCAAGCAGTATTAGTAACAACCTCTTGGTCTTTGTCCACTAGCTAGCCAGGCCATCGGCTAACAACGTCAGTCGTTGTTTTGATCTGTTATTTAGCCGTCTGGGTTGCCAGCCATTTCTCGGGTAGCTGGCTGGTTAACTAAAGACTACACTGGATGGTAATCATTATGCTAACGTTACTAACTATTCAGCTTGCCGGTGGTGGATTGTCTTTAGCTAGCCATTTTGAATTTGTAAGGCAGTGGTATTGAACTGACTTGCCTGGTGCAGCTAACCTCAATCTGTTCTCTCGGCGTGTTCATTGAAGTTAATCACTGTGCCTGGTATTATTTTAATGAAAATATAGTTAGCTAGACGTTAATGTTTCTCTGTCAGCTGAGTATCGCTAGTTGGCTAACATGACACTGGCCAATGGATTTGTCCAACGTTATTTTGCTGTAACTAGTTAGTTAAATGTAACATTATTATTGCTTGACCTGCGCCAAGAAGATACATTATATGCACTTTATCAGGTCCTGTAACTTGGGCTGTTTATGTTTGAGGAGTGTAGCTATGCAATGTGTTGCCAGCCATAAATGTAAACAATGTTGCTTTGAGTCATCTGTTGTATCATGGTAATTGGCTCGGCTAATGTTACATTGTGCAAGAGTCACTGTCAACACAATATAATCCACAGGCGTTTAACCAATGATGAATATAGAGTTCGCTAGTTTGTAGTCCTAAAACCCGGAAATGAGTTACCTCTGGTTCGTTCAACCATCCCTATGGGGGGAGAATAGGGGTTTGGACCAAACTCCGAAAATAAGGTCTGAGGTTAACGTAGGTTTAGGAGATTTTATACGTTTTGTTCTATGACCTAATTATGAATTCTTTATGTGCTTTTCCTTAACAGACATTCTTCAAAATTCACAAGTGACGTTAGCTGATAATTATTGTCTCATAGAATCAAAACTTTAACGATCTCATAAGCCTGTGTTTACCACATACCTTATTTCTGCGTTTCTCCAAATACGGCATTCATTTCCCTCATAGGCTTTGTCCAATGAACCATGGCGGCGTTAGTGCCTACAAAAAGACGCCATGATTGCTGATTCTATGTATTGGCAATGAATAGGCTGTGAAGCCACCGGTCGGCCATATTGTCACTCCCCAGTATTTGTATTTTTTTATTTATTTAACCTTTATTTAACTAGGCAAGTCAGTTAAGAACAAATTCGTATTTACATTGACGGCCTACCTACAGGTTCAGCCATAGTAGTACAGCGTCCCTGGGTTAAGTGCCTTGCTTAAGGACACATCAACAGGTTTTTCACCTTGTCCGCTCAGGTATTTGAACCAGCAACCTTTCGGTTACTGGCCCAACGCTCTAACCGCTAGGCTACTTGCTGCCCATTAGGAGCGGGTCCTCCATATTTTTTGTTCTTGTAGTGGGGATAGTAATGTCTCAAAAAATAATACTTTAAGGAAAATGTTTTCATTTAGTATTTTTATGTTTAGCTCACTTAATATAATTAAAAAATATTCATTAATGTGTCTGTAATAGAATAAATGTGACAAAAACGAATGTAGACATAATAATACATGCATTTCTATATCTTCCAAAATATTATTTACAATGGTGGGGGAGTGCCAAGATGAAGACATGGTGACTTCAACACAGCACCCCCTATTAATCATCTAGTGTGTATATAAATCATTGCTTTTAACCTGCTATGATTGTTTTCCTTCTCTTTCAGGATTTGTGACGTGATGCGCATCCATGATGTGTGACATTTGAAGAACAATTGAGTTCGGAAGAAAAATCTTGATTCCAGTGGAATCTTCCAATATTTTTTTTCTTTGTAAAAAAACAAACAAAACACACTTGCACACACCCACCCAACCCCTACTAACACTGCCTAGCCATGCCTGTGCAAGCCCCACAATGGACAGAGTTTCTGCTGTGTCCCATCTGCACTCAGACGTTCGAGGAGACGGTGCGGCGGCCCATCTCACTGGGCTGTGGCCACACAGTCTGCAAGATGTGCCTGAACAAACTGCACCGCAAGGCCTGCCCCTTCGACCAGACAGCCATCGCCACCGACATCGAGCAGCTGCCCGTCAACACAGCCCTGCTGCAGCTTGTGGGGGGGCAGGTGAGTCGTGAGACCCGGGAGTGGGGCGTCGGGTGGAGGGAGGTGGCTCAATCCAGTTAGAATCTGTTCTTTGCGTTGTGCCACCGCAGTGTTCGCCGTTTTGTATTTCAGATGTGGTGCCAAGGTCTCTATGGTTAGGAATACAGGATGATGGCAATTCTACCAACAGACTACTATTGGAGATGAGTCCATTATACGGTTCAAGTCGGAAGTTTACATACACCTTAGCCAAATACATTGAAACTCAGTTTTTCACAATTCCACACATTCTTTGATGAAAGCAAAGTTTGAAGAACACAGTTCTTATTTCAATTAAAAATCATTATTTATAACCTTGTCAACGTCTTGACTATTTCCTATTCATTTTGCAACTCATTTCATGTATGTTTTCATGGAAAACAAGGGTATTTCTAAGTGACCCCAAACCTTTGAACAGTAGTGTATATAGTCTTAATTCATTCCTTTCTTAGATTTGTGTGTATTGGGTATATGTTGTGTAATTGTTAGATATTACTGCACTGTCGGAGCTAGAACCACAAGTATTTTTCTACACCCGCAATAACATCTGCTAAACACACATGTGACCAATAAAATTTGATTTGATTTGAGAGCCAGTTTCATCATAGCGCTTGATGGTTTTTGTGACTGCACTTGAAGAAACTTTCAAAGGTCTTGAAATTTTCAGTATTGATTGACCATGTCTTAAAGTAATGATGGACTCTAATTTCTCTTTGCTTATTTGAGCTGTTCTTGACATAATATGGACTTGGTCTTTTACCAAATAAGGCTATCTTCTGTATACCCCCCTTACCTTTTCGCAACACATCTGATTGGCTCAAAACATTAAGAAGGAAAGAAATTCCACAAATTAACTTTTAACAAGGCACACCTGTTAATTTAAATGCGTACCAGGTGACTACCTCATGAAGCTGGTTGAGAGAATGCCAACAGTGTGCAAAGCTGTCACCAGAAAAGCAAGCTGAATCAATTCAGGCATTCTTGAAATTCAGGACAATCCTTGTCCTGCAAAGAAATTTTGTAAGCAATAGGCATTTAGAATTAAATGTGGAGTGGAGCTTTCAAACTTATTTGCAAATTAACATTTGTAGAATAAACCTGGGTCAATGGAAACCTGATTCAATCACAAAAGGCAGTTTATGTTTGGGATGTTACTCATCAGGGCGTCTCTTTATTTATTGGATTAGATTTTTGGACGTGGTGATGGCACAGTAGTGTTGTGGGATCACTAATATTGTCAATGTGAAAGGACATTGCCCTGATGCAGAGGGGTGTTGCAGATATTGATACTACATTTTATTTCTGAAGTTGTCCGATGGCCTGTCAGGTAACATCACTGCTAAGACGCGCTGTCAACGCACTGTTTCCTCTATTAAGATTGAGAATCTGTGATATAATTTTACTGGAAGTATCAACTCACAGCCAGCCAAGTGTGTCAAAGATGCTATAGTTGTGAAGTTTGGTCAATTCTCTCTGCTCAGTGCGTGTCTATGCGCATTGATATACTTATAAGAACTACAGCGTTTCTTCATGATCAAAAAGGTGCTTAGGTGGTGGGTGTGGCAATTATCATGGTCCGTGCAGGTGTGCGTTTATATTACATTTGTTTTATTTGATTACTTTATTATTTCATTCCAAGTAATCTCGTCTCTATAGAACTGCTGCCTATGCTGTCTGACAAAATCATTATTTTGTAGTACTTCAAAGTAAGTAAGGCATACTTTTATGACCGCTGAATACCAACTATCGATCACTTGGATCATGTATTTTCATGTAGAGATGCTTCAGGATCTTACGATCACTGGGTGGGCCTATTCCCTCCCAGGCCCACCCATGGCTGTACCCCTCCCCAGTCATGTGAAATCTATAGATTAGGGCCTAATTTATTTATTTCAATTGACTGATTTTCCTTCTGTACTGTAACTCAGTAAAATCTTTGTTGCGTTTATATTTTTTATTCAGGGCCTCCACACTCCGTGCTCCAACACAACTGTATTGATGAATAAGTAATCAAATTATATTATAAACCAACAATAAAGGTCTTTCTTCGATTATTTGGCTGTGTAAAGTAACCCATTTACACACTTCCCAGCCCAGCATCCTATTAAATGTGACATGTTTATATATTAATATTCCAGTGTGTACCGTCAATTCCAGGTTCCCAAGGTCCAGCCGGTGGCCCTGATCACCAGCCCAGAGGACTCGCAGCACTATGAGGAGGCCAGGCAGTGTGTGGAGGAGCTGGCCCTCTACCTCAAACCTCTCAGCAACACCAGAGGTAACATGCGCACACACACACAGCATTGCACCAACTCTGACTCAGGACAATGATGACAATATTATAAATAATTAGCAATTCATGAATCATAATTTGCAAAAATATTAATTGCTTACCAAAAAATAATTTTTTGTAATGGCAATCCTGGTTATAGGTAACAGTCCTTTGCATGAACTGTCTACATTATTACGCATGTTATTTGTTAATTGTGGAAATAAATATACGGATGATTTAACATCTTTTTTTAAATAACTGTATAATACAATCGAGGTGAGGGCGGTGGAAATGCTTTTGGCTGTGTATCAGCTTCTGTTCTTTGGGTGACACTGTGTGCTCTTTTTGAAGGATGGGTCCCGGTCTCTCTGGGATGCGGGAGGACGGGGGTGGTCTGCTGGTCACTGGGACGTCAACCCAACTTGGGATGGAGGGGGGGAGGTTTTAGCGGGTGGAATAGTGGAGAACAATTGGAGGTTTACTTAGTAGCAATGCAAATGTCATGGTACAGATATATGGACACTCAATTATTATGGTACTTTTTAATTGTAAGTTTACAAACATATATTATGATAATGGGATTGAATCTTGTATCTCATGGTAAATGGTGAAATAAGTATAGCCAGTTATAATTGTAATGGATTAGCAGGTAACAAGAAAGTATTTAAAAAATGTATGTGATAATTGATCAAACTTAACTAAATATCACCCTCATGCAATTAAGGAAATCATGGATATATTGAAACTAGTGGATATATGGAGGCTTAAATATCCTGACCTTGTGAGATATACATGGCAGAGGCCCAGTCAAGCTAGTCGTCTTGACTACTTCCTTATGTCATTCTCTCTGGCACCATAAAAAAGTGTTGATATGGGGACAGAATGCAGTCGGACCATCAAACAATTAGCATAGACATTACTCTTACAGAATTTCAAAATTTTCAAAGCTAACTATGACAAAATAATTTATAATGGACTTTTTCCGACTTAACATAGGTAAAGAAGATCTCCTTATTGTATGGGACACATTTAAATGGGCTTTTAAAGTCTATGCAATATAATACGTAACAAAAGGGGTCTGAATACTTTCCGAATGCACTGTATATAACCTGGAAGTAGAAGCCTAAGTGGTGTTGTCCATTAGTTTACTCCAGTTAGGGGAGGGGTGTTAGGGTTAGGGGAAATAATAAATATTTAAAATAAATTATATAATGTGTTTATATATTTATACCAAAAAATATGGGGGTATGGAAATATTGCAGACAATTACATTGACGGAAAGCTACAATCTATCTGCAATATTTTTTTTAAATGAAAAACAATTCATGGTGTCGCTCTCTTCCCCCCAACCTCCTTCCCTTCCTCCATCTTTCACCAGGGGTGGGTCTGAGCAGCACGACCCTGAGTATGTTGAGTCGACCCATGCAGAGGAAGCTGGTGACCCTGGTCCACTGTCAGCTGGTGGAGGAGGAGGGCCGGGTGCGGGCCATGAGGGCAGCCAGGTCTCTGGGGGAGCGTACGGTTACAGAGCTCATCCTGCAGCACCAGAACCCCCAGCAATTGTCGTCCAATTTGTGGGCCGCCGTCCGGGCCAGGGGCTGCCAGTTCTTGGGCCCAGGTAGGATGAGTTTAAGTTTACACACACACACCCACCCACATTAACTATACCAGAATTTCTCAAACCTGTCCTCGGAGACCCCCAGCCATTTCCCAGTTGATCTATTCCCTAGCAAACTCCCAGATTGTCCAGAACTAATCCTCAAGCTCTTGACTAGATGAATCACTGCTAGTTCAGGATGACAGCAAATTTGTGAAACATCTGGGGGTCCTCAAGGATAGGTTAGAGAAACGCTGTCTTATACAATGACATTTACTACTGTAAATGTTTGTATGTTGTCAAACTTGCATAAATGTATTCTCAAATGTTGTGGGGGTGCTTGTGGTCTAAACCCACTTGTATGTGTTCTCCCTCCCAGCCATGCAGGAGGAGGCTTTGAAGCTGGTGCTGCTGGCTCTGGAGGAGGGCTTGGCCCTGTCCAGGAAGGTCCTGGTTCTGTTTGTGGTCCAGCGACTAGAGCCACGCTTCCCCCAGGCCTCCAAAACCAGCATAGGCCATGTGGTGCAACTCCTTTACAGGGCCTCCTGCTTCAAGGTACAGTACCAGCCAAAAGTTTGGACACACCTACTCATTCAAGGGTTTTTCTTTATTTTTACTATTTTCTACATTGTAGAACAATAGTTAATACATCAATCACACCTATGAAATAACACATATGGAATCATGTAGTAACCAAAAAAGTGTTAAACAAATCAAAATATAATTTAGATTCTTCAAAGTAGCCACCCTTTGCCTTGATGACAGCTTTGCACACTCTTGGCATTCTTTCAACCAGCTTCACCTGGAATGCTTTTCAAAGGGTGGCTACTTTGAATAATCTCCAATATAAAGTATATTTTGTGAAGCTGGTTTCACAATTTCATAGGTGTGATTGATGTATTAACTATTGTTCTACAACACCTTTTGGTTACTACATGATTCCATATGCGTTATTTCATAGTGTTGATGTCTTCACTATTATTCTACAATGTAGAAAATAGTAAAAATAAAGAAAAACCCTTGAATGAGTAGGTGTGTCCAAACTTTTGACTGGTACTGTAGGTCTGACTCTACCTACAAATACATACATGGTCCTAAGAGCTGGTTCTTGTTCATTTGGAGTGTAAGAAAGCGGTCACAAAATGGAGAGGTACTTTCTAAAATTCTCCAATAAGAAACACTTTCGTGTTTTGGAACGTTTGCTTCAGTGTGCTCCAATGAATATGACCCAGCATAGGCCACGAGGTTCACAAACATGTTTTGGTCTATGACCTCCCTAAAATTCTCTAAACCATCTGTAACCAATCAGTAGATCCTGACCCAATATTTTTAGGAAACTCCAACCTAACGCCCTCTCTCCCGGTTGTCTAGGTGACCAAACGTGACGAGGACTCATCGCTGATGCAGCTCAAGGAGGAATTCCGGACTTACGAGGCACTGCGGCGCGAACACGACTCCCAGATTGTCCAGATCGCAATGGAGGGCGGCCTCCGCATCGCCCCTGACCAGTGGTCCTCCCTGCTCTATGGGGACCAGTCACACAAGTCCCACATGCAGTCCATCATCGACAAGGTACCTGTGTGTTTCCGACAAGGTGTCTGCGTCTGTTTGCGGCTACGTGTTACTAGTCCTAGAAGTAGCTGTCACGTACAGTACAGTCTATCAATTATTATTATTATTATTTTGTCGGTTACACATTCACTAACATTCTACCTATCAGTTTGTGTATTTGTCTATATAACCGTCTGTGTTCACACATGAAACCACAAAATAGCCATTGTAATAAGCTTCCACTAAAGGAGCAGCACTCTGATGTCAGAGGGTTAATCTTTCACGATAGAGAACACGTTATTTCAAAACAATGCTAATAGGAGAACAGTAATGTTCATATCCACAAAAAAACTAGAACATCCAGGTGCGGGCACTCAAATGCTGATAGAAATGACCTGAATATCCTGTGTCCCCCCCCCTAGTTGCAGACGCCGGCTTCGTTTGCCCAGAGCGTCCAGGAGTTGACCATCGCCCTGCAGAGGACGGGTGACCCTGCCAACCTTAACCGCCTCCGACCACACCTGGAGCTCCTGGCCAACATCGACCCTAGCCCCGGTGAGACAAACGCACACGCTGGCTCGTATTACACACCCAACTCGGGGCCAAAGCTTGAGAAGGATGCATGCAACTGAAGATGGTATTCGAACCACAGACACTCCTTTCTACATTCAAAATTGCTCTCTAACTCTCTTATGTTTTTGTGTTGTCCAAGGGCATAGAGGAGGGAGTTTTCTAGAACTTTTTGGAATTAAATGCAGCCCAGTACTTTCAATTAGTTAAGTGGTAAAGAGTCAATCAATCAATGTAGAACAGGTTGGGTGTGTTTGTGAGCTGCACGTGGCTGTAGTCCGGGAGAAGGAGAAGTTGTGCAATGTTATCAGACTGATTCAAATAGGCATGACTCATTGGCCCTTATTACTCATCTTACCCATGGATCTGTTTTTCCAATCATGGTTAAGAAGTACCGTTTCAACTAGGCAGAACTAAGAAAAAGCCATATCTCAGACTGGCAAATAAAAAGAAAAGATTAAGAGCAAAATAACAGACACTGGACAGAGGAAGATATGGCTTTTTCTTTGCAACTCTGCCTAGAAGGCCAGCATCCCGGAGTCGCCTCTTCACTGTTGACATTGAGACTGGTGTTTTGCGGGTACTATTTAATGAAGCTGCCAGTTGAGGACTTGTGAGGAGTCTGTTTCTCAAACTAGACACTAATGTACTTGTCCTCTTGCTCAGTTGTGCACCGGGGCCTCCCACTCCTCTTTCTATTCTGGTTAGAGCCAGTTTGCGCTGTTCTGTGAAGGGAGTAGTACACAGTGTTGTACGAGATCTTCAGTTTCTTGGCAATTTCTCGCATGGAATAGCCTTCATTTCTCAGAACAAGAATAGAATGACGAGTTTCAGAAGAAAGTTATTTGTTTCTGGCCATTTTGAGCCTGTAATCGAACCCACAAATGCTGATGCATCAGATACTCAACTAGTCTAAAGAAGGCTGTGCTAACATAATTGCAAAAGGGTTTTCTAATGATCAATTAACCTTTTAAAATTATAAACTTGGATTAGCCAACACAATGTGCCATTGGAACACAGGAGGGATGGTTGCTGATAATGGGCATCCTACGCCAATGTAGATATTCCATAACAAAATCAGCTGTTTCCAGCTACAATAGTCAATTACAACATTAACAATGTCTGCACTGTATTTCTGATCTATTTTATGTTATTTTAATTGCCCAAAAATGAGCATTTGTAAGTGACCCCAAACTTTTGAACGGTAGTGTATATGCATATTATATTTACTCAAAGTTAAGTAGTTTGAGTACAATGCCTATAAAATAATTTATATTAAGAGTTATTGTTATCATTGACATAACAGACCAAGATGTCTTAAGTTATTGAAATGGGGTGTTATACACCTTCAGGCAAAGTATTGACTCCTATCTCCCTCCATCCTCTGGGTCTCTAGACGCCCCCCCTCCCAAGTGGGAGCAGCTGGAGAAGGGCCTGGTGGCTGTGAAGACGGTGGTCCACGGCCTGGTGGACTTCATCCAGAACCACAGCAAGAAGGGAGCTGACCCACAACAGGTACCGTAGTTCACCCTCCGGCTCACTATGGCTGATCACTAGGACTATCACCAATCAGCCTACACCACTGCGCGCACACCTGTTGTTACTATGACAACTAGCATAGCCATGTCAGAAAATGACTGCTATCTGAACACACACATCCGATTTGGTCACTTGGACAGTCGGTATTCCAAAATGGATTTGAAAAACAAAACCGATTTGAAAAACTGTGTGAACAAGCCTTGAGAGCTCTCCACACCTGGATTGTGCAACATTTACCAACATTTGCCTATTATTCTTTTCAGAATTCTTCAAGCTTTGTCAAATAGGTTGTTGATCATTTTCAGGTCTTGCAATAGATTTTCAAGTAGATTTAAGTCAAAACTGTTACTCGGCCACTGAGGAACATTCATTGTCTTCTTGGTAAGTAACTCCAGTGTATATTTGGCCGTGTGTTGTAGGTTATTGTCCTGCTGAAAGATGAATTCATCTCCCAGTATCTGGTGGAAAGTAGACTGAACCAGGTTTTCCTCTAGGATTTTACCTGTGCTTAGCTCCATTCCATTTCTTTTTTTATCCTGAAAAACTCCCCAATCCTTAACGATTACAAGCATACCCATAATATGAAGCAGCCACCACTACGCTTGGAAATATGGGGAGTGGTACTTAGTAATGTGTTGTATTGGATTTGCCCCAAACATAACACTTTGTATTCAGGACAAAAAGTGAATTGCTTTGCCACATTTTTTGCAGTGTTACTTTAGTGCCTTGTTGCAAACTGGATGCATGTTTTGGAATACAGTTGAAGTCGGAAGTTTACATACACCTTTGCCAAATACATTTAAACTCAGTTTTTCACAATTCCTGACATTTAATCCTAGTAAAATTCCCTGTTTTAGGTCAGTTAGGATCACCACTTTATTTTAAGAATGTAAAATGTCAGATTAATAGTAGAGAATTATTTATTTCAGCTTTTATTTATTTCATCACATTCCCAGTGGGTCAGAAGTTGACATACATTTGGTAGCATTGCCTTTAAATTGTTTAAGTTGGGTCAAACGTTTTGGGTAGCCTTCCACAAGCTTCCCACAATAAGTTGGGTGAATTTTGGCCCATTCCTCCTGACAGAACTGGTGTAACTGAGTCAGGTTTGTAGGCCTCCTTGCCCGCACACGCTTTTTCAGTTTTCTGTAGGATTGAGGTCAGGCCTTTGATGGCCACTCCAATACCTTGACTTTGTTCTCTTTAAGCCATTTTGCCACAACTTTGGAAGTTTGCTTGGGGTCATTGTCCATTTGGAAGACCCATTTGCAACCAAGCTTTAACTTCCTGGCTGATGTCTTGAGATGTTGCTTTAATATATACACATAATTGTCCTTCCTCATGATGCCATCTATTTTGTGAAGTGCACTAGTCCCTCCTGCAGCAAAGCACCCCCACAACATGATTCTACCACCACCTGTGCTTCACGGTTGGGATGGTGTTCTTTGGCTTGCAAGCCTCTCCCTTTTTCCTCCAAACATAATCATTATGGCCAAACAGTTCTATTTTTGTTTAATCAGACCAGATTACATTTCTCCAAAAAGTACGATCTTTGTCCCCATGTGCAGTTGCAAACCGTTGTCTGGCTTTTTTATGGCGGATTTGGAGCAGTGGCTTCTTCCTTGCTGAGCGGCCTTTCAGGTTATGTCAATATAAGACTAGTTTTACTGTGGATATAGATACTTTTGTACCTGTTTCCTCCAGTATCTTCACAATGTCCTTTGCTGTTGTTCCTGGATTGATTTGTACTTTTCGCACCAAAGAATGTTAATCTCTAGGAGACAGAACGCGTCTCCTTCCTGAGTAGTTTGACGGCTGCGAGGTCTTGGTTGATTTCTTTTGATTTTCCTATGATGTCGAGCAAAGAGGCACTGAGTTTGAAGGTAGGCCTTGAAATACATCCACAGGTACACCTCCAATTGATTCAAATTATGTCAATTAGCCTATCAGAAGCTTCTAAAGCCATGACATCATTTTATGGAATTTTCCAAGCTGTTTAAAGGCACAGTCAACTTAGTGTATGTCAACTTTTGACCCACTGGAATTGTGATATAGGGAATTATAATGAAATAATAGGGAAATAATCTGTCTGTAAACAATTGTTGGAAGAATTACTTGTGTCATGCACAGAGTAGATGTCCTAACCGACTTGTCAAAACTATAGTTTGTTAACATGAAATCTGTGGAGTGGTTGAAAAATGAGTTCTAATGACTTCAACCTAAGTGTATGTAAACTTCTGACTTCAACTCTACAGTCGTGGCCAAAAGTTTTGAGAATGACACAAGTATTGGTCTCCACAAAGGTTGCTGCCTCAGTGTTGATGATGACAATTTGCATATATTCCAGAATGTCATGAAGAGTGATCCGATGAATTGCAATTAATTGCAAAGTCCCTCTTTGCCATGAAAATGAACTTTATCCCAAAAAAACATTTCCACTGCATTTCAGCCCTACCACAAAAGGGCCATCATGTCAGTGATTGTCTCGTTAACACAGGTGAGAGTGTTGACGAGGACAAGGCTGGAGATCACTCTGTCATGCTGATTGAGTCAGAATGGCCAGGTCGCAGTTGCAAATGAGAACTTGTTCTCAACTGACCTACCTGGTTAAATAAAGGTGAAAAAAAAAAAAAGAATAACAGACTGGAAGCTTTAAAAGGAGGGTGGTGCTTGAAATCATTGTTCTTCTGCTGGGGATACTGCTTCACAGGCAAGGATATTGCTGCTGGTAAGATTGCACCTAAATCAACCATTTATCGGATCATCAAGAACTTCAAGGAGAGGTTCAATTGTTGTGAAGAAGGCGTCAGGGCGCCCAAGAAAGTCCAGCAAGCGCTAGGACCGTCTCCTAAAGTTGATTCAGCTGCGGGATCGGGGCACCACCAGTGCAGAGCTTGCTCAGGAATGGCAGCAGGCAGGTGTGAGTGCATCTGCACACAGTGAGGCGAAGACTTTTTGTTTTGGAGGATGGCCTAGTGTTAAGAAGGGCAGCAAAGAAGCCACTTCTCTCCAGGAAAAACATCAGGGATAGACTGATATTCTGCAAAAGGTACAGGGATTGGACTGCTGAGGACTGGGGTAGAGTCATTTTCTCTGATGAATCCCCTTTCCGATTGTTTGGGCCATCCGGAAAACACCTTGTCGGAGAAGACAAGGAGAGCGCTACCATCAGTCCTGTGTCATGCCAACAGTAAAGCATCCTCAGACCATTCATGTGTGGGGTTGCTTCTCAGCCTAGGGAGTGGGCTCACTCACAATTTTGCCTAAGATCACAGCCATGAATAAAGAATGGTACCAACACATCCTCTGAGAGCAACTTCTCCCAACCATCCAATAACTGTTTTGGTGACAACCAATGCCTTTTCCAGCATGATGGAGCACCTTGCCATAAGGCAAAAGTGATGAGAGGTTTTGAAAAAGAAGGGTCAACACTGCAAATATTGACTCTCTGCATAATCTGAATGTCATTGTCAATGAAAGCCTTTGACACTTATGGAATACTTGTAATTATACTTCAGTGTACCATAGTAACTACTGACATAAAGATCTAAGAACACTGAAGCAGCAAACTTTGTGGAGACCAATACTGTGTCATTCTCAAAACTTTTGGTCTGTATATACCCAAAGTGTAATTAATAACCTCATCATGCTCAAAGGGATTTTCGATTTCAGCATTGGAAAACCTCCCAGGTCTTTGGTTAAATCTGTGTTTTAAATATATAATTGTATGTGTGGGGTACAGATATTATTTTTATTGGTCAACACTATGCAACTTATTATGTGACATTTTACGCAAATGTTTACTTCTAAACTTATTTAGGCTTGCCATAACAAAGGGGTTGAATACTTATTGGCTCAAGACATTTCAGCTTTTCATTTTTAATTAATTTGTCAAATTTGAGAAACATAATTCCACTTTGACATTATGGGGTATTGTGTGTAGGCCAGTAACACAACACAGTAAATTCAGGCTGTAACACAACAAAATGTGGAAAAAGTCAAGAGTTGTGACTACTTTCTCAAGGCACTGTATGTAGTAATATACATTCTGCTTTTAAGTGCAATGTTCCCAAAAAAATACTATTGATTGCCCTGTCATGTTTCAAATATGTGGCAAAACTGACGTTGGCAAAAAGAGATATGGCATAGGTGTTTCAAAATGTACTTTCAAGATAAGATACAGATTCTCATTAGAAAAATCTTCTATCCTGTAGAGCAGAGAATTTCAAACACAGATTCAACTACAAAGACCAGGGAGGTTTTCCAATTCCTTGCAATGAAGGGCACCTATTGGTAGATTGGTAAATAAAAAATAATTAAAAAGCAGACATTGAATATCCCTTTGAGCATGGGGAAGTTATTAATTACACTTTGGATCATTACAAAGATACAGGCGTCCTTCCTAACTCCGTTACCGGAGAGGAAGGAAAACGCTCAGGGATTTCACCATGAGGCCAATGGTGACTTTAAAACAGTTAGTTTAATGACTGTGATAGGAGAACTGAGGATGGATTACTCCACAATACAAACCTAATTTACAGTGAAAAGAAGGAAGCCTGTACAGAATAAAAATATTCCAAAACATGCATCCTGTTTGCAACAAGGCACTAAAGTAGAACTGCAAAAAATCTCAATATAATACATTTTGAATTCGGACTAACACAAAATGTGGAATAAGTCAAGGGGTATTAATACTTACTGAAAACACTGTAGGTTTCTGTCTAATTAGGGACAAATTTTCAGGCAAATAATCAAATATCTGCATAAAGAAAATACTAATTTAATTAGTCAAACTGCAGTTAAGCATCGATCATTATGTCACCCTCTATTTAAAACCCCTAATAAACTGCATGGTTTCCCGAGTCGTAATGGGGTGGACCAAACACAATATTATTGTGTGACTCCAAGTTTATTTCCATATGATGGTTATTATATCAATATTTGTGCATAAATGCTTTTCCACTGCCATTTCTCACATAATTTATTTTACAGACACAAAGATCCCACCATGTCAAATGAACAAATGATCTGTCTGCGTGTATAAAATTCTACTGAAACTTTCCATCACAGTTGTCGCATAAAAACAGTGGCTGGAAACATAGTTACTCTAAAATGTCTCTCTCTTCAGCCCCCCCAGCACAGTAAGTACAAGACTTACATGTGTCGGGACATGAAGCAGAAGGGAGGCTGTCCCCGAGGAGCCAGCTGTACCTTCGCCCACTCTCAGGAGGAGCTGGAGAAGTAAGTCCCCTTCCGAAATATAAACCTCTCACAACCACCACCCTTTTGAATGGCGCACACTCTGCCCTCTTTCCCATTTAAATCTATACACTCAACATATTTTGCTCTGATAACCTAATTCTGAGTTTGATAGTCATCACTTAGTATGCCAGTTTTAAAACCTCTTCCCCTTGGTGTAGATTTAATTGTTTTAATCTACAGTAGGATTACTATTTTCTGTTTTATAGCTACTGTAAAATTAAAACTGTAATTTGTGGTTATAGCAAGCCACCCAGGCCAGAAGTATAACTGTATTTTCTGTTCGTAGGTACCGTAAAATGAACAAGCGTTTGGTAGCTCGCCTCCCCGGCTCATCTGGCCTGCTGTCGGACGACGGACTCTCTCTGGACGTGGGGGTGACCCGGAAACCCTCGCCCCTCACCAACGGCTCAGCGGTAACCCCCATGCCCCAGCTCATCGCCCGTGGTACCGACCTTGTGACCTACGACCTGTTGCGCAAGCCCAAGATGGACGGCGGGAGCAACAGCGCCCCGGGATCGCCCCCTGACTCGTAAGTGTGAAACCCCTCCTTTCAGCCAACCTTATAATTACATCTATTTGGTTAATCTGTTTTTAGCTCTATATATTTTTTGTTAAATATATATATATATATATATTTTTTTTTTTTTTCATTTATGCACAACTTGATTGATTCATTTAGCATTGTATCCAGAACTCACTCTGTTTTTCTACCCTCAGTCTGGACTCTGGGCCCAAACAAGGGTACCCCCAGCCGCCCCATGCCATTGGCTACTCCAGGGGGCCAGGGGACCACATGTCCATGCCCAAACATATGCCTGGTAGCGTGGTGCCCCGGGTGCCTCCGATGTATCCCCAGCAGCAGCTACCTGAGATGTACTACTCCGACTCTCGCCCCCCACCCTCCGCCTCGCAGTATGAGCCCGCGCAGTTCCCCCAAGGTGAGGCTGCTAAACGCTTGTTTGATGAAACGCTTGTTTGTACTGTTGAAACATTTGATGTTTCTATGTTGTTTTTACTTTCAATCCAAATGCCCTCTGAATGTTTTGAGTGCATTTTTATTGGAACTTTCAATGATGATTGTGTTTTGAACCTATAATATTGCTGAATGACCAATATCAAACAAAAAAGTGTGAAGGAAATCAACATGTCAACATTTTCCGCTCGCCCCACAGGTTACCCCTACCAGCAGCCCCCCCAGTACGCCCCCCAGCGCTACATCCGCAACCCCCCTCCCCCCAACGAGTCCACCGGACCCCCCTACCAGGACCCCTACCCTGGCTACGGCCCACCCGATCGCCCTTACCCAGCCCACCACTCGGGCCCTCCCTTTTCCTACCCACCCCCACCACACTATGACAACCGGGGTCGCCACGGCCCTTACCCCGGCCCGCCTCCTTCCCAGCCCTACCCCTTGCAGAGGGACGACATGGTCCGGATGAGCCCCGTGGCCCTGGAAGAGCCCCCTTACCACCAGGAGCAGGCTGCCAGGGAGAGGTACCCCCCAGAGGGATACTACCCACCGGGGGCCCAGACCCAACCCATGAGGTCCTATGTCAGGGTGAGTTTGGTTCCTCCACAGTGGTCAGCAACTCTGGTCCCGGAGAGTTACAAGGTAAATAGGCTTTTGGTCCAGGACAGCAGTAAAAACATATTCAACCAGTCCAAGGTCTTGATGAACAGTTGATCAGTTGAATCTGGGTGTGTTAGCACTGGGCTCAGCAAAAAGTTAGCACACCCTGTAACACTCCAGATTGGTGAACATACACACTGACTACTACGGAGTTGTCTTATGACTCATAAGTTATGAGCTGCATCTCCCTTGAGTTAAACATTTGCGTCTTTAGAAGTTGGCCAGAAGTCAGATATATTTCATAATTTTAATGATGTTGTGCATTTATATATGGGTGTGACTAATCAAGATAAAAATAAATATTTAGTGTCATTATGGAAATATTGAGTAGTCCCGAGGTTACTTATCTAGGAGCAGTATGGCCGCTCCTCCCAGCCTGCACGACCTGCACCATTGGTGTCCATGTACATTTTGTCATTGTAAGTTCTCATTATAAATGTTGTCCTGTGGTTTGTCAGGAGCAGTACCAGCCCAGCCTAGACTACCTGCACCACCGCCGTAAGGAGCTGATGGCCCAGCTGGAGGAGAGGAAGGTCATCTCTCCCCCGCCCTTCGCTAACTCACCCACCCTCCCCCACACCTTCCCCAGCGACTACCCCCCTGAGGTGAGACCCCCCCCCCCCCCCATACACACACACACACACACACACTGTATGTCACTCAGGGTCAACACACAAACGTTCTGCCTGGTCCAGAAACAAACTGTTAAGTTACAAGTGCTGGCCTTCAAAGCTTCATGACATTATCTAACTACTGTCTATTTATAACCGTTGCATAACAGGATTTCTGATGCAGTATTAGCTATGACACTCATCTATCTAGCTAAAAATGCATATAAATTCAGTATTTTATATTATTCCTCCCTGTATACTTTTCTTAAATGCCTGTTTCCTAGTTAGCATTTGCACATCATAATTTGCACATCCTTCATTCCTGTGTTAATGATGATAATTCTGTAATTTATTTCACCACTATAGTCTATTTATTGTCCTACCTCCTAACCTTACTGCATTTTTGCACTACATTTTGCACTCTGTATATAGATTTTTCTATTGTGTTTTTGACTGTTTGTTTAATGTGTAACTCTGTGTTATTTGTCGCACTGCTTTGCTTTGTCTTGGCCAGGTCGCAGTTGCAAATGAGAACTTGTTCTCAACTGACCTACCTGGTTAAATAAAGGTTAAATAAAATAAAAATAAATACAAGTAACTTGCTAACACACACCTGTGTCTGTCTCCACAGTATGGGGAGGAGAACTCGAAAGCCTTTGGGAAGTGCAGGGAGCCGGACTACACAGGCCAGTACTCTCCCTGGTCCTGTGACACCATCGGCTCCTACATCGGCACCAAGGACTCCAAGCCCAAAGATGTCATGGCGCCTGGCGCCATGGAGATGATGGTGAGTGACAGTTGGAATAGTGCCGGTGGGTCTTAGTGAGACGGTATGTGTCTGAAAGTGTCACAGGAACAATGTTGTGCTTGATGAGGAGGATTTGAACAATCACTTACACAAGCTCTATTGTTCCTCGTCTCTCCCTCCCTTTTTATCTCTTCTTTCTTCACCATCTCTCCTCCCCCTCTCTCTCCCCTATTACTTATTGTAATTCGCTTTGGTTGAGAGCGTCTGTTAACTGGCTAAATTGCTAATTGCCCCTTTGCCTCTCGCGCTCATTTGCCTCCCTCTCCCCCTTCACTTTCTCTTCACCCCCATCTTTCTCCCTCTATCCATTTTTTTAAGTTATTGTATTTCACTCTGGATGAGAGCGTCTGCTAAATGGCTAAATTGTAAAATGTGCACCTACGCTCTCACCGTCTCTTTCAACCCAACCTTTTATTTATTCATCTTTCTCTCCCCCATCTCTTTGTAGAATAACGGTCTGTTAAGTTATTGTTAAATTAAGGGCCTGCTACTGTTACTGACTAAATAAGGAGGCTGCTAAATGACCATTCTAAATTGTCCCCCACCCCCCTCTCTCTTTAGAATGTGGATGGTAAAGGTAGGCGGGGGGAGCCCTCCATGGAGGCCCAGGTCAGGCGGGGGACGGAGGTGAAGGACGACGACCCCATCATCCCCTTCGGCCCCCAGCCCACCGTGTCGCGCTTCGGGGCCATCTCACGCACCTCCAAGACAGGCTACCAGACGACAGGCCCCATGCAGGCCTTGGCCTCCGCCCAGAGACCCAACCCCAAGCACATGACCATAGCCGGTAAGGTTACTCACACTTGGCACTTGCAACTTTACTTTGACCATTCACTGTCATCTTCATCAGGGTTGTATTCATTAGGCACCAAACAGAAGGAAACATGGATAGACTACTTGGTCTTAAAGGGATAGTTCACCCAAAGTACAATATGACATTAGTTTCCTTACCCTGTAAGCAGTCTATGCAGAAGGTATGACAGCAATCCATGCTTTAATTTTATTCACCAGGCACTGTTTCCAAATGTTAACATTTTAGCATTTGTGGCACAAATCCCATTCATGTCATGGACTGATATTAGCATTTTTCGCGCATCATGTCCAATTCATCCGAAAGTCTCAAATTATTTGTGAAGCTCATCAAAGTCACTTATAAAATGATTTGAACATGATGCGCAAAAAATGCTAATATCAGTCCCATTACTTTAATGCCAAGTAACCTAAGGCAAAACATGGATTGCTGTCATACCTTGTCCATAGACCGCTTACATGGTAAGGAAACCAATGTCATTTTGTAATTTGGGTGAACTATCCCTTTAAGGAACCCTTCATTTCACTTTCAGTTGCAAAATGTTTTCTGTTGCATGCCTCAATGAATAGGACCCAGAGTTGAACCATGTTTCTAAGACCTGATTGGTTGTTAACACGTCGTTGTCCCACCAACAGCGGAGTACTCCTATGGGAGCCATGGAGGCTGGGGCGGAGCCTCCTACCCCTCCCAGCAGACTGGCTCCTCCTCTCAGGGACACTTCAATGAAAGGTAAAGCCAAACACTCCTCTTATCTATCCATCCATTTATCCATCCATTTATCTATCCTCTCTCACTCATTCACTCCTTCCATCTTTTAATGCATATTTATCAGTCATTCTGATGGTTCTCTTCTCCTGTCTCTCAGGCTGCCTATGCCAGCTCAGGACAGAGAGCAGCTGAAGACTGAGCTCCAACAGGTCAACCAGCAGATCAACCAACAGTCCCAGATCCACGGCATGGAGGTGTGTATTCACAGACACCTACACACACAGATGTGACAAACACTTGTAATACTCATATGTACAGCATCAACATTTTGCATTGAAATCAATTGAGATAAAAACCTAGAATTTTTTTGGGTGCGGGGCTACCGAGCTTGTAATGAGTGATAGAGAAGGGGTTAATAGTAGGGGAAAGACTGACCTTCCACCAGCTCTCCCAGCCAGGTCAGTACCAGGGCCAGCAGGGGGGGAAGTGGCCTGGTCCAGCGGGGGGTTCCAGCAGATCTGCCTCAGTGTCCAGCGAACAGCTCAGCATGGAGCTCCACCAGGTGAAGCGGGAGATCAGCAAGAGGACCTGCGAGATGGCCATGGTGAGGGAGAGGAGGATGCTCCCAACGCCCTATAGAGTTACTGCTAGCCTTATGTGCACGTTGTCGTGTGGTATCATGGCTGGTTTGTGTTCATGTATTTGTATTTATTATGGGGGTCCTGCAACATTAAGGCAGTTATACAATTTTAAAAGCACAATGTAATTGTGTGCACAGACAGACACCCACCATGACATGTGAGTTGACAGTGCATTGATGTGGTCGGTACAGGACAGCCAGGTGGCTCATGAGGTCCAGTACAAGACGAAGATTGCAGAGAATGGCCAGAAGGACCACAAGGCCCAGCTGGAGGAGATTGCTCTGGCCCTTGGGTGAGTGGAGAGACACAACTTGGCAGAACAGCATGTCATCAGTCTTTATACACGTGAAGGATAATACCACGTATTAATAATAAATATGATCTTAATCCTCTCTGTTTCTGTCACTCTCTCGGTCTCTGTGTCGTCTGTCATCTGTGTCTCTCTCTCTCCCTCTCTCTCTCTGTCTCACTCTGTTTCTAGTGAGGTGTCGAATGGCTCCAGCGGTCTAGGGCAGGACGGCGGTGTGGGCGGAGCCATGCTGTCACTGACCACTAAGGTGTCATCACTTAGCATGTGTTCTGAGCCAGGGCCCGGGGGCTCAGAGCTGCAGAAGAACGGTGTGGTCCATTCCTGCTCCTAGACCGAACACACACTGCAACACACACTCAGACCCTTTGGTCCAAAGCATGCACACACATAGTGGTTTTATTTAGAAGATGAGCAGTATCTGCCGTGATATGAATTTTCTTTCTTTTTGTTCTGTGAATGAGCTTTTACTTTCTTTTTTTTTTTACTTTCATCGCCTGGAAACCAGGACATTTGATGACATTTCTTTCGCTTCTCTTTTTTACTGGGGACTATAAAACAAGGCTCTCAAAGTAGATGTGTCAAAAAAAGCAGATAATGACAATAATAGTGATAATGATGATAATTGTTCAAAGAAGGCTATCCCCCCTACATAGAGATCACATACCAAGGCCTGTAGTGGAGTATTTCTCAATTCTTCCCCTCTATTTTGGTGCTCGTTATCAGGTACCCTAGCAATTTGCAATTTGCAGGGACCTTAATACACCCCCCCCCCCCCCCCCCAAAGACCGTTTTAAGGCTGTGAAATGTAAACATTCAATTTCTTAACCAACTTAGTATCGAATCCTAACTCTTATGGTCGTTTTGGTCTTATGTACTACATAACAATATCAAAAGGCTTTGTGTTTTACGTTATATCAGCTGTCATAAGTATCACGTAAGTGTCTGTTATAATCCATTATAAACTGGGTGGTTCGAGCCCTGAATGCTGATTGGCTGACAGCCGTGGTATATCAGACCGTATACCACGGGTATGACGACATATATTTTTACTGCTCTAATTTTGTTGGTAACCAGTTTATAATAGCAATAAGGCACCTCAGGGGTTTGTGATGTATGGCCAATATACCATGGCTAAGGGCTGTGTACAGGCACTCTGCGTTGCGTCGTGCATAAGAACAATATACTACACCTCTGGCCTTATTGATTAATCCTAACTCAAGTTATGGTCTTATGTACTACATAACAACATCAAAAGTCTTGGTATTTTATGACGTAGTTATGTCAGCTGTCATATGTATCACACAAGTGTCTGTTATAATCCATTATAGCCTGATATGACACGTTGTTTCTTTTCGATACCTTTGACAGCTTACGTAGGCTTTCTAACTTACATTTAGTCAGTGTAGTAACCGTTCTGTTCACGTTTAGTAATAAAGGTGTAACCGCTAGTGTTCAGGAATATACCACCCCCAGAATCGTCAAACGTGGTTGACCAGATGAGGGGGGAAAGGGAGAGTGAAAACGTTCCACCAACGTCCAGTCAACCCTCAGAGCCAAACAAGACCATGTCGCTTCAAGCCACATGAGACCACATGATGTTTTTAACCCGCCATGAGAAGTATGATTTTATTAGTGCATTTTATTAATACATCATGTCTGTTTCATACTTGAAAAGCAGTATATTATTAACCAAAGCATTCTGTTTTAAAGATTGCAAAATGTATATTTTTGATAATGAGCTTTTCTCATGTTTTCTATAAGGGAACATACTATGTGCTTCTCATGGGATGTGGTGTGACTTGCTGCGTAAATGTCTCGTTTGCACTTTGATGGGCTGGAATTCAATCAAGCTTGCAGTGTGGAATGAAAATTCCAGGGAGTGTAACAAAACATGCATTTTCACATTGCAGGAAGGACATTTTCCATGGTGCTTGATGGATTGAATCCCCTCCGTGTGAATTGAACCATATGGGGTGATTGGCGTTTTTGTTCCTCAGAGCTCCTCATCTGGTCATTGAAAAGACCTCCACGTTGGGATTGTCTTGTCATTGGTTCTCCTTAACTTCTATGAAGTTGCGTTCCCTTGTTATTTTTTTCCGCTTTGAGTAAATTGCGTTTAAGGGGTGTGGCCTGCCAGAACGCTAGTCCGTAATTGGAGGAAGGAAAATAGGTTAATATGCAAATTTTTGGTCCTCTTGGTCTTAATACGTGTAAAAGTTGTCTGTAGTCTACCAAACAGATCTTTTTAACGGGTTGTGCGTCAATATCAACAATGAAAGAGTAGCGAAGTGTCTTAAATAATTTTGTCGTTCTACAGGCTTAGAAAAATCCTCCTATCCCGTTTATGTTTTAACCGCATACTATTAGTTAATTTTAGAACAAGTCTGTATCGAGACACATATTCAGGGTATCTTAGTGGATTCCAAACCCAGAGCCTTGGTTTAAAGCAAGCAGCCAGTGTCTTGCCCTCAAAAAGCCCCTACCCAAAGTCTTGTCCTTTTTTTAATGATGTTTTTCACAAGATAGTTTTCTGGTATTATTATTGTTATTATCATCATCATTACGTTATTATTGCTGTCTTGGCCATGGAAATTGTTTATCGCTGATGCTCGTTAAGGAGCTCTCTGCCTTTTGTAAACAATCGTCATGATTGGCCATTGAAAAAAAACTGCGCTGAAATGCAGAGGTGGGTCCTAGTGCTCAAACGGTTAAGAATACACGGATACAGGTGACGGTCAGGTTTTATCATTTGGGTTCGGGGAAAAAACGTTTAGCTTTTTGTCTGGATAAGTGGTAGGTGGGTGTTGATGGAAGTTCAAGTTGGGGGCCAGGGTCAGTTTTTTAGGGTTTTCAGTGTTTTTTTTTTCAACCACACTTCATACCACATTTTATTGTTTAGGTACACAACTCACTTATACATATGAGTATGTATACATACATTAATATACTAAGCACTGTTAACGTGCCACCTCTTATACTACGCGCTCAGCATTTATATTAAATGATCTCTACTTAGAATCAGCTTAATGTTTTTTGTTTTTTTTCTCCACTGGTTGCCAACAGACTTTATCCTTTCCCAGTTGAAGGACTTCTGTGCGCATTGACATGTGTTCACTTAATCTTTTTGTGTTCAAACAAAGATAAGTTCTCTATTGAAATATGCTTCCGATAGAAGACACATTTAATGATTTTTTTTTTGTTTAGTTTGTTTGTGTGATAGGTTGTATTGTAGAGAATGTACACAGTCTTTTTTCAAAGTGAAGTGTGCTGTACTTGGTGATGGTGTGGAAATATTAGAGATGTGTTGGGGTTTTCTCTTTTTAAGAGGTAATCTGGGTAAGCCTTTAATTTAGTCAAAGGCTTGCTTCATATTCTCAAGGGAATACTCTGTGGCCATCCATTCCAACAGTATGAGATAATTTGGAAGCACCCTAACCTAATTGAAAGCGATCTGAAACACACTTGTTTTGTCATATTTAGAACAAAAAAAGGTGTTTCTGCTGGGAAGATGTAATTGACTATTCTATTTTTTTCATCCTGTTGTTGTTGAGTGAAATCACTTACTTCCAAGTCTTACAGGGATCTATGTATCGCATCACAAGGCGAACCATCATGTTGTCCATCCACAGTGAAAATACTTTCAAACTTGGCATTGCACTCATCCACACACAGGTTGTCATTTGTTTGAGAATATTCATGAAAATTAGCTTGCCCACACTCGTAATTCTGCTTTGGGATTTACTCAAAGTCCCTCTACCCGTGAGCCTTAAAGAGAGAGTTCACTTCAAATTTGTCTAATGATTTTAGATCTCAAAAGTGGTCTGTTGTGGTCTGTCGGCCACATCCCATGCCATCTGTTGTGAAGATTCAGCTATAAACCTCAATCCCCAAATCAATGGCAAATATGGACACAGTCTAGTTAACTAAACATTATTCCGTGCCTAAGACACAGACACAACCAATGGTGCGGGACGTGACCTCGAATAAACATTAAACCACTTGAAGTCTAAGATGTACAACAAACTTTGATTTTGGAGTGGGACAGTTCCTTTAAAGCCTATATATGAGTAGAATTAACAATAGTATGGTTTCTATGGGAATAGCAATGATGTTCATGTCAGTCTCATGCTTTCATTTGTTTCTGAGTGAAACTGCTGCCTACCCCTCGTTCACACAGCCAATGAACTCCAAACCACAGAACTCTTACTGCTGTTTTGGGCTCACATTTATTCCAAAACTTTTGGAAAAACTCAATGGCTTTTTTTTATATTATTACTCCCTTGTAAGATATCTCTTAAATTAAGGTACAGTTTTGATTTCAACAAGAAAAACACGTTTTTATATGTATATTATACTCCATTAAGGAATGTTTAGAATTATCTTCCTCCAATGTGGATGTAGCCATTTATTACGCCATTTTATGACTGTAAGAGAATTCACTGTGTGAAAATTGGTTTGCATTTTTGTATAATACAATCTGCTTTTTTTGTTTGATACGAGAGGGAGGTCAAACTGGAAGTTTTTAAGAGAAATTAACCTGTGAAATTGAGAAAGGAAAAAACAAATAACTTATGTACAACAGTGATTCTATGCTGAGGGGGATGGATTAAATGATATTGCTAACTCTGCTATTGGTGTCTTGTTCTACTTTCCCATAGGGAAATGAGTGAACATCTTTGAGGGCAAGTATTAACATGCATAATACCACATTCTCTCTTTCTGGCCATGCCAGTTAGCACTCACATCTTTATCCAACCCAAACTGTGGAGGACAGAGAGATGAACTCTGCCTACCACCAACTCAAGGAATCAAAACAGAACTTTATAAAGTATTAAGGAGTATCAGAACCAACTCTGTTAACTCTCTTTGGCAAATGCTCAAGGGGAGACTTGACTAGTAAGTTGGCATGCCAGGATACACACACGCTAGGGGTGAAATCATGATGCAATGTTGCATGGGACATGATAGGCTTTACGGCCAAACCTAGTGCCCAAATTGATGGCGTATATAATGTTGTGCTGCTGAGAGTCGAGTGGAGACGTTCAGTAAGTCGTCCCGGTGAGCCCTTCCCAGCTAGCTAGTTTATGCTGACTGGCAGTGGTGAAGTGGAGGGTATACGTCATATACCCCCTTATTTTTCAGTGGGCATTGAGTATACTCACTTAATCCCTGTGAAGCATAGCAAAGTAGTGTAGTGGAGTTCATACACCATATCAATAAGGCTGATGGAACAGATCAGAATGTTTAGCTTAATGTTGATAAGCTATTATTTCTTCTTATTTTAGGCGCAGCGATGTGTGAATGTCCCAAAATGTAATTTGTGGAAAACACTGTTCTAAAATGCTTGTGGTTTCATGGACAGAGATGGAAATAAGCTAAATATCTTTTAGAAAGAGGGGAGATCTAAAGATGCAACAACTATCATGGGTTGCTAATATGACTATGATAACTTTTCACTGCTAGACACTGAAGAAAAAAAATAAGGGGAACGCATATAAGGAAGTCTTTATAAAATATTTTTCTCCACGGTTCTATCGTGGGACTTTTTCTATAGGCTACTTTGAAGCAAGGTAAGACATGCCTCATAATATAAAGTAAAACATCCAGGTTTCAAACAATTAAGGAACAGGAAAAATACAGTGATCCTATTACAGGCCTAATGTCTTCTGGTAGATGGAAAGGCTTTCCCAAAAGCCTTAATTAAATGTTAACTAGCTACAAAGTAGCTTATGCCTACCTGGCAGAATTATATAATTATTATTTGCAATCAAGCCAACTGCACAGTACAGCTTGAGTTGGTCTGACTGTGAAAGACCAAAATGGTATTTATAATTTTAGGTCATTCGAAGTGCATGTCACTGTTTTTCTAAAGCGGGCGAGCCGCTTTAGACATTCGAGTTTACCCACTTCTCCGGGCACCACTACGCCACTGCTGGCTGGCTGGCTAGCTGGCAACAACAGCATGGCGCTAGTTAAAAATTGTTTAAAAGAAAGTGATGTTTATTTCGATGGGCGAGGGAGAAATAACTTGTAGTATTGGTCACATAGTATTGGTCGCGAGCTGAAATGGTCAAACCACACCATGGTGAAGAAAACACGACAGCGACTCTTTACCTCAGAAGGCTGAAGAAAAGTTGCATGTCCCCGAGGGCTCTCTCGGTGTTCTACAGGAGCACCACCGAGAGCATACTGGCGGCCTGCCCTCCAGGATACCTACACCAGCTGTCACAGGAAGGCCAAGAAAATCATCAGGGACCCGAGCCACAGACTGTTCTTCCTGCTTCCATTGCTCAGACGCGGGCAGTATAGAAGCATCATGGCAATTTGTGTTTCATTAGCTATCTCTCTGTCAGTGAATTTAATTGTTGAATCATGTTTTGCCATGATTATGTCTCATTTCAAATAACTAGTTGCAGGTTTAAAGAAACATTCAATTTACTTTGCATAGAAACCCGAATAAAATCATGTAGATAGAAACGTGTGTGTCATGTATGCTAGAATGGAGGATTAAAAACGTCAGCTGCCAATGCATATTAGCCAATACATATGGCATAGTTTACACATATAGGATACCTTGCAATAGTCTTCTCTAAAAACAGTTGTACAATGTGCTCTGCAATAAGATAACCAGTTTGATTTCTAAACCAGATTAGTTCTCAAATAGCAACTAGCTGCCCAATACCATGTTGGGCATTTATAATGTTGGATGTTTTGGAGTATAAGGTATTGAGAATGATAAATAGCCTGTAGTAGGATTATAGAAAACTCACTTGGGAAATGAACGTTTTAAATAGGCTACTAAATATTCAGTGAATGTGAGTCTATTTACACTAAAAAAATATGTAAATGCAACATGCAACAATTTCAAATAATTTACTGTTACAGTTTATATAAGGAAAGCAGTCAATTTAAATAAATTCCTTAGGCCATAATCTATGGATTTCACCACTGGGAATACAGATGTGCATCTGTTGGTTACAGATACCTTTAAAAAAAAAGGTGGGGGTGGGGATCAGAAAACCAGTCATTGTCTGGTGTGACCACCATTTGCCTCATGCAGCGCAACACATCTATTTCGCATAGAGTTGATCAGGCTGTTAATTGTGGCCTGTGGAACATTGTCCCACTCCTCTTCAATGGCTGTGCAAAATTACTGGATATTGTTGAGGACTGGAACACACATTGATCCAAACATGCTCAATGGTGACTTGTCTAGTGAGTATGCAGGCCATGGAAAAACTGAGACATTTTCATTTTCCAGGAATTGTGTACAGATCCTTGCAACATGGAGCTGTGCATTATAATGCTGAAAAATGAAGTGATGGCAGCGGATGAATGGCACGACAATGGGACTCAGGATCTCGTCACAGTATCTTTGTGCATTCAAATTGCCATCAATAAAATGCATTTGTGCATTCTTGCAACTCTTCTGCAGTAAAATCTTGCACATTCTCAAGTACTTCTCTGTAGCAGTCACCCCAATATCTATCCTCTGTGATTTACATTCCATTCCTGTGACATCCAGATTCGCATTGTTGCTTCCCTGAGCAGCTAGCTGTATTGTTGGTGGTGGCTAATGTGGCCAATTTGTTCCATACTCAGTTATATTTTGAGTAGGATAGCAGCCTACACGAGAAATAACTTGTAATATTGGTAGTAACCAGGGACGGACTGGGAATGAAAAATGGTCCTGGACTTTTTGACTCAGACCGGCCTGGGCTGCCTGTGGAAGGCCACTGGCACTGGATGTTAGCTGACTAAAGTTTTTAGGTTCCAGAAGAGCCATGTCGGCATACAAAGTGCCATTACTCAGAAATCGCAGCTGGATGCTATCTATAACTGTATCCAGAATTTGTTTATGGACACCAATCCTGTATGCACTCTCTGCCCCAGTAAAAGTCTAATCTTGTGCCATCTCTCCAGGCATGGTTTACTTTCTCTTTTCGTTGGCAGAGTGGTCTCTAACTCCAGCTCTGTTTCCTTATCCCGTTCCTGCAACTTCCTGTTGGCCCACTGAACAAACGTGTCTGCAGCTGCCTTGACTTTTTCAAAATCTCTTGCCATTCCTTTCAGCTGCTCCTCTGTAGACACAACCATATGATGCACAGACAGAATGTCTATTCCACTTGTTTGAAGATATTTTCAGACTGCTGAGGTGACCTGAAATATTCTGAGGAATATCTGAGCTGTAAGTATTGTTTCATACTTTAGCAACCCCTCAATGTATCCTTGTGCCTTGACCCGTGCAGTAGTGTTGATGTTTTTCTGATCTTATATGGTTGAAAGAGTGAGAAGGACAACATACAGACCCTCATCTGGATTTCCAAAAGCTCCAAAGACCTTCTTTAAGGCACTGCTTTAGCGCACCGGCGTGTTTCTTCAATTGGAGCAAGACGTCTGTGTCTTGGGTCCTTGCTCTCCTTCTCCGAAATGTTCATCCTCTGGTAGGATTCACAGAAGAACACAGCTACAGTATGTTGTTAATGAGAAAAAAAGTGACCCACTTGTCAAGACACACTCTGTTGTGTCTGCCAAAACAAGGTTCAAAATGTGTGCATAGCACCACACATGCACTTGATTGGTGGACTTTGCAGAGAGCAGGGCAGAGAAACCTTTATACTGGCCTTGCCAATGCACTTGCTGATGTCAAGCTTCATGTTTTCCAGTAATACACTCCTGGACAAAGTACATGCAGGCAGTTATGCTCTTTCATACACAGGCCGCACTTTCCCAGCAGAATGATAATCTCTAAAAAGTTGCCATGGTCAATGCTGTGTCATCTAGTGTTTAAGCAGCTTCAGACTGCATGCCTCTGTAGCTCAGACCCCTCCTGCCTATGACTTTAACAACATCTATAATGAGCTCTAGCACTTGCCTTCTTCTGCGCACTTGCTCTCTATGAGCAGACGTCTGATTGCTGATGAACAGGTTCTCAATGTTACCTTTGGAGGACCTTAGAAAGTAGGCCTCAGCATAACCTCTATGCATAATGCTCTTCTCATGCTCTTCCACTCTCTGATGGATATGCTTCCAGTCTGCCATTCCATTCATGAAAGGGCTGTTCTCTGTGGGCTTTGGAAAAATCATACAAATTAAGCAGAATAAAGCATGGTTATCTTCACTGTATGACAGCCACTTCCTGTTGGTCCCATCTTTACAAAAGAAAACCTTCTGCACCACAGACTTTTCACACTTTTGTTGGGGGTGGAAACTAAAAAACATATCTAGGTCCCCTGACTTCGGGTGGCAGTGGCATCCTGGCTTAATCTACATCTGTCCACTGCAGATGCACTAGAACGACAGATTTTTAGCTTGTCAGCTCAGGGATTTGATCCAGCAATTCAATCCTTTCGGTTACTGGTCCAACGCCCTACCCACTAGGCTACCTGCCGCCCGCTATCCTCAACCTGGATGAGTAATTAGTATATATTAGTATAATATTATAACATTAAATAAAAAGTATAATGTTAATATAATAGTATAATGATAGTATAATATTAATATATTCATTATATAATGTTAATATATTAATATAATAGTATACTATATATATGACTAGTATAATATTAATTCCAATTGGACAATACAGCAGTTTAAGAAATACATAACCAACATTTATAAATTGTTTTGGTTTTCTTCCGTCATTAAGAAAAATGGTCTACATTGGTGGTTAGTCTCTAATTTGTTAATGCTAAGTACTAACTTGTCAATAATCATAACCATTCATGCATAACAATAAGTTCAACATTTCGAAAGTTTGCTGTAGCACGTCAACCTTTTTTTAATGTTCCGCCCCATCCAGGCTGTGATTGGTCGGTTCACGAAAAGTGACATTGACGAGCGCTTGTTTCAACAAAAGGCACCCGATATAAATAAATAGCCAGCTAGCCAAACCCAAACATTGCTTATTCTATCCCTATTGTCTTCTGTCTTACCGCTTCAGCTGCAAAACCTTGACTAACAGTTGAACTGGTATCGCTGGGCTCAATAGATAGATAGATAGATAGATAGATAGATAGATAGATAGATAGATAGATAGATAGATAGATAGATAGATAGATAGATAGATAGATAGATAGATAGATAGATAGATAGATAGATAGATAGATAGATAGATAGATAGATAGATAGATAGATAGATTGATTGATTGATAGATTGATTGATTGATTGATTGATTGATTGATTGATTGATTGATTGATTGATAGAGTTATATCTGAAGTCTGAGGTGTAGAGGGTGATCAGGAAAGGGGGACAGGAAATTTCCCCCTCTGGGATCAATAAAGTACCTATCTATCTATCTATCTATCTATCTATCTATCTATCTATCTATCTATCTATCTATCTATCTATCTATCTATCTATCTATCTATCTATCTATCTATCTATCTATCTATCTATCTATCTATCTATCTATCTATCTATCTATCTATCTATCTATCTATCTATCTATCTACCGGTCAGATAGTCCGTAATCCAGGAGACTAAGGGTGTTTCCACTTTCATCCTCCTCATCTCCTCACCCAGTAGCAGGGGCTGAATGGTGTTGAATGCACTGGAGAAGTCAAAAAACATAACCCTCACAGTGCAACCTGCGTTGTCCAGGTGAGAGTAGGCCCTCTGCAGAAGTTAGATGATTGCATCATCCAACCCGATGTTGCGCTGGTAGGTGGACAGGGCCAGTATCGAACCTGTTAAAAAATTGGTTCAGCTTATTGGCTCTGTCCTGGGTCCCCTCCGTCTGCCCACTGTTTGACTTTTTGAAGCCAGTGATATTTCTCATACCATTCCACACCTCTCTCACCTGGCTCTACCTCAGCTTGTCCTCCATCTTCTCCTTATACCCTCTCTTCCCCTCGCAACTTCAGCTCCCTCTGGACACATTTCAATTTGTCCCTGTCCCCCTCCAGGTACAGGGTTGTCTAAACAAAAATGTATATAGTCCGTTATGCAGTCTATAAGTCCATCAATGTCCTCCCCATGAGCCTCACAGAACACATCCTAGTCTGTTGTCTCAAAGCAGTCCTGTAGGGCCTCATTCGCCTCCGGGGACCATCTCCTAATGGTCTTAGTGGTCGCTGGCTGCTGTTGGACCATAGGCCTGTAGAGTGGGGTGAGGTGGACAAGGTTGTGATCCAATCTACCGAGGGGAGGGACTGCAGTGGAGTTGTATGCATCCTTCACATTAGCATATAACAACTCCAGAGTTGTATTATTCCTGGTTGGGCACTTCACAAACTGTTTGAACCTGGGCAGCGTTGAAGAGAGAGATGCATGGTTAAAATCCCCCGAAATGGCAAAGAAGGCACTGGAATGCGCTTTCTGTAACCTCGCGATAACAGAGTGGATGACGTCACACGCTGTGTTTGCGTCACAGGAGGGTGGGATGTAAACAATAACAGCAATGGCCAGCGTGAATTAACTCGACAAATAGTAGGGTCTCAGGCTAACGGCTAACAGCTAAATGTCCGGGCTACAAAACTGTTCCTTAACAGTAATATGGCTCGGATTACGGCGCCAAATGAATAATTTGTTATTTTAAAACATTTGGCTGCATCAGCCTCAAGGGACTCTTCTCTCTCCGCTTTTCAGCACCACCTTTACGTTTTTTCTCTTTTTGTTTGTCCATCTTGCTCCACTCCACTATTTATGCAAATGTCATCTCTTAACAGAAATGGGAAAGGGGCGGGGCCCAGGTAATGTTAGAATGGACCAAAAGTAATTGGCTGTGAGAGAGAGGCTGACAGATGTAATACCTAACTGCAGTGGCAGTGGGCCTGCAGCCCACTCGCCTGGGCTAGTCAGACGCACAGCACTTGGTTATTTTTATTTAAGCGGGGTTCTGGTTATTTATATTTTGCATTGCATCGGCCCCAATTGTCAAGCGGCCCACTGGGAAAACTCTGGGTGCTCCAGATGGCCAGTCCGCCATTGTGGTACTAGTGTGGTACTAGTAACCATCTGGATGTCACCGTGATGCAGTCTACTCCTGCTGGTCAATTGGGATAGTTTGGGCTGTTCATAGCACAGGAGGTTGGTGGCACCTTCATAGATAGATAAATAGATAGGTACTTTATTGATCTTCGAGGGGAAAGTTCTTTGTCAAGCAGCTACAACAAAACATAGGTCAGGTGCAAAATGCCAGAACGAAAATACACAAAAGACAGATACACGATACATGATACACAGAGCGGCAGTATGACAAAGTATAGAAAAACAAGAATTCTGGAGTGCAAAAAAGCTATAAAAAGACATTGCATAGTATGGGTGGTTGGCTGAATATGTACACTATACATTGGTGGATGGTGCTTGGTTAACTATGCTATACAGGTCGATGGCAGAGAAATACTTCAATAGCTAAAAATCCGTATGATATGAGTCAGGGTAATAATAGTTTACTTAATAGATAGACTGGTTAAAGAACAGGTAAGTGAATATTTTGCATGGTTAAATTAACTGTACAGGTAAATATACATTTAAATGTACAGGTAAATGAATATTTGCATGGTTACATTAACTGTACAGGTAAATGACAGGAAGATATACTTAAATAGCTAAATGTGTGTATGATATAATTTAGGGTAATAATAGTAATTCCCTTAAAATACAGTCTTTAGTGCGCAGGGTTTAATTACAGATACCTGCACGTATTGCACATTCGATATACTAAAAGCAATGAAAAATGATACAACTGCCAGGATACTAATATGCATTCCTGAGTGAATGACTACGTAAGTTAAGTCCAAGAATTACTTGCAATATTGCACGTGATATGATATAACAACTGTACATGAGTATGTATATACAGACCTGAATGAATAAATAAGTCCTGCGTGAATGAGTGATTACGGACCAGAGTTACTCACGGATGGATGCATAATTGTTAAACTAGGTCCTAACACCCCAACAGTTCCAGGTCTATGTTGCCGACGGCACGGCACCCCAGTGAGGCATTAAATAGTCTAATAACCGCCGGCAGGAAGGACCTCCTGTAGCGCTCTCTAACACCGTGGTGGGATCAGTCTGTGACTGAAGGTGCTCCATGGCATGCAGAGGGTGGGTGACGTTGTCCATGATGGCCAGCAGTTTGGCCAGGATCCATCTCTCCGCCACCTCCTCTAGAGTGTCAAGGCTAATCCCCAGAACAGAGAACGGGCTTGTGGTAATGGCTGGAGCAGAATAAGTGGAATGGTATCAAATACATCACACACATGGTTTCCATGTGTTTGATGCCATTCCATTCGCTCCATTCAAGACATTATTCTGAGCCGTCCTCCCCTCAGCAGCCTCAACTGGTTCATAGCAATGGTTATTAACTGTATTGCAGGGATAGAATGTAAGTCACAGAAAATAGAATTTGTGGTGTCAGCTGCAGAGAAGTGTTTGGGGATACGAGATTTGACTGCAGAGGAATTGCAGAGTGTGTTGAGTGGTGGGGTCCCGTCCTCTGAGGCAGTTGGCCTAGTGTAGAACCAGATAGGGTTAAAGTAGTAGTGGAATAGGGGTGTGTTTTAATGAGTGTAGGATTAGATGGTAGAGACATTTTACGTTTTTTTCTCCCTTTCCCTTTTTTATCGTAGCGCAAAGTATAATGGGTTTATTCACCAGTCTAGTTGGTGACGGTAATGCAACATACTGTATATTGGATGCCAACCGCCGTAAAATCTCATCAAGGAAGAAGGCCTGTGCACGAGGAGGGAGCGCGCATTACCGCCGTCTGCTGTGCTTGACCAGTAACGCAACTGAATATGGACAGAAGTCGATGACAGAGGCGGCCAGTTCAAGTGGAGCGGCGGCAAAACAACAACAACAGATGGTGAACAACTTCTACAAGTTACATTGCACTGGAGGTTTGTATTGTATTACGATAGCATTTGGTACACATCCAGCTATGTTTCGTGTTTTGTTAGTGGTTAAGGTTGTTGTGGGTCGAGGTAGGTTTGCTGTTTCTATGTAACGTTAGTATGTCGATTTGTTGTTAGCATGGCTAACGTTACAGTAGCTAGGTAGGTAACGTTAGTTGCATAGTTTTGAACACTTTATTTTATGTGAACACGTGTCTTTAACATTCGGATGAGGTTGTTGGTAAGTTGCCGGGCTACATTAGCTATCCATGCTATCTAGAAAAAGCTTATTATTGTTATTATTATTATTATTATTATTATTATAATAAGCTAACGTCTTACCCATAAACTGACAAGCTAACATTTAGCCACACTAGAACCACAGATAGAACAATAAGACATCTTTGCAAAAACATTGCAGTAGCTAGCTACCACTAGCACATATAACGTTAGATACACAGTCATAAAAGCCACATTTAGCCATTTCAATACCCTGCCACTTTGTTTGGTCAACTGAAGGATGTGGCTGTAGAAAAGTAACCACTGAAATTGTACATGAATGAAACTGTAACTATTTATTTTGATATTCTAGGTGATGGCGGATGGAGAGCTGTGTCTGATAGATAAGAGCATATCAAGGTAATCACTCCTTCATCTTCCAGTAAAATCTTCACCTGGAACCTCTGTATGAAATAATCAATGGAATTCTCTCATCATGTCACCCTCTGTGTAGTTTGCTGGAGGTCCCATTGAGTGCCAATGTCACATCCCTGAATTTGCATTGTAACCGTATAATGAAAGTAGAGGGCTTGACCACTGCTTGGCATCTCAGACACTTGGATCTGTCATCCAATCATATCTCTCGCATCGAGGGACTCAACTCCCTAACCTCACTGAGAACCTTGAACTTGTCCTGCAACTTGATCACTAAGGTCGAAGGTGAGCCCTGGTCAAACACAGAAAAGCGTTGTTCAGTTCTAATGTTTGTTTTTATTTTTGTCACACACGTTCATAATTGGGCCACGTTGCCGTTTTTGAGTGTAAGATGTTAATTTATCCTTTTCAGGACTGAATGGACTTGTTAACCTGATAAGATTAAACCTGGCCTATAATCAGATAAGTGACCTCACAGGTAAGTTTCAGTTTATATGTACATGCATAGTATGCAGCCTACTGACCACAACACTCATGGCCAGGGATGGGCAACACTCCCAGAGTATTAGAGTTGCCCATCCCTGCTCATGATGATCACTCAAGGCCAAGTTTTCCGTAACAGAAACGTACATTTACTATCATACTCTTTGGTTGTAACACTTTGGTCCATATCCCCAGGTTTGCTATACCTTCACGGGGCGGAGTACAAACTGAGACACCTCCATCTCCATAGCAACCGCTTGGACAGTGTCAACCAGCTGCTGCAGTGCATGCTGGGACTGGAGAATCTGAGTGATGTCACCCTAAGCGTGGCAGGAGCAGGCAATTCAGTCTGCAGCTTACCAGGTGAGTGGTGAATGAAACAGAGTGATGTTGCAATGTTATTTGAGCTACACAATTCCTGGGTAGCCATACTAAACCTCCATTCTGAGTGAAAATGCAAAAGTATGTCCATGAAAAACCAAAATGTTGCAATTTCTTGAGATTTTGCCAGAGATACTGTGCCTTCAGAAAATACTCACACCCTTTTACTTTTTCCACATTTTGTTGTGTTACAGCCTGAATTTAAAATCGATTAAATATAGATTTTATGGCACTGAACTACACACAATATCCCATAATGGCAGTGGAATTTTGTTAGTAGAACACTTTAGAAATTTATAAAAAATGTAAAGCTGAAATGTCTTGAGTCAATAAGTATTCAACCCCCTTTGTTATAGTAAGCCTAAATAAGTTCAGGAGTAAAAATGTGCTTAACAAGATGCATAATAAGTTGCATGGACTCATTCACTGTTCAATAATAGTGGTTAACATGATTTTTGAATGACTACCCCATCTCTGTAGCCCACACATACAATTATCTCTAAGGTCCCTCAATCGAGTAGTCAATTTCAAGAACAGATTCAAACAAAAAGACCAACAATGTCTTCCAAAGCCTCGCAAAGAAGGGCACCGATTTAGTAGATGTGTGAAGAAAAATAAAAGCAGACGCTGAATATCCATTTGAACATGGTGAAGTTATTAATTACACTTTGGATGGTGTATCAATACACCCAGTCACTACAAAGATGTAGGCGTCCTTCCTAACTCAGTTGCTGGAGACGAAGGAAACTGCTCAGAGATTTCACAATGAGGCCAATGGTGATTTTAAAACAGTTACAGAGTTTAAAGGGATACTTAAAGATGCTAACAGATACCCATAGACTTCCAGTCAGTGCGCTAACGCTAGTTAGCATTCTCTCGAGAAACTACCTCTGTTACTTTTTGTCCTGAATACAAAGTGTTATGTTTGGGGCAAATCCAACAAAAAACATCACAGAGTACCACTCTTCATATTTGTAAGTATAATGGTGGCTGCATCATGTTATTGGTATGCTTGTCATCAGCAAGGGATTTTTTTGGGGAGGATAAAAATAAATGGAGTACAGCTATAAGCACAGGCAAAATCCTAGAGGAAAACTTTGTTGTCTGCTTTCCAACAGACACTAGGAGACATTCTACACCTGTTGTATTTGGCGCAGGTGACAAATACAATTTGATTTGATTTGAAATTCACCTTTCAGCAGGACAATAACCTAAAACACGAGGCCAAATGTACACTGGAGTTGCTTACCAAAACGACATTGAATATTCTTGTGGCCTAGTTAGTTTTGACTTAAATCGGCTTGAAAATCTATGGCAAGACTTGAAAATGGCTTTCTAGCAATGATCAACATTCAACTTGACAAGAGCTTGAAGAATTGTAAAAATAATAATGGGCAAATATTGTACAATCCAGGTGTGAAAAGCTCTTCGAGACTTACCCAAAAAGACTCACAGCTGTAATTGCCGCCAAAGGTGCTTCTACAAAGTATTGACTCGGGTGTGAATACTTATGTAAATGAAATATTACATTTTTAATACATTTGCAAAAAATTTATGAAAACATATTTTCACTTTGTTGTTATGGGGTATTGTGTGTAGATGGGTGAGATAAAAAAAATATATTTATCAATTTTGAATTCCGGCTGTAACACAACAAAATGTGGAATAAATCAAGGGGTATGAATACTTTCTGAACTGTAATGTATAAAGTAAGTATTTTGGGCAACTATTTGGCATATTCAAATGCAATGACTCCTTTCTTCCCTGCTGCAGGTTACAGAGAGATGGTGCTCCAGTCCTTACCCCAGGTCTCCAGCCTGGATGGAGTGGACCGGCTGGGGAACCCTGCTCCTCTGGGGGAGGACAGCCCCATCGACATCCCCGGCCTAGAGGATTATGTGGACTTCTTACTTTCCTCAGACACCAGCGCCAACGAACTGGTAACATTCAGAAAAACATTCATTCATCACACCCAAATAATATGCTATATAAAGTATGCCAAAAGGGTATACCACATCTGAAAACCACCATATGTAAGGAGTGTTTATATCACCCTCAAGGGCCGCCTCTGACTGCATATGTAGGTATGGATGTGGGTACCCAGATGATTTCAGATCAAAGTTGCACGTCCCTGCTCTATGTATATGACTTTACTTAGATGCTTGACAAGTAATTTATAAGTAATACTTTTTGTAATTTATAGTAGTTTGTTTAAGTGTCACCACTTTGGGTCACTTTGAACTATTTGTCTCTACCTGGCATGTTTCTCTGGATGTATTATTACATATTACACCTATTGAATGTTGTGGAACTAATATCCCTACATAAGATGTCCACTCAGGCCAGGGTTGACTGCTCTCTCCCCACTCCCCGTATTGACGAGGTGCTAAACCAGTTCCACCAGAGGGCAGGGGGTCCAGTGGGGGCCCCAGACCCGGTCAGACGGACCCAGACGCCCCAGGTTTCACAGCCAGGTTGGGCTACCGCGGGCAGCTATAGTACAGCAGCAGACCCAAACAATGAACAGCGCATCCAGAAACTGGAGCACCAGGTGTCCCGGCTGTTCCAACAGGTGAGACTGGATGGAATGGTCTAAAGATATCTGACTGATGCTGATCAATACCTGTGTGAAGGCTATGTTGCTGTATACACATCACATACACTGAGTGTACAAAACATGACAGTCTGACCAGGTGAATCCAGATAAAAGCTATGATCCCTTATGGATGTCACCTTAAAGAGAAAGGTTAAAGAAGGATTTTTAAGCCTTGAGACATGGATTGTGTTTGTGTGCCGCTGAGGGTGAATGAGCAAGACAAAAGATTGAAGTGCCTTTGAACAGGGTATGGTAGTAGGTGCCAGGCGCCCCGGATTGAGTGTGTCAAGAACTGCAACGCTGCTGGGTATTCACGCTCAACAGTTTCCTGTGTGTATCATTAATGGTCCACCACCCAAAGGACATCCAGCCAACTTGACACAACTGTGGGAAGCATTGGAGTCAACATGGTCTAGCATTCCAGTGGAACACTTTCGACACCTTGTAGAGTCCATGTCCTGATGAATTGAGAATGTTCTAAGGGGAAAGTGGGTGCAACTCAATATTTAGACGGTGTTCTTAATGTTTTGTACACTCAGTGTATAACACAACACAACACATCACACATACAATTCATTTATGGCCCAGTTTTATAATGGTACTATACTATAGAGTGGTGTAGCGCTCGCTACACTGTAAAGTACTTTAGTTGTATACTACAAAGTAGTGTAGTAGGATTGTATGTGGTTTGTCCACCTGCATCACTGATGAAGCTCCTAACCTGGTCGCCAGACTCCTGCAGGGGAGGTCTCCAGCAGCTCCACCCCCTTTGTGAGGGTACGGAAGCCCAAGAGGGACATAGACAACACGTCAGAGAGTGAGTGTGACAGCGGGAAGGAGAACCGGGGGCGTCGCTCCAGGATCCCAACTCCGCACAGGGGCAGCAACAGTACTGCAGTGAAGAGGACTATCAAGCAGCCCAGCAAGGCCAAACAACCAGACAGGTAACAGGCTGGTAACAGACACCGCCTCTCTGCTGTTTAATTTATTTATCTTATTTGACAATTTTACACCTGTCATGATCTCCACATGACACAGTGACATTGACACTGGTTATGCTTCATCAGATTCTTATGTGCCTGTAACTGTAACCTAATCAATCATAGTTAACACATTTTCATACTCATTCTGAAACCTATAAAGCGCTGCCCTTATTGAGACTGCTTTGCTTGACTTGTATGTGCAGTGATCAAGAGAGAAGCAAAGGGAAAGGTTCAAAGTTTTCAGTTGTTCCTGGGAGGAAGTCAGGCGTCCATCAGGCCGTTGCCGGTGCAGACTCAGTACTACCAGTCAGGAAGACCCCCAGCAGCACCAAACAAGCAGTGGAGGAGACCTATAGGGTACGGACCATAGATCACAGTTCTCATATACAGTATTTGTGTACATTGACGCTCCCCATACTTTAATGCAGGGTTCCCTAACTGGCGGCCCACTGGCCAATTTTGAAGGTTTGAAAATATTATGTTTTAGTCATACATTATATCTGTTTGGGCTTCTTGCGATCAACGCAGTCTACATATCATTTGTTATAATATTCCGGACCCCTGAAATCGTCCCGCGGCTGAATCTAGTTGATGATCCCTGATTTAATCAATTTTTCCGCAAAAGGTTGGTAAATGCGTGCACAATAAAAAATGTGCGTAAACTGCGTTTACGTGTGTTTACCCTCCTCTAAACCACTGCTGTACATATATCGTCATTGAACTTAACTCGTTTGGCCGTCATATCATGCATAGATTCCCTGTCTAGTTGAATACATTTTGTAAACTACTACTAATACTATGAAAGTGCATGCACAATTAGTGCATCACGATTAACTTGGTGTGTGTGTTTGCGTGCCTGCCTGTGTGTGTGTGCTCTCCCTAGGCGATTGTGGAGGAGCGTGATCAGGAGAGAGAGAGGCGGTGGAAAGCTGAGCAGGCCGTGAGGAAGCTGACCGAGCAGATGAAGACCTTGCAGACCCAGGCCAGCCAGGAGAAAGACCTGCAGAGCATGGCCCTGCACACCACCGACAGGTTACAGCAGTTTACTGTATATACGCAAACACAGAAATGACTTATGCCCGTTATATCATGCTTGCTGTAGGTTTAATATAAGCAAAATTAGGTCCTTCTGTCTCATTCCCCTCTCTCTTTCTTTCTTCCTTCTATCTGTTTCTCTCTTTCGACCTCCCAGATTGAAGGAGCTGTTGTTGAAGGAGCGTTCGGAGCGCTCTGGTCTGCAGGCTCGGGTGGAGGAGCTGGAGGAGAGGTGTCAGAGCTCCGCACTGCAGCTGGAGCAGGTCCTGCAGCGGGAGGAGCAACACAAGAAGGCGCTGCGCAGCCTGGAGGACAGCACGTCCCATAGTGAAGCGCGGAAGGCCCGCCAGCAGGCTGAGGAGGTAGAGAGATACTGCTGCTTCATAACCGTTGATACTTCCTCGATAGAGTGGAGTTATAGTAGAGCTTCCATAGGTAGCACTGGGACAAAACATTGTAACGTGTTCAGAAAAAACTCCAACCCCTTGTGCTGAAACATAATATTACCTGGACTGAGTAGGGTTAGACCTTTTTAATGACCTTTCAGATGAAGAGGAGCCAGGAGCTGGAGAACAAGGCTTCGGCCCTGATGAGAGAGCTTGAAATCCAGAGAGCCTCGCTGCGACAGCATAAAAACAAGCTACGGCAGCTCCACGAACTGCTTGCCTCCAGGGAACAAGTACACAGGTAGACTACAGCACCCTTTTTTATAGTACGGTGTCATCATTAGGGTACACAATGGAAAACTAGTGTTTCTTCTTGGATAAGTCCAGAAAATACTTCACCGTTTCAAAACGTTTTTACCCTATTGAAAATGACACAAATCTCATTAATTAAGTTAGTCAGTGAGTGTCTAACGGTGTTGTCCTGTTTCACAGGAAGGAGCTGGAGGGTCGATTGGTGCCGGGCGGGGCTGAGTTCCGGGAGGTGTTGGCCAGGGAGGTGGCTAGTGTGGAGCAGAGACAAGCCCAGAGCAGGGCTGTGTTGGAGGACAGATTGGCCCAGGCCACACAGCAGTACACTGCCCTGGAGGACGAGTTCCGCATGGCCCTCACCATCGAGGCTACTCGCTTCACTGAGGTATGAACACTGAACTACTAATTATTGCATAACTTCCACTAGCATAAAAAGACAGCTGAGGCAAGCACACCTTTGACCTTTTCTAGTTCTTTATGTAGTTGCTGTGTGTATTGTGATAGTGTTGACACTTTAGTTTTCATTAGGTATTAAATGTCCCCTACATCACTAACTCAATTCTCAACTTTGACCTTCTAGTAAATGAGCTTGAAGAAACCACATATTGCTGGTCAGATTGAGACGAACAGGGACTGCACAGTAGTGGACTTTTATAAGCATTATGAATAAAGACAATAGGACTAACGAGACTTTGACTGATGAAATTGATGATGAGATAAATATGAAACTTTCTGATAAGAAGAACTAACAATGTTTCTGCCTGTGTCCCTCCCTATATAGGTGGAGCAGGGCTGTGACCGGCTGAGTGCGGAGCTGTCGGAGGTGAAGGCTGCCCTGTCTCAGACCCAACAGAGAGAGAGACAGGCGGGGAGTCTGGTAAAGGAGCTCACAGCCATGGTCAAGGAGCAGAAGAGCCGCATCACAGAGCTCAGCAAAGCCAAGCGAGACACCGTCACTGAGCTCAAGGTACAACACCACGACTGGGGTTCTTTAGCATTTTCCTTATAGCTATCAAATTATTTAGGATCTGCAGTACCTGATAGTGATGGGGGAAAAATTTAAATAGATACATATCACAATATTATTTGGGACGATATTATATCAATACTTGATAAAAAATTATAATAATATATATTAATTAGTCGATTGCCCTGCCCCCAAAATCCAGTATTTCTCATCCTATAGCTCGTTCTTCATCTTCTTTTTAAATAGTGAGCAAGCATGTTTTCAGCACTTATTTCCATGACTGATCAAAATTCTCATGCTCTCTCGTCCCTCTGTAGCAGACATATAGTGAGCAATCGTGAGAATCACAACACATATCGTATCGGCACCTAAGTATCGTGATAATATCATATCGTGAGGTCCTTGGCAATTCCCAGCCCTAGTACCTGGAGTACACTAGGGGAAGTGCCTATAAAGTACTGTGAATGGGTTAGGGGCTAAGATAAGGGGGTAGGGACTGATTGTTTCCGTGATGTGTATGTGTCCTGTCAGAGCCGTGTGCGGTCTCTGGAGGCGGGGGCGGAGGAGGACAGGCGTCTGCAGCTGCAGCTGGAGCTGGTGAAGAAGGACAAGGCCAGGCTGCTGTCCCAGCTCACCGCCCAGGAGTCGGTTATAGACGGCCTCAGAGTTGAGAGGAGGATCTGGGGACAGGAGCTGGCTCAACAAGGTATGCTAATATAATTACTCAGTTACTATTATTTAAGCAATAAGGCACAGGGGTGTGTGGTATATGGCCAATATACCACGGCTAAGCGATGTTCTTATGCATGACGCAACACGGAATTCCTGGATACAGACCTTAGTCGTGGTATATTGGCTACAGTTGAAGTCGGAAGTTTCCATACACCTTAGCCAAATACATTTCAACTCAGTTTTGCACAATTCTTGACATTTAATCCTAGTAAAAATGCCCTGTTTTAGGTCAGTTAGGATCACCACTTTATTTTAAGAAATGTCAGAATAATAGTAGAGAGAATGATTTATTTCAGCTTTTATTTATTTTATCACATTCCCAGTGGGTCAGAAGCTTACATACACTCAATTAGTATTTAGTACCATTGCCTTTAAATTGTGGTCAATTTTGGGTCAAATGTTTCGGGTAGCCTTTCACAAGCTTCCCACAATAAGTTGGTTGGATTTTGGCCCATTCCTCCTGACAGAGCTGGTGTAACTGAGTCAGGTTTGCAGGCCTCCTTGCTATGCTTTTTCAGTTCTGCCCACACATTTTCTATAGGATTGAGGTCAGGGCTTTGTGATGGGCACTCCAATACCTTGACTTTGTTTTCCTTAAGCCATTTTGCCACAACATTGGAAGTATGCTTGGGGTCATTGTCCATTTGGAAGACCCATTTGCGACCAAGCTTTAACTTCCTGACTGATGTCTTGAGATGTTGCTTCAATATATCCACATAATTTTCCTTCCTCATGATGCCATCTATTTTGTGAAGTGCACCAGTCCCTCCTGCAGCAAAGCACCCCCACAACATGATGCTGCCACCCCGTGCTTCACAGTTGGGATGGTGTTCTTCGGCTTGCAAGCCTCTTCCTTTTTCCTCCAAACATAACGATGGTCATTATGGCCAAACAGTTCTATTTTTGTTTCATCAGACCGGAGGACATTTCTCCAAAAGGTACGATCTTTGTCCTCATGTGCAGTTGCAAACCGTAGTCTGGCTTTTTTATGGCGGTTTTGGAGCAGTGGCTTCTTCCTTGCTGAGCGGCCTTTCAGGTTATGTCGATATAAGACTCGTTTTACTGTGGCTATAGATACTTTTGTACCTGTTTCCTCCAGTATCTTCACAAGGTCCTTTGCTGTTGTTCTGGGATTGATTTGCACTTTTCACACCAAAGTATGTTAATCTCTAGGAGACAGAACGCGTCTCCTTCCTGAGTGGTATGACGGCTGCGTGGTCCCATGGTGTTTATACTTGCGTACTATTGTTTGTACAGATGAACGTGGTAACTTCAGGCACTTGGAAATTGCTCCAAAGGATGAACCAGACTTGTGGAGGTCTACAATTTTTTTTCTGAGGTCTTGGCTGATTTCCTTTGATTTTCCCATGATGTCGAGCAAAGAGGCACTGAGTTTGAAGGTATGCCTTGAAATACATCCACAGGTACACCTCCAATTGACTCAAATGATGTCAGTTAGCCTATCAGAAGCTTCTAAAGCCATGACATCATTTTCTGGAATTTTCCAAGCTGTTTAAAGGCACAGTCAACTTCTGACCGACCGGAATTGTGATATAGTGAATTATAAGTGAAACAATTGTTGGAAGAATTACTTGTCATGCACCGAGTAGATGTCCTAACCGACTTGCCAAAACTATAGTTTGTTAACATGAAATCTGTGGAGTGGTTTAAAAATGAGTTTTAATGACTTCAACCTATGTTTATGTAATCTTCCGACTTCAAGTGTATATACCACAAACCACTGAGGTGCCTTTATTGCTATTATAAACTGGTTACAAACATAATTAGAGTAAAAATAAATGTTTTGTGATATACAGTATGGTCTCATATCACGGCTTTCAGCCAATCAGCATTCAGGGCTCATGCCACCAATTTTATAATGGTAGTTATACTTCTATGGTACACTATAAATACAAAAGTATGTGGACACTCCTTCAAATTTGTGGATTCTACTTTTTCAGTCACACCTGTTGCTGAAAATCGAGCACTCAACCATGCAATCTCCATAGACAAATATTGGAAGTAGAATGGCCTTACTGAAGAGCTCAGTGACTTTCAACGTGGCACTGTCATAGGATGCCACCTTTCCAACAAGTCAGTTGTCTGCCCTGCTAGAGCTGCCCCGATCAACTGTAAGTGCTGTTATTGTGAAGTGGAAACGTCTATGAGCAACAACGACTCAGCCGCTGGTAGGCCACACAAGCTCACCGAACGGGACCGCTGATTGCTGAAGCGCGTAAAAATCGTCTGTCCACAGTTGCAATACTCACTACAGAGTTCCAAACTGCCTCTGGAAGCAACGTCCGCACAATAACTGTTAATTGGGCGCTTTGTGATATGGGTTTCCATGGCCAAGCAGCCGCACACAAGCCTAAGATCACCATGCGTAATGCCAAGTGTCGGCTCGAGGGTTGTAAAGTTCGCCCCCGTTGGACTCTGGAGCAGTGGAAATGCGTTCTCTGGAGTGATGAATCATGCTTCACCATCTGGCAGTCCGATGGAAGAATCTGGGTTTGGCGGATACCAGGAAAACGCTACCTGCCCCAATGCATAGTGCCAACTGTAAAGTTTGGTGGGGGAGGAATAATGATCTGGGGCTGATTTTCATGGTTCGGGCTAGGCCCCTTAGTTCCAGTGAAGGGAAATCTTAATGCTACACCATACAATTACATTTTTGATGATTCTGTGCTTCCAACTTTGTCAACAGTTTGGGGAAGGCCCTTTTCTTGTTTCAGCATGAAACAAAGCGAGGTCCATACAGAAATGGTTTGTTGAGATCGGTGTGGAAGAACTTGACTGGCCTTCACAGAGCCCTGACCTCAACTCCATCGAACACCTTTGAGATAAATTGGAACGCCGACTGCAAGCCAGGCCTAACGCCCAACATCAGTGCCCAACCTCACTAATGCTCTTGTGGCTGAATGGAAGCAAGTCACCTCAGCAATCTTCCAACATCTAGTGGAAAGCCTTCCCAGAAGAGTGGAGGCTGTTTATATTAATGCCCATGATTTTGAAATGAGATGTTCAACGAGCAGTTGTCCACATACTTATGGTCACGTAGTGTATACAGCCTTTACAATGATTTCAATCTCAAATCAAGGCTAACCGGTTGCAGTTTACTTGTTTGTTGTTGCTATCCTCTTTTTCCTTTTCTATTCATTTAAATATATTGGGCTGCGGTAGCCGCATATCTTTCTAAGCTATTTTAGTCTGAATGCTATGTATTCTTATATGTGATTTGAATGTACCTGGATGAACCTGAAGAAGGCTCAGAGCAAAAGCATGAAATGGATGTTCCTTCTCTGTGTGATGCTTTACTTTTACCTAGTGGCTGTTTGAACACTCCACCAGGTCAATAAATACTGAATTCAACATTCTTCTAACAACATTTGTTTATTTTTATTTAACCTTTATTTAACTAGGCAAGTCAGTTAAGAACAAATTCTTATTTACAATGACTGCCTACCTCGGCCAAATCTGGACGACGCTGGGCCAATTGTGCTCTGCCCTATGGGACTCCCAATCACGGCCGGATGTGATGCAGCCTGGATTCGAACCAGGGACTGCAGTGACGCCTCTTGCACTAATGCCTTAGACTGCTGCCCCACTCGGCAGCCCTAAACTCTTTGAGTGACCCTTATTGACACTCGTCTTGTGTTTTCCGCTATGGCTGACCCTTCACCCCCACTCCCCAAAACACACACACAGGAGCGTCTCTGTCCCAGGACAGGGGTCGTCTGGAGGCGAGGATTGAGGTGCTGGCTGCTGAACTGGAGAGTCAGAAGAAACAGAACGAGAAAGACAACGACGCCCTGAGGATCAAAGTCAAGGTCATCGATGACCAGACAGAGACCATTCGCAAACTCAAAGAGGTACTCAAAACAAATGACACATGGTCAATAGTGGTGGGCACCGATATGGAAAATCGTTATCAGTTGCATTTTTTCAAAATTGATATATTTATACAGTACCAGTCAAAGGTTTGGACACACCTACTCATTCAAGGGTTTTTCTTTATTTGTACTAGGGTATTTTCTACAGTGTATGAAATAACACATATGGAATCATGTAGTAACCAAAAAAGTGTTAAACATATCAAAATATATTTTAGATTCTTCAAAGTAACCACCCTTTGCCTTGATGACAGCTTTGCACACACTTTGCATTCTCTCAACCAGCTTCACCTGGAATGCTTTTCCAACAGTCTTGAAGGAGTTCCCACATATGCACTTGTTGGCTGCTTTTCCGTCACTCTGTGGTCCAACTCATCCCAAACCATCTCAATTGGGTTGGTGTCGGGTGATTTTGGAGGCCAGGCCATCTGATGCAGCACTCCATCACTCTCCTTCTTGGTCAAATAGCCCTTACACAGCCTGGAGGTGTGTTGGGTCATTGTCCGGTGAAAAACAAATGATAGTCCCACTAAGCACAAACCAGATGGGATGGTGTATCACTGCAGAATGCTGTGGTAGCCATGCTGGTTAAATGTGCCTTGAATTCTAAATAAATCACTGATAGCGTCACCAGCAAAGTACCATCATACCTCCTCCATGCTTCACAGTGGGAACCACACATGCGGAGATCATCCGTTCACCTACTCTGCGTCTCACAAAGACAGCTGTTGGAACCAAAAATCTCAAATTTGGACTCATCAGACCAAAGGACAGATTTCCTTTGGTCTAATGTCCATTGCTCGTGTTTCTTGGCCCAGGCAAGTCTCTTCTTCTTATTGGTGTCCTTTAGTAGTGGTTTCTTTGCAGCAATTCGACCATTAAGGCCTGATTCACGGAGTCTCCTCTGAACAGTTGATATTGAGATGTGTCTGTTACTTGAACTCCATGAAGCATTTATATGGGCTGCAATCTGAGGCTGGTAACTCTAATGAACTTATCCTCTGCAGCAGATGTAACTCTGGGTCTTCCTTTCCTGTGGCGGTCCTCATGAGAGCCAGTTTCATCACAGCGCTTGATGGTTTTTGCGACTGCACTTGAAGAAACTTTTAAAGTCCCCCCCCCACCTTGTCACAACACAACTGATTGGCACGAACAAATTAAGAAGAAAATAAATTCCACAAATTCACTTTGAACAAGGCACACCTGTTAATTGAAATGCATTCCAGGTGACTACCTCATGAAGCTGGTTGAGAGAATGGCAAGAGTGCGCAAATCTGTCATCAAGGCAAATGGTGGCTACTGTGAAGAATCTCAAATATAAATATATTTTGATTTGTTTATTGTGTTATTTCATAGTTTTGATGTCTTCGCTATTATTCTACAATGTAGAAAATAGTAAAAACAAAGAAAAACCCTTGAATGAGTAGGTGTTCTAAAACTTTTGACCGGTAGTGTAGAGTCAAGTACTTGAGGTGCACATTATTTCAGAGCTATTGGTATTTCTCTCTGTCACACTCCCCCCTCCTCTCTTTCCCTCTACCTCGCTCTCTCTCCCTCCACCTCCCTCTTTCTTCCTCAGGGTCTACAAGAGCGTGACGAGCAGGGCCGGAAGCAGCGTGAGGAGAGCCTGCAGGCCCAGCGGCGGCTGCAGCAGCAGCTGGAGGAGGAGTCAGCCGAATCGCAGGACCTGAGAGACACGGTGCAGCAGCTCAGCCTCCGCAAGGAGCAGCTCAAACAACAGCTGGAGGACAAGGAGATGGAGCTGGACGAGGTCAAGGCTGCCTTCAGGTAGGTCACGACACACACAGACACATACACTCGCACAAAACTGCACTGAATTAACTTGAACTGCACATGTTACTCATACATTTCCATAAATTATGCATTGATGTAAATGAGAGATTTGAATGAAAATGTTGTACAGATGTGGATCTCAAATTGGGATGACTCAATTCTGAGGACCACAATCCAATACAGTTTGTCTGACTTTGTAATCATCCTCAATTCTTTAATTTATGCACATTGACCCCACTACATTCCTTCATACATACTCCCCTGCAGTGTGTCCAATAAGAAGTGGCAGGACAAGGCTGACCTGCTGACCCGGCTGGAGAGCCAGGTGAAACGCATGAAGGAGGGATTCGACTCTAAAGAGAGCCTGCTGCTGGAGGAGAGAGACAAGGCCTCACAGGCCCACAAGTACGCTACCTACCTAATCCAGCTGTGTATCATTATAGTAATATGATTAGAATATGGTCATTAGCAGATGCTTTTATCCAAAGTGACCTATGGTAAATGCATACATTAATTTCATTATATGTGGCCAATATGGATGAGGGAATGAAATACACAAGGCAGGTGTGACAAACACCGAGCTCCAATGACCAACAGAGCCACCAGAACCATTTAAACTCAGTTTTCACAATTTCCTGACATTTATTCCTAGTAAAAATTCCCTGTCTTAAGTCAGTTAGGATCACCACTTTATTTTAAGAATGTGAAATGTCAGAATAATAGTAGAGAATTATTTATTTCAGCTTTTTTATTTCAACTCAGTTTTCACATTCCCAGTGGGTCAGAGGTTTACATACACTCAATTATTATTTGGTAGCATTGCCTTTAAATTGTTTAACTTGGGTTAAACGTTTCAGGTAGCCTTCCACAAGCTTCCCACAATAAGTTGGGTGAATTTTGGCCCATTTCTCCTGATAGAACTGGTGCAACTGAATCAGGTATTTAGGCCTCCTTACTTGCATACGCTTTTTCAGTTCTGCCCACAAAGTTTCTATAGGATTGAGGTCAGGGCTTTGTGATGGCCACTCCAATACCTTGACTTTGTTGTCCTTAAGCCATTTTGCCACAACTTTGGAGGTATGCTTGGGGTCATTGTCCATTTGGAAGACCCATTTGCGACCAAGCTTTAACTTCCTGACTGATGTCTTGAGATGTTGCTTCAATATATCCACATAATTTTCCTTCCTCATGATGCCATCTATTTTGCGAAGTGCACCAGTCCCTCCTGCAGCAAAGCACCCCCACAACATGATGCTGCCACCCCCATGCTTCACGGTTGGGATGGTGTTCTTCGGCTTGCAAGCCTCTCCCTTTTTCCTCCAAACATAACGATGGTCATTATGGCCAAACGTTCTATTTTTGTTTCATCAGACCAGAGGACATTTCTCCAAAACAATCTTTTTCCCCATGTGCAGTTGCAAACCGTAGTCTGGCTTTTTTATGGCGGTTTTGGAGCAGTGGCTTCTTCCTTGCTGAGCGGCCTTATGTCGATATAGGACTCGTTTTACTCTGGATATAGATACATTTGTACCTGTTTCCTCCAGCATCTTCACATGGTCCTTTGCTGTTATTCTGGGATTGATTTGCACTTTTCTCACCAAAGTACGTTAATCTCTAGGAGACAGAACGCGTGTCCTTCCTGAGCTGTATGACGGCTGCGTGGTCCCATGGTGTTTATACTTGCGTACTATTGTTTGTACAGATGAACGTGGTACCTTCAGCCGTTTGAAAATTGCTCCCAAGGATGAACCAGACTTCTGGAGGTCTACAAAAACAAATTCTGAGGTCTTGGCTGATTTCTTTAGATTTTCCCATGATGTCGAGCAAAGAGGCACTGAATTTTAAGGTAGACCTAGAAATACATCCACGGGTACACCTCCAATTGACTCAAATGATGTCAATTAGCCTATCAGAAGCTTCTAAAGCCATGACATAATTTTCTTGAATTTTCCAAGCTGTTTAAAGGCACAGTCAATTTAGTGTATGTAAACATCTGACCCACTGAAATTGTGATATAGTGAATTATTAGTGAAATAATCTGTCTTTAAACAATTCTTGGAACAATTACTTGTGTCATGCACAAAGTAGATGTCTTAACCGACTTGCCAAAACTATAGTTTGTTAACATGAAATGTGTGGAGTGGTTGAAAAATTAGTTTTAATGACTTCAACCTAAGTGTATGTAAACTTCCAACTTGAACTGTAAGAGATGAGAATATAAGACAGAATAATATAAGACATTGGTTGAAGAGCAGCAAGCCTGCAACAGAGTTCCAGGTCAGAGTAATGACAACAGTGTAACTGTGTTTGTGGTTTCCCCTCCAGAGCGGCGGTAGAGAAGCTACACAGTATGGATGATGCATTCCGGCGACAGCTGGAGTCGCTACAGGCATCCCATCAGACCGAGCTCCTACGGCTGGCCAATGACAAGCAGAAACAGATTGAGCAGGCCAATCAGAAGGTAGCTACAGTAATGGTTACCACAGTCACTGCACTGACCTGCTCAGTCGCATACTAAGGAATGAATGCTAACTTGAAATTCCTTGAAAATCTCCTAATGCATTATTTATTCAAATGGCTCAGATGAATTACCCAGTGTGTGTGTTTTACTTGAGTGTATAATGCATTCGTTATTGAGTTGTGTTAATAGTGGAATGTGTGTTATTTACTCAGGTATTTCAGGTGGAGGATGAGATGCGTCAGCTCCTGGAGGAGACTGAGACTGAGAAGAAAACAATGGAGGAGAAGACGAGACGTCTCACCAGCGTATTGAAAGACTTCTAAGTACAGCTGATGGTGTATAACGTCTTCCTATAGAGTCACTTTAATAAGTCCTCTGCTTCTACTTAGTCGTTACACTGATGAGGTTTTGATTTGACAGCATTTGTTGATTTGAATTCTTTGGGGAATGTTAAATTGTTCAGACAGTCAAACATTTTTTTTAGATGGACAGGTTTGACTTTTGTGGTTAGTTTGAACGTCATTTGTCATCTGCGTCCTACTTTAATGTGCCCAGCCTGCTATAGACAAGTTGGTTGTTTAGCAATAAAACCGACATGTGCACAACTGTGAGGCTAAACAGACGGCGTTGGCTTAGATTGTTAACATGTAAACTATATTTCATATCCAATGTTTATTGAAAACATAAATACATTTGCACAATGAGCACTTGTCTCAAATACATCGTTACAGTTGTTGATTAGCTAGCTAACGGATTTTTGCCGTATTAGCATCAGTCAAAACACCTCAAAACAAGACATGGTATCAAGAACAAGATGTCTTATTTAAAAAAAAATAATCCACAACCATTTTTGGATAACTTCCGTCTTCAGTGTAGCAGTCTGTTAACCCATGGCTGAACAACATCCGGAAGTTGTCCGAAAATCCAAAAATGGTGTCGGGAAATGTATTTTATTAGGAGTGCGCATATTTTCCTCGTTTTTTTTAGGCCGGCGGCCAATTCATGAAGTTGAGTTGAGGAGGAATACAATATCAGGAAGTTTGAAATGTAATACATTTACATGTGTAAATATGTTAAATTATTGTAATATGTATATTTTTATCATGCTAAATAAAAACAGTGTTATTGTGCTTTCGTTGTCAAAAGTCTAAGTAAAGGTTTTTGGCAGTGATGAGGGCCTGGGTTTCTTACAGACTAAAGAAATATGGACAAAGCCATCGATGAAGTCACCTCATTGTTTCCTTGGAGAATGCTCAGTTGCGCATTTGATCAGGAAATGTAATTTTAGTGTGTCGCCATCTTGCTACATGGAGGAGTTTTTGGAAACATTGCATGCGTTTGAGCTATTCTAGAAAGTGACGGGGGCAGACTAGCTCAGTGCTGCCTCCTCTCATAGAGTATGTCAAGTTGAAGGCCGACCGAGGTACTGCAGGCTGCCATTAGCAACTAAATAATCGTTATAACTTTCATTCACTACAATGGGGGAATACTTTTTTCTGCTAACAATGCCTGCAGTACCTAAATCCGCCGTCAACTTGAAATCCTCCATGCGAGGGGCAGTCGTTCTCTCCTGGTTTCTAAACCCAGACCAGGCCGGGGCTGCGATTTGAGAAGTCAAGCTAGCTAGCTATGGGAGGAGTGACAAATTCTTCCTTAGTTGTAATTTTCTCGAAATCTAAATGCACAACCTAGATTCGAGTCATTGTCTTAAGTAGTTGAACATGTTATTACTCCAACCTTATGAAAGTGACAAACTGACACGTTTTCACTTTCGTCAAAGACAACTTTATATCGAAGGAGTGCCTTTTGATTTGGCGACCGTTAGAATATTAGGTGTTTCTGCGCATGAGCTTAGCTAGCCAACGTCGCCATGACAGTCTACAAGTGTGATCGGGGATTTGTATTTGCAAAGCAGTTTCTGCCTATCTTCATACTATACTGTCTTTGCTAATATCTCTGCTTGGAGTTTTGGGGGTTGCCATGGCAATTGTAATCCAACGTCACTTCCGTTCATTTTAAAAACCCTGAAACAATATTTGCCGTCTTCCTGAGGTAAATAAACTGAATGGAGAAATTCCCGTTTCTCTTAACCATCACCTCACCACCCAATAAGTGAGTTCAACAACCTAGCTAGCTACAGAAACATTTATCACCCAGGAGCTCGAGACAATGGCTGAGTCTATGTGCTCGAGCCTGCCGAACGGTGGAGCGGCATCGAGTCGACATGAGAAAAGTTTGGGTCTCCTCACAATCAAGTTCGTGACTTTACTCCAAGAGGCGAAGGACGGCGTGCTTGACCTGAAAGTGGTCAGTTGTCAAAGCTTGCTTCTCTTCATATTTGTCACTATTTATGCAGTGTTATGTCGGTGTCAAAATTGAACAAAGCAAAACAAGGTATTGATTCACCATTCATTCTTCTGACCACATCTCAGATTATCAATGTGTTATAACGTCTCGAGGTCATTTCAAACTTCAGAAAGTTGTTATATTTGTTTTGTCTTCAACTTGTTTTTGAAACGAACTAGACAGAAAACATTGCTTGCTAACTAGTTAAGTTAGCTGTTGGCAAACTTTCATTCTGCCAGCTTTCATTCATGTCAAATGCATAATTTTATTTTCCCCCACTTTCAGGTTTTCTAGCTAACAACAGGTATCCTTATCTATCTACCTGTTGTCGTTGGTCAATAGCTATGATAGAATGTTTTATGGACATGTATGTTATGCAACTTAAAGTTACTTAAACTGTTAATGTGACCAACATGATTACAACTGGGACACCTGGACATACCTACTAGTCTCTGGCTCGAACAAGATGTCCTTCCTTTTACAGTGATTATAATGATTGATTGAATGATTAATGCAGAGTAGACTAGGACCACTTAGCTTGCTGCCCCCCTGGACAACCTGGCTGTTTGAATGGGCTGTTTTCAACTCCTTCACTGATAAGGAGTCTGGACATTTCCCTCTCTACTTGCGCGCGCCAGAGCAGGCTGTTTACTCAGCAGGCAGGCTCCCTCCCTCACCCCTCCCTCTCCTTCCATTGTATGAAGTCTACTCAGTCTTCATGTGCCAAGTTTTTGGTTGGTTTGTGTCATTTCTGAGCTTGGGGGGTAGGCCTATACAAAGTAGTTTTCATTCTACACAATAGAAAGCAGCTTCATCATTTCCAAGTGTTTACGTGGGTTTTCATCCCCAATGTATTGTGACTATACAGTTTTCCTCAAGATGAAAATTTTCAGTAATGGTCACTGAAATGGTGTCTGTCAGTATTATTATTATTTTTTAAACCCATCTGTCGTGTCCATTGACAGGCAGCAGATAGCTTGGCCGTGAGACAGAAGAGGAGGATCTATGACATCACCAATGTGCTGGAGGGAGTGGGCCTCATCGAGAAGAAAACCAAGAACATAATTCAGTGGAGGTGAGTTGGGTGGCTGCCTGTTGTCAGGGTGAATGAAGTCAGTCACTCTGGATGGTGTTCATTTTCTACGCAACACGTAAGGGAAAGGAAATGTAAATAATCACTGCACATCCAAATGCCCTACACACATTCTCACATTTAAACCCCTTCTCTCATCCTGACCCAGAGGGGAGAACCTGGGCTGCCAGACAGCGGAGGTGCTGGAGCAGGTGGAGGTGCTGACAGCCCAGCTGTGTGAGCTGGAGGATCAGGAGAAGGAGCTTGACAGCCAAAAGGCCTGGCTGGAGCAGAGCATTAAACATATGAACGACGATCCCATTGCCAGCAGATATCCTTCAACATGAACTCCCTCACGCTGTGGGGGAGGTGGCGTACTGCCCCATTAGGTTGCGTGTGTCACTGACCGTAGTCACTCAAGAAACACGTGTAGCTTGAAGTTTCGCGTAAATCGTGCATTTATTGGTGGGACTTTTGTAAGAAAATTTGAGAAGAAGGATTCGGCCTTAAAAGACTGGGCTGAATTTGAGATGAGACAAGGTGAAATTTTAGATGGATTTTGTCAGTTTTTCTTATACCTGTGTTCTACCTCATCTATGCTGACAGTGATTATGTCCCTGAAATGCCCCACTACTTTAAATGATGAACTCAAAGGAGGAAATCCCTTAAATGTAAGGATTGGATTACATGCATGAGTGTACTTAGCATGTCAGATCAGTTTTAGGCTCTTTGTTGTTTAATGCTGTTGGTCTTGTTTTTCCAGTTTACAGGGATTATCACATCATTCTTTCCTGCTCCACTTCAGTCTCGCCCCATTCTTTCCTTAACATCGCCCACGTATAAATATGTGACCCACGAGGACATCTGTGATGCATTCAGTGGAGACACTCTCCTGGCGGTGGTCGCTCCCTCAGGAACCCAACTGGAGGTACCGGTGCCTGAAACGGTATGACATGTGGTGGATATTGGAGCAAAGTCAAGCTCTTCTACCTATTTCACACTACTGAGCTAAGTCGAAATAAGCTAAGCCATACGGGGCTGGCCTGTTTACTCATCCACCATAGTTGGTTGAACTGTACTGGAAAGGACAATGTGGAAAGAATCTATCCAAACCAGAACAGTATGGTTTGGGTTGACATGATTGTGTGAAAAGTGTATTGGTGTTTAGTGTACTAACTGTCCCCATGGTCTCCTAGGGTCAGAGAGGCCAGAAGAGGTACCAGGTGAATCTAAGGAGCACGTCAGCTCCAATCCAGGTGATGCTCATCAACAAAGAGTCTGGTTCCTCCAGACCTGTAGTGTTCTCTGTGCCTCCCCCAGAGGACCTGTCCTCCATGCCTACCCCACCCACCACCCCAGCGGACCTGCAGAGGTTCCCCCTGCCTTCTGACTCGGCCTATTTCCCGAGCCCTGTGACACACCACATCTCTGAACACAAGATGGCGCCACTGCGGAGGCACGATGAGGCTCTTACGCCCTCCTCCACCCCACCAGACGTACACATGGGTAAGGAGGACTACTAGGCCATTCACTCAGGTCTCAAATCATTTGTGAAGTTGTGATAATGACGGAGATGTGCTACAAAGTACTGGTGGTGTTATCTTAGCCTGTAGCCATCAGAAGGGAATCTAAGGATTCAAGTGACTTTGAATGTTATTATCATATCTGAAATTTCACAGTTGGCGCCGTCCTGTGTGGTCGCCTGTTAAGCAGCTCCCATTGCTTGCGCGTTAATTTTTGTTTTAGTATGTTTTTCGTGATTTTGAACTATAATAGTTCAGGATTATGGAGTGCTACTGTTTTACGAAGGTTTTAGCGGCCCCTTTTTATCACTGAGGCACTTTTTCTTACGTTTAGTGGCGCCGAACGTACACGCGAGTCCTCAATTATTTACAACCGAGCCCAGCCACGGACTAGCCCCTTGAGTTCATCTATCTTGTTATGTAGCGATCTCACGTGGATTTAGCTCACTCAGAGCTGCTGCACCCCAGGGAAAAGTTTGTTATTCTGGACGATTTGAAAAGGCGATTGCGTGGATGCAGGGCGGGATTGAAGTGTAAAGCCAAACGTGGGAAGTACAAGCCAGCTATCCCGTCTATCATTATGGGCAACGTGAGATCGCTACATAACCAGATAGATGAACTCAAGGGGCTAGTCCGTGGTCAGAGGGATTACAGAGAAGTCAGTCTATTATGTCTGACCGAGATGTAGCTGAATGATAACATCCCCATAGGGAACGTCACTATCGGCGGTTTCCAGACCATTAGAGTGGACAGGGATATCGCTTCTTCCGGTAAGAGTAAGGGAGGGGGGGGGGGCTGGCTTTATTAGTTAACAGATGGTGTAGTCCAAGCCATATTACTGTTAAGGAATAGTTTTGTAGCCCGGACATTGAGCTGTTAGCCGTTAGCCTGAGACCCTACTATTTGCCGAGGAAATTCACGTAGGCCATTGCTGTTTTACATCCCGCCCTCCGCTGACGCAAACACAGCGTGTGACGTCATCCACTCTGTTATCGCGAGATTACAGACACCGCATCCCAGTGCCTTCTTTGCCATTTCTGCCAAATTGAAATGCGTCCAGAGGGAGCTGAAGTTTCGGATTGCTGAGGGGAAGAGAGTGTATAAGGAGAAGATGGAGGACAAGCTGAGGCAGAGCCAGGTGAGAGAGGTGTGGAATGGTATGAGAAATATCATTGGCTACAAAAAGTCAAACAGTGGGCAGACGCAGAGGAATCAGGACAGAGCCAATGAGCTGAACCAATTTTTTAACAGGTTCGATATTAGCCCTGTCCACCTCTCCTCCAGTTCTCCAGTCCACACACTTTCTGGCTTTCACCACCAACCAAGTGATGAGAAAGCTGGAGAGACTACATCAGCGGAAAGCTGCGGGCCCTAATGGCATCAGCCCAATGGTCTGTGCTGACCAACTGTGTGGAATACTCCAGCACCGCTTCAACCTTAGCCTACTCTCGGATGGACAACGCAGGTTGCACTGTGAGGGTTATGTTTTTTGACTTCTCCAGTGCCTTCAACACCATTCAGCCCCTGCTACTGGGTGAGAAGATGAGGAGGATGAAAGTGGAAGCACCCTTAGTCTCCTGGGTTACGGACTACCTGACCGGTAGGCCACAATTTGTGCGGCTACAGAGCTGTGTGTCAGAACGGGCAGTGAGCAATACAGGGGCCCCCCAGGGAACGGGCCTGTCCCCTTCCTGTTCACCGTCTACACCTCAGACTTCAGATATACAGTGGGGAGAACAATTATTTGATACACTGCCGATTTTGCCGATTTTCCCACTTACAAAGCATGTAGAAGTCTGTAATTTTTATCATAGGTACTCTTCAACTGTGAGTGACGGAATCTAAAACAAAATTCCAGAAAATCACATTGTATGATTTTTAAGAAATTAATTTGCATTTTATTGCATGACATAAGTATTTGATACATCAGAAAAGCAGAACTTAATATTTGGTACAGAAACCTTTGTTTGCAATTACAGAGATCATACGTTTCCTGTAGTTCTTGACCAGGTTTGCACACACTGCAGCAGGGATTTTGGCCCACTCCTCCATCCACTCCTCCATCTTGTTCTCCCCACTGTAAATTATTTCAACTGTATTTCATATGCACATTTAACTATTTAAGTGTCTTTCTCTGCCATCGACCTGTATAGTATAGTTAACCATGCAAATATTTTTTATTTATATAAACTTGCAATATTTGTATAATTTTTGTAACAATGTATTATGTACATATTGAGTCATTCACTCATACTATGCAATGCCTTTTTATAACTTCTTGCACTCCAGACTTTGTGTATTTTTATACTTTTTCATACTGCCGTGTGTCTGTCTTTTGTGTATTTCGTTCTGGCATTTTGCTCCTGCCCTGTGTTTTTCGTAGCTGCTTGACAAAGTAATTTCCCCTCTGGGATCAATGAAGTACCTATCATCATGAGGGAGTAAGAGCAAGTAATTGCAGCATTAAATCCCACCATGCTCCAGACTAATGCCATGCTACGTTTGACCCTTTTTGTCCCTCATCCCCTCCTGTAGAATGCCACCCCCAGGCGACTACTGGTTTGGCGATGCAGCAGTTGTTGGTTGGCACTGCAACAGACGTCCAGCAGCAGCAAGGGGTTCTGGGAGGACACTCGGGCCAGGAGCTCCAGTCCATGCTGGACGTGGCCAGCCTTCTGAAATTATCCAACACGGGAGACCACATGAAGGAGGAGAGAGAGGGTGAGTGTGGGGGGGGGGGCAGCCTGCTGAAACTAACCAACACAGGAAAGTGGCTGAAAGAGGAGAGAGAGTGTGAGGGAGGGGGGTCGAGGGAAGGGGTGGGCAGCCTGTTGAAACTTGGTACAGGAGACCAGCTGAGAGTTGGTGGAGGGTGTGGGTCTGGAACTGGGAGGGTGGCCAACTGGCCCCAACCTCTTGGGTTTGGACAGGGGCTTGTTAACTGAGGTCTGTAGGGAAAAGGGGGGATACTAGTCCGTTGTACAACTGAATGCATTCAACTGAAATGTCTTCTGCATTTAACCCAACCCCTCTGAATCAGAGAGGTGCGGGTGGCTGCCTTAATCGACATCCACGTCTTCGGCGCCCGGGGAACAGTGGGTTAACTGCCTTGCTCAGGGGCAGAACGACAGAGTTTTACCTTATCAGCTCAGGGATTCGATACAGCAACCTTTTGGTTTCTGGCCCAACGCTCTAACCACTGTACTTGTATTAACATGGCTTTACTCCCTGTGTTCTGTAGGTGTGGCTGACCTAATTGATGAGCTGATGTCCTCTGATGGTAAGCATTAGGGCTGAGAGTCTAAAGATCCTATCTGGCTTCTCTCAATATTCTCTCTTCAAAGACCCTCAAGATATAAAATAAGTTTGACAGTGTGAGATTTTAGTTTTCTCCTCTCTCTATTTTGTGTTACAGTGTTCCCTCTGCTGCGACTGTCTCCCAATGCAGGGGTGGACTACAACTTCAACCTGGATGACAATGAGGGAGTCTGTGATCTGTTCGACGTCCAGATCCTCAATTACTGAGGGACGAGAGTGCGTCATGTTCGTACAAACAGCGGGGTGTTTCTTTACTTTTCCCTAACTTAGCAGAGGTTCGTCTGTCATATTTCAATTTCCTCATTTAAGCCTACTTTCAGAGTGCACTGCCAATTTTGAAGCCAATGGTTGTACTAATAATATCCCCTTGGTATCAACCCTTAACACTGAAATGTTCTGAGCCTCTACATATCAGCGACCTATTATGACCTCTTATTCCCAGCTGTCAGTCATCTCTAGCTATGGCTCTGCCAGCCATTACTATCTGTCCAAATGTGAATTATGATGAATTTAGCAGCTGAATGTGTCTGCCAGAGGATGATGATGATTTAATCTGCTGTATGACAATAATTGGTCACCCTTTGTTTAAATCAGGAGTCGCAGTGCTCAAATAGGGGTTGTGAGGAAAGTTTATCATTCATGTGTGAGGGGAGGCCAGACAATAATACAGCCATACATGAGTCAGGTGAGTCACTCTGCTACATTCTAGAGGAAGATTACAGTTAGTGAAGTGCCTGAGTGGATGCACCCATGACGTGCATTGCGCCCTATGGGGTTGTTGGCTATCCAATGCACTTATTTGGATGAGTCTTTGCATTGTCTTTTTGGACGACCAAAGTATTTCCCACAATTGAATCACATTGCAATGATGCCAGTGTTTTTTTTTTTTTCTTTTCTTCTGTAGATACTTTTGATATTTAACACCTCAAATATTCATATGTGATAGTGTTCATTGCTGACATGGACACAGTTACTGACGTTTCCAGTCATGGAGATGCTTGTTGATACAGTGTGATTGTATCTAGACCCGGATGTCTGTAATTAAGTCCGGTAGTATTGATTCTCGCTGACTCAATGTCTTCTTCATCTCCACCATGCAATGTGAAGCTTTTTCTAAACTCTATCTTACGCAGTCTTGTTTAACCGAAGGCCCAACTGTGTATGGATGTTACTGTTTTGCTTTGTAAATGAATGTGACTGCCAATATTTAAGGCTTTAATGTTATTTTCCTTAACTAGTTATATTTGAATAGATGTATAATATAATTATTTTTAAACTTCAATTAAAGAATTATTCTTGGTTGTAGTTATTTTTGCAGGACTTGAAGCTGTTCAACTGCCTTATGATAATTTGATCTGCCGTATGACAATTATTGGTCAGAATTTTTATAGACCAGAATGGTGCCTTGTGTGAAGCACTTTTGTATATTTCTAGTTTCCTGTCCTAATCGAAAGGAGTATTGTTTTGTGTTTTTGTTATTTTGTTTATTTGCACATTTTGTTGTACCAAAGTTTTATATTAAACACATTCAATCGCTGTGGGCTCCTGGTCATTTACTGTTGAAATTAGTTCTTATGTAATATGTTGGATATTTGATTACCTGTCAATAACGGAAATGTTACTCTACCATAAACATTTTGCTGATGCTAATAATAAACACCATCTTTGCGCTCACAAGTATACATTTTGAGTAAAGAAATTACACTATCTGGTCCATAGACTAGTATGACATCATTGAGATGTCCTTGCTTACTAAACGCTTTCTGAGTAAGAATGGTGTTTCTTTGTTGACATAGTACAGAAAACAAATGTAAAAAGAAGGCATTTCAACAAGTTCAGATAGTACCAGATTGCAACCAAAACATAAACACTTTGATAGAGCACTTTGAATCGGAAAAACAAAGGGTAGGTCAAAGGTCATGAACAGTCAAACAAATGTTATGAAACTGGATGTAACCAGTTTAAAGTATGATGACCGTATGAAAATATGACTAGGGTGTCAGCAAATACAATTAAAACTTAAGTCTAGTTACTGGCTAGCTATGTCTTCAGCCAGCATGGAATAACAGAAGGGGAAGAGTCTTTCAAAACTCTGCAGTTGTCATGTCAACACATCCGTCAGTGCTCCTGTGAACCGCATCACAAGAGACATGCCGAACGGGAGATGTACATTTTTTTTTTTAACATAATTGATGCCATTTCAATGCTGTTTGAGTTGCTTTGTCTATCCCCAAATTTGCTTGAGATCATTTTACTGCAACACTGCTCACCCATCCAAGTTTCTTGACAAACTTTCTGGTAACTTTTCTGGTAATTAGCCACGAGAGAAAGGCTATTTTACATGTGAATCAGAATAACTGTTCGGGACCTTTAACAATTTACTAATTATTTCTAGTTTTTTAAAAGCTGGTGTCAATCTTGCTGCTCCCTCGCAAGGGGGTGAATTTCTGAGGTGGTAGCAGACAAGGAGCTAAATAATAATCGTAACCAACACATTTCTTGATTTCTTTAGCAGGGGAAAGAATATTCAGATTTTTCCTACATCACTCCCAAGGCAAATGAAACATGTTGCAAATGTACTATTACAAACAATGTCTCTGGGTCTTTGGATGATGCTGGTATTATGGTGGTGGTGTCTTTAATTTTGAGACAGGGGGATTGACATTGTTCCCAGGGCTGACATCTTTAGAGATTCCCCTGGTCCCTATAATAGTTCTTTAGAAAATACACCTCAAAAGAGTTCTTCTGTAATGACAATAGTTCTTTATAACCCACCTAGAGTCTATTGACGCACCGGTGCATCAATCTAAGTAACATAATAATAAAATCCCCTATCAAAATCCTGCATCTGCAGAAAGTGGCAGAGCTACAGTGCTGTTTGTCAGACCAAGAGACGTCCCGAAAATTGGTCTCCTCACAAAAACGTCTGTAGCGTCTGAACGGTTTTGCCTAAAAACTAATATGACCAACCAATAGAAAGGAGAGACAGACTCTCACAAACATGTTTTGCTATACTTCTCCCACTGGACTCGTCTAAAGGTAACCCATACAAATGAATGTAAGTGTGGAGTTAGATTTGTGCCAAATAAAAAACCCTTCAAAACCTTATTCCTTATGACTTCTTGTTTGACTTGTCTTTTTTGCCATTTCTGAATGTGTTATTCAAAGGGGTCCTAATATGCTAAATAAAATATCTAAATCATCCATGGTATGATATTCTTAAAACGATTCCATATGTCAGCTGTATTGTTTTACCCATATTTAACCCCCTTTTTTTTGCACTAAACTAGGTTCATATATACAGTGCTTTCAGAAAATATTGACACCCCATTACTTTTTCCAAATGATACTGTGTTAGCCTGAATTTGAATTGGAGTAAATTAAGATTTGTCGCTGGCCAACACACAATAACCCATAATGTCAAAGTGGAATTAAGTTTTTTGACTCTGTGTGCAATAATAGTGTTTAACATTATTTTTGATTGACTACCTCATCTCTGTACCCGACACATCCATCCGTGAGTAACTCTGGTCCGTCAGCACTCATTCACTCAGGACCTATTTATTCATGCAGGTCTGTATATACATACTCATGTACAGTCGTTATATCATATCACATGCAATATTGCTAGTAATTCTTGGACCTAACCTACGTAGGCATTCACTCAGGAATGCATATTAGTATCCTGTCAGTTGCACCGTTTCTCATTGCTTTTAGTATATCGAATGTGCAATACGTGCAGTTGTCTGTAATTAAACCCTGCGCACTAAGGACTGTATTTTAAGGGAATTACTATTATTACCCCAAATTATATCATACACACATTTAGCTATTAAAGTATCTTTTCGTGTCATTTACCTGTACAGTTAATTTAACCATGCAAAATGTTCACTTACATGTTCGTTTAGCCAGTCTGTCTATTAAGTAAACTATTATTACCCTCGCTCATATCATACGCATTTTTAGCTACTGAAGTATTTCTCTATATATTATAGCTAACCATCCAACATCCACCAATGTATAGTGTACATATTCAGCCAACCACCCATACTATGCAATATCTTTTTATAGCTTTTTTGTTTTGCACTCCAGATATCTTGTATTTCTATACTTTTTCATACTGCCGCTCTATGTATCATGTACCGTGTATCTGTCTTTTGTGTACTTTCGTTTTGCATTTTGCACCTGCCCTGTGTTTTGTTGTAGCTGCTTGACAATGAAATTTCCCCCACAAAGACCAGGGAGGTTTTCCAATGCCTCGCAAAGAAGGGCACCTATTGGTAAATGGGTAAGAAACGGATACAGACATTGAATATCCATTTGAGCATGGTGAAGTTATTAATTACACTTTGGAAGGTGAATCAATACACCCAGTCACAACAAAGATACAGGCGTCCTTCCTAATTCAGTTGCCGGAGCGGAAGGAAACCGCTCTGGGATTTCAGCCAATGATAACATTAAAACAGTTACAGAGTTTAATGTCTGTGATAGGAGAAAACTAAGGATGGATCAACTGGATGACAATTTGTTCTTAAATAAGACAAAATAATTCAGAATTGACTTTCTTTTGCACAACATAGGTACAGCAGATCCCCTTATTGTATGGGACACTTTCAAATATACTTTTAGAGGCCATTAAATAACATTAGATGGGATTCACATATAGATGGCAATAAAAACTGTCCTATAGAGGTAGATGGCAATAAAAACTGTACTATAGAAGTAGATGGCAATAAAAACTGTCCTATAGAGGTAGATGGCAATAAAAACTGTCCTATAGAGGTAGATGGCAATAAAAACTGTCCTATAGAGGTAGATGGCAATAAAAACTGTCCTATAGAGGTAGATGGCAATAAAAACTGTCCTATAGAGGCACAAAACAGGAAAAACAAAAATAATTGGAGGAAATTATTCAAGAACGATCAAGTGTAATTTATTACAAAAATAAAGGGAACTGGATGAAACATTTTGAAAAATGCACTTAGATATTGTTCATCCTGATAAGATAGGTTTTATACATGGACTATATAGTGGAGATAATATACAACAATTACTTGAAACAATAGAACTTTATGAAACATCCAAGATACCAGGCCTGATCTTCCTTTCTTGTGGCTTTCCTCATGAGAGCCAGAGAGTTTTTGCGACTTCACTTGAAGAAACTTTACAAGTTCTTGACATTTTCCAGATTGACGGACCTTCATGTCTTATTTGAGCTGTTCTTGCCATAATATGGACTTGGTCTTTTACCAAATAGGGCTATTGTCACTGGAGCGGAGCAGACGACCGGAGCCGGACTAAGCACCGGTGGAGCGGACTGCTCCGGCACTGGAGCAGAGCAGACGACTGGAGCCGGACTAAGCACCGGTGGAGCGGACTACTCCGGGACTGGCCCGTCGCCTCCCTGGCCCACCGACGTTTCCGACGACGACGGCGCCGCTGCTCCGGACACCAGCCTTCCTCCACCAAACTATAATGGATATCCCCCAACTTAAGTCCCCGCTGCGTCCCGTGATGGTGGGTTCTTCTGTCACGTTGCGTAAAGACGGGACGAGAAGCAGAGCGTTGGTGGAGCGACATTCCTTTTTATTTAACTTGTTTTCTTGACAAGTACCAAAAATAAACAAGGAGAGTATACAACCATGAACTGACGTGAACATACACATACAAGAAACCACACTCAGGTGACAAACCAATTAACTTAAATTGAATCCCCAATTAGAGACAACACGAGACAGCTGTCTCTAATTGGGGATACAAAACACAATTAATGAACAAGCCTGGAACACCACAAAGGAACATATATACGGGGGGGCAATCAATAACGTGAGGGAGTCAAGGTGAGTCCAATGAGTGCGTGACGAGGGTAACAGGTGTGCATAATGATGGTGGCAGGAGTCTGTAGTGATGGGCAGAGTGGGAGCAGGCGTGACAGTGTCCAAACGTTTGACTGGTACTGTATATACAGTATATACAGCGGGTGAAATAAGTATTGAACACGTCACCATTTTTCTCAGTAAATATATTTCCAAAGGTGCTATTGACATTACATTTTCACTAGATGTTGGCAACAACCCAAGTAATCCATACCAAAACAAATAAGTTCAGTAATTAAGTTATGTGTAATAATGTGAAATGACACAGGGAAAAAGTATTGAACACACTTACTGATATTTATTTAATACTTTGTACTAAAGCCTTTGATGGTAATGACAGCTTCAAGACGCCTCCTGCATGGAGAAACTAGTCGCATGCATTGCTCTGGTGTGATTTTGGCCCATTCTTCCACACAAACAGTCTTCAAATCTTGAAGGTTCCGTGGGCCTCTTCTATGAATCTTGATCTTCAGTTCTTTCCGTAGATTTTCAATGGGATTTAAGTCAGGTGATTGGCTGGGCCATTCTAGCAGCTTTATTTTCTTTCTTTGAAACCAATTGAGAGTTTCCTTGGCTGTGTGTTTGGGATCATTGTCTTGCTGAAATGTCCACCCTTGTTTCATCTTCATCATCCTGGTAGATGGCAGCAGATTTTTGTCAAGAATGTCTCGGTAAATTTGCCCATTCATCCTTCCTTCAATAATGTGAAGTTTGCCAGTACCATTCGCTGAAAAGCAGCCCCACACCATGATGTTCCCACCTCCAAACTTCACTGTTGGTATGGTGTTTTTAGGGTGATGTGCAGTGCCATTTCTCCTCCAAACATGGTGTGTATTATGACATCCAAACAGTTCAATTTTGCTCTCATCTGACCACACTATATTCTCCCAGTATTTCACTGGCTTTTCCAAATGTTGTGCAGCAAACTTTAAACAAGCTTCAACATGCTTTTTTTCCAGCAATGGAGTCTTGCGTGGTGAGCTTACATACAGGCCATGGCGGTGGAGTGCATTACTTAATGTTTTATTTGAGACAACAGTATCTGCTAATTGCAGGTCTTTTTGAAGCTCTCCACAATTGGTCCTTGGCTCTTGGACAACTCTTCTGATTATTCTTTTCACTCCTCTGTCAGAAATCTTGCGAGGAGCACCTGGTCGAGGCAAAGTTATGGTGAAATGATTCTCTTTCCACTTCCTTATTATGGCCCCAACAGTGCTCACTGGAACATTCAGAAGCTTAGAAATGCGCCTATAACCAATGCAATCATTATGTTTTGCAACAATTAGGTTGCGAAGGTCTTGAGACAGCTCTTTGCTTGTACCCATCATGAGATGTGACTTGTGTGACACCTTGGCAATGAGACCTTTTTGTAGGCCATTATTTGGGACTGAACCAGCTGATAATTTGCACTGACAGGGGGCTGGATTGCTTTTTAATTACTGATAGTTTTCAGCTGTTGTCTTGGCTTTCCATGCCTTTTTGCACCTCCCTTTCTTCATGTGTTCAATACTTTTTCCCTGTGTCATTTCACATTATTACACATAACTTAATTTCTGAACTTATTTGTTTTGGTTTCTTTGTATGTATGGATTACTTGGGTTGTTACCAACATCTGGTGAAAATGTCATGTCAATAGCACCTTTGGAAATATATTTACTGAGAAAAATGGTGACGTGTTCAATACTTATTTCACCCGCTGTATACAGTAGAAAGAAAAAGTATGTGAACCCTTTGGAATTACCTGGATTTCTGCATAAATTGTTCATAACATTTGATCTGTTCTAAGTCTCAAAAATAGACAAACACAGTGTGCTTAAACTAATATCACACAAATTATTGTATTTTTCTTGTCTATATTGAATACATCATTTAAACATTCACAGTGTATGTGAACCCCTAGGCTAATGACTTCTCCAAAAGCTAATTGTAGTCAGGAGTCAGCTAACCTGGAGTCCAATAAATGAGACGATTGGAGATGTTGGTTAGAGCTGCTCTGCCCTATAAAAAACACTCACAAAATGTGAGTTTTCTATTCACAAGACGCATTGCCTGATGTGAACCATGCCTCAAACAAAAGAACGAAATTCTAGGCTTAGGACAACTTGTGCCAAGTATAGCCTGAGAAAAGGTCACAATTTGAACTCTGAGTGCATTAAACATTATGCTTGTCAAATCTCATTTTATACTCTGAGTACAATGAAACTCTAAGTGAATTTGAACATTATGATTGTCAATATGTTTGTCAGATTACTATATTTTAAAGTTTTCATGTCGTCCTGTATAAGTACACCCAAGACATACATTGAACAGATGTGCATGCTTCTTTAATTTTTTTGTACTATTGCTACGGTTTCGCCACTATTGTTGAATCACCCCAAAGATTCAGTGCCAAAAGGTGAGGGAAAAGGGCGTAGACAACTCAGAACCAAAGGCTTTGAAACAATAGTGGAAGAAAGTCAGAAGGAGTGAATCATTTACATATGAGGGAAGGAACATGCATGCTAAGTATTGTATAAAAGAAGTGTACTGATGCTGGGAGAACAGGATGCTCTGCAGAACAACTCAGACTATATTGCTTCTGTAATAAAGTCTATATTACTTTTACAAACTCTGGACGTGCCTTACTTTAAAGAAAAGAAGGGAAGATTTTCCACAACAATCTCAGCAGACCTACAATTAAGAATTTACTTGAATAAAGCTGGAAAGGATTACAAAAGTATCTCTAAAAACCTTGATGTCCATCAGTCCACAGTAAGACATTAATGACGAAAGTTCAGCACTGTTGCTACTATCCCTATGAGTGGTCGTTCTGCAAAGTTGACTGCAAGAGCACAGCGCAGAATGCTCAATGAGGTTAAGAAGATACCTAGAGTGTCAGCTAAAGACTAACAGAAATATCTGTAACATGCTAACATCTCTGTTGACGAGTCTACGATACGTAAAACACTAAACAAGAATGGTGTTTATGGGAGGACACCACGGAAGTTTAAAAAAACATGCTGCACATCTGAAGTTCGCAAAAGAGCACCTGGATGTTCCACAGTTTTACTGGCAAAATATTCTGTGGACAGATGAAAGTAAAGTTGAGTTGTTTGGAAGGAACACACAACACTATGTGAAGAAAAAAAAGGCACAGCACACCAACATCAAAACCTCATCCCATCTATAAAGTATAGTGGAGGGAGCATCATGGTTTGAGGCTGATTTGGTGCATCAGGGCCTGGACAGCTGGCTATCATCAACGTAAAAATGAATGAGCCGTGGTATATCAGACCGTATACCATGGGTATGACAAAACACTTATTTTTACTGCTCTAATTTGGTTGGTACCAGTTTATAATACCAATAAGGCACTTCGGGGGTTTGTGGTAAATGGCCAATATACGGCTAAGGGCTGGCCATATACCACAGCCCCTCAGGCCTTATTGCTTATATATATAGTATATATCATATCTTTGTCATGTGAATGCTTAATATAACAGTACCTTGTATGTAGCATGTAAAATGTATGTATATGTTTGGGGCAAATCTAATGCAGCACATCACTAAGTACCACTCTCCAAATGTACAAGCATAGTGGTGGCTGCATCGTGTTATGGGTATGCTTGTGAACATTAAGGACTGCAGAGTATTTTAGGATAAAAAATATATGGAATGGAGCTAAGCACAGGCAACATCCTAGAGGAAAACCTGGTTCAGTCTGCTTTCCACCAGACACTGGGAAATTAATTCACCTTTCAGCAGGACAATAACCTAAATCACAAGGCCCACAAGGCCAAATCTACACTGGTGTTGCTTACCAAGAAGACAGTGAATGTTTGAGTGGCTGAGTTACAGTTTTAATTTAAATCTACTTGGAAAATCTATGGCAAGACATGAAAATGGTTGTCTAGCAATGATCAACAACTGATTTGACAGAGCTTGAAGAATGTTAAAAAGAATAATGGGGAAATGTTGCACAATCCAGGTGTGAAAAGTTCTTAAAGACTTACCCAGAAAGACTCACAGCTGTAATCACTTCTACAAAGTATTGCCTCGGGTGTGGATACTTACTAGCCTGTTCAACCTCTCTTTCGTATCGTTTGAGATCCCTAGAGATTGGAAAGCTACCGCGGTCATCCCCTTCTTCAAAGGAGGAGACACTCTAGACCCAAACTGTTACAGACCTATATCCATCCTGCCCGGACTTTCTAAAGTCTTCGAAAGCCAAGATAACAAACAGATCACTGACCACTTTGAATCCCACCGTACATTCTCTGCCATGCAATCTGGTTTCCGAGCTGGTCATGGGTGCACCTCAGCCACGCTCAAGGTACTAAACGATATCATAACCGCCATCGATAAAAGACAGTACTGTGCAGCCGTCTTCATCGACCTGGCCAAGGCTTTCGACTCTGTCAATCACCACATTCTTATTGGCAGACTCAACAGCCTTGGTTTCTCAAATGACTGACTTGCCTGGTTCTCCAACTACTTCTCAGATAGAGTTCAGTGTGTCAAATCGGAGGGCCTGTTGTCCGGTCCTCTGGCAGTCTCTATTGGGGTGCCACAGGGTTCAATTCTTGGGACGACTCTATTCTCTATATATATCAATGATGTCGCTCTCATTGCTGGTGACTCTCTGATCCATCTCTATGCAGATGACACCATTCTGTATACATCTGGCCCCTCTTTGGACACTGTTATCAAACCTCCAAACAAGCTTCAATGCCATACAACACTCCTTCCGGGGCCTCAACTGCTCTTAAATGCTAGCATCTGCCCACCGGATCCGCCCACCGGACTATCATCACTACTCTCGACGGGCCTGATTTAGAATACGTGGACACCTACAAATACCCAGGTATCTGGTTAGACTGTAAACTCTCCTTCCAGACTCCTTGACTTCGGCGATGTCATATTCAAAATAGCCTCCAACCCTCTACTCAGCAAATTGGATGTAGTAGTCTATCACAGTGCCATCTGTTTTGCTACCAAAGCCCCATATACTACCCACCACTGCGATCTGTACACTCTCGTTAGCTGGCCCTCACTACATATTTGTTGCCAAACCCACAGGCTCCAGGTCATCTACAAGTCTTTACTAGGTAAATCCCCGCCTTATCTCAGCTCTCTGGTCACCATAGCAACACCCACCCAGTAGCATGCGCTCCAGCTGGTATATTTCACTGATCATCCCCAAAGCCAACACCTCCTTTGGCCACCATTCCTTCCAGTTCTCTGCTGCCAATGACTGGAACGAATTGCAAAAATCTTTGAAGCTGGAGACTACCATCTCCCTCAATAACTTTAAGCATCAGCTGTCAGAGCAGCTTACAGATCACTGCATATAGCCCTTCTGTAAATAGCCCACCCAACTACCTAATTTTTTGCTCATTTGCACTCCAGTATCTCTATTTGCACATCATCATCTACACAGCTATCATTCCAGTGTTAATACTAATTTGTAATTATTTCGCCACTATGGCCTATTTATTGCCCTACCTTCCTAATCTTACTACATCTGCACACACTGTAATAGATTTTTCAATTGTGTTATTGACTATGTTTGTTTATTTCATGTGTAACTCTGTGTTGTTGTTTTTGTCGCACTGCTTTGCTTTGACTTGGCCAGGTCACTGTTGTAAATGAGAACTTGTTTTTTTTTACAGTGTATGTAAATGTATATATTTCTGTAGCAGGTTAGGTGAAATGGGTTAAGTATAGAATAAGGGTTAGGGGGAGGGTTAGATAAAATGCTACTGTTGTCACTGACACGACTCAGAAACATTGGATTGCTAGATGGTTACAGATTACGCCCACCCATCCTCCCTGACTAGACCATTAGCAGGTATCATACGTCTTGAAAGTGCTCAAAAATGTCAAAAATAATGTTTCGTATGGCTCTGAGGCCAGGCTGCCCCACCCCACATATGCAGCTGTTTCTTTTAGAGAGTGGAGAAGATTGACCTGTTTTGGTCTTGGCAGAAATTGAGGAATGTGTTAATGAGTGATAATCAGTTGCACCGCCCATCCCAGAGGACTGCTATTGGCACAAGTAACTTGCTTACATTTGATATGTTTAAAAAATAATAATGAATAAATAAACATACAACTTCTAGTAGCCATTTTCTTATCTCATACGATTACAATGTACCCTGGCCTCCCTGACATGCTTGGCCTCCCTGACATGCTTGGCCTCTCTGACATGCTTGGCCAATTGGCCAATTGAGAGGGTGTGTGTGCGTTCTGTGCATAACTTCACTTTAATTAACATCTGGAACTTGCCGTTGTTTTGATAGAAAAAGACAGGAATGTAAACACTTCGCTATCCCTGGGGTCATTGTCAACCATATGTCTAGCGACAAGGGTTGGTGTCGAATCAAAATGTGGTTTCAAGATGCAGGGTAGAGCATAAATCTACTCATTTTTTATGCTAAATACTTTCTGATAACTGGAATGCTTCTCCTTAGCCTGATCCCATCTCTTTGTGCTGCTTTGTCACTTCCCCTTGACAATGAACATAGGAGCTGGCACAAGAGCACATTCACAAACAGATCTGGGACCAGGCTAGCCCTTACCCTAGGCTTCCCCTGGTTGGACTCAATAATTCCATAGCAGCAGATATATAGTATTTATGATACTAAAGCATCTGGTTATAGAGCACTGATAGCTTCTTAATACACTTCAAGAATGTGGTGCAGGGTTTGCGCCACCCCACAGGCTCATAGTGGGCTTGCTTTAATGTCCCATTGGTGGAGATTTGTGAGGCATGGGCTGTGGCCAGTCCTGAACATACTGAGGGTAAATCATTCCTTCCTGGGGAGGTTTAAACCAGGGATGAGGTGATTATTTGTCAGTTCCAGTAACTCCCATTGTTTCCAGGTCAGATTTGTGTTGAAGTCGTCATTGGATGGGTCTTTCCAGATTGGCTTTCTTAAGGGGAGACATGTCTTTGGTGGGTTGAAGAGGTCCTCATGTTAAAGAAGTGTGCTCTCTCTCTCTCTCCCTCTGTCATATGGAGAAGGTTCTGGTTTCCTGAGAGGCAGTGTTGTGAGAATTGAAGGACATCTCCATTCCTCCGTCCTCTCTCTGCTCCCCACTTCTCTTCCTCGTCCTTTCTCCAAACGCCTTGGCTGCTTTCAGCACATATTGTCTGAAAGAGGACCCTAGGAAAACATAGAGTAATGGGTTGAGACAGCAGTGGGTCAGAGCCAGGCTCTCAGTGACCTGCGCTGCCAGGTCCAGGGCCTTACTCACACCACAGTGGGTCACCAGTGTGTAGACCGAGTCCATCGCCCGACACATCTTCACAGCGTTATAGGGCAACTGGGTGACCACGAACACCCCCACCACGACCAGCAACATCCGTATTGCTCCCCGCCTCCTGCCCCTGCTCTCCTCGGGCAGCCGCCTCAGCACACGCCCCACGCTGGCGTAGCACCACATCATAACCAGGAGAGGAACCAGGAACCCCAGTAAGACCTCAACCACCTCCAGGCAGGCCTTGACCTCCCGGGCCAGACTGGGCGGGTAGACGGCCATGCAGACCCTCCTCCCGGAAGGCTCCCTTACTGTGGAGAACAGCAGGTCTGGAAGACCCAGGAGGAAAGCCACAGCCCACACCCCTAGGCAGACTTTCCCACAGTGGGCCTGGGTGAAGACCCTGCCCAACCTTCCCTGGTTCCTGCCCTCCGCTCTAACAGATGCTAGGTAGCGGTCCATGCTAACACAGGCTAGCAGCAGCATGCAGCAGGTGAAGTTGATGGTGTAGCAGGCCGAGACCAGCTTACAGAGAGGCAGGCCCAGCGCCCAGCCCAGCGCCGCGTCCACAGCCCAGAAGGGCAGGGTAAGGAGGAGGAGGAGATCGGCTATGGCCAAGTGGGCCAGGAAGGCTTCCGTCATGGTTCTTCTCAGACGTTTGTGGTAGGCATACACGGCTAGCAACAGGGAGTTCCCAGCTAGCCCTACCACGAAACAGGCTGCGTACACCACAGGGAGGAAGAGGCCAGCAAAGGAGCGCACGTCAGCCTTCTCACACAAAGTGTGGTAGTCCTCGTAGCTGTAGTTCAGGGTGAAGTTGTCGTGGTAATTGTAGTCATCCTCCTCGGTCGGATCCATAGTGGTGGGATATCTGTATCTGTAGGACAAAGCAGGAAGATTACGATGGAGCACTGGGAGTCAGTAGGGTCTTTAATGGAATTCACCATGTTCAACCCGGTCTGTGCAGCAAATTAAAGTAAAAAATATAAACGCAACATGCAGCAATTTCAAAGATTCTACTGAGTTACAGTTTATATAAGGAAATCAATCAATTGATTTCACATGACTGGGAATACAGATATGCATCTGTTGGTCACAGATACCTTAAAAAAGTAGGGGCGTGGATCAGAAAACCAGCGAGTATCTGGTGTGAGTATCATTGTGTTTTGTGACAAAACTGCACATTTTAGAGTGGCTTTTTATTGTCCCCAGCACAAGGTGCACCTGTGTAATAATCAATTTCTTGATATGCCACACCTTTCAGGTAGATGGACTATCTTGGCAAAGGAGAAATGCTCACTAACAGTGACGTAAACAAATTTGTGCACAACATTTTTGAGAAGTAAGCTTTTTGTGTGTATAGAACATGGAACCATTATTTTACATGTTGCGTTCATATGTTTGTTCAGTATATATTGGAAGTCATAAGAAAAAAAAAGGAATGTAAACACCTCCATTTCCCTGAGTCATTGTGAACTACATGTGTGGGGACAATGGTTTGTTACACCCAAGGGTGGATGTCGAAACAAAATGTGGTTTTGAGATGCAGTCTTTCTGCGATGCTCCTCCTAGTTAGCTGGTCTCAATAGTGCAACTTTTTTTTTTTATGAACCTTTCATTGAAGGTGCATATACATTTTAACATCTCAATGGACTTTGCAGCAAAACAGATACAGTAAAATGATATGCAAGGCATAAAAAGCAAGATTTACAACAAGCAGAGAGTGATTATATGGAGACCAGAGACATAAATATATATCTTTTTTTTATTTTTTATAATTCAATACAGTAATATGAGATCTGTATGTAAAACATTTACATTTTTGTCTTTTAGTACAGTGTTTCCCAACACAGGTCCTCGAGTACCCCCAACAGCACTCAGTTTTATTGTAACCCTGGACAAGCACACCTGATTCAACTTGTCAACTAATCATCAAGCCCTCAATGAGTTGAATGAGGTATGTTGGTCAAGGGCTTCTGTGTAATGTTGGGTGTACTCAAGGACCAGGGTTGGGAAACACTGATTTAGCAGAGGCTTTTATCCAGAGTGAATTACAGTAAGTGCATTCATCTTAAGATAGCTAGGTGAGACAAACACATATCACAGTACAACTATACAGGATAAGAACATTTCATTCCAGCTAAACAATGGGTGTATAGCTCTTTGCCAAAAATCTAAACTCTCCACAAATCAGCAAATCCTTCACAAATAAGTAAGCCTTACCTCCTATGCTTGTCTCGTCTACTGCAGTGAGCTATAAATGCTGGTCCAGATCCTTGGCTGTGCTTTTGGGAACTCAGACAAGGAGGGTGTTATTTTCTGAGATTAAGTAAGTGAGTGAGTGAGGGAGTGAGAGGGAGGAGAGAGAGAGTGAGAGAGAGAGAGAGATACCTAATTTGCTACTATAACTGTGTCTAGAAATCATATGGGCTTTCAGGCATGTAATTCGTTTTTTTGTTGATAAATTCATCCATTTAAAGCACACACAACACTCAAAGCCATACATGCACATGAGTAAAATCATGACAGATAACACACAATAAAGTCTGGGACTTATTTCCATTGTGGTCCTCTTTTTATTTTTTTTATTTTTTTATTTCACCTTTATTTAACCAGGTAGGCCAGTTGAGAACAAGTTCTCATTTGCAACTGCGACCTGGCCAAGACAAAGCAAGGCGGTGCGACAAAAAACGACACAGAGTTACACAGTAAACAAACGTACAGTCAATAACACAATAGAAAATCTATATACAGAGTGCAAACGTAGTGCAAAATGCAGTAAGGTTAGGAAGACAATAAATAGGCCATAGTGGCTAAATAAATTACAGATTAGCATTATCACTGGAATGATGGAATGTGCAAATGATGATGTGAAAATAGAGATACTGGAGTGCAAAATGAGCGGAAGTTAAAAATAAATATGGGGATGAGGTAATAGGATGGGCTATTTACAGAAGGGCTATATACAGGTGCAGTGATCGATAAGCAGCTTTGACAGCTGATGCTTTAAGTTAGTGAGGGAGATAGGAACCTCTAGCTTCAAGGATTTTTGCAATTTGTTCCAGTCATTGGCAGCAGAGAACTGGAAGGAATGGCGGCCAAAGGAGGTGTTGGCTTTGGGGGTGGCTAGTTAGATATACCTGCTGCAGCGCATGCTACGGGTAGGTGTTGCTATGGTGACCAGCGAGCTGAGATAAGGCAGGGATTTACCTAATAAAGACTTATAGATGACCTGGAGCCAGTGGGTTTGGCGACGAATATGTAGTGAGGGCCAGCCGACGAGAGAATTGAGACAAGATGGCTAGGCAAGATCCAACAGATGGAACACGGTTGAACACAGTATGACAGCGACATAATAAAACAAAAACAAAGAAGAATAACATCTATCTCATCATTGCAGTTGCATTGTAAGGTACATTCATACGGGCACAGAACATCAAACTGTTATTTAATTTGTTATTTAAAGAGAGGATGTTGTTTTTATGGGCAGAGCCTCCAATCTGAGGCGCCAGTATACAGGAAAGTACCTTTCCCAGCATTACTCCTGAACCTGTATAAGCACACATTAGCTACACCTGATCTGGTGCTGTGATTGTGTGCATCCCTGACATGGGGAAAGTAATCAGTTAGATATTTGGGCGCAGAACCATAAATACTCCTGTAAACCAAACCCAGTCTTATCTGGGACACCCTAGCCTCAATAGGCAGCCAGTTAAGTTCCTGAAAGCAGCTCCTGCCTATGTGAGTTTGTGGACTCACCTTCAATACTACCCTGATCAGCTTATTCTGGGCTATCTGGAGCTTCCCCTTCAGAAGCTTAGATATGCCCCTAAAACAGGAAGTATAGTATAGTCAAAATGGCATTGAATGAGGACAGTGGCTAGCACTCTAATGGAGTCCTTTTCAAGCTGCTTCTAGCCATCTAGCCAAAAACTTAGTCCTGGCATTAACCTTCCCTAGCACTTTAGTGGCCATACTCACACCTCCCAAGCTTCCATCAAGGATGCATCCCAGGTAGCTAACAGAGGTTTTAGGAGTCAGCACCTCACCCCGTAACTCCACTTAGAGGACCTACACAATTTAGGTCTGGACCCAAAAATATTTGCCTAAATTTTACCTAAGTGCAGAGATATCTTATTATATCCAAGCCATTTGCTAATGTTAGTAAGCTCTGTGCTAAGTATGCTCTTCAACATATTTTTACTTTTGTGAGACACCAGAAGTGTAGAGTCATACGCATAAGTGATAGCTTCTTATGCTGCCACAAACTCTCAACATCTTCTGTCATGTATACTGAACAAAAATATCAACGCAACATGCAACAATTCCAAAGATTTTACTGAGTTACAGTTCAGAAGGATATCAGTCAATTTAAATGAATTCATTAGGCCCTAATATATGGATTTCACATGACTGGGCAGGGGCACGGCCATGGGTGGGTATAGGCCCACCCACTTGGGAGCCAGGCTCAGCCAATCATAATGAGTTTTTCCCCACAAAAGGGCTTTATTAAAGACAGAAATACTCCTCAGCACTAGACCCCCCACCCCCACCTCAGACAAACCCGCAGGTGAAGAAGCCAGATGTGGAGTTCCTGGGCTGGCGTGGTTACACCTGGTCTGCGGTTGTGAGGCCGGTTGGGCATACTGCCGAATTCTCTAAAACAACATTGGAGGCGCCTTCTGGTAGAAAAATGTCCATTAATTTCACTGGCAACAGCTGTTGGACATTGCTGCAGTCAGCATGTCAATTGCATACGCCCTCAAAACTTGAGACATCTGTGGCATTGTGTTGTGAAAAAACTGCACATTTGAGAGTGGCCTATGTAATAATAATTATCTTTAATCAGCTTCTTCATATGCCACCCCTATCAGGTGCAATACCATAATATTACAATACCATAATATTACAATACAATACCATAATATTACAATACAATACCATAATATTACGATGCAATACCATAATATTACAATACAATACCATAATATTACAATACAATACCATAATATTATGATGCAATAACATAATATTACAATACCATAATATTACAATACAATAACATAATATTACAATACAATATCATAATATTACAATACAATACCGTAATATTACAATACAATACCATAATATTTCGATGCAATACCATAATATTACAATACCATAATATTACAATACAATACCATAATATTACAATACAATACCATAATATTACAATACAATGCCATGTGACAAGAGTGTGAAGTAACACAACCTTAGACCAAATGGACCTGGGAAACGACCCAGGACTTTTATTCAGGAAAAGAAACCGCATGCGCCACAGCACTTGGTAACAAAAAAAAAAACCCAAAAACCTAGTTCCTCTTTAAGCCTTTCTACACAGTTCTTTCGCTTCCGTTCTGCTACCGGACAGCTAAGCTGTTTACCGGCGTATCAAACAACAGGCTTGTCCTTACTGGGGTCAGGTCCATGGCCAAGTAACGCCCAGTAGGTTATTGTCCTGTTGGGTCCGATATCCCTCTCAGGGTTGGAGGGCTCAGCATGTCAACTCTTGCTGCTCCAGACACCAAAGCAGATATGGCCAAAGACAGGTTAAAACAGCCACCACCCAATCTCTGTAAGGGAAATTTTAATGTTTGTGATTTTCTATTTTATACATTTCTATGTTCTATTCATGTGCTGTTCTAATAACAAATGTCTGTGTTCATGCAAGTGGCACTGTACAAATTCTCAGTAGCAATTTGGCAGTACGCCCAGACTTTGTTTTGAGAACGAACGAGATATGTCAAGGTCTCAGCTTAGAGAGAATAAGCCTCGTGAGGTATTGGTCTGTCACATGTTTTGAAACAGTATTGGTGTGAACGTATTGAATGAAACAAACCGTTAATGATGAATGAATTATGCTAAATCATGCAAATATAACTTGTCTGTGTATAGTCGACAATTGTTGGGACCTCCCCAGCAGAGCTTCTGACAGACATGTGTACTATGGTGCATTGAGTTGGTTGGAACCTCTCCAGCGCACTGACAATAAACAATGATTAATTTAACATTGACTTCGAGTGTCCCTGTGTGAAATAATTTCCACGACACCTTCAAGCTAATAATATTCATGTGTGAAGAATTTGGCTCTCACCCTTCCGGGCCATGCTCTCTCCTGGCCAGCAGATGTAGCCAACGAGCAGGAATATCTATACCACTTAAACTCATTTACCTTGTCGAACATCTCATTCCAAAATCATGTTTATTAATATGGAGTTTGTCCCCACTTTGCTTCTATAACAGCCTCCACTCTTCTGGGAAGGCTTTCCACTAGATGTTGGAACATTGATGCAGTTCATCCCAAAGGTGTTCGATGGGATTGAGGTCAGGGCTCTGTGCAAGTTCTTCCACACCGATCCCGACAAACAATTTCTGTATGGACCTCACTTTGTGCACGGGGGCATTGTCATGCTGAAACAGGAAAGGGCCTTGCCCAAACTGTCGCCACAAAGTTGGAAGCATAGAAATCGGGGCCTAGTCCAAACCATGAAAAACAGCCCCAACCTAGCGTTCTCCTAGCATCCGCCAAATCCAGATTTGTCCGTTTGACTCCCAGATGGTGAAGCATGATTCATCACTCCAGAGAACGTGTTTCCACTGCTCCAGATTCCAATGGCTGCGAGCTTTACACCACTCCAGCCGATGCTTGGTATTGCGCATGGTGATCTTAGGCTTGTGTGTTGGAAAGGTGGCATCCTATGACGGTGCCACGTTGAAAGTCACTGAGCTCTTCAGTAAGGCCATTCTACTTCCAATGTTTGTCTATGGAGATTGCATGGCTGTGTGCTTGATTTTATATACATGTCAGCAACGGGTGTGGCTGAAATAGCCGAATAAACTAGTTTGAAGGTGTGTCCACATACTTTTGTATATGTAGTGCATGTATGTTGAAGCCTGTGAGCTAGAATCACAATTCTAAGGATGGATATAGAGGGTTCACAGAGTCCAGGAATCAAGATTCACTACACACGTAATGTTGATATTGGATCAGTTCTTTATCTGTTGAAGTTAGGAGGGAAATTAATTATTATTTCTGTACATTTTCATCAAGGTTTGGCTAAAGCATGTTCTGTAAATACTTATCTGCTAAGGCTGTTATTTGGCCAAGTGTCCACATTGCACTGGTATCCAAAATGATTAATTGGTGAAACGGAGCATATCAGCTTGGATTCCAGGCTAATGCAGCACCGCCCAGAGACAGCAGGGAGGTGATTCACTGCTCTGTTAAAAGTTGCAGCTGGTCTTATAACTCTGTTTTCAACATGTATATTCTCTCACTGCCTACCTAAATCTACCTAAGTTTCAACTGTTGATTGGAACTAGTGGAGATATTGCAAACGTCCATGATGACCTTAACAAAAATCCCCAAGTCTGGGGTTGTAATGCTTTCTTGATTGAGTTAAATCTCTCGTAATAACCACAGTAGGAATAAATTGGATTGTGTTCCTGTCCTGGATATAACATTTCTATTTAGTAGAACGAACATGTACAACTGTTGAAATTGTAAAATATGCAGTAACGAAGAATTTAACAAAGAATAAAGTGAAATTGTGAAATGATTGACTACTGAAACAAATACACTGAATGCGTGTCTTGAAATGTTTGTTTCCTTTGTTTTAACTGTGATTTAAGGCTTTGAGTAACATTAAAATACAGAATCGATTCCAGGAACATAGCTATCACCCTACAAGTTTGGTGACCACAATGTTATTTGTCTTATAGAACAATCAGAAATGTGTGAATTACTTTCACTGTCCAGTCTAGTTCACAGCGCGGGAGAGTTTTATTTATAATTGCATTACTGGAAAACTGAAAACAAAGTCAATGAAAGTTTAATCCCGCTTTATTTGAAATGCATTTTATGAAGGCTTCATAAAGACTGAGTGTTTTACTGTCTATACCACATTTGTTTTTAATGTTTATTTCACTTCTGACCAAAATAAAGCAAGTTTCAACTGTGGTTCTCTCCATGGCCTGTCCTGTGTCTCAGTACCATCTTCTTCTATGCTGAGGATCTGTAAGTCTGAATGCACAGATTAAACAATTTACATGCGTCAGCAAAGGATTAATACAATCAGATACATATACCATCATGTAAACCACACCACCTCTAGCATTCACTTATATGGACGATTGTCACCACACTTACAGGAACAGTTGGGTCGTAAATTACAGCCAAGGCTCCAGGACGATAGGGTCTTTTACGTCTGTCCTTGGTTCTCTCCTGCCTCTTAGTCCTGGAACTCTGAGGTGAAATGATTATGAGAGGAAATGAGCCCAGTGATTTTGATCAAATCTGTTACTGTAACTGACCACTAAGTCAAGGCTTCTTTGAGTAACAATAGCATTGTTATGTTATGGGCTGTCCACTCTATCAGCCAGTTATACACTCTTAGAGAAAAAAGGTTCTACCTCTATTTAGAGGTAGTTTTTTCTAAGAGTGTAGTTTTGATACATTTAAGGTGACTTTTTCCCTTGACAGGAATGTAGTACCTTACTTATAATCAGTTGTTAACCAACATATACTTTACATGTTTCAACACTATAGCGTCTCTCTCTCTCTGTTTCTCTCTCTCTCTCTAACCTCGGGTGGCGGTGGAGGTCTAATAGCATTCTTCAAGACTGACATCACTGAACAACCCCCTGGACGCCGGCCACTGCATCCCTTTACCCTGTGTTCGTCGGGGACACTCTCCTCATGTCTCTTTGCTCTGAGCTGCACAACCAGTGGCTTCATGTCTACCTGATGTCCAAATGATGATACCATTAGAATCTCTCATGTTTCAAAACAATCTTTGCTAGACTACTGACTGTATGTTTTTTTATGTAGAAATTATGTGTGGTAATATGTGGTAATATTGTTTCTTACCTGAGGTGGAGGTCCAGGGAGGAATGGGGAAGAGCCTCCCTGTTGAGAGCAGCTCAGAGTAAACATGATAGTACCAGAGTGATTTCTATACCCATGTGCACACAGTGGTGTAAAGTACTGAAGTAAAGTACTTCTTAAGTAGTTTTTTGGTATGTCTGTACTTGACTTTACTATTTATATTTTAACCAACTTTTACTTGCCAACCTAGTAGAATCCAGAGGAATATCTCACCATGGCTTGGTTGGTTTGAAAGGCTGCTGTTCGTCTCTCTTGTCCAGGGAGGGCCGTGGTGGAGAGCAGACAGACCTGCAGACACAGGACACCCAGCAGCCACACAGCCTGCTCCATACTGATGCACTGGATCCTGAATACGCACAAAGCCTCTTTATACTGACATGGCTAACGTTTACCAGATGTAGAGAGGGAACACTGAGGAATGCCAACAATAAAACACACACACACACACACACACACACACACACACACACACACACACACACACACACACACACACACACACACACACACACACACAGACAGACAGACACACACATGGACGGTATTAAGAAAAGAGGCTTTGGGAGGACCCCATGTTACAGTAAACTCTGAGTTTTTATAAGCATGGCCTTATTTCTATTACAGCATATTGGATGACTGTCATTCATATTCCATTCACCCAGTTCAATGTAACATCGATAGGTATAGGTTACTACATGATACTCAAATTTTCCCTGTACCCATTGCTACAACCTAGCTTACAACATAGGTGCACAGGTTGAGTTTTTTTTTTAGTAATCAAGTTGACATACAGTGACACATTCAATACTGCCTTGCACAATCTTGGCTGCATCTAGCTGATCTAGGGTGTAATCATTAGTCTAAAAGTTGCAAACAATCATTTTTATTGGATAAATTCAGGTATGTTTATCCCCGCTTCGTTCCATTTGCTTCCATTTAAGAAAAGTTTTTCAACAGAATCGGCGGAATGAATACACCCCTGACACACAAACACATTTCCATTTCATAGCAGCCACATATAAACAGCATGATCACTTTACTCGTTGTATATATTATTCCTTCTCGCGTCTATCTATGTGCTCGCCTCCTCTTACATTTTTCTTTTGCTTGTGGACTTCAAATAAATTGGGCAGATTTTTTTTATGGTCGGGGGGCCGGAACATAATTACAAATAAATGTGTAGACTGTAAATTGACCGCAAGAAGCCCAAACAGATATAATGTTTGACTAAAACATAATAATTTCAAACCTTGCTTACATTTGTATACGATCACGTGTCTCTCTATTATGCATATTGTTTTATTTATTTTTTATTTTTTATTTAACCTTTATTTAACTAGGCAAGTCAGTTAAGAACAAATTATTATTTACAATGATGGCCAACCAAAAGGCAAAAAGCCTCTTGCGGTGACGGGGGCTGGGATTAAAAATAAATACATTTAAAAAATAACATATAGGACAAAACACACCTCACGACAAGAGACACCACAACAATACATAATGAGAGACCTAAGACAACCACATAGTAACACATGACAACACAGTATGGTAGCAACACAACATGACAACAACATGGTAGCAACACAACATGGCAGCAGCACAACATGGTATCAGCACAAAACATGATACAAACATTATTGGGCACAGACAACAGCACAAAGTCTTGGAAACAGATTTCTTAAATTAAAATCACTTGGAGCTGATTTCCTGTTGTCTTTACAGTTTTATGTACAATTATTATTGAACATTTGTTTAAGTTCGTTTTTTTTGCTCAGAAAACTTTTGTGGCCAAGTAAAACCACTTGGGGAACCCTGGCCTACACCGTTGTCACCATATTAGCTAACGTCATAGTCAACATAGCTACTTGAAGTAACGCGTTAGTAAACCCGCTACAATCATGGAGTACAGTGTACAGTCAGCAAGCAGTTTAGCAGTTACACCGGTGGGCCCCGGTGGCAATATAAAACCAAAAGCTGACCTTGACTTGGAAGAGATCCAGTGTTGGATAGCCATAGCCAGCTAGCTGACATAGCATCCCTCTCTGTTTGAGCCAGGTGTTTGAGTAGGCTAGCTACGGGGACAGTTTTCACTAGCTAAGTAAGTGAAGAATAATACTATGAAATATACCTCTCTCTCTCTCTTGCTTCTTAATTTTTGAAGAAAATGATTTGTTCAAAACTGTTTAAATATTGTCTTTCTCTCTCTTTGAGTCAACTACTCAACACATGTTATGCACTGCAGTACTAGCTAGCTGTAGCTTATGCTTTCAGTACTAGAATTGTGCTGAAGGGCGAAATCAGGGTGTATGAAAGGCAGCGTAGTCTTTGCAAGTCTGATCTGCGATGGATTTGTTATTATAATGTTTATACTGGTCAGTTTCAACCCTCCAAACCACTTCACAGAGCATCCTTGCAGTGTAGTTTCAACCCTCCAAACCACTTCACAGAGCACCCTTGCAGCGGCCCAGTTGCCAGGTCGGCAAAATCCTGAGGAAATATGTGGCAGCCAACCACAAAGATTGGGACCTCAAACTCCCACGGGTACTGATGGCGATCAGAGCCACACACAACAGGTCCACGGGAATAACACCATTTGAGATGATGACGGGCAGGCAAATTACGCTTCCACTGCATTTCCTGTACCAACTGGGATAGCCGCAGCCACCGCATACACGGCTCCTCAATACGTGACAGATTTGTGAACCCACCTCCAGACTACCTTCGCGTACACTCAAGGAAAGTTGGAAAGAAGTGCAGAAGGTGACCCATTACGACAAAAATGACTCACACCAGGAGTTCGAGGTCGGGGATAAGGTGTGTTACTACATATACACCAAACCCTTGGGCATTGTTAGAGATTGTGTTAAAGCTGTCACCTGTGGCTTACAAATCAGAATCAGCAAAGGTAGACAAAACACCACGTTCAAGTGGGTCCACAGGAACCAATTCAAGTTGTACACTCCCCCCATGGGAATAGAAGGGGGGCAAGCCAGCTCCGAATAGATAGAACCTAGCAAATCAGAGGTACTAAGAAGAATTCTCAAGTAGTCTCAGCTGATCCCTTCCAGGAGATCAGTACGTTGCACCTAACATATTTTCTTCTCTTCCCCACTATAAGATGTAAGTTTCATTGTCATTGTTGATATTGTCCTGCTCTCACGTCTACTCCTGCTCCTCCCCTCCGGTGCACGACATCGTTGAAATACTAAAACCAGTCTACCCAGTGAGCCAGTACATCAGCCCATTCACCAACCCGCTCAAGTCAGCGATGCCCATTTATCCCTTCTGGATAAATATGATGGTACACCATCCAAACGCTGTGGCTTCCTACTTCAGTGCTCTCTCTATTTTTCATATCAGAGGGGAGCTCCCTCCACAGAGAGGTCCAAGGTTGCCACAGGGATTTCTCTGCTGACTGAGTGGACGCTGGAATGGGCTTCGGCCGTCTGAGAGAGATGACAGGAGGAGCTGGATTCTTATGAGGGGTTCATGGCTTTGTTTAAATGTATTTTTGATCATCCCCCGGAGGGCAGAGACGAAGTGAGCAGCTACCATAATTACGGCAGGGGAACCAGACCACTGCTGCGTACGCGCTCACCTTTCGGACTATAGCAGTATCCAGTGGATGGAATGAGCCAGCGCTTTGCACCCTATTTAGAAGGGGATTGTGTGAAGAGGTCCAGATGGAGCTGCCCTGCCGAGACAATAACCTCACCTTGGATGTACTCATTGCGATGGCCATCGGTCTGGATAACCTACTTCGGGAGCGCTGGTACTCTCATCGCTTCTCTCCCTCCCTCAGTGAACACTCGGGATCAGAGCCTGAACCCATGGAGGTAGGGGTCACTCGTCTCACCGTGGTGAAACACCGCAGACGGATACAGCTGGGGCTTTGTCTGTATTGTGGACAGGGAGGGCATGAGCTCCAGAGGTGTCCGGCATGTTCGAATCCGGGATCCACAAGAGCAAAGGGAAGGTCACGTGAGACGCCAGCACATAGGGCAGGAGTGAGTATTCCATCTTCCTCACTGTCTACTAGGCTCTTCTGACTGTCCCTCATGTACTGTGTCTACAACGTTAGTGGATTCCAGTGCCGCGGGGAACTTTATTGACCAGACCCTTGCCTCCTCTCTCCACCTGAATGTCGGAAGACCTGCTTACTTGTCCCCTGTGGTTCCATGTCAGTTGAGAGTCCTGTGGTTTCCCTTCAGCCCAGGACCTCCGGGAGGAATTCTCCAAGACCCGCACCACCTGTCTCCCTCCTCATCGCCCCTGGGACTGTGCCATCGACCTGCTTGCCAGTGCAACACCTCAGTGCAGACGCATCTACCCTCTGTCTGTGGTTGAGACCCAGGCCATGGAGGATTACATCCAAGAGGTGCTCCAACAAGGTTTCATCCGCACGTTAACTTCCCCTGCGTCGGCTGGTTTCTTCTTTGTGGATAAGAAGGATTGAGGGTTATGCATTGACTACAGAGGACTGATCTTACCACAAAGTATCGGTACCCTCTCCCTCTGGTGCCAGCAGCCATTGAACAGCTCCACGGGGCTGGTTCTTCACGAAACTGAACCTGCGGAGTGCCTACAATCTCATCCGCATCCGGGAGGGGGATGAGTGGAAGACGGCATTCAGCACGATGTCTGGTCACTACGAGTACTTGGTGATGCCATTTGGCTTAGCCAATGCGCCATCAGTGTTCCAGGCATTTGTGAACGAGATGTTCAGGGACATACTCGGACGCCTGGTGGTCGTGTATATCGATGATATCCTGGTCTACTCGGCTACACCTGTTCGTCAAGGCGGAGAAGTGCCAATTTCATCAGAGGGCTGTATCATTCCTAGGGTACCAAATCAGCCCGCAGCGAGTGAGGATGGTGGACAAGAAGGTAGATACGGTTAGGTCATGGCCAGTCCCAACCACCATAAAGGGGTTACAACATTTTTGGGGTTTTTCCAACTTCTACCGCCGCTTCATCAGGAACTTCAGCTCCGTCGCCGCCCCTCTCTCCTCAAGGGTGGTTGGTGTGGAGTCCAGCAGCCGACGAGGCCTTTTGTCTCCTCAAGGGACATTTCACCTCCGCTCCTTTGCTCAAATACTCAGATCCCACGTTATCCTTTGTGGTTGAGGTGGACGCGTCAGAGGTGGGCGTGGGGGCAGTTTTGTCTCAACGACAGGGTAACCCATTGAAATTGTATCCGTGTGCTTTTTTCTCTAAGAAACTGTCCCCTGCAGAGAGGAACTACGACGTCAGCAATCATGAGCTTCTGGTGGTGAAGTTGGCATTAGAGGAGTGGAGACACTGGCTGGAGTGCGCCAAGAACCATTCATCATCCTCATGACTATCGGAACCTTGAGTACATAGGGACAGCGAGGAGACTGAATCCGCGCAAAGCCAGGTGAGCACTTTTCTTCAACAAGTTTGACTAAGAACACCAAGACCGATGCCCTGTCTCGTATCTACGATTCGGGAGCGGGTCCTGTCCAGAGTGCACCTATAATCCCATCTTCCCGAGTCGTAGGTCCAATGGTCTGGGACGTAGATGCGGCTCTCTATCAGGAACCTCCCACTCCGTCTGCCCTGCAAGAAACTGAGCCCCCCGGTTTGTGGGGCGGTTCTCCGGAGGGTCAATGAGGTAACGTATTGGTTACAGCTACCAAGTCACTACCGTATCTCACCCTCTTTCCATGTCTCCCTTCTCAGGCCGGTGGTTCCTGGTCCCCTAATTGATGCTGTCCCCCACGACACCCCACCACCTCCCCTGGACATCGAGGGGAGTCCGGCATATACTGTCAGATCCCTACTGGACTCTCAGCGTCGTGGGGGTCGGCTCCAGTATCTGGTGGACTGGGAGGGGTATGGCCCAGAGGAGCATTGTTGGGTTCCGATGGAGGACATACTGGACCCCAACATCATCCGTGATTTCCACCTTCGCCGCCCGGACCAACCCGCTACTCGTCCTCGGGGTACCCGCACCTGCAGATCATCATGATTCACACCTGGACTCCATTACCTTCCTCATTACCTCCCCTTTATATGTCCCTCCCTTATGTTCATTCCTTAGTCGGTATTGTTCCTGTTTTCATGTTATCTCGCTACTGTCACGCTGTCTCGTTTCATGTTTGTTGTTTTATTAAACATTTCACCTGCACCTGCTTCTCGACTCACAGCGTCTACGTTATACCTGCGTTGTGCTGTTCGAAATAGGAAAATCTGCTTTTCACAAAAAAAACAACAATATCTCTAATATATTGTAGGATGGAGTTCCTTTGGCTGATCCTGACACACACTGGTGTGTCAGGATCAGCGCACTGGTCAAAACCAACACAGCAGATGTACTCACGAGAGGACCCCCTATGGGAATCGTTCTCCGTGATGATCCAGGACTCCTTATAACCAACTGCAGAGTACACACGCAGAGGGTGTACGTCCTCCTAGATGCAGAGAACGTGTACCGCCAACACATTCCACTTGCGGCACTTTTGTGTTGGGCTGGGGTTGATTGGACCACCTACGCAGTTAAGCACGTCCAGCTAGACACTGCCAACATGTTGGCCCAACTCCAAATGTTCACAGTCCCCCAGTCAGAACTAGCAGAAAAACGATGGTGCACAACATATTGTCACACCTGGCCCACAGTGTGGGGTCTGAAATTTCATCCACGGCATCCCTAGCCTCTTCCCCAGAGTTCGCTAGGCCAGCCCTGTAGTGTCACCAATGTAAGCTTTGTTATTCAGGTTGACATTTTAGAGAGTGCCTTAAACTACACACCTTCAAGTAGGGTCGCCCTAGACATGACATTAGGTTACGCCATGACAGAGTAATTTAACCACAAGCAGGGACGTATAGAGAAAGTCCCAAGTAGATTATTAAGGTGTTGTAACTATATCATGTATCTTTCTTTTTTGTTTTTGTTTTCTCTTCATTTCAATTTGTTTTTGACACTTAGAAAGTATTATGGCCCTGTACAAGTTCCCCACCAGTTAGTGCCACACTGCCACTCATTTGGGGAAGAAATGTAATGCTATATTGGCTGAGTGTTGTGCTTTATTAACCTCTGCCTAAGTTACTGCCTAGATCAACCAGCCTGGACAACCGGATGATGGGTCCACAACGACGATCCGCAACCAGGACATCCCAAGGCCATTCTTGTGGTGGTCTGCAGCTTGCAGAAATCCTACCAAGTTAAACTACCAGAGGGGTACTGCTACAATGATCAACAAACCAGGACATCCTGTGGTCATTCTTGTGGTGGTCTGCAGCTTGCAGAAATCCTACCAGTTTAAACCACCAGAGGGAGACTGTCATGACTGTCCTGTGAGGATCCAAATAGGTCAGATCAGGTTTGCAATGAATAACTTCAACCAGACCCCCTCTCACCAGCAGAGAGGGAAAGGAGGGAACTGGTGGGTGGGGGGTTGACACCTCACACCCTGTTGTAAATCAAAGGAGAGAAGATTCAGGTCTCCCTCTCCAGTATTAACCAAAGGAATGTTCTTTGTTTAACATACTTTTTCCAGCTGAAACTCTAACACCTTCTAAAGCGAATATTGGAACAATATATCTAACATAGAACGTGGGGAATGTTCAGAGGAAATCTAAAGAGCACTAATGTCATTTGGTTTGATATTTTGTGATGTCATTAGCTTTTTTAAAGTGAGTTAATGTACAAAGTTTCCATCCGATGCATTGTGCATGAATTATGAAAAGATAAGAGATAAGAGATAATTTGTTTCCATAAACGTTTCACAGTAAGTAGCCACGCCCCAAGTGAGGTCAGAGAGCATGTAAGCCTGACAGAACCAGCCCTTTCGACCAGAGTGCATAAAGGATTGGTAAAGGAATTAACATTCAGACCAGAAAGACGGATAGCTGCAGCTACACATCCAAAGTGATTCGAACCCTGAATCTCAACACGAGGTGGAGAAGGAAAATCCCCTCCCGTATAGTCACTGGTACGGCTGATTAGCTGTCCTAACTAATCTTCGAAAGTGAATTTAAGTAGGACCATTCTACTACTCTGTTCAAACCCTCCTACTACGCTAGCCTCATCACCCCACTGCGGACCATCAATACGGCTGGCAACTTCAAAAGCGACCGAAATAAAAATATTCTCTGTAGTTCTGTTCAGGACTACATGACAAGTCATTGGAGACCGGACAACTAAGAAGAAGGGCATTATGAATCCTTTCGGACAATAAGAGACTTACAAGCATGTCGTGAAAAGGCGATCCGTTTCACCGCGAAAGAGCTACACGGCAGCACCTCACGTAAATACCTTCATGATTTCTTACTACAAACAGGCCGTGGTTCGTGTGAAAAGTATATGATTACTGTGAGAGTAGTTTCTAAATGTACCAAAGTATTATGTCTCTGTCCCACCCCCCTCTCCATCTCTTTTGTAACAAGCCGCCACATTGTGTCAGTCCGCTAGGGACCTGTTTTCCAGTCAATAACCTGTACAGTGTGTGTGTTTATCCAGTGTTATTAGTTAGCTAGTAAATAAATAATTAAACCAATTTGTGTAGTACTGAATCATAAGTAAGGCTCGGGTTTTTGCAGATGCAAGGAGGGTACGATGTTCAGAATGATGATATGATACAAGGTTATCATTAATATGTTGACTGTTTATCGACTGTTTATCGAGACCTTTTAGAGTTTGGTAACTCTAGAGATGGTAACTCTCTAAATAACTCTAAAGAACCGCTCTTGTGGTGCCCCAAATCCTAATGAGTTAATTGTTACATGATTAATTTAAATTGGGTAACAATTAAACATAGTTAATTAATTAGAGATAACAGTCCTCCGATTAATGTTAAAATCAGGAAACGATACCTTTCCCACTTTTCTCTCTATTCCTCTCTGTTCCTCTCTTCCTCTCTCTCTCTCAATTCAACTCCCTATATAGTATGTACTACTTAGTGCACTATATGGGGAATAGTGTGATTATGGTGTCATTAAAGTACCATTGATGACAGACGGAAGGGAGGGTGGTGCGCAGATGCTGCTTCTACTCCAGATGCTGTTATTTTATCTAAAACATCCAGTGTACCCCGACCCCAGCTAAGTAACCCATGCATAGATTTAAAGCGCAATTATGCGTTTTATCTCCTGTACATTGTAGCGATTGTCAGTTATGTAGCTGCTCTACTGATAACCTCAGTGCGTCCTTACTGGGATGACACAATCGATCTACTGTCAGGGAATGCCAACACCTCAGACCAACACATTGGTTCACCGTTCCACGGGAGCGGACAGTACACAGCATACCATAATGTTCTGAATAACGGACAAGTCTACCTCGCTCCCTATTCGACTGAATCGCTTAAGAGTAACAAACACAAGTCCAACACCTATCGGAAACTGCTAAACTACCTGTTCACTACCCTCCTGCTCGCTGGGGATGTGCAACTCAACCCTGGGCCTGACATCACCGAGCCAGCGATACTGATCGGAGTGGAAAGCAGTGGATGGCCTCGTCCTCTAATCATCGCTGCAACGGAAGTGGGTGAGTGCTATGGTCCCATGATTTCTCTTGAGTCACCGAGCTCCAAGATGAAATGTGACTCTCCAAACATATCCAAGTTGCTATACGCAATCCCCGACTCTGCTTCTGGCAAGCAAACTGTTTTAATTAGTTCCCCGCATCTAGTGCAAGCGGAAGAGACCGAACTGCCCTTAATCAAAACGAAACAAAACGGCCTAAATCCAGCTGTCAGAAAACACAGAACATTTTACTTTTTTCAATGTGTCAATCACTCTCGAGTAATTTGGGACCCATGAGCTAAACCCAAGGGACTACTAAGGGGGCACTTGAACATTCGCAGTGTCATTCCAAAAAGTGATCAAATTCAACATCTTCTCACAGACTCCAACCTTGACTTCCTCTGCCTTTCAGAGACATGGCTCCATAAAAACTCTCCATCTGCTGCTTTGATTGTGCCAGGCTACAATGTTTTCAGGAGAGACAGGATTGAAGGAAAGGGAGGGGGTCTGATGATTTACATTAAAGAACATATCTGATGTAAACAAATTTAGTGGTCATGTGATAATAAACTAGAATGTATTGGCCTAAATGTTACAATCTCTCCCCAAATGTATTTTACCCTTATTGGAATGTATAGACCACCTTCCACCAAAGTGTGTTTTTTGATCTGTTGAATAACATGCTTAGGGAATGTGATTTTGGGAAAGAGGTCATCTTAATGGGAGATTTTAACATTAATTATGAAGACAAGTCTTGCAGGAAAACCCTCAAATGGATCACTAATACCTTTGACCTTGCACAGCTAGTTAAAGGGCCAACCAGGGTGACTTGTTGTTCTAAAACACAGATTGATCTGGTGTTCAGTAATATACCAGAGAGAGTGACTAAATCATTCAATATGGTTACTGGGCTGTCTGTAATAATCTGACACTTGGTGCAGCCAGAAAGCTTTCCAAGAACAGGTTTAACCTCTACACTGTTAGAAAGTCTGATCAGCTCAGAATACCCAGAGTGAATTAAATGATTTTTAAAATGCAATTAAGGGAATTTACTGGAAGGATCTTTTGTCCTATACATATGTGGAAACTGATAGTCAGATTTTTCTATCCACAATCCAGACTACAATAAATGGCTTCCTAAAGAAAATCCAATCCAAACCTGGCCAAAGAGCACTCTTCCTTGGCTAAATGGAGAAATCTGGAAACTGATGAAAGAACGGGATCATGCTCTAAAAACAGCCCTAAAGTCCAAATTAGAGCATGACAGATGTAGGTTTACCATGTTGAGGAATACGGTGATGAAAGAAATCAGACAGGCCAAGGCAAACGTTTTTATCAAAATAATTGGTGAAGCAAAGGGAAATTCTAAATTGATCTTTGAGAATCTAAAGAAGTTAACAGGGAAAGACCACAGTAATACATCCACCAATGTATAGTGTACATATTCAGCCAACCACTCATACTATGCAATGTCCTTTTATAGCTTTTTTTTGCACTCCAGATATCCTGTATTTCTATACTTTTTCATACTGCCGCTCTATGTATCATGTACCGTGTATCTGTCTTTTGTGTACTTTCGTTGTGGCATTTTGCACCTGCCCTGTGTTTTTGTTGTAGCTGCTTGATAATGAAATTTCCCCCCCGGGGGATCAATAAAGTACCTATCTATCTATCTATCTATCTATCTATCTATCTATCTATCTATCTATCTATCTATCTATACTGCAAAAAGACTAGAAATCAATGTGAATGACAGTCTAACACAGGATGCAGTCGAAATAGCAACAGCTTTCAATTCCTACTTTGTTGACTCTGTCAAGGTACTGACACAGAACCCCTCCACTGGTTTCTTGGTCTCAGCACCAGTGAATGACACTCAACTTGTCTTCATCATAAGGGAGGTTTCTGAGTCAGAGGTGAACAAGGTGATTATCTCACTGAAGGACTCTAAAGCCAAATATGTGTTTGGGCTGGACTCTACCTTTCTTAAAAACTACAAAGAGTCACTCATTGGCCCCATTACTAAGGTCACCAACACATCTATTGGTCAGGGGGTGTTTCCAAGGGTCTGGTTGTCGGCCAAAATAACGGCCATCTTTAAATCGGGTGACCCTGCTGACGTGAGTAACTACAGGCACATTAGTATGCTACCTGTGGTGTCGAAGGTTGCTGAAAACTGTGTAGCAGAGCAACTGATTTCCCACCTCAACAACAGCCCCTTCACATTACACTCCATGCAGTTTGGCTTCAGAGCAAAACACTCCACAGAAATGGCCAACTGCTTTCTTTCTAAGTCCAAGATGGACAAAGGGGGTGCTGTTGGGGCTGTATTTCTAGACCTAAGGAAAGCTTTTGATACTGTTAACCATGAGGTTCTCATCACAAAAATGTTCAAGTTAAACTTTTCCCCCAATGCCTTGAGATGGATGAAATCATACCTTGAAGGCAGAACCCAGTGTGTCAGAGTGAGCAATGAGCTGTCGCCCACTGTCAGCTATGATGTGGGCGTGCCCCAAGGGCCCTCCTGTTCAGCCTGTACATTAATGATCTGCATTCTGTCTGTACTGGGTCTGAAGTTCAAATGTATGCATATGATACAGTGATATATGTGCATGCAAAAAACAAACACCAAGCTGCACAATAACTCACTACTGTAATGGTCCAGATTACAAAGTGGCTCAGTGACTCATGTTTGCATCTCAATGTGAAAAAAACTGTCTATGTTCTTCACAAAGAGGACAACTGATGCTACTGAGACAGATGTCTATGTGTCAGGGGAGAAGCTCCAGGTGGTACACGATTTTAAGTATCTTGCCATCATACTGGATTCCAACCTCTCTTTTAAAAAGCAGGTGAAAAAGGTAACTCAAATAACCAAATTCAACCTAGCTAATTTCCGATTCATACGAAATTGTTTGACTACAGAGGTAGCAAAACTGTACTTTCAATCTATGGTACTCCCCCACTTAACATACTGCTTGACTAGTTGGGCCCAAGCTAGCTGTAAAACATTAAAACCCATTCAGTCTGTCTACAAACAGGCTATCAAAGTGCTTGATGGGAAGCCCAATAGCCATCATCACTGTTACATCCTCAGAAAGCATGAGCTCCTGAGTTGTGTTCAAGATCCTAAATGGCCTGGCTCCCCCTCCACTTAGTACTTTTGTTAAACAGAAAACCCAAACCCATGGCAGCAGATCCACAAGGTCTGCCATGAGAGGTGACTGTATAGTTCCCTTAAGGAAATGCACCTTTAGTCAATCTGCTTTCTCTGTGAGAGCTTCCCATGTCTGGAACTTCACAAAACACTTGAAGACAAGGCTAAAGGCCAATCAGACGTGTGTATTGTTGCTTTCCATGTTGTCTGTGGCTTGTGAGGTGTGGAAACACTTTATTGCTTTTATGTATTTTGTTTTGTTGCTCTTTGTGCTATTCCTCTGTCTGCATGCTATGTGTTGCTTGTCTTATGTTGCTCTGCATGTGCTCACTGCTTGTCTGTATTGTTATTGTAATTGTTTTTAACGACCTGCCCAGGGACTGCGGTTGAAAACCGGCACTTTCACTGAAACGTTGATTAATGTGCACTGTCCCTGTAAAAATAAAAAATAAACTCAAACTCAAACTCATTATGCACTCTGAGTCTTCTACAAGCAGCAGAGATTAGAGAACCACCATGGAGTAGCAGAGGGACCCAGTGAACTTTGCCCTCCCACACCACACCATAGCCCAGGCAGCAGCCCCAGCTGACTGGATCCACATGTGACTGGGTTTCACGTGAAGCAATCATTAGTCCAGCTTTATCCTCCAAACAATCACTTCACTTGCTCTCTCAAAAAGCCTGGACCCATATCTGTGTCACACTAATGACCATTGAAGTTGGCAAGACAGCACAAACAGATCTGGGACCATGCTACAAAAAGCCTCCTTACCCCAGTGACTGTTCACTGTTCTAGCAGGAGCTTGCTTTTCTATTCTGGGATATAGTCACAGGCTGTGAAGTTTCCTGGTTATGAGGTTTTATTTCATTCACCGTCTCTTGCAGTTGAGCACCTGTTTTTCTCAATTTTTTCATGCTAGGCTGATGCGTGTATAGAATGCATTGTTTTCTTGTTGGGTTCAGTAAGACTATGAGGAGCAAGGCTATCTGAATGGGAAAGGGATACCAGGATAAAAACTTCAGTGAGCGTTAGGTTGATCATGACTGACATTAAAATGTGATAAAATGTGCCCTTGAACACATTTTTATATACAAGTTTATTATTTCATCGCATTTCAGGTTTAGTAGGCCAATGTGATTATGGAGTGTTAAACATTGTTCCATGAAAAGTTTTAATCTCAAATCAAACTTTAGTTGCTCCTTAGAAATAGATGTGTGAATATATATAGAACTGTATATCTCATTCAGTTAAAAACATTTAATGGAAAATGTATTGCTCAATTACAATAACGTTTGTCAATGAATTTAAATACAGTGGCCTAGTCTTTATGATGTTACTGGGGGGCTATACAAATGAATTTACAGTTTAGACTATCTGCAGCGTTCATTCCAAACAGTAAAATAACGGTTTATATGCAGCGGTCTATATGCGCAGCGCAGGTGTTTGCAACTTCGATTACGCTTGTTAGTAGTCCAGATGTCGCCCTTTCCATACTGTATCGAGACCGAAACATAGGTTACTAGCTTTATGCATAAGTTGCCTAAAAATTCGAAATTCTGAAGACACTAACATGAAATGAGAATGAAATTGACTTAATTTACACGGATGTGATCATGTAGGCTAGAGTGTTTTCTGGCTTTCATTAATCGTGTTAATGCGCGCACGATAGCTGACTTGCAAAACATCTGGCCAGAGACCAGGATTTGCTCACTGTACCGGTGTGGACCTGAGAAGAAGAAGCGTAAGCACAGACCCGGTGAGCTACTTATTTCTCTACATTTTAATGTTTCGATATTAGCTACGTTTTTGGTGACAAATTAATATGTTATTATTACACCCCGTCAAAGTTATAGTAAGTTACTATACGACTGATGAGGCAGAATAGCCTAATAGTAATAGCCCATTCATCAACATGAAGTTGATTTCACTGTTCATCACTATTATCACAAGGTAGTACTGGTAGAATAACGAATTATTAATTATTCACAAATGTACATTCAATCTCTCTCTGTCATCCTCTCTCTCCCTCTCTCTCTCTCTCTCTCTCTCTATCTCTCTGTCATAGGAAAACAATGCTGTTTTTAATTGTTCATTTGATATAAGTGGCTGTAAAATATGTGACTGTATTGTTGTAAGTATTGTTGTAATCATAGGCTCTTACTTTTATTCTAGATTTTCTTTAAATTCTTTACACACACACACACACACACACACACACACACACACACACACACACACACACACACACACACACACACACACACACACACACACACACACACACACACACACACACACACACACACACACACCCGAACCTGCATACCAAAGACCTGTCCCAGGACCTGAGCGAGTCCGTGTCCAAGAATTCAAACTTTTCCCTCAGGTCCGGGTCAGGTCCGTTTGATTGTAATCGGGTCTCAAGTCAACGTAACTACAGCTAATAGACCCGAATGGACCCGACCCCAACCCCGACCCCTATAGCATATTTATTTTATGCTAATAAGGTTAATTTATAGATTTTTAGAAGGCCTAGCCAACATTTAAAAACCTATTCCTAACCTGATTCTCCTCTAGTTCATATACAGTTAACGTTGTTTGAAATGTTCCTCTGTGAGTCAGAATGAGAGAAAAATAAACACTTGGGAAATTAAATTCAGGTCATGAGTACTAATGCTCCTTACAAAACATCTTGATTGTTGTGGCTTATCAGATTGAAATGTGTGTTCTCTCACCATGGGATTTAGGGTGCTGCTGTGCTGAGGGCAGTCCTAATCACCTGCTGTAATTAGTACCTTAATTAGGAGTTATTAACAAGGCAGTGATGGGTGTCAGACCTGGTTTCAAATACTATTTGAAATCATTTCAAATACTTTATCTAGGCTTGATTGACCGTGCCTGGTGCAACGGAAGCAATAAAACAGTTGGAAACCACACCAATCTGGCACTTCAAGCAGTCTGATGCAAACACAAAAAGTATTTCTAATAGTATTTGAACCCAGTTCTGGTGGGTGTTTGGCTGCTTCTGAAGAGTCAGACAGCCCAATGTGTTGTTCAATCATAGTGTAGCCCACCCTTGTTTTCTTTCAATCAGTCACACTTGTAATCTTGTGTTCAGTCTTGTTTTTCAGCACAGAGCGTTAGTTGAGCTTTTCCTTTACCATTGTTCATCTTAAATATTTGGTTTTGTGTTTTCTGCACACACAAAATACCAACCATCATTTTTATTTTCTCTTAGAGGAAATGAAGGTTTTGAAACAAATCTAGACAATGATATCTTGATTTAAGAGAGAGTCAGAGCCTACAATCATAATGAATTTATGGATGATTAGGCTATATTCATTCACTCAAGTGAAGGCATCTCATTGTTAAGTGAAAAGGGACTAATTACAATTCAGTCTTCTGTAATAGGAGAGAATCTTTAAAACATTTTGTAAAGAAGTGTGCATTTCGGAATGGTTCTGGCTCTCTTGCTGCATTGTTTGTACACAGGGAGACAAACTCTGCTAACTAAGGATTGGATAGGAAGGTCTTTCTGCCTAACCTGTGTGACCTGCAGAGCCACCATGTTTTCCTTCCTGGCGTATGTTTTATATTGTGAAATCAACACCGACACAGAATTTCATTAGACCTGTGAAGTAAAAAAGGTTTAATTTGTCTGTTTAGTTGAATCTTGATATAGCTAGTCGTTACAGTGATTCAGCAGTAAGGTGTGTGATGCACTCCTAGTAGAACAAATATAGGGTTATTTAGTTTGTCCCCATAGGAACACTGCTGGATCACTCATACTCCCTTCTATCCGACTACTCTGTTCAATAAAATCACATAAAATATTCAAATCAAATCAAATCAATCTTTATTTTGTCACATGCACCGAATTCAACAGGTGTAGATCTTACAGTGAAATGCTTACTTACAAACCCTTAACAAACAACGCAGTTCAAGAAACAGTACAAATAACATAAAATAATAAAAAGTAACACAGTAACATAACAATAACGAGGTAATATGCAGGGGGTACCGGTACAGAGTCATTGTGCAGGGGTACAAGGTACTTGGGGTAATTGAGGTAATATGTACATACAAGTGAAGTCAGAAGTTTACATACATTTAGGTTGACTAAATGTAATTTTTCAACCATTCCACAGATTTCATGTTAACAAACTATAGTTTTGGCAAGTCGGTTAGGACATCTATTTTGTGCATGACACAAGTAATTCTTCCAACAATTGTTTACAGACAGATTATTTCACTTATAATTCACTATATCACAATTCCAGTGGGTCAGAAGTTTACATACACTAAGTTGACTGTGCCTTTAAACAGCTTGGAAAATTCCAGAAAATTATGTCATGCCTTTAGAAGCTTCTGATAGGCTAATTGACATAATTTGAGTCAATTGGAGGTGTACCTGTGGATGTATTTCAAGGCCTACCCAACACAGTGCCTCTTTGCTCGACATCATGGGAAAATCAAAATAAATCAGCCAAGACCTCAGAAAAGAAATTGTAGACCTCCACAAGTATGGTTCATCCTTGGGAGCAATTACCAAACGCCTGAAGGTACTACGTTCATCTGTACAAACAATAGTACGCAAGTATAAACACCATGGGAGCCGTCAATACCACTCAGGCAGGAGACGCGTTCTCTCCTAGAGATTAACGTACTTTGGTGTGAAAAGTGCAAATCAATCCCAGAACAACAGCAAAGGACCTTGTGAAGATGCTGGAGGAAGCAAGTACAAAATTATCTATATTCACAGTAAAACAAGTCCTATATCGACATAACCTGAAGGACCGCTCAGCAAGGAAGAAGCCACTTTTTGGAGAAATGTCCTCTGGTCTGATGAAGCAAAAATAGAACTGTTTGGCCAGAATGACCATCGTTAGGTTTGGAGGAAAAAGGCGGAGGCTTGCAAGCCGAAGAACACCATCCCAACCGTGAAGCACGTGGGTGGCAGCATCATGTTGTGGGGGTGCATTGCTGCAGGGGGACTGGTGCACTTCACAAAATAGATGGCATCATGAGGAAGGAAAATTATGTGGAGATATTGAAGCAACATCTCAAGACAAGTTAAAGCTTGGTCTCAAATGGGTCTTCCAAATGGACAATGACCCCACGCATTATTCCAAAGTTCTGGCAAAATGGCTTAAGGACAACAAAGTCAAGGTATTGGAGTGGCCAAGACAAAGCCCTGACCTCAATCCTATAGAAAGAAAATTTGTTGGCAGAACTAAAAAAGTGTGTGCGAGCAAGGAGGCCTGGAATCCTGACTCAGTTACACCAGTTCTGTCAGGAGGAATGGGCCAAAATTCACCCAACTTATTGTGGGTGAATAAGCTTGTAGAAGACTACCCGAAACGTTTGACCCAAGTTAAACTATTTAAAGGCAATGCTACCAAATACTAATTGAGTGTATGTAAACTTTTGACCCACTGGGAATGTGATGAAAGAAATAAAAGCTGAAAGAAATAATTCTCTCTGCTATTATTCTGACATTTCACATTCTTAAAATAAAGTGGTGATCCTGACCTAGGATTAAATATCAGGAATTGTGAGTTTAAATGTATTTGGCTAAGGTGTATGTAAACTTCCGACATCAACTGTAGGTAGGGAGTTACTGGGCAATCAGGATAAATAAGCAGCGTATGTACTACACAAGTCTTTTGACATACAGAAATCATGGCAAAAATATTAATTATGTCAGTACTGTAAATGTAATGTGATTAAGGGAATACCAGATACATTCACAATATTTCCATATACTTTTTAAAACATTCAGATTACTCAAATTGTAAAGTTGAAATACGTAGGTATACACTAACCTATAAAAAAACAAAAAACATATTACAATACAAAAGCTTATTCAGATTCAGAAGGGTTCTATTTAGAACCCATCTTGCCTTCCCCAGAATCATCAAAGAACCCTTTCTACCAAAAAAAGGTTATTAGAATGTTAAAGGTTTTAGGTAGAACCCTTTGCCTTACAATGAACCCTTGTTTATCAAAAAGGGTTCTTCAGGTGAAAACGGTTTTTTGGTAGAACCCTATTCCTCTTCAAATAACCCTTATAGAACCCTTTTTTCTAAGAGTGTGCTCACTGAAAAGGACTTCTGCTGAAGTAGGACATGACACTGAGCATTGTTCTCTGTTGTTCTGTGTGGATTTAAGTTAGGCACATACTTCAGACCAACTTAAACCTCTCAAATCCAAACCTTAAACATTAAAAGAAACAACCCAAACTGTCCTTATATCATAATCTAGGAGCAACCTTTGACCTTTTCCCAATGTCTGTCATCCCCTTAGAGTCTGTCCTGAGCTCAGTGGAGACAACGGTTTGGGGCAGGGTGTTGGATTGACAGTGGTACCTGAGTCAGCCATGAGGCGGAAGCTGGACATGTCGGGACTGACGGACAATGAGGCAGAGCATGTTCTACAGGTGGTGCAGAGGGACATGAGGCTCCGGAAGAAAGAGGATGAGCGCCTCAAGTGAGTTTGGACCTTTGGGCCATAGAGTTGGATGGAGGGCACACTTGCCACAAAGCCTGTTTTAGCATGGGTAGCGCCATTGAAGGCTTTCACTATTATAAATAGTCAACTCGGTGGAACTTGCTATGGGTTAAGGAGGATCACAGAATTCTATCCAGGTCAAATCAATTCAAAATGTATTTGTCACATGCTATATGTTCATATAGGTAGGGAATAAGTGACTAGAAAACAGGATAGATAATAAACAGTAACAGCAGCATATGTGATGAGTGCAAAAAGGGTCAATGCAGATAGTCCGTGTAGGTATTAGTTAACTATTTAACAAACTATTTAGCAGTCTTATGGCTTGGGGGTAGAAGCTGTTTAGGCTGCTGTTGGTTCCAGACTTGTTTCGTCGGTACGGCTTGCCGTCCAGTAGCAGAGAGAACAGTCTACGACTTGGCTGGCTGGAGTCCAGGCATTGGAGATCACAGGAGATTTCCCATCCTGCCTCTGACCCACTGTGTCTCCAAAACAAGAGACAGGAAGAGCCTGCCCTTTCCTGTTTGACTATGACTCACTTCCTGCCTAAATCACTATGATACTGGTATACACCCAATCCCAAACCCCCTAGGGACCTGGGGAGATCTGAGAGGGTTGGATTGGGGTAATCAATATGAGTGTTAGATTTGGGTTTGGGTGTATGAATTCATATGACAGCTATTGAAGGTCTTTAGATACAAGTGTCAAGACCACAGTGTGTTGTGCTGTATGTGATCATGGATACTAACTGAATGAAGCTAAGAGGTGTCATTGGTTGGTTCTGAATACCTACAGTCACAATTAATTAATGCATCTGTTGATGCATTCATGGTCTGAGTTATGTGTAGTGAGGTAGTGAGCAGTGAGAAGCATTCTTACCTCTCCAAGAACACAATAGTAGGAAACCATTAGCCCTGCTGAGTGAGCCAGAGGGTAAAAATAACATTAGAATGTCATCACTTCAATCCTTTCTCTCTCCCTTTCTCTCTTTCTCTCTCTTTAAGGACAGTCAGCTCTCTCTCTCTCTCTCTCTCTGTAATGCATGCTTATGTACAGGGTGAGATTGCATCCCTTTCCCTATCTGAAAACCAAAGTGAGTTATTCTGCCCTTTGTCTGTCAGTGGTCCTAATGGGCTCAGAGTTGATCTAGCCTCGTAGAACCAGTCTGATAGCTGTGTTAATTCGGTATGGAACAGGATAGTGAGCTATCACGCAACCAGGCTGGTTCACAAGGCTAGTGTTGATTCAGTGGTGATTGAAATATGGGGATTTGGCCAAGATTATCAGACTGTTTTGGACTGATCAAAGTCTTGGCCTGAGTCTTTGGTGTCTGGCCAGCATTCACTCGAGATCTATTGCAACACTTAGTGTAATAAGGTATGCATCAATGTTATGGAGATTTAGCTACCATGGGGGCTTGATCCACTTGACTGACAGTAGTAGAGATGTGCTGGCGCTACAACCTGGAATTTATAAACCGCATAAGGGGTGTGTCCTCAGTTCTTGGAGACTCTAACTAGGCTTAGCTTAAGTTGCCATCCTGAACCTTTTTCATTCCTCCTTGATTGATCTCAGGATTATGGCAACTGACAAGAGGATGAGCAGTTTGTAAAGACCAAAGCTTCACTTAGTTTATATCACAACTGTACAACCATAGCATGTCCAGCGACTCTTATTGGCAGGCTTCACAGCTCTCTCTTCCAACCAGACGTTTTACCCTTCACTCCCCCGGTGATTAGGAAGTGAGTTTCGCTGCTGCTACTCTGTTTGATTCTGGTAAACAGGCCAGGCGCTTACTAACAACTAATCTTGTTGTTTTCCGTTTATGTCTGGATTTGTACAGCCAGGCTGGGGAGATTGGGAGAGCTTGATGGTGCAGTTCCAACACAGTATAAAGCAGTGCTGGTTTCTTGAAGTGTGGTTTGATTGAATTTCAGTTAGTGTCAGATCCTGGGATTTCATTAGGTTTTGATTAAACCTGGTGGAGTTTTAATCAAATGCTGGTGATATAGTTAGTGTCTATTAATGACACAATCGCTTAATGACATTGATCTCAAATTAATTTACTGTGCACACATGCACGTACACACCACTCACACCCCACCCTTTCAGTTGTTATCGCATCAAAAGGCTAAACTCTCATTTCATGCAGCTAATGTACCTGGGCTTTCTTTGTCTCTGTAAGGGCTGGGTTGTGGTGAAGCCGCTGACTCCCACCAGGGGGTGCGGATGAGCCACAACCCAGTCCTCACTTCAGGTAGGGGAGGTTAATGATCCCCAATCAGAGACAGCTGTCTAGTGTTGTCTCTGATTGGGGAGAGTATTTAGCCATCCTCCACATCCACCTGTGTGTGGATCATTGTTTGTTTTGTTTGACTGCGCTGCCAGCACTCAAAGGAAGTCACTGTGTTTTCATTTGTTTCACTCTCCTCTTGTATTTTAATGCTTCGTGAGAACACCTCATTGAATAAAAAGGATGACACTTCACCAGCGCTCTGTATACCGTCCCTTATCTACTACGCACCGTGACAGTCTCTCCACAAGTGTTTGCTGTTGGCTCCATGCATCCTGCTTTTAAATTTCTCCTCTGACACACAGGAGCATCACAGAATATCAAATAGGGATGAGTGAAAGACCAGAGGCACTGGAAGACACATGGCTGTCATGTTCTCAGAATATAACATATTCATGTTTTAGACACATTTAATGGGAACATTGCAAGAACAGTCATGTGTCCAGTTTTCTAAGGGTTAGGAGAATATTCCATCAACGTCCCACCAACATACATAGCACATGGTTGCCATGTTCTCAAAATATAAAATATTAATATTCTAGACATGTTTCATGAGAACGTTGCAAGAACATTCCTGTGTATCAGTTGTCAGGATGTCGCCTGATGGTCCCAAAGAAACATTCTACAAAAAATGGATTGTTTCATCATTACACATCACCCCTTGTTAGTGTTGCTGAGCCCATCAAGGCTCTGATTAGTGAGCAACTGATCCATTCACAGCTCTTAGTTTTTTGTCAAGTTTAGGGACACTCATACACACACAATCAATGATTTTAACATACAGTGTTTTCAGCTAACATATTTGACACACATGATTACATAGTGCATGTTCATTTATAAAGTCATTATTACTCCACATGTCCTCACTGGGATTTTAATTGACCTTTTACTTAACAGCATTCCGATCTTCCTGCCACGCCACCATGTCCGTGTCAGTTATCAGTTAATCCGACTATTCCCTCATCAATGAGTGTAGTTACATGCACACAATAATGTGATTATTGTGGATAGTCTGATTAATATAATAGTTTGGTTAAAGTGTTTTCCTGCTTTGCAAGAAGAACGATTCCCTAATAATCCTGAAATCAGGCTGCCTGATGGCACTCGGATAAATGCAGGAAATCGCCAATAAAAATAAACCTTCTACCACAGAGAACATGTTATTTTTGGAAATCGTATTTGTTCAGACATATAGAGTTTGTATGTGAAAACTACTTCTAAGACGCATACATTCAGTTATTCGGAACACACTTCACTCAGACTAAAGAGGAAGGCTCGCTTGGCTGGTGCTAGCACTTGCACAGATCAAATACACAGCTGGAATGCCGATTAGGGTGTTTACATGCATATGCTTACTTTGATTTTGACCTTACGCCGATTAAGGTAAGCAGAGTAAGGTGTTTACATGACTATTGAATAATCTGCCTACTACCATAATCAGTTTAATATCTAATTAATAGTGTGCATGTAAACATACTAATTTATTTTATTTACTTATTTCAGCAATTTTACGGCATAAATAATATATTTTCTCAAAGACATTAAACTCAGCATTGAAAAAAGGCACACATTTAAGTTTGTTCCACCTGAGAGAGTCTGACCACAAGTCAGAGACCACTATGACGACACACCAAATGTGTTTGATGGATCCTTTTTGTCTTCTTCTAATGCCTGTTAAGGAGAAAATAATCAAAAAGTAACAGATTACGTTACTGAGTTTGGGCAATCTAAAAGTTAAGTTTATCATGATGCGAAGGCAGGACCCGAGGCGCAGAGCCGTAGTATTTAGACAAACCTTTATTCGTTAACCAAAACAACAAACAAGGAGCGGACGTAACCACAAACTGATGTGCACTTTGCACAAACAATAACCCACACACAGGTGGGAAGGCAAGAACCTGTGTGAGCTTGTGTTGAACCAACAAAACTCAAACATAGAGTTTTCCAGACACCTCTCCTCTGTCAAGCCCTAACTTTAGCCACCAGACAAACATAGAGATGCCTGGCAGGATCCCCACAGTCAGGACCTGACAGTACTCCTGCACAGGAGAGAGTTATTCTCTGCATTGAGCTAGAAAGGCCTCCTGTGTGTAAAACTGGAATGCTGTCTTTTGTGTTCAGTATTCTAACTGGGTATCTACCATACGAAATGGGAATTTGACCATTTGACCTCAGCCAAACCGCACTGAGCTCCACAAAAAATACCTAAATATTACAGCGGTGTGTGTGCGTGTGTCATTTTTTCATTTGCCTCTGTAACGGGGTCAAACTCAGACAGAGCGGTCTGGCAGGCTGGCGCATCATCAGAGGTGTAGTAATGTGTTACTTCATTACATAATCTTTTATTTTTCTCTCTGCCCCTCTAATCTGTTCAGATTATCCTTTGTGTCCTATCTCTCTAACTCTCTCTCTCGCTTTCTCTCTCTCTTATTCACTCTCTCGCTCAGTCTCTCTCTCTTTCTCCTTCCCTCCCTCCCTGGTTAAGTCAGGAGGATGCTGATGGACACAAAACTAATTTGAGTTATTATTTTGTTTGTATAACTCAAAGGGTGTATGTGAAACTCGCCTGTAGCATGTTGGCTGGAATACATTGGTGATATCACCTTCCATGAAATATAACGGAGTGACAGGCTAGTCTCTTGCTCTATTAACTAAGACGTACGCTTTGAGTGACTGTTGTTGTGCAGAAGGTTGTGAGTTTGAGGCCGGCTTGAGGCAGAACAGAATGCACTCTGTTACATATACTGTAGCTCCACATACTCTCCCCCCGTTCCTCCCCTATCCCCCTCTCTCTCTTCATCTCTACTGTCTGTTCAGTTATTCATTTTAGTAATTCATTTATTTATGAACGACAGGTCATACGTTTTTGGAGTGGATCCAAATCTATTGAAAATATTCAGATGATTACGCCAGCTTCTGTGATGTGTTTGATAGTGTTCCGATGTTCATATTTTGGGATTTTCAGTATACACCATCATGTTAATGAGAACAAGCTCTTCCCTCCTAAAACTGTGGTTCATGTATTGCATTGGTAGATACCTGTAGGTAGATGTATTGTTAGTTTGAGAAGCCAGATTCCCATGGTGCTATAGAAGGGGGTCGTCAACAGAGGCTATGGCTGGTTGTATACTGTACATGACATCATGGTGTGTTGTTGGTCTTCCTATTCACCCAATTAATGTGCTTTTGAAGGAGATTAGTTAGAAGTTTCACTATCATTCAAAAATGTTCACCCCCCCCCTCTCGCTCTCTCACTCTCATCTTCGCTTACTCTCTCTCACCCTCCCCCTCTCACTCATCCTCTCTCCCCCTCATCATCTCTTCCCCCTAACCCCCCCCCCCCCCCCCTTCATCATCCTCCCTCAGTGAGCTGAAGCAGGAGCTGGACGAGGAGGGCAGTCGCTGCTCCCTGCTCTCCCGTCAGCATCGCTTCAATGAGCGCTGCTGCATCCGCTGCTGCTCTCCCTTCACCTTCCTGGTCAACCCCAAACGCCAGTGTCTGGACTGCCAGTACAATGTCTGCAAGACCTGCCGCTCCTACAGCAAGAAGGACAAAGCCTGGGTCTGCTCAGCGTGTCAGAAGGGCAGGTCAGTGTTTGTTTCTGTGTACAGGTATAAGCGGGGATGTAGGGGTGGAAGGAGGTGTAGTAGGATGTTGGATTGGATTGGAGATGGAAGAGAAGACTGCCAGAGAATTGTCTATGTGTGTGGGTGTGTCTATGTGGGGGGGCGTGTCTATGCGTGTGGGTGTGTCTATGTGAGTGTGTGTATTTTGTATACCGTATAGCTAGCCTATTTGCCAGTGGTGAATGACAGTGACAGTCTTCATCAGCTGTGTGAGCTTGTGTTGAGCCTTCGACCTCAGTGACTAACGTATTTAGTATTGGGCTTGTCAGGTAGCCACACTGTCATAAACACATGTAATCTCGACAGTCCCCTCTCTCAGACGTCCCTGTCTGCTTCACCTGTATACTGCCTGTGCCAGCTTAGTTTATATTCAATATGGCACGTACTGTACATGCACGCACACGCACTGACACACACACACACACACCTCAACACGGCAACCGCCACTCACACATAAAACCTTTACCACCAGTATAGGCCTATGGACATCTCACAACTAAAGACAAACATTATTAGCAAACGCAAAAGAGGGACGCTATAGTTATGACCCTATAAGACTTTTTGCAGTTTGTTTGCTTTACAGTAGGTAACACTGCTCTTTGGTAAAGGTTTTAACTAAAGCCACATTTCTCCCCATTGAATGTATATTTTGTTCTGTTCAAGACATGTTGTGGTCATGCATTACAGTTTATGTGTAAGCTACTGTGTGCATACTAATGTTAACCAGTTAATGCAGCTTACCCTGGGTTGTGGAGTCCATTAACTGGTTAGGTTAAATCACGTCAGTCCACAGGGACCACATCCTCTCTGTTGTGTTGAAGCACTCATTAACCTCATCTATTATTCATGTTCCATGCTGCTTTGCATACAGTAAATATCCTAAGACAAGCTCACCTATGTAAATAGTGTAAATACTAAGCCAATGGTTGGTCTCTTTTGTAATATTATAGCTTATGATATAGGCCCGTATTCACACAGTGCATTAGACACTCATAGATACCTTCAGGGAGTATTCACACCCCTTGACTTATTCCACATTTTGTTGTGTTAAGTATTAATCCATGAGTCAGTACTTTGTAGAAGCACCTTTGGCAGCGAGTCTTTCTGGTTAAGTCTCTAAGAGCTTCCACACCTGGATTGTGCAACATTTGTCCATTATTCTTATAGAAATTATTCAAGCTTTGTCAAATTGGTTGTTGATCATTGCTAGACAACCATTTTGAGGTCATGCCATAGATTTTCAAGTAGATTGCCTGTATCTTAAAAAAATAAAAATAAAATAAAAATAATAATTTAACCTTTATTTAACTAGGTTAAGAACAAATTCATATTTACAATGACGGCCTACACCGGCAAAACTCGGACGACGTCCGGTTGTGATACAGCCTGGATTCGGACCAGGGTGTCTGAAGTTAGATAGATAGATAGATAGGTACTTTATTGATCCCCCGGGGGGGAAATTTCATACCATATCTTCATTATTGTATGTGTGGGGTACAGAGATTAGTTATTATTGCACACAGAGTGAGTCCATGACACTTATTATGTGACTTGTTAAGCACATTCTTACTCCTGAAATTATTTAGGCTTGCAATAACGAAGAGGTTGAATACTTATTCACTCAAGACATTTAAGCTTTTCATTTTTCATACATTTTCATACATACAAAAATTTTCATACATTTTTGAAATTGTTTAAAAATATCATTCCACTTTGATATTATGGGGTATTGTGAATTATTATGTGGATTATAATTCATTGACATTTTAGTAGGGGTTGATACATTTTTAGTTAGGATGAATTAAGTCTGACATTTTAAAGTGGAAATTACAAACTTTAGAAGCCTTTTAAATATTGAATACATTACAATGTACATTTCCTCCTGCACAGGAAAAATATCTGCGACAACAGAGTAACCAAATGAATGCATCATTGTGGCACCCAGAATCAAATCAAAAACAGCAACTTGTTTTAAATAAGCTATGTCTAAATACAGATAGGCTATAGGAACCATAATTGCTCCCCGTGGGCATATAATATTAAGACAACTTAGACTATGGAGGGTTTTACGCACATCCAAACTTTTCACAGCAGCTGGAAAAAGATCCAATATAAAGAGAAAGGGTGAATGTCAACTCACCGTTATCTATAGCCTACCATCGCCGTTGATATGGCCAATAGTGACATGGCCCTGCACATGAAAGGTAAATTAACAGCCTACAAGCGTATTCAGCAGCATGGACAGCATTCGAAATTCCTGCGATTTGAGAGTTAGGTCCTACAGAGTAAAGTTGAAGATAATAAACAAAAAAACAATATCAGTCTTTTTAAATAACTTGATGCTCCTAAACAGGCTTCCTACAGTCATTGACACCCTTCATGTAATGGGCATGGCACAAATGAGTCCTGAATTATCACAGAAGACAAATATACAGTGTATATGTAAATTGTCTAAGATTGAAGTGAATGATGCGTGTGTAAATTATAATTAATCATTTATTGTTGGGATGCATTTGTTGAGCAAGGATGCATATGTGGGAAACCCATTTGAGCTGGAAAAGAGTGTCCAGGAGTGGTCTTATTTTGATTAACTGTATTTCTGATGAACAAAGGAAGATTGCAATGGGCCTCAAATGAATCTGGGCAACAGAAGTTTTGTGTTTTGAACTTCGGAGTAGAGCACCCGTTAAAGGAGGGATCTCAGGGGTGACGACGGATGTTCAGGTTGAATCCCTGAAGAGAATTCCTGGTGTGGTTGGTGCCCGGCATCTGACCCTCTGGGTGAATGGAGAAAAAGAGGAAAGTCTGTCGGTATTGTTGTTTTTTAATAAAGAGCAAATACCTACACATGTGAAGCTTGATTATGTAAGATATGCTGTAAGAGCTTTCGTTCCCAAACCACTGCAGTGTAATAATTGTAAAGGATTTGGCCATGTTTCAAGTGTGTGTAGACGAACAGAGTATACTGAAGAACGGTGTGTAGAAGGACGACGGTGTTGCAATTGTTGTGGGGATCATGATCCTGAGTTCCTGGAGTGCCCTGTAAGAGTGAAGCAAATTAAGGTGGCAAAACTTAGAGCGGTCAATCAAATTTCCTATGCAGAGGCGATTAAAATAATTGAGAAAACAAGTGATGATAATGAAGATATGGTAGTGGATACAATACAGCCTGTAGTAAATGTTTTCTGCCAGACTAAATATACCCTATGTGTTAAAAAGGTGGATTTTGTTGCTTTCATTGCCACAGTTATAAACTGTACAGCACAAGTCTCAAAGAAGTTGAAGAAACTGGACATTATTGTGGCTGTGGCAGAAATGTTTTTGGGACTTAAGGTTTTAACATCTGTAGACTTGCAAGATGTCAAAAAATTTGGACCCGTTCCGAAAGTGGACCTGGGGCTTTCCCACCCGACCCCGATATGCATTAAAAAATAAATATATATATAGAAAGCTTAAATTCTTCTTAATCTAACTGCACTGTCCAATTTACAGTAACTATTAAAGTGAAAGAATACCATGCTATTGTTTGAGGAGACTGCACAGTGTTTTGTACTTAAAAATGTATCAATAAACCAATAGGGAGATTTGGGCAGACTTGATACAACATTTTGAACAGTAATGCAGTGGTTCATTGGATATGTCTAAAACGTTGCACATACACTGCTGTCATCTAGTGGCCAAAATCTAAATTGCTTCTGGGCTCCTAACTAATATTATGTCCTTTTTCTTGCATTTCAAAGATAATCTGACAAAAAAAAACCGCATGTTTTTTTCTTTGTATTATCTTTTAGCAGATCTAATGTATTATTCTCCTACATTAATTTCCACAAACTTCAAAGGGTTTCCTTTCAAATGGTATAATATGCATATCCTTTCTTCAGGTCCTGAGCTACTGTCACGTTCGGGTGTGTAGAGAGACCAAGGCGCAGCGTATCCATAGTTCGACATATTTATTAAATGAACTGACGAACTATACAAAATAACAAATGATAATAATTAACACACGTAGCACGAACACGAGACAATCTACAACATACGACAATGAACCACGCCAACGGAGTGGAACACAGACATATAAGTAAGATCCCTAATTAGAGGTAATGCATAGCAGCTGCCTCTAATTAGGGATCCCACACACACAACACCAGACAGAAATAGAAATGATAGATCTGCCAGACTCTGACCATAGAAATATAGAGAAGCAAAGCTTCTCAATGGCCAGAGCCTGACAGTACCCCCCCTCAAAGGCGCGGACCCCCGGCCGCAAGAAAACAAACACAAAAACATGAGGGAAGGGTAAGAGAGGAAACACATCACAACATAACCATCGCAGGTGGCGGTTCCGGCCCCGGCGAAGTGGATATTTTCCTCCTCATTCCTACTGGGCCCGGACTGGGCACTGGTGTGGTAGGCGACTCAGGCCATTTAAAGGGGCAACCCACCGGTCCTGGAAATGACCATGGTGGGGCAAAAGGCTCAGGCCATGGAGCGGGGCAAATAACCGGGCCAGGACTGAGCACCGGTGTGGCAGGCGACTCCGGCCATATAAAGGGGCAACCCACCGGTCCTGGAAACAACAATGGTGGGGGAAAAAGTTCAGGCCATGGAGCGGGGCAAATAACCGGGCCAGGACTGAGCACCGGTGTGGCAGGCGACTCCGGCCATATAATTATCACGGGAGGCTCCGGGCTGTCGAGCGTCACGGGAGGCTCCGGGCTGTCGAGCGTCACGGGAGGCTCCGGGCTGTCGAGCGTCACGGGAGGCTCCGGGCTGTCGAGCGTCACGGGAGGCTCCGGGCTGTCGAGCGTCACGGGAGGCTCCGGGCTGTCGAGCGTCACGGGAGGCTCCGGGCTGTCGAACGTCACGGGAGGCTCCGGGCTGTGGAGCGTCACTGGAGGACTGGAGAGGCGCATTGGAGGCGCACTGGAGGCCTGGTGCGTGGAGCCGGCACTGGAGGAACCTGGCTGGGCACACGCACTGGAGGTCGAGTGCGTGGAGTCGGCACGGGACATGCCGGACTGGGGAGGCGCACTGGAGGCCTGGTGCGTGGAGCCGGCACTGGAGGAACCTGGCTGGGCACACGCACTGGAGGTCGAGTGCGGGGAGTCGGCACGGGACGTACCGGACTAGAGACGCGCACTGGAAGCCTGATGCGTGGAGTCGGCACTGGTGGCACTGGACTACTAACACGCACCTCAGGGCGAGTGCGGGGAGCAGGCACAGGACGTACCTGACTGGAGACGCGCACTGGAAGCCTGGTGCGTGGAGTCGGCACATGTGGCACAGGACTAATAACACGCACCTCAGGGCGAGTGCGAGGAGCAGGCACATGACGTACCGGACTGGAGAGGCGCATTGGAGGCCTGGTGCGTGGAGTCGGCACTGATGGCACCGGACTGGTGACACGCACCTCAGGGCGAGTGCGAGGAGCAGGCACATGACGTACCGGACTGGAGAGGCGCACTGGAGTGTAGCAGACGGCCGGACCCAGACTGGGCACCGGTGGAGCGGACTGCTCTGGCACTGGAGTAGAGCAGACAGCCGGACCCCGACTGGGCACCGGTAAAGCGGACTGCTCTTTCATGGGAGTGGAGTAGGCGACTGGACACGGATTATTCCACTCCGACATTTGCCGTTCAACCTCCTCCGCTATCTCCCACATTTCCTCCAGAACATCTCCAAAATGGCTCTCCAAATAATCCTCCTCTTCTTCACTTTGCGCCCCCCATTTATATGTCAGGCACAGTGCATTTCAAAGATAATCTGACAAAAAAAAAACGCATGTTTTTTTCTTTGTATTATCTTTTAGCAGATCTAATGTATTATTCTCCTACATTAATTTAAATGAAATGAAATGAACTGACAAACTATACAAAATAACAAATGCTCATAATTAACACACGTAGCACGAACACGAGACAATATACAACATACGACAATGAACCACGCCAACGGAGTGGAACACAGACATATAAGTAAGATCCCTAATTAGAGGTAATGCATAGCAGCTGCCTCTAATTAGGGATCCCACACACACAACACCAGACAGAAATAGAAATGATAGATCTGCCAGACTCTGACCATAGAAATATAGAGAAGCAAAGCTTCTCTATGGCCAGAGCCTGACAGCTACAGGCAGTTAGATTTGGGTATGTCATTTTAGGTGAAAATTGAAAAAAAGGGTCCGATCCATAACAATTTGTTTAATGTAACTTATTACGTGACTTGTTAAGCACATTTATACTCCTGAAGTTATTTAGGCTTGCCATAACAAAGAGGTTGAATAGTTATTAACTCAAGACATTTCAGATTTTCATTTTTTATACATTTGTAAAATATTCGAAAAACATAATTCCACTTTGACATTACGTTGTATTCCTAGGTGACAAAAAAGCTCTATTTAATCCATTTAAAATTCAGGCTGTAACACAACATTTGGTAAAAGTCAAGGGGTGTGACTACTTTCTGAACGCACTGTATATCACCACATCTCACCAGTCCTCCTTTCTCTCTTCTCTCTCTGTTCTCATTGTGACAGGCTTCTGAAGACCCAGTCCCTGGAGTGGTACTACAACAATGTTAAGTGTCGCTTCAAGAGGTTTGGTAGCGCCAAGGTGCTGAAGACACTATACAGGAAACACCTGGCGGAACATGGGACGCTGGGAGAACTCACAGGTACTGGACTAGACAACTTTTTTTTTACTGCTGCTACTACTTTAAATCTGACATTAGCTTCGACCGTAAGAGTGCAGAGGCTCTCTGCTAGTGTCTAGTGTCAAATCTTCCAGCATCTTAGGGAGGGATCAATATTTACAGAATGGTTATATATAGGAAAATAGGGGAGGGTCATGCTTTTTCAATTTCAGTCAAGGGGAGGGTTTAGTATGTTTATAACCTAGTCCAGGGGAGATCATGTAATTTGTAATTGATGAAATGTGAATATTTCTTAGCATTTTAGAATTAGTTGCTTATTGAGCTATAAATCGATATGTGCCCGATGCCGCCACTCATCTCTGATTCTCAGCTGGATGTGCAATATGGAAGGTGCCTGTAGGCTATTTAGTGTGGTCTCAAGTCAAATGATCCATAGCCTATAGGCTATAGGATAAGTTGTGCATGCTTGGAGAAGCACAGAGCAAAGTTATATTTCTAAGATTGCTCCTGGGATGGTGTAAATACAACTAGGCTGCATTACACACTGCAATGGATATTCCAATCCTGAGCCCAGGCCCGCTCTGCTCTTGCTGATCAAAAACGTTTAGATTTCATTAAAAACTATATTTTTCTTACCCATGATGTATTTATCAGAGTTATTGACCTCTCAATAAGCCAGATTCAAGTAACTTTGTGCTGCTGAAACTTGAAGCAGCAGCCGCAGCACAATCAATCGGGAATTGACAGCTAATGTTGCTGAATGTAGGCAAATTCGAGTAGGCATTCATCTTCATTTTAATTAGACTTTACTAACAACAAGAAATTAAATGGAACCTCTCGTTGGGTTAAGCCCTAGAAGAAGAGTAGCCAGCACTTAAAGCTTACATTTTTCTGCGTTGTTAGGCCTACTCTGTCTGGGGTGGAAAGGTAGGCCTTATTTTTGAAAGTACCATGCTGAGATTCCTAATGACGTCTCAGATTTAATTATTTACAGTTGGACAGTTTTGTTGCTAACAAAACACACTGATTTGGCATTAGAGAAATATGATAAGATTAACACATAGGCCTATCTCTGTCCCTTCTTAGCCTGTAGTTTTGGTAATTTGTGTGGTATAAAAAAATATTCTGCTAATATGTAAAATTAAGTAGAATTGAGAAATGTTAATAAAAGGCTATTTTTTTCTCTGAACGGCAAATACAATGATTGATTCATGCAATGCTTTTACTATAAAGGAGATCTTTTCACCCATACTCTTTTCCATGGTGGTCTGAGAACCCACAACTTTCTGTCCCAAAGCCATGTGCACTCTCAAAACTCCTCCAATGTCATATAATGCTTACAGGACAAAGAACAGTTTTGCATTATTTATTTCAAGCGTTCAGGTTGGGTTTAGGTCAAATATTGCTGAAAGGAGGGCCATCCATTTTCCTTTCAGAGAGGTCTGATTTTCTGCACGTAACCCTTATTATAAATAATAACGTTCACTCCCTTAGTAGTCATACAGTAGTTCTTTCAGGTCAAGGTGGGTGTGTGTGTGTTGTGCAGCAGGACTGTTGAGGGAGAAAGAAACAGGATTAAGCGCCTGCGGGCTTTAATTTCATATAACAAGTTCACCAGATTACTGTACACATCCTAAAACGGGCAATGTGTAGGCCACACAGATTTTAGGAATGGAAGCCAAAATCTGTGTGTGTGTGTGTGTGTGTGTGTGTGTTATATGAATGTAATAGTGGAATGCAATATGAATATCTCAAAGGTGTGACTATTGTTAGTGTCTGTACTTGACAACATAGTACATGTGTGGATTACATTCTACTTAATGCCCTCTGCTATATTCATAAAGCTTACTCTGCTCCAGAACCTTCAGGGGGAGGGCAGGACAGCTTTGGCCACGGAGATATTTGCAATAGCAGGGGTCCTCTCTCTCTCTCTCTCTCTCTCGCTCTCTCTCTCTCTCTCTCTCTCTCTCTCTCTCTCTCTCTCTCTCTCTCTCTCTCTCTCTCTCTCTCTCTCTCGCTCTCATTGAGGGATTTCAGAGAATTATTAATGTTTGTGGAGGAAAGGTCACGTTAAAGCTGAGAGGAGGATGCTTTAGAATGTAGATCTACTGTGTTAGACATGCTAGAGCAGCATGAAACGTTCAAAATAGTTTTCATCCCAAATTGATTTCTCGTCACAATATGTTGACAAATGACGATGAAACAATGTTGATTCAACCAGTGTGAGCCAACATTATTCACCTGTTAAACACAGAGCCATCGACTAGTGACTCAACATGTTCTTGGACTTCTCCAAATAAGACAAGAAGGAGAATAGAAGCATAGCTCTCCATAGCCCATTTGTAACAGTGAGCAACAATGAATGTCAGTTAATTCATTGAAAAGGAGCTTTTTCGCAGAACAAAGAGTCTTGTGCCGGCAGCCTGGTTAGGCGACAGGATTTGATTGAATTGAGGTTTGCTAGTAAAACACAGAGAGTGTGAGTGACTGGATTTGAACCCGGGTCATCCATCAGTGTGACACGACAAAACTGTGTTAGTTCACTGAGCTAAAGCCTAGGCATTAGTGCCTCAAGCAAGGTTACTCATCATGCGAGTGTGCTGGAAGTTCTAAGTTCCATTCCAAGATGGCGTAACAGTGCGGACGTGTTTATTTTGTTTGTCCCATCCCGTCTCGTGTCCCATGTAAATAGTTTGTAATTAGTCTGTCTTTACATATATTTTATTTTTCCACATATACTTCTCCTGCATCCCACCTCACCCAACGTGAAACGGATCTAATATCTTTTTTTCATTACTTTTTCATAATTTAACTGAACCACCGTTTTGGCTAACACCATTGTCCATATGCTACCTTGAGCTAGCCCCGAGCTAGGCCCATCTCCCAGACAGCCGACGTGTACTAGCTAATCTCCCAGGCTACAGTATCTTTTTCAACCTGCCTGGACCTTCTACTGTCGACACGGATCCCCGCCGAGCCACCACGACTGGTCTGCCGACGTAATTGTCCGACGTGATTTATTCACTGCTTTAGCACACTCCGCCAACCCCGATGTCCTAGCCGTGTCTGAATCCTGGCTCAGGAAGGCCACCAAAAATTCTGAAATTTCCATCCCCAACTACAATATTTTCCGTCAAGATAGAACTGCAAATGGAGAAGGAGTTGCAATCTACTGCAGAGATAACCTGCAGAGTTCTGTCATAATGTCCAGGTCTGTGCCCAAACATCCCGTCAGTAGAGGATGCCTGGTTGTTCTTTAAAAGTGCTTTCCTCACCATCCTAAATAAGCATGCCCCTTACAAAAAACGAAGAAATAAGAACAGATATAGCCCTTGGTTCACCCCAGACTTCAGTCCATGGAGAATACGAGCATCTCCTCCCAGTTGCCCACTGCATTGAGGAAAGGAAACACTATCGTAACATTTACGATAATCAAAAATGTCAATAATAATTTTGCTACGGCTGGCCATGCTTTCCACCTGGCTACCCCTACCCCGGCCAACAGCTCTGTACCCCCGGCAGCAACCTGCCCAAGCCCCCCCTGCTTCTCCTTCACCCCCAAATCCAGACAGCTGATGAACTGAAAGAGCTGCTAAATCTGGACCCCTACAACTCTGCTGGGCTAGACAATCTGGTCCCTTTCTTTCTAAAATTATCAGCCAAAATTGTTGCAACCCCTATTACTAGCCTGTTCAACCTCTCTTTCGTATATCTGAGATCCCTAGAGATTGGAAAGCTGCCGCGGTCATCCCCCTCTTCAAAGGGGGAGACACTCTAGACCCAAACTGTTATAGACCTATATCCATCCTGCCTTGCCTTTCTAAAGTCTTTGAAAGCCAAGTTAATAAACAGATCACTGACCACATCGAATCCCACCGTACCTTCTCTGCTATGCAATCTGGTTTCCGAGCTCGTCATGGGTGCACCTCAGCTACGCTCAAGCTACTAAATGATATCATAACCACCATCGATAGAAGACAATACTGTGCAGCCGTCTTCATCGACCTGGCCAAAGCTTTCGACTCTGTCAATCACCAAGTTCTTATTGGCAGACTCAACAGCCTTGGTTTCTCAAGAGACTGCCTTGCCTGGTTCTCCAACTACTTCTCAGACAGAGTTCAGTGTGTCAAATCGGAGGGCCTGTTGTCCGGTCCTCTGGCAGTCTATATGGGGGTGCCACAGGGTTCAATTCTTGGGCCAGCCCTATTCTCTATATACAGTGATACACTGCCGATGTTGCAGGTTTTCCCACTTACAAAGCATGTAGAAGTCTGTAATTTTAATCATAGGTACTCTTCAACTATGAGTGACGGAATCTAAAACAAAAATCCAGAAAATCACATTGTATGATTTTTAAGTAATTAATTTGCATTTTACTGCATGACATAAGTATTTGATACATCAGAAAAGCAAAACGTAATATTTGGTACAGAAAATTTGTTTGCAATTACAGAGATCATATGTTTCCTGTAGTTCTTGACCAGGTTTGCACACACTGCAGCAGGGATTTTGGCCCACTCCTCCATACAAACCTTCAGGTTTTGGGGCTGTCGCTGGGCAATACGGACTTTCAGCTCCCTCCATGGCACTGTGATAGATTTTCTATTGGGTTCAGGTCTGGACTTTGAGATGCTTCTTACGGAGCCACTCCTTAGTTGCCCTGGCTGTGTGTTTCGGGTCGTTGTCATGCTGGAAGACCCAGCAATGACCCATCTTTAATGCTCTTACTGAGGGAATGAGGTTGTTGGCCAAGATCTCGCGATACATGGCCCCATCCATCCTCCCTTCAATACGGTGCAGTTGTCCTGTCCCCTTTGCAGAAAAGCATCCCCAAAGAATGATGTTTCCACCTCCATGCTTCACGGTTGGGATGGTGTTCTTGGGGTTGTACTCATCCTTCTTCTTCCTCCAAAAACGGAGAGTGGAGTTTAGACCAAAAAGCTCTATTTTTGTCTCATCAGACCACATGACCTTCTCCCATTCCTCCTCTGGATCATCCAGATGGTCATTGGCAAACTTCAGATGGGTCTGGATGGGCGCTGGCTTGAGCAGGGGGACCTTGCGTGCGCTGCAGGATTTTAATCCATGACGGCGTAGTGTGTTACTAATGGTTTTCTTTGAGACTGTGGTCCCAGCTCTCTTCAGGTCATTGACCAGGTCCTGCCGTGTAGTTCTGGGCTGATCCCTCACCTTCCTAATGATCATTGATGCCCCACGAGGTGAGATCTTGCATGGTGCCCCAGACCGAGGGAGATTGTCCGTCATCTTGAACTTCTTCCATTTTCTAATAATTGTGCCAACAGTTGTTGCCTTCTCACCAAGCTGCTTGCCTATTGTCCTGTAGCCCATCCCAGCCTTGTGCAGGTCTACAATTTTATCCCTGATGTCCTTACACAGCTCTCTGGTCTTGGCCATTGTGGAGAGGTTGGAGTCTGTTTGATTGAGTGTGTGGACAGGTGTCTTTTATACAGGTAACGAGTTCAAACAGGTGCAGTTAATACAGGTAATGAGTGGAAAACAGGAGGGCTTCTTAAAGAAAAACTAACAGGTCTGTGAGAGCCGGAATTCTTACTGGTTGGTAGGTGATCAAATACTTATGTAATGCAATAAAATGCAAATTAATTATTTAAAAATCATACAATGTGATTTTCTGGATTGTTGTTTTAGATTCCGTCTCTCACAGTTGAAGTGTACCTATGATTAAGTAGGAAAACCTGCAAAATCGACAGTGTATCAAATACTGGTGCCGGTGACTCTCTGATCCATCTTTACGCAGACGACACCATTCTGTATACATCTGGCCCCTCTTTGGACACTGTGTTAAGTAACCTTCAAACAAGCTTCAATGCTATACAACACTCCTTCCGTGGCCTCCAAATGCTCTTAAATGCTAGTAAAACTAAATGCATGCTTTTCAATCGAATGCTGCCCGCACCCGCCCACCGGACTATCATCTCTACTCTTGACGGGTCTGACTTAGAATACGTGGACACCTACAAATAGGCGTCTGGTTAGACTGTAAACTCAACTTCCAGATTCACATTAACCATCTCCAATCCAAAATTAAATCTAGAATCGGCTTCCTATTTCGCAACAAAGCCTCCTTCACTCATGCTGCCAAACATGGCCTTGTAAAACAAACTATCCTATCAATCCTTGACTTCGGCGATGTCATTTACAAAATAGCCTCCAACACTCTACTCAGCAAATTGGATGTAATCTATCACAGTGCCATCCGTTTTCTTACCAAAGCCCCATATACTATCCACCACTGCGACCTGTATTGTCTCGTTGGCTGGCCCTCACTACATATTCGTCGCCAAACCCACTGGCTCCAGGTCATCTACAAGTCCTTACTAGGTAAATCCCCGCCCTATCTCAGCTCGCTGGACACCATAGCAACACCCACCCGTAGCATGCACTCCAGCAGGTATATTTCACTGGTCACCCCCAAAGCCAACACCTCCTTTGGCCGCCATTCCTTCCAGTTCTCTGCTGCCAATGACTGGAACGAACTTCAAAAATCCTTGAAGCTAGAGGTTCCTATCTCCCTCACTAACTTTAAGCATCAGCTGTCAGATCTGCTAATCGATCACTGCACCTATATATAGCCCATCTGTAAATAGCCCACTCTACTACCTCATCCCCATATTTAGTATTTTAGCTCATTTTGCACTCCAGTATCTCTATTTGCACATCATCATTTGCACATCTATCACTCCAGTGTTAATTCTAATTTGTAAATCATCTCGCCACTATGGCCTATTTATTCCTAGCATTTTGCACTACATTTGCACACTCTGTATATAGATTGTGTTATTGACTGTACCTTTGTTTATTCTCACGTGTAACTTGGTGCACGCAGTCTAGGGATAAGGCTGATAATGCCTCACACAAGACCCAGTAATGCAGTTATATAACAACGAATAACCTCAGCTTTGTTTAGAGGACCTGAATAGAGCTCAAAGCAGAATGAGAATTTATGACTAGGCTTGTTATGGTGACTGTATTACCGCCACACCAGCGGTCACCAGTCATGACGGCAGTTAAATTCCACTTGACGTTTAGTCATGGTAATTAGGCTTCTCCAAGCTCTGATGCTGCTGATGGTCATTAGCAGCCTACCAAACTTGCTAACTGCCTGGTACTCAGCACTCTATTGTCCCTCTAATCACTCTGACATCAATGTAAATGTAATCGAAAGTCTAATCAAATACTTCACGAGAGCCCATTCTATAGGCTATGCAATTGCGTGAGAAAACAGAGTGATGGCCTCTATTAAAAAGAGGAGGATGCCATCAGCTTTCTATAGGCTAGGCCTACTATATTTATTTCTCAACTTTGGTTCTCTTTAAAATATAGCCTACCTGGCTGGCATGAAAATGAACCATGGGAAAAGCGTCCTCCATTCGCTATTTAAGTGCATAGATTACATGCATTTTTTTCCGCTGCCCCTGTTTCGAGACAGTTGCATGATAATGGTCCAATCTAAATAAAATAAAATTTCACACATATATTATTTAGTATATGTAAAGACAAGATTAAATCAAGAATAGTGTGACAATATTATCCTATCACTTGTGAATTATATATTATCACTTGTGAATGATGCCCAGCTTAAGGCAAAAAACAGCGCATGCTTTTTTTTCACCTTTATAATAAAAACATTACATGCATAATCGCATTTGTCGTCACTTTTGAGAATTGTGTTTTCCTGCTAATGGAACAATCACGCTTATAGACTACTGTCATGTGCGCATTGCTGCGCTTATACTGTGAAGAAATAACCTAATAATTTATCAACATTTTAAGCTAAACGTTCTTATCTGTTTGGTCAGGCTCATGTTTGGAATATTTATAGAGTAGAATAAGTCAACTTTTGTACTATGGGGGATAATAGATTAACATAGGCTAGTGATTTTGCTGTTCATTAGCAATACTCATCTTCCAACATCTTCAATATGCGCCTCGGAATTGGATAAGGATGCGCGCAGTTGCGTCCCTGATGTGTCTGTCTTCACTTGTAGCCTGTGAGAAAGACCCGATAACATGATGGAGAGCCATGTGATTGAGAGGGGCTTTGGCATGCAGCCAGGAGAAGGGAATTATAATTATTATATTCAGCCCAAGGGCATAATGGCCACTGGCCGCAAAAGGCATGGATTTGTTTAGGGGGCATTACAGCCACACAAAGGGGATGCAGCCAGGGAAATTTGAGTCATTATGCTTGTCGAATTGTGAATGAGAGACTAATAAAGTGTGTATAGCCTGCGCAAAAAAACTAAGCAGAGCTCAGGCCTTTCATGCCTTTTTTCAAATCATCATTAGAGTCACATCATGCAGCCTTAGAATGCATAAAAAATCTAAACATATAGCCCAACATTTGTATCTCATCTAAAGTTACATAAATAACTCTAAATTAAGCATATAGGAGTGCCTGTTTCTTTTTTAACCGCTCAACATAAAATAGCTGCATGTGGGCACTCCCTCAAATCATTTGGAGAAAATATCCTTTCTATTTTATTCAATTGTATTCTTCATATTATAAAATAATATAAAATGATGCTACGGAATTCTAAGCAAATCTTGTCTGCTAAATGAACTAGTGTAGCCTACAGCGATATGGCATAGCGTGATAGTGTAAGCTATATTACATGTATTTATTATACTTTTTTTAATGTAGCGGTTCCAAAGGTCTGCATCAGTGGCTTGTAGGCTATGCATGGAAGCAGGAAGATTCTAAATGTGTTTATGTTAATTAACTGTAAATACCATGAGACCGGCTGTTATTTGCTTGACAACCGCCGGCTGACAAAATGTCATGATTGCCACAGCCCTATTTATGACTGGGCCTTTTGGTACAGGAAATACCCCAGGCATAAGTTAATACTGCTCAGGCAAACCCCCTATTCAACTGCAATTACTTTGAGATAATGTTTTTCACTGTTATGCTCAAAATAATTGTCAAAATAATTGTGGTTCTGCAAAATTTCTCGCTATAGCCTGTGCACAGTAGCTGTTTGATTGAACACTCTGTGTGTGAATGCTGTGGCCAAAGTCCTCCTGTTCAGTAAGCACAAAACAGGAGAACATTATTTGACCAATACCTTAAGTTTTCCCTACTGAACATGACCCATGCCCTGTGTGTTGTCTCTTTGCAGAGGGTAGCGCGTATGAGGAGAGCATCGGCAATGAGGGCAGCGTCTGTAGTGAAAACGCCTTCTACAGACAGAGTGAAGGTAGGCTTCTGGCTTTCCCATTCTAAAGTATTTCATGCCTTTATTTTAATATTTGAAAACATTTATTTGGCCTTACTGCTATTAGCCCATACAAACACATTGAATAACAGATTCACTACATGTAACGACAATGTAAAAAAAATATAAGAAAGATCAGGAAACATTTGTGACCGACTGGCTCGATTCGGTTGCATGTAGCAAAATTTGAAGAAATGTAGAGACTCAGAGCTAGGAAATTGTATATCATACAGTACACTGCAGTTGAGAAACAATGGGAAAGTAATTCTGCTTTTAAAGTTGATAAACTTGTAACCCCACTTTTGAAAAAAGAGACCGTGAATGTTGTGGTACCTACTGGAGAGCTCTTTTTTGTCTACACCCATTCAGCATCGTTCACACCCTCTTAAGTATTAGCCCTACCCATCTCTTTAAGGATTCACATGTAAGGCCAGATTTTAAGACTAAAAGTGGTGAAAGTAGTAGCAAAAATACACTTTATCTAGTCCTTGACCTATATCCTAATCTGACTTTGGTGCAGGTCATGCTGTTCTTCACATTACCGTCTCTGGTAAACACATACTATATCAATTCAAATTAAAGTTTATTTGTCACATGCACAGGATACAGAAGGTGTAAATGGTACAGTTAAATTGTTACTTGCATATTTGCATAATAGCAATATCAAAAATTGAACGTGTCCAGATAAATATTGTGTAAATATTAGATGATTCTTACCCAACACTGATTTCTCACTGATAATTTAATCTCATTATACACAGATTACATTTTACTATATCTAGACAATGTACCTCAATTGCTCCCAAACACATTGAAGTTATAAAATGTATCTAACCTACTGCATCTCAAACCCCGATGGAGGACTCTATCTCTACTTATGGAATCCAAATCATTTCCCATTTTAAATATTTCGGAGTAGATCCTTCTGTAGATAAAACCATTGCCAGAAACTTTAACAAATCTCAAATCTATTCAATGAATATATTGCCTGGTTCAGTACATAGAGAAATATGATATCTCCTATTGCCCAGGAAGAGGTTGGTCTTCACTGATATATCCCTTAAACAATGTAAACTACGCTTTGGTCCTATTGCTCACACTTTCTATATGGCACAAAATTGAAAAACAATGTAACTGGAAATCAAAATGGCATGCCCATACCCCAATATTTCACAATAATGCCTTGTGATCTGGAGGGCGGCCTTTTGCATTGCCCCAGTGGTCCAAATTAATCCTTTCCCTTACCGATATCATGGACAGCAATAGTTGGAGAACATTCCAAGATTTTTAAGATGCATACACATTACCAGGTAATTCCTTTTTTCTATATTTACAACTTGGGTCAGATATGCTGGCCTATGGAGTCCCTTGGGAATCCCAACTACCGAATCATCTAATGATGGGATTTATAAACAAATTATCTGGGCTCCCGCAAGGACAGATCTCTATAATGTAAACAACTTTTGGAGAGCTCATATTCTGAGCTAGCCATTAAAAAAGGAATAGCATGTGTGGAGAGGGAGGTTGCGGGCGGGTTATCTTTATAAGCATTTATTGAATTTCTTTTGTACGTGTAACCCCCTCTAAAAAATAAAAATGACCAAAATAAATAAAAAGTTGGTCACAAAAAAATTACAAGAAAATAGACAAACAAAACACTAAGTACTACCACCATCTGTTGGCTGGTGTGTGTACAGCAAGAAAGAAACCTCTGTATTATGTCCCCATCCTTTTTCAGAGCACAGCATGGCTGAGACCCTCACGGTGGCACTGAGGGTGGCAGAGGAGGCCATTGACGAGGCCATCGCCAAGGCAGAGGGACACACCGACAGTCAGGTAACATATTCTGCTTGGGGAGATATGTTTAAAAAGAGCAATCATCTTATTGACCCTGTCTCTGACTTCTTTGTTGTTCTGACCAGGACAAACAGAGCGAGGCGAGATATCTGCGAGACCACAGGGAAGAGCTGACTGAGGAACTGGCCACAACCATTGTGCAGAAAGTATGTGCAATTTCATTTCATTTAAATTAATTTCAATTAAATTAAATTAAACTCAATTTAATTTCATGCTAGATCATCCGGCGTAGGAAGAACTTAGCGGAGATGAAGCCAGACTATGACCTGGACTGGCCCCCCGACAACCAGAGTGGTGACCAACCCTTGGCTTCAAGCTCCCCCAGCTCCCAGCCCCAGATCTCCCGCACCACATCAGCACGCGCCAAGGCCTCTATATGGGTTAGTATGGAGCGTAAGGTGGTTCAGGGAACTACCTTAAGCGATCAGTAGCCTCGCTAGGCTTTAGCTCAGAGGACTAACACAGTCTTGTGCAGACGACCCAGGTTGCCGAACCTCGATATCCAGCCTACTTATTGTTTGTTCAGAAAGCTGAGTGATAAACGCGACTTGGAAGCATTGTAACTCGAGACTATGGGTTGCCTAACATAAAGACTTGTGTTAGGTGATGCCCAGGCTTTAGCTCCGAGGGCTAACTGCGGCGTGCAGTCGACCCAGGTTCCAAACCCAGTCTGTCACATAAGACCAGTACAGAACATATACGTATATAGTGTGGCCTATATTGATAGTCTTTACCTCTCTTTAGAGATTCATCTATTTAATTCTTTGTATTTTTGTCTCAGCGGTCTCACTCTGCCTTCTCCCTGCTGGATGACAGCGTTGTGATGCAGTGCTCTGGGGTTTCCCCAGACTCTCAGCAGGGGCTGAAGAAGGAAGGAGGAGCGGCGGGGTTGGCCAACTGGAAGAGTGTTGACCGCCTGGACAACTCCAGTAAGACCCTGCTGGCCACCGCAACTCTGCTAGTCATTATTCAAACGCACCATTACAACGGTCTTTCCACACATTCTCAAGGATTTATTCGCTTTTCTTGCATGTCTTAGACAATTACAGTTTCAAGATACAATACATACAAATACAGTTCAATAGGGGGAAAACAAACAAACAAAATGACCTATTTTGTACTGTAGTAAAAGGCCAGTGGCTAAAGGCATCCTCCACTATGCTTGTGTGTCTGCCTCTGTTTGCTGTGTGTGTGTGTGTGTGTGTGTGTGTGTGTGTGTGTGTGTGTGTGTGTGTAGCATCTGAATACCCTGATGTGTGTGTATGTGTCTGGAGGTGCGTCCTCAGTGCTGAAGAGCCCAGACGGGAACTGGATCGCCCTGCAGAGCACCCAGCTGTCTCGGCCCAGCCTGCTGACCAAGAGGAAGTCGCTGGTATTCAGCGTCCTGGAGAGGGAGTCCGGTGTGATATCCGCCTACGATGAGATGGGCTCAGACGACGCCGAGGGGGGAGAGGGGGCCTGGGGCGCCGCCCTACTGGAGATACGCAGGAAAATGACCAATGCCAACAACAACCAGGGGTCAGAGGCACCAGACGCCCAGGCCTCTGCCGACCAGAAGCGCAGCTTCCCTTCACCCTTGCTGGGCCACCATGCCAGCACGGACACCCTCAACTCTGAGTCTGAGGTAGAAGAAGATCAGAATCGAGGTCAAGGGCCGAAACCCCAGAAGCCTCTGCCCGCCGCCCTGAAGAGAAAGGTGCTCGTGGAGCACCGGTGCACCCCCTTGTCACGTCGGTCGTCCCGGCCGGGCATTTTTGATGTGAACTTTAACCCTGAGGGGATGGAGGTTGAGAGCAGCGGGGCAGATGAGCTGGAGGAGGGGGGCAAAGTCAGGAGGACGCGAAGGAGGAAGAGGACTAAGAAGGATCAGGGGGAGGGAAGAGGAGAGGTAAAGCAAGACTGTCTGTCACTTCCACTTATGACCACTCAGAAGCATTCCCTTTATCATGTTGGACATTTATTGTATTTCTCTGATATCTTGTATGTCTTCTGTCTGCTGTTAACAGGAGTATGGCAGCATGCTACTGGATGCCCTGGTTAAGAATCTAAGCGTAAAAAAGACCAGCCAGTCTGGCGCAGTCACCCCAGACACTCTGACTTTGGACGGTGGCTTGACCTCCAGGGCGCTGACCCCTGAACCCTGGGGTCCTGAGGGGGAGGGAGGAGGGACCAAGGGAGTGACCATCAATCTTGAGCAGGAACTGACCATCAGACTGAGAGAGCTGGCCAGCCAAGTCAGCCTCGCACACCTCTCATCAACTGAGGACGAACTGGACAGATCGGGAGAGGACGAGGGAGGAAGGGAGGGAAAGAGAGAAGGAAACCAGGAGGAGGAGAGGTTATGGCATATAGAAGTCGAGATGGAAGGAGAGCGAGCGGGAGAGGGTGTGGAGGAGAAGAGGACAAAAGAAAGGGAGGGAGATGGAGGAGGAGAGCTGAAGTCGACCCTAATCAAGCTAGGTAGTCAGGTCAGAGGCACAGAATTCTCATCCACTGAAGATGAGTTGGACAGAGTGGGTAGGGTGGAGGAAGAATGGGAGAGGGAGCGGGAGGAGGAGAGTGCAAAAAAGAGGGAGAGAGAAGGAAGAGAGGAGCTCACCGTCAAGTTGCATATGCTGGCTAGCCAAGTCACACATTTCTCATCAACAGAAGAAGAGCTTGACCGAGTGGGCGTCAGCGATGGAGAGATGGAGGAGAAGAGAGAAGGAGAGAGGGAGAGAGAGAAGGAAGACCTGACATACAAACTTGGCAGACTGGCTAGACAGGTCAATGCTGTGCAGTTATCATCAACAGAGGACGAGCTGGATAGACTCGGTCTCTATGATGAAAAGATGGAGAAAGGAAGGGAGGAGAGAGGAGGAGGTGGAGAGTGGGAGGAGATAGACGTGGAGGCACTGTGGGAGATGGAGGGAGATAAAGAGGAACTGACCTCCACGTTGAGAGATCTGGCCAGTCTCGTTAGCGCCTCCCAATTCTCCTCTACGGAAGACGAACTGGATAGAGTGGGAAAGAACGAGGGAGAGGGGGAAGAGGAGGAGGAGGAGGAGAGAGCAGAGGGGAGCAAAGGAGGCAGAATAAAGTTGCCCAATAGAGTGGCAGACTGGGTCAGAGAGAGACGAGGAGAGATGGAGGGAAAGTGGCATGGAGATAGATGGGGAGAGATGGAGGGAGAGAGGAGGAGGGGACAGGTGGAGATGGTGAGAGAGAAGCCCTGGTACCTGGGGGTGATGATGGAGGTGGAAGGGAGAATGATGAGCAAGGAGAGGAGAGATAGCATCGGAGAACTAGACGTCAGACTCTTTGACTTTGAGGATGAAAGTGAGAAAGAGGGAGAGATGCAAAGCGAAGAGACGGACACAAAGGTAGAGGAAGAGGGAGTCATGAAGGTACAGAGGAGGATGGAGAGAATGTTTGAATCAGGGAAGGAAGGGAAGAGGGCAGGGGAAGCAGAGAGAAAGGTGGAAGGAGGGATGGGAGAGGCAGAAGTGGGAGGAAGAGAGCAAGAAAGAACAGAAAGTGTGGACACTGTGGAGGGAGAGGTGATGTTGGACAACATAATCAGCAGCCTAGTGAACACACTGGGTGGGATGGAGGTAGAGATGGATGGAGAGATGGTGGCGGAACCAGAAAGAGAAGAGAGAGAAGAGGATAAGAACCAAACAAAAGTTAGAGAAACCGAGTTTAAAAAAGAGGTAGATGAATATCTAATTAATGAGATGCTAATGTTAGAACCACTTTCAAACAGGTTTGGCACTTTAGATAAGACTGGAGTCAAACCTCAAGAGGAGGCTGGAGGGAAAGAGGAGGCTGGAGGGAAAGAGGAGGCTGGAGGGAAAGAGGAGGCTGGAGGGGAAGAGGAGGCTGGAGGGAAAGAGGAGGCTAGAGTGGAAGAGGAGGCTGGAGGGAAAGAGGAGGCTGGAGGGAAAGAGGAGGCTGGAGGGGAAGAGGAGGCTGGAGGGGAAGAGGAGGCTGGAGGAAACGAGGAGGCTGGAGGGAAAGAAAAAGAAAGAGCCACTTCGGATAAGACAGTAAAGAGTACCGAGGAGCGAGGTGGAAAGAAGGTTGAAGGGAAAGATGAGCAGACTGAAACAGAGACCCATAAAAGTCTCCTACCACAGAATTTAGATGAGAGAAAGGAACAAGGATCAAACCAGACAAAGAACGAAACATCCCAAGACCTGGAAGAAGAGAGCAAGAGAGTAGAAACAGGGGGATATAACTGTGGGGAGGTGGAAGAAAAAACAAGCGAGAAGGAGATGGATGTTTTGGGGGAAATAGAAGGGGAGAATTTTGAGAAGAACACAGACGAGAAAGAGAAAGAAACTGAGGGCAACCAAACTAAGGACCCAGAAGAGAGAGCCCCCTGTGTTCAGGGGGAGATACTGTCTTCAGAGGAGATCCAGAATGTAAGAAATGAAAAGGACCTAGCTATGTAATTCTGTGGCTCTACCCTTTCGACATTTCTAACCTCAAAGCGACTAACAGCTTTAACACTAACTCCGTGCTTGCTACTCTGTACCCTTCTACTTTCCCTTTCTCCCACCCCCCCTCTGTCCTCCCTCGTTCCATTGCTCTGTGTTAGGATAGTCCTAATGATGAGGACCTAGAAAACACACTCCAGCTCCTTTCCGCTTTGCTACAGCAGGTGAGATCACAAACTAACTGATAACTTGAGCGTGCTTTGGGCAACGGGGTTAGCGCTATATGCAATCATCAACCAATAAAACACTCTTTCCTTCTCTTGACTCTTTGGCTCTTCTCTGTTTGTCTAAAACTATTATTCTCACATTAATGGACGTGTTACACACAGAGACCTAAGGCTTTTAGGGATTGCATAAAACGTGTGTAAATGTGTGTGTGTGTGTGTGTGTGTAGAGGTACTCGGCAATGTCACTTCGCGGTATCACCACTGAGGTGCTGAAGGTGTTGAATGCGACAGAAGACCTACTCCAGGGGGTGGAGGGGATTGACTATGCTTGTTCTCCTCCCTACACCCCCTCACTGCCCCCCAACACTGACACCAAGAGGCTGGACGAACAGCTCAGCAGACTGGAGGAGAACGTAAGACCTGTCTGTCTTTGTGTCTATCCTTGAACATATTTCACAGTCCCTGTGGGTTCAAGAACACTCTGCTAATGTTATAGAACTGAAATGCCAACAGTCAGTTTGTTTGTCTGTGCCAACTAAACTGTGCCATTCAGGTGTATGTGGCGGCGGGTACAGCGTACGGCCTGGAGGCAGAGCTGGATGACCTGGAGGAGTGTGCCCGGGCCATCGGCGGTGCCACCTCTGATCTGGAACTGTCCTACCTGGAGGAGCAGGTGGCATCGGCTGCCGCCCAGGTGCAACAGTCTGACCTCCAGGTGTGTTCAAGTCTGGATTTCGTCTGTGTCTCATAGCTAGCTAGTTAGTGTCCAAAATGGCACCTTAATCTCTATGTAGTGCACAACTTTTGACCCGAGCCCTTTGTGGCATTTCAGACGCAGACTTTTGCTTTGGAAAAAAGGAGAAAGCGGGGGATTTTACCTCGGGTATGATGACATTAGAATTAGAAAATGTTATGTTTTAATGTTGGTGATTGTCACGTAATGAAAATAGCAAATAAAATGTTTGAAAAAAGAATGAGAAAGATGTCCATAATGTGGAAATTTGCCTTAAAACATAAAATAAATTTTAAGTTGATCTGAGTGAGAGAATATTCATATTAATGTTGTATGCTTTGTTGTAGGTGTCGGACATTGCAGCCAGGATCACAGCTCTGAAAAACGCAGGTCTCAACGTGGTTCCACAGAACCGCTTCACTAAGCCCAAGAAACAACCTAAGGTACTGGACCAGACCAGGTCACTTAGCACTAGGTCCAGGAGTTTTACCTGGTCAGGTCATGTGGTCAGAAAAAACTCCTGGCCCTACTTTCACTCACTAACAATTTTAAACATATCTTGTGACTTTCTAACCACAACTAATCAAGTGTCACGTGACTCTCTGTAGCTACAAACGTTGGACTCGTCACAGCAAAAGAGGAGGCGGCTACCTGCCCCACCCTTGAAGGGTTAGTGAATACAGGAACTAATGTGATTGTAGTATATGTGTGATTATTAAAAGTTTTAGAACACCTACTCATTCAAGGGTTTTACTTTAATTTTACTATTTTCTACATTGTAGAAATAATAGTGAAGACATCAAAACTTTGAAATAACACATTGAATCATGTAGTAACCAAAAAAGCTTTAAACAATATATTCAAAATTTCCGATTCTTCAAATAGCCACCCTTTGCCTTGATGACAGCTTTGCACACTCTTGGCATTCTCTCAACCAGCTTCACGAGGAATGCTTTTCCAACAGTCTTGAAGAAGTTCCCACATTATGCTGAGCACTTGTTGGCTGCTTTTCGTTTCACTCTGCGTTCCAACTCATCCAAGCCATCTCAATTGGGTTGAGGTCGGGTGATTGTGGACGCCAGGTTATCTGATGCAGCACTCCATCACTCTACTTCTTGGTCAAATAGCCCTTACACAGCCTGGATGGTGTATTGATGCAGAACGCTGTGGTAGCCATGCTGGATAAGTGTGCCTTAAATTCTAAATAAATCACAGACAGTGTCACCAGCAAAGATCCCCCACATCATCACACCTCCTCCTCCATGTTACACGGTGGGAACCACACATGTGGAGATCATCCGTTCACCTACTGTGCGTCTCACAAAGACACAACAGTTTTAACCCAAAATTTGGACAAAAGGACAGATTTCCACCGGTCTAACGTCCATTGCTTGTGTTTCTTGGCCCAAGCAAGTCTTTTCTTCTTATTGATGTCCTTTAGTAGTGGTTTCTTTGCAGCAATTCGACCATAAAGGCCTGATTCACACAGTCTCCTCTGAACAGTTGATGTTGAGATGTGTCTGTAACTTGAACTCTGTGAAGCATTTATTTGGGATACAATTTCTGAGGCTGGTAACACTAATGAACTTATCCTCTGCAGCAGAGGTAACTCTGAGTCTTCCTTTCCTGTGGCGGTCCTCATGAGAGCCAGTTTCATCATAGCGCTTGATGGTTTTTGCGACTGCACTTAAAGAAATTTTCTAAGTTCTTGAAATGTTCCGTATTGACTGACCTTCATGTCTTAAAGTAATGATGGGCTGTCGTTTCTCTTTGCTTATTTGAGCTGTTCTTGCCATAATATGGACTTGGTCTTTTACCAAATAGGGCTATCTTCTGTATACCACCCCTACCTTGTCACAACACAACTGACTGCCTCAAACACATTATGAAGGAAAGAAATTCCACAAATGTACTTTTAACAAGGCACACCTGTTAATTGAAATGCATTCCCGGTGACTACCTCATGAAGCTGTTTGAGAGAATGCCAAGCATTTACAAAGCTGTCATAAAGGCAAATGGTGGCTACTTTGAAGATTCTAAAATATAAAATATATTTTGATTTGTTTAACACTTTTTTGTTTACTACATGATTCCATATGTGTTATTTCATAGTTTTGATGTCTTCACTATTATTCTACAATGGAGAAAATTGTAAAAAATAATGAAAAACCCTTGAATGAGTATGATATATATAATAACATCAGAGGAGGCTGGTGGGAGGAGCTACAGTATGACAGGCTCATTGTAATGGCTGGAATGGAATTATTGGAACGGTATCAAACTTATGGAAACCACATGCTGACTCCGTTCCATTAATTCCATGCCAGTCATTACAATAAGAACGTCCTCCTATAGCTCCTCCCACCAGCCTCCTCTGATGTTATTACATATATATATATATATATATATATATATATATATATATATATATATATATATATATATATATATATATATATATACATACATACATACATACATACATACAGTGCATTCAGAAAGTATTCAGACCCCTTGACGTTTTTCACATTTTGTTTCGTTACAGCCTTATTCAAAAATGTATTAAATTGTTTTTTTCCCTCATCAATCTACACACAACACCCCATAATGGCGAAAACATTATTATTATTTTTTTTGCTAATTGATTAAAATAAAAAACTGAAATATGGAAGTATTCAGACCCTTTACTCAGTTCTTTGTTGAAACACCTTTGGCAGCACTGAGTCTTCTTGGGTATGACGCTACAAGCTTGCAAAACTGTATTTGGGGAGATTCTCCCATTCTTCTCTGCAGATCCCCTCAAGCTCTGTTAGGTTGGATGGGGAGCATTGCTGCACAGCTATTTTCAGGTCTCTCCAAAGATGTTAGATCGGATCATGGGGTTCTTGGTCACCCCCCTGACCAAGGCCCTTCTCCCCCTATTGCTGAGTTTGGCCGGGCGGCCAGCTCAAGGAAGAGTCTTGGTGGTTCCAAACTTCTTCAATTTTAGAATGATGGAGGCCACTGAGTGCTTGGGGACCATCAATGCTGCAGAATGTTTTTGGTACCCTTCCCCAGATCTGTGCCTCAACACAATCCTGTCTCTGATCTCTATGGGCAAGTTCTTCGACGTCATGGCTTGGTTTTTGCTCTGACATGCACTGTCAACTGTGGGACCTTATATAGACAGGTGTGTGCCTTTCCAAATCATGTCCAATCAATTGAAATTACCACAGGTGGACTCCAATCAATTTGTAGTCAAAACATCTCAGGGATGATCAATGCACAGTCTGATAGCAAAGGGTCTGAATACTTATGTAAATAAGGTATTTCTGTTTATTACTTATAATACATTTGAAACAATTTCTTAAAACCTGTTTTCACTTTTGGGGTATTCTGTGTAGATTGCTGAGGATTTTTGTTATTTAGTCAATTTTAGAATAAGGCTGTAATGTAACAAACAGTGAAAAAAGTAAAGTCTCAATACTTTCCGAAGGCACTGTATTCATTTATCTATGTACAGCGGGTGAAATAAGTATTGAACACGTCACCATTTTTCTCAGTAAATATATTTCCAAAGGTGCTATTGACATGAAAGTTTCACCAGATGTTGGTAACAACGCAAGTAATCCATACATACAAAGAAACCAAAACAAATACGTTCAGAAATTAAGTTATGTGTAATAACGTGAAATGACACAGGGAAAAAGTATTGAACACATGAAGAAAGGGAGGTGCAAAAAGGCATGGAAAGCCAAGACAACAGCTGAAACCTATCAGTAATTAAAAAGCAATCCAGCCCCCTGTCAGTGCAAATTAATATCAGCTGGTTCAGTCCCAACTGATGGCCTACAAAAAGGTCTCATTGCCAAGGTGTCACACAAGACACATCTCATGATGGGTAAAAGCAAAGAGCTGTCTCAAGACATTCGCAACCTAATTGTTGCAAAACATAATGATGGCATTGGTTATAGGCGCATTTCTAAGCTTCTGAATGTTCCAGTGAGCACTGTTGGGGCCATAATACGGGAGTGGAAAGACAATCATTTCACCATAAATTTGCCTCAACCAGGTGCTTACTTGGGTTGTTACCAACATCTGGTGAAACATTCATGTCAATAGCACCTTTGGAAATATATTTACTGAGAAAAATGGTGACGTGTTCAATACTTATTTCACCCGCTGTATCTATATGCCAAGATAGTCACACATGTCCTACAATCACATTAGTTCCTGTATTCAATAGTGTGTAGGTTCACATCTTCTGTATTTTGACCCACATGACTTATCTCTTCTCAGATAAAGAAACCTAAGCCGGACTGATCAGGCATGTTGACCCGTGCCATGATCCCTAGCTTCCCCCCCCCACCAGTGCCTTGAGCCCCTTGTCCAGTCAGGACTATGCCACCCGTGTCTTGCTACCTACCTTTAACCAACCATCGGGGCAATGCAGAGTACAGACACAGTTTCACCACTACTTCAGGCACTGTGGACAAAGACAATAGTTTTTTTTTTTAATAATGAGATGAAAATAGTACATACTTTATGTAAACATTTAATGGATGAAGTTAAAAACAAAGATGGTTTCATATAGAATATGACGTGTCAAATTTTTTTTTAACCAATCAGTAACCATATACAGTGCCCATATAGGGTAATGAAGAGAACATCGCCACAATGATGGACACTAACAAGCCGTGTGGCTCCTGGTTGAAAGCTGTAATTAATACAACTGACTGTTTTAACAGTTAAAGGTCCATTGCAGCAATTTTTATCCAGAGTGAATTACAGTAGTGAGTGCATACATTTTAGTATATATTTTTTTCTTCTCGTACTGGTCCCCCATGGTAATCGAACCCACAACCCTGGCGTTACAAGCGCTATGCTCTACCAACTGAGCCACATAAAATAATTTCTGGCTAACAATTAAGTACCTAACTGTGATTGCTTTCAATTAAAACTGTAAAAAATAAACAAAAATAGCTTCTTAACAAAGAGCAATTTATCCAATTTTGCTAGGACTGCTTGGGTGGTCTGAGTGGGGAGGGGAAAACTGAGAACTAACTGTTATTGGCAGAGAGGTTTGGAACTCTTTCTTATTGGTCTATTAACTAATTCACCGCCTGATGATGCTACCAGGCAGGCCAAAACTCCATCCCACAAAAACAGGCAGAAATTTCAGGTGGTCTTTTCAAATAGCTCTTACACAATTTCACAGTATTATTCCAACCTCAGTGTGGAAATACATATATAAAACACAGGAAATCACTTTTTTGACTGCACTGGGCCTTTAACATGTTATGTTATGGGAACAATTACATATTAGAGACACTTATTGCAATAAGTGCTAAATGACATCCTTAATCATCAATGATTTGTCTTGATACTGTATAATACTGTATTATGTATCTGTTGAATATGGGTAATACATAATTTAGTATTTTCAGGTAGAAAGTCCCACAATAAAGGTCTATGGTCATTAGTTCTTTCTAACCTTGTACTTTTGATGTTTGATTTAGATTGTAAATGATGGCGCACAATAAAATAATAATTTAATTACTTATGGCTTATCATTGTGCTCCTACAGACAGACATTTCAATGTGAAGGCTAGCTACTTGTCTTCCACTATTACAAGAGTGGGAACAAAGTCATGAACTAAAGCCTTGACGTAATCAAATCAATCTTGAGACGTATTTGGGGTTTTTTAGTGGAGGAAGTGGCACAGTGTCTGACATTCCTCCTTTGTTGATGGAGCCGGGGATCTGCACACAGGGCTTCTGGAGAAATAAAAGCCATCTTTATCGAAACAGACATTCAACAGTTTATGTTCCAATGAGAGGTTCCAAGAGAACCCTTTAACATCCACTTGTTTTACTCAAGCAGTGCTCTTGCCTTTGTTTTCCATAGACATTCAACAGCATCTTACCCCTTCATAACCTTCATTAAGGAATGCATTACAGTAAACATCACTTAATGTCCTGAGAGAAATAGGTAAATTCATCTGCAATCCCAGCATTCTCACACAAATTAGAAATGTCATGAAAATGAAAACGGGCAAAAGCATATTTACAGTAGAGAACCGTCAGTACATTGTTCCTGCTTTTTCTGTGACTGTCGTTGAGTTCAGTCACTGCATAGGCATGAGACTCTCCCGAGGCACCGCCATTTCCATCTCCAGTAAGCTGTAGTATTGTAGTCCACCAGGAAAACAAAACCTGGTCATCATGTTGATGACGTTCTTAGCTTATATCGTTCATTGATTTTTAAATCAACTAGTTTTCGTCTTCAGCAGCTCTGAACCTGGAGGTCGCCATATGCTGAAAAACATGTAATGAAAGGAATTCCTCCTACAGTTTTTCCAAACTTCAATTTATCCTCCAAGTGTCTGAATATGGTCTCTCACAAATTCAGTCTGTTCCTCTATTCATGCACCTTCACTAGACTGCGAGTTTCTTACACCTTGGTTGGACTGCAAGGTAGCGAAAGCATATATTATTCTTCCATAGTATAAAATGGTAGTTCCACCCCAAAGCTCCCTTATCAATCAGTTCTGGTCAGGTCCGGTCAGATCCGGTTAGTTCCTGTCAGCACTGGTCTGACAGGAAGCGTTCTCTCTGGTCAGGGACAATGAAACCATCCTTGCCGTCCATGAAGCTCTCCCTGCGGTCTCGATCGGAGATGATGAAAGTTTGTTTGTTATTGTCACCCTCACATGAAGAACAAGCTGGTGCTGGAGGTTGGGGGGGTTGTACATGTACACCGTTGCTATGACGGCAGCCGCCATGGCGATCATGACCAACGAGATGCCCACCCGGAGGCCCATCTGCAGGTGCACCTCTCTCTGCTTCTCCTCTGGCTTGTCCACCTCAGCTGCTGTTGTTGTAGGAACGTTCCCTGATTGCTCGGCTGTCACTCAGATCTTGGTCAAAATAATATTGGTTTTCATTCAAGCATGAACAAGAGGGATTTTCAAACATGTATGTCCTATATTTCATATTCCAATTCAGTCCTTTTACAGTAAATCCATGAGGGGGAATATAGCTAGTGCAGACTTTGGGCAGAAGGCGTTGGTCAGAAAGTGTACCAGGTATGTAGTGCTACTAACACACTGGAGGAGCACTGATAAAGGGAAGTGGTCTCCGGAGGCGAATGAGACCCTACAGGACTGATTTGAAACAACAGACTGGGATGTGTGTGTTTGGTGTGTGTGTTTTGTGTGTGTGTGTGTTTGATGTGTGTGTGTGTGTGTTGTGTGTGTGTGTCTCACAAGGCTGAGAGGGATTTCCAGCCTCAGGGCGGTGTGTGTGTGTGTGTGTGAGAGAGAATGAGTGAGGGACCATACTGTACTTCTTCCCACAGCCAAACACAGGACCTCTTCACTATCACTGTATCACATTAATACTGAATGACAGTCTTATACAGCAAACTCCGACCATGAGGGGGTCCAGAGATACTGTATTATGCCAGTGTGTCTGGCAGAGAGAGACAGTGATAAGAGGAAGTCTGGGTGTTTGCTACCATGTCTGTGCTGGATGTGCCAGGGCCTGGCTGAACTGAGTCTGGGACTTGGATGGATGTATAGTGGGCTGGGGCTTGGAGAGTCGTCTGGGGACTGGGGATGGATGATTGTCTTATGTTACAGGTTAGAGAGCTAAAGACTGAAGAAGAAACTTGTAAATAAACATTTATTACAGTACAGCTACAAAGATTTCTGGTTGTTGGTTTATGTAATGTCATAAAAAATATATTACTTTGTAATGTAATGTCATTATGTAACGTCATTATAAATATATTACTTTTTAATGTAATTACGTAATGTCATAAATATATTACTTTGTAATGTAATGTCATTATGTAATGTCATTATAAATATATTACTTTTTAAGCTATTTTTAACATTGTCCTCGTCACTATGGTAAATGCAATTCCCAAGCATAAAATAATGAACATTTATCAATAGAGCTTTCCTAAGACTACAATATGAACACTGTTAGATACAAACTGTAGCTTATACACTTCAGTTGTCACTGTGCTTAGTAGCGTTTGAGTTTATTTAAATTTTTACAGGGATAGCGCACATTAATCAACGTTTCAGTAAAAGGGACGGTTTTAGCCAGCCAGCTAATTTTCAACCGCTGTCCCTAGTGTACATTATAACTTTGTTTTGTTAGTAGAACAGTTTGGAGATATTCCTCCTCAAGCATCAGAGGTAGCCACTCTGAACTCGGCAGTGTCTGAAGAGGGATCATACATGTTGTTGAAGAATGACAGGTCAGATTCCCTTCCGTGTCCTAAACCCTAGAAATAAAAACAGAGTATCTTTATATAATCCTAGACAGAGCACAACTTGGCCAATATGGTTCTCAAACACACTTTGTCATAACTTTTAACAGTATAGAATATGATTTTGTGATAGTGTTCACTATTTTATGTAATTATACTTACGATGTTAAGATCTAAAACAGGGACATTATTTTCCAGAGGTTTAGGTAGGCTGTGGGGGAGATGTCACTGAATTATTTCTGTTGTGATCATATCATCATATCATTTGATCGATTTTATCATTGTAATCACAAATATCATAATCGTTATCATCTTCATTGCGGTCATCATCAGCAACATTCTTATTATCGTTATCATCATCATCATCATCATCATGAAAGACATCACCAATTCATCATTAACAACTTTATCATCATCATCATTCTCATCATGACATACTTGGTGGAGCGTTTCCGTTGTAGTACAAAGAGAACAGCGGCGATGACAGCCACCACAAGCAGAGAGAGACTCACTCCCAACAACACATACAATGAATCTGTAGGTACAGGAACACATTATAGAATTCAAAAGTTAGTGTACATTGTAACTTTGTTTGTAACATTGTGTACATTAGTGTACCACCCTTGTCAATAGGGGTTGTTAGTAAACTCATCTTAATACCATCCAGCCGACTACGCCAAAAGTCTAAACCTGAGGGCTGAGTGACCATTGATCAGACATTTCAGTCTAGTACAGAACAAGTCCAGTCCAGTACAGTACAATACAGCTCAGTGCAGTGTAGTCTAGTCTAGTCCAGTCCAGTCCAGTCTAGTGCAGTAGATTACAGCACAGTCTAGTACAGTCTAGTACAATACAAAGAGAGGCCTACTATCTGCAGTAGAAGTTGGAGTGTCTGTGGGTACTGTGTTGTAGCAGTGACCAGGCTGGATGGTGATGTCATCTAGAGCCACGACACCGCCAGGGGCCCGGGCCGTCCCGTACATGAACACAAACTGTGGAGGGGACAGGACACAGCCTTTACATAATCACAGACATATACAGTATAATTAGTGACACAGCAGTCTGACATTACCATACTTCCAAGTCTTGTTCATGACTTGGCTTAAAAGCCTGGGAATTGTGGATTATGATACAGGTAGTCACACACTAATACAGCAGTACAGTAATGTTTGATCAAACCAGGGACAAAACATACACGGGGCAGCAAGTCTAACTTAGCCACATTGAGCATTTGCATCTATTTTATATGTATTTTTGTCCTGGAGAAAACAAATATAAATTTAAGAAGATCATTGTATGGTTTCCTGACCACTACAATGACCAGTAAATATAAAGCCTCCCTGAAGAGTTAAATTAGTTACTTAATACTTATGACTGTAGACACTTACCCAGAATGGCTGTGTATAATCCACATATACGCTGCCCTCCGACCACACGTCTCCCTGGCTGCCTGACTCCGTCCACAAGACATCCACAGCACCTCCACTAGCATGCTGTTTACTGGGGGGAATGAAAGAATCAAACAATCAATAAACCAATCAATACACCCATTCATAAACCCATCCATCCATCAATCCATCCACCCACTGACCAAACTGTCCGTCCATCCATCCATCCTTCCATCCATCCGAGGACAACACGATCGTACCCACCTGTCATTGCTGTAGAGGTTGAGGGTCCCGATGTGAGGGCCATTCATGTGAAACCAAAAAGTCAGACAGTACCCCCTGCTGTCCGGCTGCAGTATCTCACTCAACAGCATGGATCTGTCTCCCCATTGGCCCACAGAACTGTCCACATACAAGTAGTAACCTGGGAGGAGACAGGACAGGGAGCGACTAAGGGGCCTTTTCTGACCAGCATCCCATTGACAACCAGACTAGCGAGAATATATAACTGACCGTTACCTTAACCCTAACCTTAAAGGGATAGTTCAGGATTTTGTCAAGTTCCCTTTATCTACTTCCCGTTATTCAGATAAACTTGTGTTTGACCTAACCTTAACCTATTTTTAACAAATTCTAAAATTAAATAGTCGTTTGCACGTCAGCCACGTCCCCTGTGTTTTTCCCCACTGGACAGGTACACGTAACACAAAAACTTTCTCTGGAAACAGAGACAATCATACCTGAACTTTAACAATAAGAACAGAATTTGTAAATTTTCTGTTTGAAAACATTTAGCTATGTTGTGCCCTATTGAACATAACACATGCTCACCTAGGGAGGAGTTGGTGGTGTGGTCCACACTGGGCCCAGTGTTGGGGTTCGGTGAGGCCCCTCGGCCCCTCAGCCAGTCCCCCTCATCCACCCCTGCCATGGCCACGTTGGTCCAGCCACACAGGTTGGTCTCAAAGTCACAGTGTCCAGGGGGAGGACAGGGGCTGCTGGTCACCAGGATGTCATCAAAGGCCATGTCACCCTCATCACTGCTCCCCTTCAGCCCCTCCACAATGATCTGAAACAAAAACACAGCTATAAGAACCACCAGAAACAAAATCACCATATACTGTACAGCAGTGGGTTAAAAACGTCTCCTTGTGGACCCCCAGACGTTTCACAATTTTGTTGTAGCCCTGAAATAGTTCTCCTGATACACCTATTTAAGAGCTTGATGATTCAATCAAATCAAATTGTATTTATCACATGCGCCGAATACAACTGGTGTAGACTTTACAGTGAAATGCTTGCTTACGAACCTCTATCAACAATGCAGTTAAAAAAACTATAATAAAAAATACATTTGTAACTAACACAAGAGGAATAAAAGAAAATACACAAGAATGGAGGTGTATACAGGGAGTACCAGTACCAGATCAATGTGCAGCGGTACGAGGTACTTGAGGTAGATATGTATATGAAGGCAGGTTAAAGTGACTAAGCATCCGGATAGATAATAATAAGAGTAAAAAAAAGAACAGAGTAGCAGCAGCATATGATTAGTGTAAAAGTGAGTGTGTGTGCGTGTGCACGTGTGTATGTATGTTTGTTAGTGTATTGTCGGTATGTGTGTGTGTGTGTCACGTACTGTATGTAGTGTTTGAATGTGTGAGGGATTTGTGTGGGAGTGACAGTTTAGTGTGTGTGATTGAGTGTGTATATGTGACCCGTTTCAAGAAGCTAGGTGTATGTCACAAGTCACTAGTTCACACGAGAGGCATTTGAACGTAATAATTTTAAGTTCAAATATGCCTTTTGGAACATGTCAACTTTCATGTGTCTTAATAACAAACTTGTATGCCATCTGTAAATCCAAATATATTTAAAAAAATAGGAGCCTAGTTGGTTTAGCCACAGAAAAAGACAGGAACCTTCTCGCTAGAAAGCGTACTGTTAGCTAGCTAGCGAACGTTAGCTCTCTGGCGCTCTAGCAAATGTTACGTGTATGATCTGTGTAGTAATACTATTTGTATCTCATTTTCATTGCTAGTTATAGCCTAATGTTAGCTAGCTAGCTAACATTGAACGTAGTTGGTTAACTTTAGCTACCTGCAGATTCATAGTCCAGCTTTTCATGCATGGTGGCTAGCTATGACAATCCGTTTGTACTGTAGCTATGGGTTGGGATTATGGTTAATTGTTTAGCTAGCTAGCTACATGTCTAAACAAAAGACTCCACTTCGCCAGATGGTTAGATGACCCATCCAGTTAGCCAAGCTCTAGAGGTCATTACGGCGATCTATTGTATTTTATGAACATATGTACATGTCTAGACAATAGTGACCCATCCACTTAGCTAGATGTGGCTGGGGGGTGGATATAGCATTTCTTTCACATGACCCATAAATGTAACAATTGTGTCTGGGTAAGCATCACCTAATATATTATTATAAAATATTTATACAATATTTTTTATCTGGACACTTTCAAAGTCAGATTAGGATATAAGCCAAGGACTAGATAAATTGTATTATGTACCTGGAGTTTTTCCTTATTGTAGGCTACCACTTTTAGTCTTAAAATCTTTGGTTATTTACTACACTACCTTACTCACTCTGTTTGGTCTCACATATGAATCCTTAAAGAGGTGGGTGGGGCTAATGCTTAAGAGGGTGTGAACGATGCTGAATAGGTGTAGACAAAGAACAGCCCTCCAAGTAGGTGTACCAAAATATTCAAGGGCATTTAAAAAAAAAGTGGGGCTACATCAATACTTTCCCATTGTTCCTCAACTGCATTGTATGATATACCATTTTGTAGCTCTGATTCTCTACTTCTATCCAATGTAAAAAAAACACAATTTCAAATTTTGCTAGATAAGACCGAATCGAGGCAGCCTGTCACATACAGTGGGGAGAACAAGTATTTGATACACTGCCGATTTTGCAGGTTTTCCTACTTACAAAGCATGTAGAGGTCTGTAATTTTTATCATAGGTACACTTCAACTGTGAGAGACGGAATCTAAAACAAAAATCCAGAAAATCACATTGTATGATTTTTAAATAATACATTTGCATTTTATTGCATGACATAAGTATTTGATCACCTACCAACCAGTAAGAATTCCGGCTCTCACAGACCTGTTAGTTTTTCTTTAAGAAGCCCTCCTGTTTTCCACTCATTACCTGTATTAACTGCACCTGTTTGAACTCGTTACCTGTATAAAAGACACCTGTCCACACACTCAATCAAACAGACTCCAACCTCTCCACAATGGCCAAGACCAGAGAGCTGTGTAAGGACATCAGGGATAAAAGTGTAGACCTGCACAAGGCTGGGATGGCAAGCAGCTTGGTGAGAAGGCAACAACTGTTGGCGCAATTATTAGAAAATGGAAGAAGTTCAAGATGATGGTCAATCTCCCTCTGGGGCACCATGCAAGATCTCACCTCGTGGGGCATCAATGATCATGAGGAAGGTGAGGGATCAGCCCAGAACTACATGGCAGGACCTGGGCAATGACCTGAAGAGAGCTGGGACCACAGTCTCAAAGAAAACCATTAGTAACACACTACGCCGTCATGGATTAAAATCCTGCAGCGCACGCAAGGTTCCCCTGCTCAAGCCAGCGCATGTCCAGGCCCGTCTGAAGTTTGCCAATGACCATCTGGATGATCCAGAGGAGGAATGGGAGAAGGTCATGTGGTCTGATGAGACAAAAATAGAGCATTTTGGTCTAAACTCCACTCGCCGTGTTTGGAGGAAGAAGAAGAATGAGTACAACCCCAAGAACACCACCATGGAGGTGGAAACATCATTCTTTGGGGATGCTTTTCTGCAAAGGGGACAGGACAACTGCACTGTATTGAGGGGAGGATGGATGGGGCCATGTATCGCGAGATCTTGGCCAACAACCTCCTTCCCTCAGTAAGAGCATTGAAGATGGGTTGTGGCTGGGTCTTCCAGCATGACAATGACCCGAAACACACAGCCAGGGCAACTAAGGAGTGGCTCCGTAAGAAGCATCTCAAGGTCCTGGAGTGGCCTAGCCAGTCTCCAGACCTGAACCCAATAGAAAATCTTTGGAGGGAGCTGAAAGTCCGTATTGCCCAGCGACAGCCCCGAAACCTGAAGGATCTGGAGAAGGTCTGTATGGAGGAGTGGGTCAAAATCCCTGCTGCAGTGTGTGCAAACCTTGTCAAGAACTACAGGAAACGTATGATCTCTGTAATTGCAAACAAAGGTTTCTGTACCAAATATTAAGTTCTGCTTTTCTGATGTATCAAATACTTATGTCATGCAATAAAATGCTAATTAATTACTTAAAAATCATACAATGTGATTTTCTAGATTTTTGTTTTAGATTCTGTCACTCACAGTTGAAGAGTACCTATGATAAAAATTACAGACTTCTACATGCTTTGTAAGTGGGAAAACCTGCAAAATCGGCAGTGTATCAAATACTTGTTCTCCCCACTGTATATGGTGTGTATATGAAGTGCGTTCATAGGGTCAGTGCAAGATAGAGTCAGTGCAGATAGTTTGGGTACCATTAATTGACTATTGACTATTTAGCAGTCTTATGGCTTGGAGACTGTTGGTCCGAGAGCCGATGCTTTGGTACTGTTTGCCTTCCTCTGACACCGCCTAATATAGAGGTCCTGGATGGCAGGGAGCTCGGCCCCAGTAATGTACTGGGCTCTCCGCACCACCCTTTGTAGCGCTTTGGTGGTGAAATTGCCATACCAAGCGGTGCCCTCTTCACAACTGTGCAGGTGTGTGTGGACCATGTTAAGTCCTTAGTGATGTAGACGCCAAGGAACTGCACAACAGCCCTGTCCCCTCTTTCTCCTATAGTCCAACATCAGCTCATTGGTCTTACTGACGTTGTGGGAGAGGTTGTTGTCCTGGAACCACACTGCTAAGTCTCTGACCTACTCCCTGTAGGCTGACTCATATTTGTCGTTGATCAGGCCTGCCACTGTCGTGTCGTCAGAAAACATGATTTTGGTGTTGGAGTCGTGCTCGGCCACGCAGTCAGGGAATACAGGAGAGGACTAAGCACGCACCCCTGAAGGGCCCCCTTGTTGAGGCTCAGCGTGGCAGAGGTGTTGTTGCCTACCCGCACCACCTGCCCGGCAGCCTTGTGATTGTTAACCTGTTTAAACGTTTTGCTCACATCAGCCACAGAGAGCGATATCACATAGTCATCCTTAAAAGTAGGGGCTTTTGCTCGAGGCACTTGAAGCGAGCATAAAATACATTTAGCTTGTTTGGGAGTTCTGTGTTGCTGGGCAGCTCATGGCTGGGTTTCCCTTTGTAATCCGTTATTGTCTGTAAGCCCTGCCACATACGACAAGCGTAGGACAAGTAATTGGATTCCACCTTCCCCCTATATTGTCCTTTTGCATGTTTGATGTCTCGTCAGAGGTCGTAGTGGGATTTCATGTGTGCGTCCATGTCCGTGTCCCGTTCATTGTAAGCAGTAGCTCTAGCCTTTAGCCCAGTGAGGATGTTGCCTGTAATCAATGGTTTTTGGTTGGGATGCGTTCTTATAGTCACTGGGGGGACGACATCGTCTATGCACTTATTGATGAAGCCTGTGACTGTTGTGGTAAATTCCTCAATGCTATCGGATTAATCCCGGAACATATCCCAGTCTGTACTAGCAAAATAGTCTTATAGCCTCGCTCCTGCTTCGTCCAACCACTTCCGTATTGAGTGCATCACTGGTACTTCCTGTTTGAGCATTTGTTTGTAATCAGGAAGCAGGAGAATGGAGTCATGGTCAGATTTGCCGAAGGGAGGACGAGAAAGGGCCTTGTATGCGTTTCTATGGGTAGATTACAAGTGGTTTCGAGATTTAGAGCCCCTAGCGGTGCAGGAGACATGTTGGTAGAAGTGCTGCCTCTGGATGAGCGGTTTCTTGTTTGTTTATAGCCCCATACAATTCGTTGCGTGTCAGAGTGGTGTTGGCCTGAGGAAGAATGTAGACAGCAGTGATAATTACGGATGAGAACCAGTAGCAGTTAGTGCCGTTTATGATGAGGGAGGACGATTTTTTGTAGTTATGAGCATCGCCTTATTTACATTACAGCATATTGGATGACTGTCATTCATATTCCATTCAACCAGTTCAATGTAACATCGATATGTTTAGGCTAATACGTGATACTCTAATTTTCCCTATACCCATCATGAGGTTGTTACAACCTAGCCTATAAATGAAAGTTTACAACGTAGCTGCACACAGGTCGAGAGAAAATGTTGAGGTGACAGACAGTTCACTCACCACTTCCCTTCGTTTGTGGACTTCAATGCACAACACATCAGCTGTATGTGACCAGGCGAAAAAACCTTTTCAAGCCAAACCATATCCTAACCGCTATACACAGCCTATGTTGTTGTCACCATATTAACTAAAGTAACGTCTTAGTCAACATAGCTAATAGAACTAATGCGTTAGTAAACCCCCTACAATCATGCTGAAACGTTACCGTCACTACGCAATAAAGCAGTTACACCGATGGGCCCCGGTGGAAATAAATGACTAAAACCAAAAGCTTACCTTGACTTGGAAGAGTTCCAGTGTTGTGTTGGATAGTCATATCCAGCTAGCTAACATATCATCCCTCTGTTTGAGCCGGGTGTTTTGAGTAGGCTAAACCTGCTAGGCACATTAGCTAGCTAAGTGAAACTGAAGGTGAACAAAAATTATTAAATCTCTCTCTCTTGCTTCTCCTTCATTTTGGAAGAAATTAATTTGTTCAAAACTGTTCAACTATTGTCTTTCTCTCTCTTTGAGTCAACTACTCACCACATTTTATGCACTGCAGTGCTAGCAAGCTGTAGCTTATGCTTTCAGTATTATATTCATTCTCTGATCCTTTGATTGGGTGGACAAAATGTCAGTTCATGCTGCAAGAGCTCTGATAGGTTGGAGCTCGTTCCCCGGAAGTTGTCATATTTACTGTCTACGTCTATGGACGTGGGTGAGAACCAAGAGCCTCCTAGGTTTTGTATTGAAGTCAATGTACCAAGAGGAGGACAGAAGCTAGCTGTCCTCTGGCTACACCATGGTTCTCCCCTACAGAGTGCTGTTGAGGCTACTGTAGACCTTCATTGCAAAACAGTGTGCTTAATCAATTATTTGGTGACGTGAATATATTTAGTATAGTTTTATCTAAAAATTATAACTTTTTAAATGTTGTACCATCCTCTTGGTAGATAAAAGGGTCTGCAGCTTACGATGAGGCATTCTATATCAGGTGAAAAATAGCTAGAGATTTCATTCACACTTGAAGTGGTGAGTTAAACACAATAAAAGTCACTAAATAGCAAAGTTGGGTTGGAGCTCGTAAGATATCACCCTTCTCCTTTGGTGCTATCTTTGTTCATTAGTTGACAAGTAGTTGACCATTTTAATCAGATGTGCTAGCTGTGGAATAGTTCAAATACAATGAATGGCTGGGGGTTCCAGAGAAGAGGTTTGAAAACCCCTGATATAGTTAGGGTTACCCTTGAAGGGGAATTTTTTTACAATGGATGCAGCAAGGACCATTTCTATTAATTTTTTTTTCTACAAAAAAATATTGGATTGGATAACCAGGATTATTTACAGTATGTGTTAGGCTGGAGGAGGATGGGAATATAAACTAAAACCATTGTGTTTCGACGCATAGCAATCATCAGTGTGTTTGGTCTAAGATGGCATCCCACAGCGTCAAGACAGGGGCTCACCCTGTAATCTTCCCCGTCCAGCTGCAGCGTTGCCTGGGCAAACCTCCACAGAGCCCCCTGGTCCCCTGTGTGGGACAGCAGCATTACCTGGCCCCCTTTTTCACTCCACTGGTACACATTCAGCGTCCCCATGCCCCTCCCAGACATGTGGTACCACAGCTGAAGACACACCCCTTTACCTGCACCACAAACAGACAGACAGGTAACAAATATTCTTATTCAGTTTTCTATAGGGATCTTCTCAAAAGTAGTACACTATACATTTTGAAATAATAGGGTACTGTTTGAGACAAAACCTCTGTCATCTGTAGTAGATGGCTGCCAGTCTATGATTGCATTCCAATTCTCTCAAAGTGTGCATGCAATGAAAAGCATTGGGGTTGGCATGAGTTTACACCAATCTTTAATCAGTCCTTTCCTTTTAATTCCATGAAGGAAAGTGAACAAGTGCATACATAGAGCAGAAGGGTAGAGAAATATATCTTTCACCTGCAGGGAACAGTGGGGAGGCCATCCTGGCTGTCTGTCCAGGCTGGTCAACCTCTGATGAGGGTAGGTAGAAGTAGTGTCCAGTGGCAGTGTTGGTGGTGTGGTCGTAGTCCGGACCGGTGTTAGGGTTAGGGGTGGACCCCGACCCCCTGACCCAGTCACCATCATCATCAACCTGCTGAAGCCAGTTACAACTGCTCTCCTCAAAGTCACACAGGTCTGGAAGGTAAAAAATATTTAAAGATATACTAAAGTATGTGGACAAGTATGTGGATTCGGCAAGTTCAGCCACGCAGTCTCCATAGACAAACATTGTCAGTAGAATAGTGTTACTGAAGAGCTCAGTGACTTTCATCGTGGCACTGTCATAGGATGCCACCTTTCCAACAAGTCAGTTCTGCCCCGGTCAACTGAAAGTGCTGTTATTGTGAAGTGGAAATGTCTAGGCGCAACAACGGCTCAGTCGCAAAGTGGTAGCCCACACAACACTCAATACCGAGTTCCAAACTGCCTCTGGAAGCAACATCAGCACAAGAACCGTTCGTCGGGAGCTTCATGAAATGGGTTTCCATAGCCGAGCAGCCGCACACAAGCCTAAGATCACTGTGCGCAATGCCAAGTGTCAGCTGAGTGATGTAAAGCTCACCACCATTGAACTCTGGAGCAGTGGAAACGTGTTCTCTGGAGTGATGAATCACCCTTAACCATCTGGCAGTCCGCCGGACAAATCTGGGTTTGGCGAATGCCAGGAGACCCCTACCTGCCCCAATACATAGTGCCAACTGTAAAGTTTGATGGAGGAGGAATAATGGTCTGGGGCTGTTTTTCATGGTTCGGGCTACGCCCCTTAGTTCCAGTGAAGGGAAATCTTAACGCTACAGAATACAATAACTTTCTAGACAATTCTGTGCTTCCAACTTTGAAGGACCTTTCCTGTTTCAGCATGACAATGCCCCCGTGCACAAACCGAGATCCATACAGAAATGGTTGGCGAGATCGGTGTGGAAGAACTTGACTGGCCTGCACAGAATCCTAACATCAACCCCAACCAGGACTAATCGCTCCCAACATCACTGCCCGACCACACTAATGCTCTTGTGGCTGAATGGAAGCAAGTTCCCGCAGCAATGTTCCAATATCTAGCGGAAAGCTTTCCCAGAAGAGTGGAGGCTGTTATAGCAGCGAAGGGGGATCAACTCCATATTAATGCCCATGATTTTGGAATGAGCAGGTGTCAACATATTTTTGGTAATGTAGTGTATTATACAAAATATACTGTATATCAACATATACAAAGTCATACAAAAAAACAAACAAATGCATGCTAAGACTTGTATCAGAGTACACCAGTAAGAAGAGTTATACTAAGTGTACAGAATAAAGTTATGATAAAGGGTACCTGATGGGGCGCAGGGTCCTGCGGTGAAGGTGATGTCATCGATGGCAATATCCCCCGCCTCCCCGCCCACCGAGGCCTCCAACACCACCTGGTGGACTTCCTGTAAGGTCACATGACTCTGGGCCAGCCGCCACTCATCCCCCTGAGTGCGACCCCTGTACCACACCTATAGATAAAGACAGGAGAGTAGGTACATGATGGCTGACCTAGGGTCAGATATTACATATAGGTCATAGGTAAAGACAGGGGAGAAGGTAGATGTTACCCCTAATCTCTGATCCAGGGTCTGTTCTTACCAGTGTTCCTAGCCGGGACTGTGTGGTGTGTAGCACCATCCTGAGTGATCCTACTGTGGGCCCAAACATGTGGTACCAGAATGAGAGGCAGTACCCCTGGGGCCCTGCAGGGGGCAGCAACTGGGACTTCAGCTGAGCAACGCTACCAATGGTGCTGGGAGCAGAGCTCTCGATGTACAGGTAATACCCTAGGAATTAAACAACACATTGATTAACATTGAGGAAACCATTGAATTATGCTACAGGTTGGAACCGTTGAAGCAATTGAACACACCCTGCTGACTACGCCAACATAAAAAAACGCCAACAGTTCCAACCTGTTACGTTATATTGTCCAGATGTTATGTAATCATGATCATTTACATTGGTCACACTACCCATTTAAAGTACCAGAAACAGTGAGGGGAAAAACCATAGCCTACTATATCGCTAGCATTAAACACTGATGCTGAAAATGTCTTCCATGTAACGCCTAGTTGCTGGTACAGGGTGTGTTTTAATGTACATCATGAAATGAGTACATTGAGTTGCGATGTGATGCAACTGTGGGACAGACTGACCAGTGATGGCGGTGTGGTCCCCAGCAGGCCCAGTGTTTGGGGTGTCTGTAGGACCAGACTTCATCTGCCAGTCTTGTTCCTCCTCTGCGCCCCGCACCCAGCCACAAAGTTCCCTCTCAAAGGAACAGTCATAGGCAGACAGGGCTGGGGAGAGAAAAGAAAAATAGTGACCCAATGACATGATGTGGCCTGGGCCCGTATTGATAAAGCTTCTCAGAGTGGTGCTCTAGGATCATTTCTAGGATCAGGTCCCCCCTGTTTACCTAGTCTTAATCATTGTGATCTAAAAGGCTAAACTGATCCAGTCCTGCCCTACCTGGTGGCTGGTAGGATGTGTCACAGTTGAGGAAGGAGATATCGTCCAGAGCAACAGCACGGGAGACATCTGAGAGGCTCTCCCCGGCCCAGCTTCTAAACACTACCTGAGAGGACAGGTAATTACATCAGTACAGTCAACTAGCATGCCGTAGGTCTCCAGAGGTTTCTCCTGATCGCCTGACCTTAGAAGAGAATATTCTCAGCCCTAGTAGTCTAGTTGTGCCCATGGTCAGTAAAAAAACCTTCTGGACCTAAACGTGGTTTATGACTCCACTGAAATACCATGCCAGTACAAAGTACGGCCCAATGGAGTCATATCAAGAAAGCTAGTAACGGGTATATCTCAATGGGAACACACACCTTGTAGGGCTGCAGGTGTTGACCTAGAGGCAGGTGCTCTGGGCTCCACTGGGTGGCGGTGGTGAGTGTGCGTGACCATAGTGCTATCTCTTTGCCCTCAGCCTCCTGCAGAAGAACACTCAGAGACCCTACACTTTTACCACGCATCTGGAAGTGAAACCTGGGAAGAAGAGGAAGAGGAAGAGAGAGAGAGAGAGAGAGAGAGAGAGAGAGAGAGAGAGAGAGAGAGAGAGAGAGAGAGGGAGAGGGGTGGGGGGAGATGGAGAGAGAGAGATGCTCATACATAGTCTGTGAGGCTAAAACTGAGGTCAAAATCCACAGGTAGACATCGAAGGCGGGCTCATGGCATCAGCCTACTGGCTGTCCTGTCTGTCACTCACAGTATCTGGCAGTAGGGGGACAAGGATGAGAAGGTGGGACTCTGGAGACAAGCCTCGATTTGGGACTGGCTGAAATTCACTGCCATGTAGTAGCCTAGGAGGCAGAAGGAAAGGGACTTAAACATGCAATCTATAACTTGAATTTCCCATCAAAAGTGCTGCTACTGCACTTGTTTTTCAAACTGTGTTGAGGAATGTAACTGTTTGTTTTCTTCTTGGCTGATGTTAATTGTACTGGTCGAGTTGTCACTGGTGAAATTAAAATAACCGAACACACCTTTATGCTAAATGTGCTGTTGCATTGTCAATAACAGTCCAGTGTGGTTACCTGTGCCAGTCGTGTGGTCCGTCTCTGGTACTGTGTGGTTACCGGCTTCCTGTCTCTGCCATCTGTTGACACCCTCGCTGGTGTCACTCCACAGACACTGGTCACTCTCAAATGTACAGGGACTGGTGGTGGGAGGGACTGAGGAAGTGGGTGTGGTTTCAGTTGTGGGAGTGACAGAGGAAGGTGGGTTGACTGGCAGCAGGCTGTTGTTTGGGTCATGGACACACTCCTTGGAGAAGGAAACATCATCAACTGCAACCAGACCAATATGGTTATCTCCTCTCTCATACTGGAATACAATCTGCAGGTACACAAGAATACACACACACACACACACACACACCAATGAGCTGTCCAATCTGTTATATAATACACACTAAATAATCGGCATGTCACAAATATGTTTGTGTGTGTTGTCCTCTCTGACCTTGCTGATAACCGGTGAGAACAGTATGACCTCTGCCCTGTGCCAGTTGTAGTCCTGTGGTGAGTCTCTGGTCCACAGCAAAGTGTCATCAGCCCCATCGTGGTCTATCCTCAGCCTCACAGTCTGACTGGCCGTCTCCTCATCCTGACTGTAATAGTAAAACCTCACCTGTAGGGGGAGACAGAGAGCAGCATCTCATTTCGGGAACCACAGACTAGCTAGAGGAAGGAGGATACGGAGCTGCTTTGGTGCATAGAGATGGAAAGAGGGCACACTTCCTATCTCTGCCATGATCGCTTCTGTGACAGCACAGGCAGCACTATTGCGGAATAAAACAGGCTTTGTGGTAAGTCCGCCCTCTAGCCATCTCTATGTGTTGGTGTAACATTTGTGTTCATTGTGAACCATATAGACAGTGGCTGTGAATGTAGAGAGACTCACGGTGCAGTTGGAGCTAGGTAGGAGAGTGCTGGAGAGTATCTCTGATGTCTGGCCCTTCTCAGTCAGGTGGCTCCCAGGAATCACATAGTGCCCTGAAACATAAAGACGACCTCGTTCTTACCCACCTATCACAAAGAACCGGCCCATATCTACAGCACTGACAGTAATGGAGGATGGTCATCTCGGCACCCAGGACTAAATCTCACATGAGCACTGCTGCTCTATAAGTCTGTGATGAAAGACTATGAGGATGGCCATGGGGCAATTCTTGAACTCCCTGATCCACACTAGAATTTGTCTTTAAAGTTCATTGAGTGGACCTACCTGCTCCATTGTTTTTGGTGTGATCCCTCGGCGGCCCGTGTTGAGGCCAGGCACTCTCTCCCTTCTGGTAGGTCCAGTCAGTCCCGGGGGTGTCCACCTCACTCTCCTCCCAGGAGCACAGGCCCTGCTCAAAGCTGCAGTGCCCCGAGTAACCCTGCTTCTCTGGATACACACAGACAGAGGAAAGGGAAGACTAAGGATACAACCAAACTCCAGAGTTTCCCTGCTTACAAACAGTCCTTCTCACTCACCACAGTCGGCCTCATCAGTCCCATCCCCACAGTCGTCGGTGTAGTCACATACTCGGCTCTGCTCCACACACACAAGGTTAGAGCAGGTGAACACTCCGGCTGGACAGGAGTCCTGGGGCTCTGAGAGGGGAGAGAAAACATAGTTCAACAAAAACTCAACATGCTATAAATCAGCACTGGAGCAAAGTGAGATGCAATCTATATAGCTCCTGTAATAGACAGGTAGTACTATGCTATGCAATATTATGCTATCCAATGCTATACTATGCTGTACTATGCTATGCTATGCTATATTCCCCTAAATACAACTGACCACTTAGGATATTGCCATTGTAGTTTATAGCGTAAATGTTTCCCTTCCTCTATAACACAAGTAACACAACTCATGTCTACAATCACTTTGTGTGTGCTCACCAGACAGACTGCAGTTGTGGAAGACAATGTCATCGATGGCAATGTCCCCTAGCTGACTGAAGGTCCTGGTGGCCTGGAAGAGAAGGGTGAACACCTGGGGGGTACGACCCACCGTCACCTCCCCCCTACGCCACGCATCCCCCTGGTCACCCGACCGCCACCACAGAGGAGTGGTTCTGGAGCCCTCCTGGATAAGCACGCTGAGTTCCCCTATACCTGGCAACATACACATAGGCATAAATGCAAGCATTCACACACAATACACACACGCACCCATAAACACTAGGACTGTCCATACCAAAAATGAAAACACGAAGCAGACCAAACTCTTTGGTCCTTTAAAAACCTGCTGTGTGTAAAATATTGTGTGCTACAGCTTGGAAAATAAATACATGTGACTCTGGATGACAACATAATGATGTTTGTTTCCAACATTAGAGCGGTTTTCCTAAAGAAGTTAGATCCAGGTTTGTGTTTTGTTACCTTGCCACGATACTGGTATTTTCCACACAGGTGTAGTTCCTGAGGTAATTAAGCAATTAACATCCCATCATGCTTAGGGTCATGTTCAAAAATGCTGGGCAGGCCATTCTTTTGGCTACCATGGCTATCCCCCCATAGGATGACAAAGCCCCCATCCAAGGGGCACGAGTGGCCACTAAATGGTTTGATGAGCATGAACGAAATGTAAAACATATGCCATGGCCGTCTCAGTCACCATAATCAACAAAACAACAAATTATGTAATTTCTCATGGAAGAATGATGTCGCATCCCTCCGATAGGGTTCCAGACACTTGTAGAATCTATGCCAAGGTTAATTGAAGCTGTTCTGTTGGCTCATAGTGGCCCAACGCCCATTAAGACACTTTATGTTGCCGTTTCCTTTATTTGGGCAGTTACCCGTACATGCAAGCGCGCACAAACATATGTGTTGGAGCATGTTACCTGTTCCATACATGTGGTAGTAGAACTCTAGCAGGCACACAGCACTGGCCTGCTCCATGGCGGGACTCTGCAGCACTGCAAAGCTGTTCACATCCCCACGGCTAGACTCCACCGCCATGTACCAGCCTGGAGGAACACAGGACAGACAGAGTTGAACTCAAGTAGAACTACAAGGGTGGTGTGTACATCTTCAATGTGTGTGTGTGTCTTACCCAGCTCAGTGCCCAGGGTGTGGTCTAGTGACGGGCCAGTGTTTTCCATGGTAGTGCCATTCCTGCCCCTCTGCCATGTAAACTGGCCAACACTGACATCCGTCCAATCACAGGTACCGTTCTCAAAGGAGCACCCCACAAAGTCCCCGCTAGTCCCATTGTCTGTCGGGACGGGTGGACGGACAAGGAATACGGTATGGGGGGACCGAAACAGGTGTAGAGGACAAGGGCCGACAGAGGACAGGGACAGTTAGCCTTATTGCTTTGATTTGCCCATAATTGGTCTAAAACTATAGCTATAAAGCTTTCCACATTGTTTGTACTGCACCTGGACAAAGCCCTGGCGTTACATTGATGTCATCAACAGCAATAAATCCACGGTCTCCAGATTCTGCTTCTATCAGCACCTAGACAGACAGGGTCAGAAGGTACTCTCAGCTGTGCAGGACCAGTGTGTGAGCTGCTTACAAAGCATTAAACCAGTCAGTCACTGTACCTGGAATGGGCCGGACTTCTCAACAGAGCCAGAAAAGCGGGTCCAGCTGGATCCTCCAGACTGGGTCTCAAACAGTAACTCTTGTTTAGTCGGCCTAGAGCGCACAAACACGCGCAGGGCTCCAGACTCACTGCACAATAAGGAACACATAAGGGGAACAGATAATTATTCTATTAGAGAAATGTTGACTCCTACCAAACTCTACCAATATAGAGCCCCTGTGTTAGGCTAAATGTCTCCTGCTATCCCAATAGTACAGTTCATGTATAGTTCATTACAATAGTACAGTTCATGTATAGTTCATTACAATAGTACAGTTCAATACGGCGGCAGGTAGCCTAGCGGTTAAGAGTGTTGGGCCAGTAACCCGAAAAGTCGCTGGTTCAAATCCCTGAGCCAACTAGGAAAAATATGCCGATGTGCCCATGAGCAAGGCACTTAACCCTGAATTGCTTCCGGATAAGAGTGTCTGCTAAATGACTAAAATGTAAATTACTCCAACCAGAGGGTGTGTAGGTCTTGTTTTTTAATGTATGTAACTTGCCATATGTGGTTTTAATGTACCTGGCACAACACAAAACAACTTCCCTCTAAGAAAAGTAAAGTCCCTGTAAGTCTAGGTTCTGACCTGCCATTCATGTGGTACCAGATGGTAAGGCAGGTGGCTTCAGTCTGGATCCACTCGGAGACCACCACGGCCCGGCTGCTCTGGTTCTGGGGCAGGGCCGGGCTCAGCAAGAACCTCCCTGATAGCAGAACATATCACAATAGAGGTCACGTATACATCAGTCATCATCATAAGACAATAACAATCATTTCAACTTGTTGCTATTTTGTTGTCATGAGTATCTGGTCAGTGTAGCTCAGATGGTAGAGCATGGCACTTGCAACGTCAGGGTTGTGGGTTCGATTCCCACGGGGGGGACCAGTACGAAAAAAGTATGAAAATGTATGCACTAACTAACTGTAAGTTACTCTGGATAAGAGTGTCTGCTAAATGACTAAAATGTAAATGAAATGGTGCACAATAACGTGGCTTTTCATGTCTAGCTGCACTAATTAAGCCACTAAATTGATGTGTGTAATCTCCATGTTTATTTATTTACCGTTATTTTAGCATGATTTTCAACTAGTTGACCTATATAGATAGACGTGTGGTCCAAGCCCTCACCCTCTGGTGTTTGACTGGTGTGGTCAGTGTCTGGGCCATGGAAGCGTCCGTCTGCCTGTACCCAGTCATGTCCGTCTGTCTGGGCCTCGTTGACCCATGTACACTGGCCAGACTCAAAGTCACAGCTGCCCATGGGAGTACAGGCTCCTTCTCTCGTAGACACATCATCAATCTGCACCGTCAAATCAGAGCCCGGCGCATGCTCTGCTCTGAAAACCACCTGGGGGAGCATGGGGTGAGGGGTTGGGAGGTTTGTGCGTGTGTGTGAAATCAGAAGAAAGTGGAAAGATACCCATCAGTCACTTTCCATTCCTCTTTCCAATGAGGATACCTCGCCATAGGCATGGCTAGTACCAGAGCCAATTAGAATGCGTACAGTGTTGAGTAGGTGAGCTAACCTTAAAGGTGTTAGGGGCAGACACAGTGAGTTCTGCCACCTCCCAGCCTGTAGAGGGAGCTCCAGAACGCTGCCACAGAGCCGGGCCCTGCTCCCCACTCCTCAGGACATGCACTGACAGACGGTCAGTGGAGCCAGCAGGCAGCCAGTACCTAGAGCAAGGAGTGAGAGATGAGGGCAGAGGTGAATTGAGGAGATTGGGGGGTGAGGGGTAGGAGGTGAGGGGTGAAGTTTTTAGTAGGAGAGTGAGGTGAGAAATGAGGCTAGGGGTGAGAGTGGAAAAGTAAGGTGAGGAGAGTGAGGTAACAGCAAGGGACTGAGCTCACCAGAAACGAACACACATCGCTGTGGTAGAGCTTAGCTCTGGAGAAAGCAGCTGAGCCACCTCGATCTCCTTGGAGTTCCGTTTCAACACAGTCAGATAGAAACCTACAGGACAGACACAGACAATCAATAATTGTCATAATAATAGATTGGATTTATACAGCGCTTTAACATGTGCTCAAAACCCTTTGCACCAGCTAAATTCAAGATGGGACTGTCTGGTTAGATAAAGGTTCAATAGAAAAATCTATATGCTTTCCTTTTCTATCACTCTTCCCAAACACAATGATAACGACCAAAATAAAACTCACCTTTCTCAGTTCTGTAGGTGTGGTCCAGTCGGTCCTTTCTGGCTCTCAAAAGGTCCCAGCGCCCCTTGTGACTCACGTCTACCTCAAAGTCACACCAGGAGCCTACCTCAAATCCACACGGATCTGTATGAAGCAAACAGTTAGGCCATCATTGTAAATAAGAATTTGTTCTTAACTGACTTAGTTAAATGAAGGTTAAAATGTATTTTTTATATAAAAAATTACCCTGCTGCTTCCCCATACACTCCCTATAGAATATCTTCATAGTCTCAATCAGTGAGGAAATATATTGCCTACATGATGTGTTTGATATGGTATAACCCCACAGAAGTAATTGGATCCTAGTAAGTCATATGATAAATATAGTATAACCTATGTGCATTAGTGGCATATAATAACAACAATCACACTTAGTGTTAAAAAAATGCTCCACAGGGCAGTGTGTTTATAGAGCCATTATGAACATATAGCTTACGTTGATCTTTGCAAGCTCCTTCCTTGACTGTGACATCATCGATGGCTATAAACCCACTGCCAGAGGTATTCCTGCTTCCAGAGAACTGAATCTGGACCACAAATCATACATTTGTATTTGTATTTATTGGCAGCAGCTACCCTTCCTGGGGTCCAGCAAAATTAAGGCACTTTATACTATTTTAAAAACATAACAATACATTCACAGACTTCACAACACACTGAGGTCCCTACGCCACCATTACCACATATCTACAGTACAAAATCCATGTGTACTTGTGTGTATAGTGCGCATGTTATTGTGTGTGTGTCTGTGTCTATGTTTGTGTTACTTCACAGTCCCGCTGTTCCATAAGGTGTATTTTGATCTGGTTTTTTAAAACTAATTTTACTGCTTGCATCAGTTACTTGATGTGGAATAGAGTTCCATGTAGTCATGGCTCTATGTAGTACTGTACGCCTCCCATAGTCTGTTCTGGACTTGGGGACTGTGAAGAGACCACTGGTGTCTTGAGGGGTATGTATGGGTGTCCAACATGTCAATACCTCTCATAAATACAAGTAGTGATGAAGTCAATGTCAAAGCATTGTCAAAGCTGCCGCGGTCATCCCCCTCTTCAAAGGAGGAGACACTCTAGACCCAAACTGTTATAGACCAATATCCATCCTGCCCTGCCTTTCTAAAGTTTTCGAAAGCCAAGTTAACAAACAGATAACTGACCACTTCGAATCCCACCGTACCTTCTCTGCTATGCAATCTGGTTTCCGAGCTGGTCATGGGTGCACCTCAGCTACGCTCAAGGTACTGAACGATATCATAACCGCCATCGATAAAAGACAGTACTGTGCAGCCGTTTTCATCGACCTGGCTAAGGCTTTCGACTCTGTCAATCACCGCATTCTTATTGGCAGACTCAACAGCCTTGGTTTCTCAAGTGACTGCCTTGATTGGTTCTCTAACTACTTTGCAGACAGAGTTCAGTGTGTCAAATCGGAGGGCCTATTGTCCGATCCTCTGGCAGTCTCTATGGGGGTGCCACAGGGTTCAATTCTTGGGCCAACCCTTTTCTCTATATATATCAACGATGTTGCTCTCGCTGCTGGTGACTCTCTCATCCATCTCTACGCAGATGACACCATTCTGTATACAACTGGACCCTCTTTGGATACTGTGTTTACTAACCTTCAATCAAGCTTCAATGCCATACAACACTCCTTCCGTGGCCTACAACTGCTCTTAAACGCTAGTAAAACTAAGTGCATGCTTTTCTATCGAACAATGCCAGCACCCGCCCACCGGACTATCATCACTACTCTCGACGGATCCGAATTAGAATACGTGGACACCTACAAATACCTAGGCATCTGGTTAGACTATAAACTCAACTTCCAGACTCACATCAACCATCTCCAATCCAAAATTAAATCCAGAATTGGCTTCCTATTTCGCAACAGAGCCTCCTTCACTCATGCTGCCAAACATGCCCTTGTAAAACTGACTATCCTACCGATCCTTGATTTTGGCGATGTCATTTACAAACTAGCCTCCAACACTCTACTTAGCAAATTGGATGTAGTCTATCATAGTGCCATCCGTTTTGTCACCAAAGCCCCTTACACTACCCACCACTGCGACCTGTATGCTCTCGTTGGCTGGCCTTCACTATATATTCGTCGCCAAACCCACTGGCTCCAGGTCATCTATAAGTCTTTATTAGGTAAATCCCCGCCCTATCTCAGCTCACTGGTCACCATAGCAACACCCACCCGTAGCATGCGCTCCAGCAGGTATATCTCACTGGTCACCCCCAAAGCCAACACCTCCTTTGGCCGCCATTCCTTCCAGTTCGCTGCTGCCAATGACTGGAACGAATTGCAAAAATCATTGAAGCTAGAGGTTCCTATCTCCCTCAATACCTTTAAGCATCAGCTGTCAAAGCTGCTTATCGATCACTGCACCTGTATATAGCCCTTCTGTAAATAGCCCACACTACTACCTCATCCCCATATTTATTTTTGTTTATTTTTCACTAATCTTGCACTCCAGTATCTCTATTTGCACATCATAATTTGCACATCCTTCATTCCTGTGTTAATGATGATAATTCTGTAATTTATTTCTACTCTATAGTCTATTTATTGTCCTACCTCCCAACCTTACTGCATTTTTGCACTACATTTTGCACTCTGTTTATAGATTTTCTATTGTGTTTTTGACTGTTTGTTTAATGTGTAACTCTGTGTTGTTGTTTTTTTGTCGCACTGCTTTGCTTTGTCTTGGCCAGGTCGCAGTTGCAAATGAGAACTTGTTCTCAACTGACCTACCTGGTTAAATAAAGGTGAAATAAAATAAAAATAAAATGTCTCCTACACTTTGAGCCAGAAGAGATTGACATGCATATTATTCATGTTATTAATGTTAGCTCTCTGTGTACATCCAAGGGCCAACCGGGCTGCCATGTTCTGAGCCATCGTTACCCTATGTGTGTGTGTGTGTGTGTGTGTGTGTGTGTGTGTGTGTGTGTGTGTGTGTGTGCATGCGTGCGTGCGTGCGTGCGCATACCTCCTGTGTGTCTGCTATGCTGAGTGTAACCTGTGCACTCATCCACTCTGAATCCTGGCTGCCTTGGCGAGTCCACACCACAGTTCTTGATGTTTTCTACCATGAAGATAATGAGTATTGTTCCATGTAATACTAAATGTTACAATATTCTTACATATGACACATTGAAAAACATAAACTATTAATTGAGAAGGTAGTTATGTGCAAGTTAGAGGACAATAACATAAAAGCTAGATGACGAAAGGAACTAGGCATTTGTTCAACCGGCAGTTCAACCAACTGTAGAAGGCTACCATATGTTACTCTAAACCCCCTTGCCACTAATACATCTATTGACAATGATTTGGGCAATAGCAGTCATCAGGGAATTCTGTTTGTTTGTTATAATGTAACTAGGGCCCAGAGTTTTAAAACATCAGTGTAAAACATATATACTGCCAGGACAGAGATTAAACCTAGCCCTGGACTAAAAATCAAGCTCAATGCAGATTCTGAATTGAAAGTACTTCTCAGTCCAAGACCAGGTTGAGTCTGTGTCTGGGAAACCAGCCCATAATGTAGTAGTTGTCTACTGTACATACCGTCTGTACTAGGAGGTCCAGGTTGGACACAGATGGTCCCAACATGTAATACCAGAATCCAACACAGAGGTCCGTGTTTTGGACCGTAAGAGGAACAGAGACAACCGCGGTCTCACCGTCTCCGCTACCAGACATATTCACCATCAGGTAAAACCCTGTCACACACACAGGACATAAATCAGCCATTTTTGAGTGACACTGATGCAGGGATGTTTAGTTTGTCTCCCTATGCGTAGCTAGCTCTTCAGGTCCAGAACAGTACCTTGGTCATTTCCGAACGAGTGGTCGTACTGCGGTCCATTCCATGGCTGGTCCACCTGCAGGCCTTGGGAGTGGACCCAGTCGAAGGCATCGTTGGTCTCCTGGACCCAGTTACACAGGCCTGGTGGGGAAGGACAGGAACAAATTTAATCTCATGAAGTTTTCTTATGTTCTAATCTTCTCTTTTATGGGTTACAACCTTGTGTTATAGCTTCCTTCATATTGCTCCTTTATGAAGCTGAACCATCCCTGCAACTCATTCGCAATGCCTGTCAGACATAAGAAAATCCTCTTGGAATTCTTCCGCAATTCCTTGAGATTTCAGGCTAAACTAGGAGGGGTTGGCAAACCTATGTACAGTATCCCTAACCTTGGGATTTGTCAAGATAGCACAAACAGATCTGGGACCAGGTTAATGTATTTCCTAGTAAGCCTCTTCTCTGCGCCTCACCATGTTCAAAGGTGCAGTCCATAGGGGTGGCTGGAGGGGTGATGGGTACTGTGGTGGGGGCTGAAGTGGTAGGGATCAGCTCTGCACAGGTCAGGTTCATCCTAATGTGGATGTCATCCAGGGCTATGCCTCCATCTTCGCTGTTTGGGCGCTTGCTAGCAAATATGATCTGCAACAAAACACATGGTCAAATCAAATCAAACAGGTGTAGATCTTACAGTGAAATGCTTACTTACAAGCCCTTAACCAACAACGCATTTCAAGAAAGAGTAAAAAATATAAAATAATAAAAAGTAACACAATAAAATAACAACAACGAGGCTATATACAGGGGGTACCGGTACCGAGTCATTGTGCAGGGGTAATATGAACATAGGCAGGGTTAAAAGGGACTAGGCAATCAGGAGAGATAATAAACAGAGTAGCAGCAGCGTATGTTAAGAGTGGGAGAGAGTGTCTATGTGTGAGTGTGTGTGGCGTCAATATCCTTGTGGGTGTGTGTGAGCGTATATTGTGTGTGTGTGTATATGTGTGTTGTAGTGTCAGTGTAGTGTGTGTGGGTAGAGTCCAGTGAGTGACTATACATAGATAATCGACAGCGGGTATCAGCAGTGTAAAAACAATGTCAATGTAAATAGTCCGGGTGGCCATTTGATTAATTTTTCAGCAGTCTTATGGGTTGGGGGTAGAAGCTGTTAAGAAGCCTTTTGGTCCTAGATTTGGCGCTCCGGTACCGCTTGACATGCGGTAGCAGAGAGAACAGTCTATGACTTGGGTGACTGGTGTCTTTGACAATTCTTTGGGCTTTCCTCTGACACCGCCTGCTATATAAGTCCTGAATGGCAGGAAGCGTGGCTCCAGTGATGTACAACAATGTCTATTGAATAGTAACTTGCAAGCTCACACAGGCAGGCACATAGTCGCTCACTCGCTGCCTGGCCGGCTGGCTCGCTCACTCACTGTACTGGTATTAAACCTCCCACAGTATTTTGGTTGACCTCTGTCTTATTGGTTGTACCACTGTCTTATTGGTTGACCGTTGTCTGACCTGGTGTGGTCCTGTAGCGTTGTAGTCCACCATGGCCTGATACCAGATTGGCTTGAGTGTACCAAATCTGCTCCATATCGACCGTAGAACACCTGTCTCATTCACATACACCGTCAGCTCCATCTGGTCTGGTGGGAAACAAACACCAAATACACACTTGTTGGTGTATATGACATCAGTAGGCCCTGTAGTGACATGGTACGCACGTACAGGAGGAACAACTCATAATAACGTCCGGAACGGAGAAAACGGAATGGCATCAAACACCTGGAAACCATGTGTTTTATGTATTTGATACCATTCCACTGACTCCGCTCCAGTCATTACCACAAGCCCATCTTCCCCGATTAAGGTGCCACCAACCTCCTGTTTTGCATTTATGGCCATATCATAGCCAGTTTAGGCTACTTACCATTAGTTCCCCACATCCTCATAAAGTACCAGAAGTCTATACATGCATTCTCAACCGCCTCCATAGGTTCACTCTGGAGCTGGGCAATCTCCAGTCCAGAGGAAAATGAATCTAGCAAGAAGAGGATGTAGTGTCCTGGAGAGCAGAGCCACAACAAACACTACAAGTCAAGTCATTTCCTTTAGACACTGAAAACCAAACCGGGAAAGCTCTGTGCCTTGGGTATAAACTTCAGCAGCCTAACACTGTGTTGTGGCACAGACAGAGTTGACCTAGGATCAAACCCCTTCAGTCACACAGGCAGCCTACCCTGGCCAGAGTTGGTGGTGTGGTCCACTGTTGGAGCGAATCTTCCTCCACTGGACCCTGACCACCATTCCCAGTCCACTCCTGACTCAGCCGGGGGACTGTTCAGCCAGCCACAGTAGTCCATCTCAAAGTCACAGAACCCTGCAGAACACACACACTGATGGACTCACGTGTGCACGTACAGATGGACGCACGCACACGAATGGACGCAAGCAGGCACACAAGAACACACACACACACAGTGAGAATAGCTTTCAGAACCTTTCTGTAACCTTTCAGTTTTTCGTGTGTGTTTGACATTAACATCCCACTGGTCATCTTTTCATCGATGCACTCACCTTGTGGTGGACACGGCCCATTAACAAGGGTGAGGTCATCAATGGCAATGTCCCCCTCACAGCCATCCCCGGCCACAGCCTCAAAGATGACCTGTCAATCAGGAAACACATTGCCATAATATTAGTGAGTCTATCTATGAACTGTCTGTGTTTGATTCTTTTACAATACGTTCAGGGTCCATGCTTCATAACGGTAAATGAGTGGGAAAGTAGATTACAGCGTACAGTAAACAGTAGCCATATGAGGAAGGTGTCCTCAGATTAATCCCAGAGTAGAAGTCAAACTATATCTAACGTTTGTCTGAAATGGCACCCTATTCCCTATATAGTGCACCACTATAGGGCTCTGGTCAAAAGTAGTGCACTATTTTGGGATAGGGTGCCTATAGGATTTAATACGCAGCCTAGTTATCGCCCGGTACTCTCATTGCTCTCTCTGTGTGCTAGTACACTTTTAATGCTCTACTGAAGGGTTGAAGTGCACAACCTGAGTGCACACTGCACGTCAGCACCTACCACACTGTTTGCACAAGATGTATCTAATTATGTTTAGGGTATATTACCGTTTTCCGGTTATCCAAAGATTATATCGCGGACAACGGTGGACTCAACCACGTACGTGCCAGCGGTTTTATCTCTAGCACAGAAAGGCAAGATGTCTCTTTTCTTTATCTTTTCATTGGTAGATGATGTATGATGCTTATTCAGATGTTTAATGGCTTATATGTGATATAACACTGTGTATTAGTGTGGATCTACTTTTTAGTGTTAATGTATGACCAAAATGTATGTTTGGCTTTCACATGCAAACACCACAGTTGGGTCAATGTGATTTAAATTCAGTAATGTAGTAATAGTAAGGATTGGGCGAATTACTTGAAAAATGTAACCCGTTACTGATTACAGTTACATGAATAATGAATTAAAAAGAAAACATGAGTAACGTAATCTGATTACTTTTTGATTACTTTCACTTATTTTTAACTGCAACTAAAATATGTAACATGAATATAGTAACATTACTATTTCCAATTTGGGGACTAGTGTGAAAGCATACAGATGCTATAGTTAACATTCTATATTATATTGTATTGTGAGACCATACACAGGGTTCAATGCAAACTTTTTCCTAACGTTTTCTGTTGGTGGCACAAGCCAACAAATTTGATCATGCAATAGAACAAATGAGTATTTTAATGATCTTATCTAAACCCATTGAAATTACTTCATTCTAATACACTACTAAAATAGTAGTAGTATGATTCAATAATAAAACATTTAAAAATATTAGCATGTCCAAGCAGGAATGCATGATTCAAGATACTTTGATGTGCAACCTTAACCAGTGATTGTCATACATTTTGGGTTGGACAATAGGCCTAAAAATCTAAATAGGGTTCCAGAATTTGCGGTTTTGTCAGGCTCTGACCATAGGGAGGCCTCTGGCTTATCTCTATGTTGTGATGGTCAGGGCCTGACAGGGGTTTTCTATGTTAGTCTATGTGGTTTTGTGTTGGTCCCCAATTAAAGGCAGCTGTTTAGCATTGTCTCTAACTGGGGAACCTATTTATGTTGTAACTTTTTCCACCTGCGTTGTGGATTATTGTTTTGTGTTCTGTGCCAACACTTAGTTTACGGTTGTGGTGTTGTTTTCTTAATTGAAGTTTGCCGTTAATAATAAAAAGTATATGTCGAACTACAACTGCGCTGCGCTTTGGTCTGCCTTCATCTCCAATCGTGACAGAATAATCCACCAAAACAGGACCAAGCAGCACATTCCCGAGGAGAGGGAATCACCACCGAAGCAAGGGCAGCAGCGACGGCATCGGGGTCCAGGCCGGGGAGCAGCCCCTAAGCAACCCCAGATAAACATTTTGGGGGGGGTTATGGGGGTGGTTGGGCTGAGAGGACGACGCACCGATACCACTATCCGCGTGGGATGTAGCGATGCCGGAGTTCAAGTGGGGGGCAAAGTCGGCAGAGGAGGGGCAGTATCTGGCGGGGGTATACGAGGAGACCTGCGAGGAGTTTAGGCAGTAGTGGGAAAGGTCTTGAGGGTGCACAAAATGACAGCAGTGCTGACATTGTTCAAATGTTCCTATTGATATTAGATGAAGTAATCCTAAATGTCATTAGCTGTTTTTAAGAATGTGCTGTAACCCCAATTTACATTATTTGATTACAGTTACTTTTACATTTTTGTAATTGGATTACTTAATCTCCATGACATATAATCCGTTAATACCCAGCCCTGGTGGAAGTAGTAGCAGCAGTACCAGTAGTGTCTGCATGTACCTGGTAAGGTGTATCAGGGCTGAGGACCGTAGTCCTGCCGTGTCTCCAGCGATCTCCTTGGTCTCCAGTCCTGCTCCACAGTAGGGTCTGGGTCCTTGAGCCTCGGAAGGGTTGCAGGTAGATGTTGAGCTCCCCTGAGGCCCTGCCCTCCATATGGTACCAAAACATCCAGCACTCTCCACTGTGAGGGGTAGCCTCGTTCACCCCCGCCATCATACGCCCCCTGCTACCAATGGGGTGGTTCCACAGCTGGGCACTCAGATAGTATCCTGAGCAAAAACACACCACCATACACAGGATGAGTGTGTGTGTGTGTGTGTGTGTGTGTGTGTGTGTGTGTGTGTGTGTGTGTGTGTGTGTGTGTGTGTGTGTACGAATGCCTGCCTGCATGCGTGTGTGCGTCTCTCTCACCTAGTTCAGTACCCAGTGTGTGATCCAGGGCTGGGCTGGAGGTGTTGGCCCCCAGGGCCCCGGTGGTTCTGTTCCAGTTGAAGTCTCCAGACATCTCACCCTGCATGCCACACAGGGACCCCTGGAAGGTGCACTCTCTCTCAGCCGGACAGGAGCCATTCACACTGCTGCTGCTGCTCACTACCACGTCGTCTATGACAATGCTACCCTTCTTACCACCCACCACAGCCTCCAATATGAACTGAAAAACACACATTACAATACATTGAAAAATAGATGGTATATGGTCAATGTATAGAAATTGATACATGTTTGTGTTCCCGCAATCCTGTTAACAAACTTGATGTACACCACACAACTCTTCCTGATTGTTTCAGTATAGGAGAATATGCTACATATGAGGTATGCTATATATGAGGTATAACCAGCTGTAACAGTGGAAGTGGAACAGGTAGTGAGTGTACAGGTCTCGGATCTTAACTTGATCACTCTTTTGTCACAGATAATTTTCCTGCTGCATCAGGAAATTCAAATGAGTCTTGTGATTCGTTAAAAATGAGCAGTTCTCTTTCTCTCCATGAGGGGGCAGTTGAGTCATTGGGATCAGGCCTGCTATCAAAATAATATTCTCTCTCACTGGCTCAAACTCTAGGCCTAGGTCCTATTACTGCAACATTTAAATGTACAAAAATGTATCTGAAATGCAGCCTTACACATCAACAACCATTGCTTTATATAGCTTAATAACACAATATAGATATTGTTCTCCACTAGGCTACGACATACAAGTGTAAGGTTACGAATTAACTGTCAGAATTTAGTTTGGGGTGGTCTAGCAGTTTGGGCTGCCATCTTCAGCACGCACATAAAGGCCTACTGTGTTGGCATGGTTTATTTGTACTATTTTCTACATTGATGAATAATAGTGAAGACATCAAAACTATGAAATAACACATACGGAATCATGTAGTAACCAAAAAAGTGTTAAAGGAATCTAAATATATTTTATATTTGAGATTCTTCAAAGTAGCCACCCTTGCCTTGATGACAGCTTTGCACACTCTTGGCATTCTACGGGGTTTGACAGACAACTTACAGAACCAATAGACTTAAAGAGTTTTGATGACAAGCTATTTTGAATACATTTAATTGGTCAAGGGGTCGTGAAACGTTTATACAGACGGGGAAGGGGAACCAATGGTATCGATTCATGTAAAAAAAGTTACAAGGTTTTCATCCGACAGCAATGACATAATAATATCAATCTATGTAACTGCAGTGATTTGGTCAAATGGAAGGGAGTAAAAAGTATACTTATGTCATGCAATAAAGTGCAAATTAATTATTTAAAAATCATACAATGTGATTTTCTGGATTTTTGTTTTAGATTCCGTCACTCACAGTTGAAGAGTACCTATGATCAAAATTACAGACTTCTACATGCTTTGTAAGTGGGAAAACCTGCAAAATCGGCAGTGTATCAAATACTTGTTCTCCCCACTGTATATACATTATTGATTAATTTATTTGGCCTATTGCTTGCCTTGAACATATAATAAAACAATTTATTATAATGCAAAATACATCTACCCCCTACACATATGTCAATACATTATAATCCACATAAAACTTCACGAGACACGCTGTAGCCTGCACATAGCCTACATAGACTACTGGAACTAACAACGCCCAATGAACCTGCAGTCTAAGTTATTGTATAGCCTACAAACCCCACTTCCAGCTGCCCCTGGTGGCAATTCTATATATTAATGATTCATTCAAATCCTTCTGCTGCAGGATTATTTTCCTCCTGCGACGAAAGGCGTCAAATTAAGATCCAACGTATGGTACATACCTGTAGTGGGGTGTCAGTGGTGAAGGTGAGGTCTGTAAAGCGCCACTTGTTCCCCTGAGTCCCATGTCTCATCCACACCATAGTCTCTGGCTCTCTGGCTGACTTGGTGAGGAACCTCACTGAGCCTGGAGAAGAACCAGATAGGGGTCATGTCAGATAGGGGTCATGTCTGTTCAACTGTGACAATAGGCAGTAGGCACCATTTGGTCAGTTTTGATCTCCCTTGGCCTCCTCAGAGTCTGATGTCAGAGTTATCATGCCTATTGAAACTCCCCACTCAATTGTATCTATATTAAGACGAAAAAATACAATAATTGTCTTTTACAAATAATTGAATTTGGCCATCAATGCCACCTAAAAAAATATCTTACCTATATCACTGCCGTATATGCGATACCAGAAGCTAACGCAGATGACTGTGCCTGCTGGCTGGGGGTAGCTGATGAGTCTGGCTGTTGATGAGGGGTCCAGCCCGCTGGTGGCATTAATGGACATGAAATAACCTGGTAACACACACACACGCACACACACACACACACACACAAACACACACACAAACACACACACATACATACACAGTTGAGAACGATCTTGTACTCTAACCAGGTTTTCATCCAACCTTTTTGTAGAAGTAAAGTATGGATAAAAAAATGGAACAACAATCCTGAGAGAAACAGCACATTTGTTGGTAAATTTTCCTAAAAAACTAATTCGTTGAGCAAGGTGGGATCTTTTTGTTTCAGTAAAATTAATCATGCGGAAATGGCAGTGGAAACACATTTAAGCACACATATTGATATAATAACCATAATATCTAAGTAAACTTGGGGTCACGCGATGATACTGTATGTTGTGTGGTCCTCCCACTACAACTCGGGAAAGCATATAATTTATTACACTACAGATTAAATACAATATTATGAACTTCACAGGGTGATTAAAGTGCAAGGTGATGAGCATGATGCTACTTTCCAATAAATATCGAGGGTCTTATTCTGGTGACATTCCGATCGATGCTTGGCTGCCATTTGACAAATAAAAATAATCTTGCTCTAGTTAATAATAAAAGGCTAGCCTACCAGCACGGTATCTGAACTGTTAGCCAGAGTACACGTGCGAAAACCAGAGGGGGCACATTTACTGTAACGCAACAATTTTTGTGACAAAACCATCGGTAGAGTTGAAAATGCAATAGAAACCCATTTAACTTGAATTTTTTTATTTGATAAATGGGAATTTAATCGCAAAAGTTATTTTTATGTCCGCAACAAGTCAATTTAATGGAAAGACATCTCGGATGGGAAAATGCACATTTTGTTTTTATGCAGGTTTTAGCATATTTGCATGAAAATCTGTCTCCAATTGGATGGAAACCTAGTTTATGATTACCATGTGAATTATAATCTACAGAAACATACACTACATGACCTGACTGAGTGGCAACCCGTCATTCAGGGCACCTGTTTTGAGCCCCACATAATCACATTTGGGGGGGCTTGCCTGTTTTGCATGTTATTTTGGCATTAATACGTGTCACATATCATTTTGAAAACAGCAGAAAATAGGAGCATTGCAATGTGATTGGCTCAGTGTTCTGTCAATCATGGTCACTACATCACCCGCCTTTAGTAAGGGAGACATCAATACTTTGAGCCCTTTGGGTCCTTTCATAGAGTTAGATTAGAAGTGCCATTCCAAGAAGGCTCAAGGTCATTTACCACAGATAAAATTGTCAAATCACATTTTTATCTACAGTAGCTTTGATTAGACTGATAATGTCAACATCTTACTTTCAAAATCTTTGCTAGCAGTCATCATCATAAACCAAGTAGACAATCTACAAGCAATCATTTTAATCCTTGTCATATGAAGAGAAATAATGAAGAGAAATTATAGATAAAGCGTATCGGTGCTCATCGGCCATTGGACATAAACATTACACAACAAGTTGGAAATCGCAAATTCAACAATTAGTTGTTTGGAAGGAATCGGTGACAGTAGCTAACTGCAAGCATTGCAACTGGAAGGTTGGGAACGGTTATTCAACTCTGAATTGTAAATCCGTAATCTTTCTCTTTGATAAAAAATTTGCTGTTGGGACAGCTTTATACAGGTCCTAACAGTTTGTGGCACTGTTTGTCACCGTTATAGTGCAATTCATGTATTGTTTAGTGTTGTGTTGTATTGTGTAGTGGCTTTGCTGGCATGCATCTTAAAAAAAAAAAAAGGTTTTGTTTGCCCCACCAAGATTTACATGCTAAAATCGCCACTGCACCTGCTCGTAAAACATCTCATTCCAAAATCATGAGCATTAATATGGAGTTGATCACCCCTTTGCTGCTACAACATCCTCCACTCTTCTGGGAAGACTTTCCTCCAGATGTTGGAACATTGCTGCGGAGACTTGTTTTCATTGAGCCACAAGAGCATTAGTGAAGTCAGGCATTGATGTTTGGCGATTAGGCCTGGCTCGCAGTCAGTGTTCCAACTCAGCCCAAAGGTGTTCAATGGGGTTGAGGTCAGGGCTCTGTGTAGGCCAGTCAAGTTTTCCCACACCAATTTCAACAAACCATTTCTGTATGGACCTCGCTTTGTGCACAGGGCCATTGTCATGCTGAAACAGGAAAGGGTCTTCCCCAAATTGTTGCCACAAAGTTGGAGGCACAGAATTGTCTAGAATTTCATTGAATGCTGTAGCATCTGTCGGACTGCCAGATGGTTGAGCGTGATTCATCACTCCACTGCTCCAGAGTCCAGTGGCGGCAAGCTTTACACCACTCCAGCCGATCTTAGGCTTGTGTGCGGCTGCTTGGCCATGGAAACCCATTTAATGAATCTCCCGACTAACAGTTCTTGTGCTGACGTTGCTTACATTGCCAGTTTGGAACTTGGTAGTGAGTGTTGCAAGCGAGGATAGACAATTTTTATGCGTTCTGCGCTTCAGCACTCGGCGGTCCCGTTCTGTGAGCTTGTGTGGCTTACCATTTTGCGGCTGAGCCGTTGTTGCTCCTAGACATTTCCGATTCACAATAACAGCACTTATAGTTGACCAGGGCAGCTCTAGCAGGGCAGAAATTTGACGAACTGACTTGTTGGAAAGGTGGCATCCTATGATGGTGCCACATTGAAAGTCACTGAGATTTTCAGTAACGCCATTCTACTGCCAATGTTTGTCTATGGAAATTGCATGGCTGTGTGCTCAATTTTATACACCTGTCAGCAACAGGTGTGGCTGAAATGGTCAAATCCACTAATTCAAAGGGGTGTCCACATACTTTTGTATATGTAGTGTAGACAATATCCAATACATACACAATCAAATAAAACACACATCAAGAGAATAATCCTGTTTATATTTCCTGACTAAAACACCTCCTGTTCCATCTCTCCATCTAGGATACAATCTAGCAAACACTTGACTTACCAGTGCCAGTTGTGTGGTCTATTCCTGTAGCTCTTTTCCACAGGAGGGAAGCAGTGTGGTCTGGGTACCTTTAGAAATAACCAGGAAGAATGTTAGCTTAAGGATGATGATGATGATGATGATGATGAGTATGATTAAATTGATTCTTATTATGGTTTTTATTGTTATTATCATTACCAAGCACAGGTGTCCTTCTCAAAGTCACAGGTGAGGAGTTGTGAGCCTGTAGGTATGTCCCCCTCCCCACAACTCTCAAAGCTGATATCATCCAGCATGATGTCCTGAGCTCCAAAGGATGAGGCGTCCACAGAAAACTCCAGCTAAGGGGAGAGAGAGAGAGAGAGAGAGAGAGAGAGAGACAGAGTGTGCATGCACAAGTGTGAGTGTGTGTGTTTATGTGTGTGTGTGTGTGTGTGTGTGTGTGTGTGTGTGTGTGTGTGTGTGTGTGTGTGTGTGTGTGTGTGTGTGTGTGTGTGTGTGTGTGTGTGTGTGTGTGCGTGTGCGTGTGCGTGTGCGTGTGCGTGTGGGTGTGGGTGTGGGTGTGCGTGTGCGTGTGTGTTTCCAATGCTAACCTTGAAACCTCCTGGTTGATTACCGATGAAGGACGTAGCATTCTCCCATCCTTTAGTCTGCTGTGGCTTGTAGATCAGCAGTAATTCTGTGCTCCCAGTGTTTCTGATAATCTTCAGATACATCCGAGAGGATGCACTAAAGTCATTATAGAGGTGGTACCAGAATCTGAAAATATCAGATTATCCTTAGTACAACAGCCACTTTAGCGACCTCAACAAGAGGCTTGGACCTCTTGGTGTAATGGCTAAGGTGTAACGGCTAAGGCCAATTACCTCTGATCGCGTTTGGCTAAGAACCCACAAACAAAATTCTAAATTCTTTCTTGATATCATAGTAAATTAGCTCTAGCTACCACATAGAAAAAAATGTGTGTGTATTATAGTAAATAGCTGTTTCAATATACCATCAGGTTATTCAAGACTTTTAAGAAAAACAAAACAAACTTATTCCCAGATGAAAAACTATAACTCGCTAACTCTCCCTACTCTTTTAGTTACGCAATGATTAAAACATCTGTGACATAAATCAAAGGGAAACGATGACAAGTACAGAAATTCTCCTTACCTTATCTGGCATCCCAAAGCCATTGGTTTGTCAACGGAAAGCTCTAACACGGCCCTGACAAAGTATGTCGCTGAGTCTCCTTCCACATGCATAACATGACCTGAGACACATAAACACATACATCAACCAGGCAGCACAGATAATGTACAAAGATGCACATGGACAAGACAGCAGGGGGCTGGGTTTCCCAAAAGCACCGTAGTACTAAGATCATCTTTCGTCCATTTAGTTTCAATGGAATTAATTATCTTAGTGTGCATTGAGAGACATACCCCAGGGTGATTCCGTGGTGTGGTCCTGTCCAGGTATCAGGCTGATGTTAGCCATCTCCAGACTCCAGCGGTACACTCCCACACTGCTGTCATTCCATCCACAGGAGTGGCGCTCAAAATCACACGACCCTGAGAGGGGACACCAGAGTCATATTCATTATGCACCAAACAGAAGAAAACAGGCAGAAACAGGGATGGACTACCTGAACTTGTCCAATAGAAATGCTTTGCTACGGTGTGCCCTAATGAATATGACGCAGCAAACAGTCTGAGATATGCTAGAGAAACACTAAGACTAAAACTAAAGGGATAGAAAGTGTTTGATTATTAGACAGAATTTTGTTTTTTATCAAAGAAAGAAACTAGGTCCCACAGCCTCTGTCAGACATTTTGAACGACAATAAAAAAAAAAGAGTTGAACAGAGAGGAGAGAATGATAGTTCTAGAGCTGAAGAGTATGCAGAGAAGCCAGAGAAAGATTTCAGATTGACGTACCACAGAACTCTTCATCGGAACCATCGTCACAGTCGTCCTTGAAATCACAGACATCCTCACCGGAGACACATTTGCCTGACGCACACAGGAAGTCTCCCTCAGGACAACAGGAAACTAGGATAAAAAAGACTGAAAAAGAAACATTTGAGGGGTTTCTTGACTTCCTGGATCTGATCATTGTATATTTTAACGACAACATTACATTGGTGAACTGCAATTAATATAATTCAGGAGGTGTTTCTACTAAAATAAGAAAGAGAGACAAAATTAAGAAATATGTCAAGTATGGTCATTCTAAATAGCACTGTTGTTGATTATTTTCTGCCATGCTGGACACATATTCACAAAGCGAATTCACCATTCACCATTGAAGAAAGTTGATTACAATTGCAACCATTTGAATATAAAAATTACTATAAGTCCCCCCCATCTCCACCCATTCAACTTCTCACAAATCCACCTGTCAATCACAGCCTTATCAGTGACGACCCCAGACTTCCTGCTTATACAGACTTCCAAGAGACTCACACACACAGTCATGCACATAGGATCATGCTAAGTCATTATGTGCAGGTAAACTCACCTGATATGAGAACCAATAATATTCTCATGTTGAACAAACCATGGAAACTACAATAAATACAGAAAATAAATGTTAGGCTTCAGAAAGCTGCCTGACTGGTATAAACTGTACCCTTCCTTCCAAAGATCTGATTGACAGCGTGTTATAAAGATCCCATTACCTCAAACGTTCAGTCTTATCAATAGCATGTGATGAAAGTCCACACAGCGCACTTAAACTCACATTACATTCCCTATGCCTTGTCTATATGGCTCACTGTTTATATCAGAGTAGGAGTGATGATCTAGGGTCAGTTTAGCCTTTTCGATCATAATGAAGAAGATTGTATTACAGGGGGGACCTGATCCTAGATCAGCATTCCTAATCTGAGATGCATGTAGTAACCAAAATCATGTAGTAACCAAAAAAGTAACCAAAAACCAAAATATATTTTATATTTGAGATTCTTCAAATAGCCACGCTTTGCCTTGATGACAGCTTTGCACACTCTTGGCATTGTTTAACACTTTTTTGGTTACTACATGATTCCATATGCATTATGTCATAGTTTTATGTCATAGTTTTGATGTCTTCACTATTATTCTACAATGTAAAAAATAGTGCAAATAAAGAAAAACCCTTGAATGAGTAATATTCCAAACTTTTGGCCCCCAGTGTGTATATATATATATAGTTCTGCTCCTTGATCACTCACTGTTCCTATCTTTGCCAGAGGCTTTCCTAGAGATGGTAAGGCGGTGGGAGTTGAGGCAAAAAGCTTGTAACCAACTGGTAGTGAATTTAGTTGTCAGTGTTGAGAGTGGGAACAGTACACCGATGTTAAACGTCAAACAACTGTACAGTTACTTATCAGTCTAAGGGTGACAGTTGAATTTCAGGTCTCATGTAGACAAGAATACCCATGATGCAAAGCAATTTACCTTTTTTGACTATCAGCTGATATACAGATTGTGACATACAGGTCTCAGGCTAGGCAACTTATCACACTACGGACTCACGCTGGAAACCAAAAGTCAGTGATAAGATATTGTGTGCTGCAGATTAGTCTACTAATCATTCAAATTCAAATCTAATCAATAAGGACACAAAAGTGACGTGATCGGGTCATAAACGTTTTTATAAAAGTTCATACAAATTATTTACCATAGTAACATTTATTGGGTTATTGATAGATTACCTTCTAAATAACGCAAATAATATGTTACTATGGTAGACGCAGACTATGGAATTGTGATGTGGAACCTTCTCTGTGACGTCATATTGTGTCCAAGCACCGTCACCATATACGTTATGACATCATGAACAGTCACCTGTGGTTTATTGTGACATCACCATGCCTCTGTATCAATTTGGGGTCAACAAAGCCTGCCTGGCACTGTGAGTCAGTGGGTCATGACGTATGGCATCTTGGAGGTTGTCAAATCCATCAACTGCCCTTGGTAGGTTAGATAATTCATTGAAAATAAATATTGAATTACAGTATCATTGGTTATTACAATATGTAGAACATTCCAATAGTTTGAATTATGTATTTACTTTGTAGATTCATATGTTTACTATTACAGCATATTAGTTAGGTCAGAATTTGTTATGAAATAATCAAAGTTGTGCCATTAAAGAGGCGAGGGCTACAAATCAACCATATTATTAGATTACAGTGGTAAAACATACGGTAGCAGGCTATTGTAGACGATTGTTTTTGTCTGAAAGAACTTAGTGGTACTCTGTTTCCCTGCCAGTATGTGGGAGGCGTAGGGAGCTCAGGAGACAACCTCTCTCCATGGCCAGAGACTCACTGAAAGGGTTGAAGGAGGGGAGAGGGGGGAGAGGGAAGCTTAGGACTCTGGCCTGCCCCTGCCCACCAGGAGCCTCTCCCCTGCCACAGCGCAGGAGAATGGACGCCAACTCCGTGAGGAGGCGCAGGCCTCCACTAGTCGCCTCTAGAGATGGGATGAAATGCCCTCCCCGTAAGAGGCTGGAGGCAGACTCTGTGAGGAGGTGCAGGTCTCCTTGCGGAAGAAGGAGAAACTCTCCCCAAGGCAGGAGGTTAGCCAACCCTAACAGGACACGCAGGTCTCAGATGGAGAGGGAACAAGCTCCTGGGAGCCGCAGAGAGAGGGAGGGAGAGAGTCATAAGAGTGAGGAAGAAGAGGAAGGAAACAGCAGTAGCAGCTCCAGCTCTGCCAGTGAGAGTGAGACATCTGGAGAGAGTGAAGGAGAAAGACAGGAGAGAGAAAGTAGAAGAGTGATGGAGCAGGATGCTTGTCTGTTTGAAGATATCTCAGGCCTGAGGGTCAGGGAGAGTCACCCCCAGGAGACAGAGAGTGAGGAACAACAACAACAAGCATTCCCTTATTTGTTGAGAGTAAGGAACAACAGAAAACCGAAGCATTTACCAAGAGAGAACGCTAGAGGCCGAGCCAGACCCCAACCAAAACCCAGTAGGAGCGAACCCACCAAAAAGGACTCTCCCGGTCCATCCCGAGCCAAGAACCCACGCATGAGGCCAAACATGATCAAACTGAAGTCCAGAGAGAGAGTCAAAGCCAAGGACATGGGGGAGGAATCACTCCCGAGCCGACGCAGAAGTCGAAGTGAGACATCCAGCAGAAGTCCTTCTTCTCAGAGTGAGACAGTAGGAAGACAGGTCACTCCAGCCTTAACGTACACTCATAGACTCAGGCCCAGAGCCCCAGCTCCACATAGGCAGGCTGAGCTTGAGAGAGAAGCTGCCGCCATTAGAGAGAGAGGGGGGAAGAGAAAAGAGAAAACCCTGAGGGGACAGAATGAAGTGAAGGAGGAAGTGGAAGACGAGGAGGAGGAAAATGATAGCTCGGGACTGAAGGGAGGAGGGTTGGTGAACAATGTTAAGGGACTAATCCAGGGATGGCGTGATGATAACACCAAACGGAGGAGAAGAAAGAGGGCCAGAGAGGAGGAGGAGGAGGAGGAGAGGGTGTGGTCCAGGGAGCACTGGAAGAGGGATAAGAGCAATAGAACCACTAGTCCGGAGATACCCATCGTTGTCCACTATCTAACCCGACAAAGGAGAGGCCAGTTGAAGAACCCACTACCCAACTATAGAGGATCATCCTCTTCTTCATCCTCAGACTCCAGTATCTTTAGCCTTGGACCCAACCCCAGTAAGAACTGACTACACTTATCAATTCAGCGGAAGAAGAAGAATTAGCCTCATCCCAGATGTGTTAGTGTGGTCTTGCCATGGGCCTGACAATGACCACAGGAGCTGGCAAGACAGCAAAAAGACATCTAGGACTGGGATAAAGAAGAACTAGTAATCGGATATGACATTAAACTGTATCTAATCTTGAGTTTGTTATTTCTAATCTGTGATGATTTGTGCTTTATCTCATGCGTAACTTTGTTGCAGGCAGCTTTGAGTCGCTCTTCACACTGGGGAGCATGCTGGGTAAAGGAGGATGTGGGGCGGTTTACGCCGCCATGCGCAAAAGTGACGGCCAACAGGTGAAGCTTTTAACCGTTTTTTATAGAATTATAATTGTGGTCATAGTAGGTTAACTGATAGATTAAAATTATAGTGTTTAATCCTATCAATATTTACCTAATGCAAGAAGTGAAAGCACACTACTATATGAATATATCATGTTTATTTTTCCCTCAGGTGGCCATAAAGTATGTGAACAGAGGAATGGCCGAGCCATACGTAAAGCTTGTGAGTAGCCTGTTTTAGTTCAAACAATTTCAAGTAACGTAAGTCTAAGAATACAAAAAGCTTCTTCTGGGTTTTGGTCTGGGTCTGGCTCGGCCTCTTGCGTTCTCCGTTGGTAAATGGTTGGGTGTTCTGTTGGTCCTTACTCTCAACCTTTCCACCTCTCTCCCCCCAACCCCATCTCTTCCCCACCACTCTCACCTCCAGCCTGGAGAGAGGAGTGCCCTGCCCCTGGAGGTGGCCCTGATGCAGATCGTCTCACGGCCCCCGTCCTGCTGCTACGTGCTGGGCCTCCTGGATTGGTTCGAGGAGGCTGAGCGGTTCATCCTGGTGCTGGAGAGACCCTATCCCAGCATGGACTTGTTCGACTTCCTCGAGGAGCTGGGAGGCCGGGTGGACGAGTGTCTGGCAAGGATCATCATGATACAGGTGATGGGTCTAGTCCTGTGTGGCTCAATTGGTAAAAGCGTGACAGTTGAAACGCTAAGGTTGTGAGTTCAGTTCCCGCAGGGATCACATACACAAATATCTCTAGTCACACTTTACTAAGTCAACTTCGATAAGAGGGTTTGTTTAGAGGCATATATTATGTTATTACAGGTGGTACTGGCTGTTCGGCATTGCCGCGACCGAGGGGTCCTGCACCGAGACGTCAAGGCTGAGAACCTGCTGGTGCAGACGGACAACCTGCAGGTCAAGCTGATCGACTTTGGCTGTGGAGACCTTCTGAGAGAATCCTCCTACAGAGACTACTCAGGTAGGACACGACAGGAGAATGGCTGGTCAGGGTTATTATGTTCAGTATGCACGAAATGCCAGACAACGCTCTGAAACTGAGTGAAATGGGGAGGTACTATCTAAACTCGTCCAATAATAACCGCTCATTACTGTTTCCCGTTTTAAAACATTTGGTCAGTGTGCCCTAACGAACATAACCCAGTTGTAAAGATAAAAAAAATCAGAAAAGTGTATATTATTCACGTATGCATAAGTTACAGTAAACACTCTTTCCCCGGTTCCTTCCCGTGCTCCTCAGGCACAGAGGAGTACTGTCCTCCAGAGTGGGTGCTGAGCGGTGTGTACCATGGACGCCACGCCACCATATGGTCACTGGGGGTACTGCTCTACGGCCTGGTGTGTGGCCGTCTGCCCTTCAACAAGGAGGCTGATATCATTGCTGGGCGCCTACGCTTCAAAAAGGGCCTGACTAAAGGTGAGGGGGAGGGAGGCAGGAGCGAGAAACCATTTGAGAGAGAAAATAACAGCATTTGTGTTGATAAATGTGGGTATGTATTTGGTCGTGGTTATCCAAAGGCAAACTCACCATGCTGTCATGTTTTCTTTATGATACAGAGTGTAAGGAGTTGATCAACTGCTGTCTGCAGCAGGATCCAACCAAGAGGCCTGTTCTAGAGCAGATCCTCCTTCATGACTGGATGGCAGAGGGACAGGTGATCTAGGATGAGCTTTAGGAGACTGGGTGACCGACCACCTGGATCAGCTGTAGCAGCTCGCAAGATACAATGACATCAATGATCATGGACGAAATGCAAAAATAACCTTTCCAAGCTACCAGTATATGAATAAAGACAAGACATTCAAAACACATACTCTGTGTGGCATGTCAGGTTTTTTAGCATTTTTTTTTTTCATAGACATTTTTCATTGTTTATTCATAAAGAGACTTTAGTATTTGAAATTTAAGAAATGTGAAATTTCAGGAAATAAAAAAAGTTTGTTTATTATATCCAGAAATGTCCTACACAGCATATAAAAAAAGCTTTCAATAAGGCATTTGGTCATTTGATTCTGAATGTTTACACTTGTTCTAAAGTAACATGATATTTCCTCTATAAACGCTACCAATGGATTTGTCAAGACATGCTGATATTTTTCTATACTTGTAAATAGGTTATAGAAAAGAGGATGCTCTCTGTGACATGTGTCCAGGAACATGTGATAACATCACTCCATCACTACATTCCAAAGGACTTGTTCATAGCTTGGTCTTAGATCCGTTAGTGCTGTATATTAATGCCCATTGGAGTTGGCTATAGACGACATACAGATCTGAGACCAGGTTAACTTGTTCCAGCATACTCACACACAAGCTGGTCTCTGCATTAGAGGGAATGAAAGCTTACTTTATGGTGCCATCTATCCACCATGACATTAGCACAATAATTATCTTGAAAAATGACATATTATTACATGTCATCCTTATGACATTATGATTATGTAAATCTTACGATATAAGTATTTCTCATCTTCTTTGACAACAACAAAACAAAACATTTGACAAACATTAGATTCCGATTATATCATTAAGCATTTTAGGACTATGAAGGGGCCATTTGAGGCAGGTTGTCTAATGTCTGCAAGCTTCCTTCAAGCGTAGAGAGGACACCCATTCTTGGCTCATATTCATAAAGCATCTCAGTGTCCATGTAATCTTATTCATTATGATCTAAAAGGCTAAACTGATCCTAGATCAGTACTCCTTTGAGACGCTTTATGAATACATGCCCTGGGGGTTTTAATGCCAGCACATCCCCTGAGTGAGTAGTCCCAGTGGCAATCAGTCAGGTCCAGTTCAGCTCTACACAGTTTTCCTGGCTGTGAGCACTCTCACGATGGAGCCTACTCCTCCAGCAGAGAGAGCCTAGAACACATATAGAAAGGTACACACAAAGTATGAATAGAGTGAATGCAAATAATAGCATTATATCAGCAACTAGCAGCACCATTGGAAATGTATATTTTGATTCAATGCAATTCCTCCCTCCTACAAATCTAATAACCTATGTGTTTATCTGGTCAGCTTTTTAGTCTCTGGATAGGCTACCAACATTCTCAACTCTGGAGCATTTAAAAATAAAAAATAAAAGGTTTTTGTAGGCATCGGCTTTCTGGACCGTTACTAAAGTTAGTGAGATGTGCAATATGCCCACTCGGTGCTGCGTGTGTCGGTGATGCATGTTTTGATAGGCCTACCATGAACACTTGTTATCCATATCTATTATGTTAGGGATGGTCCAGCATGTCCGTTGCACAACACTCACATCAAAACTGGGAATGTAAATCCTCACCAATCTACCAGCTCACGTTTGTTGTCTATGTTTTAGGCCTAGTGCTTGTTTCACTCATTATGTACCTTGCTCTAATTGACCGCATTATTTGAAAGGATTTGAAACTTAGTTTAAGAGTTGGGGAACTGTCCTTCTCTGTCTTTGGAGGATGCATGCACTCAAAGACTATGGAAATACCAACAATAACAGCAATATAAGCATACATTTTACACCTCATAATAGAAATCCATTCATGTGCTTTATCAGTCATCAGACAGGCTTTAGCATGCCAACACACACACCCTTTAAGTGCCTACAGCCATACACCAATAAGGATAAGTCTTACCTTTTCGTGCCACAGCAGCAGGGTAGCACTGCTGTTTTCAGAAGGATTCTCAAACCCCTTGTAGATGTACTTCATAAGCAGGTCAACTCCATTCTTATCCAGAGACTGAACAGCCTTCTCAATGTCACTACTCTTGAAAGCGCTCAGCACTTTAAGCACCAGAGCTTCAGCACGATCCTATAGTACACACACACACACATATTTTAGTATCTTCTGCTAAGGAATTACACACTGTCACATGCCTCAACTCTATGATGTTGTGATGTGTGAACCACAGACTATACAGTTCAGTTGAAGAGATGGAAGCTCAAAGTGTATTTTGAGGAACACAGAGGCAAGTTGTTTCACATGGGACCGTTATTAATGTTTAAAACGGTTCTATTGTGTTGTAATGAAGGCTCACCTTAACATTTTGGTTTTTGGTGTTGATTGGGGGATTCTTCAGCACAGCCTGCAGAGCTTCCATCAGGTTGCCTGTGCATCACAGTGTTAAGGAAAAAAGACAAAGACAACACACAACACAGTGATAAGACAGCCATGGTCAGCTTGATTCACCTCTTCAAATCATGTTGATTTTATGTTTAAGAAACTCAATGACTTAACGACTGGTGGAATTCACTTCCGACCCTCAACTTTTCTGAACCTGCTTACAAACAAATTACAGTTTTCAGGTCATAAACAAAATATTAGGCCTACTACCACCACCACCACTAAACTTCTACTGAATACAACACCAAATCTGACTGCACATTATGTATTGTATTTTCTCGTCATAATAAAATTACACGAGCACACCACGCCCTGAGTTGAAGTGACACGCGCAAAAGCATCGACTTGATTCTGCAACATCGTAGCACGACTTGCCAGATGGTCTGTGTATTGCAACATTTTGTAGCTTCACGCCACTCTATCAAATGTACTTAGTAAATCAAATCAATATAAAAGGATATTGTCTGATCAGCGAATCCACTTCTGCTTCATCTGGGCCGACCTGACTCTCTCCATTATCCTCATCATCCACAAACTTGTTCTCGTCGTACTCGTCAACGTCCACCTTCCTGAATTGGTTCGAATCAGTATTTTTCGACATTTTGACGATATGTTTTGTTGTTTAAAGAAGAATTAGGAAGAATACGGCAATCTGTCTGTGCTCCTTTTACAGTTAAAAAATTCCTTCTTTCATTTCCTGTCTCGCAATGACAGCTTCACTTCCGCATAGAGGGCGCTCTCTAGTGGTTGATGTGTGATTTGTCTAGATGGTGCAGTACTTATAAATAACAGTAGATGGTGGTAGATATCTCCCCCTGAGACACAGACAGGGTTAACATTGTCCAGCACCCCTGGAGCAATTGGGGTTAAGTGCCTTGCTCAAGTGCATAGCAACATATCTTTCACTTTGTCGGCTCCAGAATTCGAACCAGCAACCTTACGGTTACTGGCCTAACGCTCTAACCTCGAGACTATGGTGGAAATTCCCTCTCAACTATAGAATGAAGAAATTCCCAGATAGCCTATTGAAACGCATTGCTTAAATGTGGGTTCCAAGTAGGATATAGGAAGTGATGGAAATTCCCTCTCAACTATAGAATGACGAAATTCCCAGGTAGCCTATTGCAACGCATTGCTTAAATGTGTGTTCCTAGCAGGAGGAAGGAAGTTATGACTCCTGTATGCCGTGCCAGTGCCTTAAGCCTACCCCTAACCCCTTTGAATACAGCAGCAGACAATTAAGTATGATAAGTTGAGAGCCTAGTCAGCCTAGTCAGCTAGGTTAACAGAGGCTACTGTGACACAACATGAGTCAACACTCCTGTTCCAGTTTATTCCATTTTATGAAGGAAATACATGGTGAGGGTTTAGGTGATTCACTTAAGTATTAGTAGTATGTGTTATGAAATATACAAGTGAAAAAATTAGTCAGCGTGCAATTTCTAGATGATGGGTGTGAGTCTTTTAAGTCTTTGCTAGTGGAAGTAAAGGAGCATACTGTAAGTAATCATTCAATGTCCAGACAGCTAGTTCACAGCAAAATAAAATAAAAGTTAAATATAGCTGAGTCATTGTTTTTGTAACAATCTCTTTTCTGTCCACCGAGAGCTGTATGTGGATTCCTTCCACTTGCATACATCGCACGTATACTTTATATATATTTTTTTTATTTAACCTTTATTTAACTAGGCAAGTGAGTTAAGAACAAATTCTTATTTACAATAACATCCCACATCATGAAGACCCTGGAAAGACCCCTGGTGTGTACATCACTGGACCCACTGCAGTTCGCATATTAGTGCAACATCGGGGTGGATGATGCAATCATCTACCTTCTGCAGAGGGCCTACTCTCACCTGGACAACGCAGGTTGCACAGTGAGGGTTATGTTTTTTGAATTCTCCAGTGCCTTCAACACCATTCAGCCCCTGCTACTGGGTGAGAAGATGAAGAGGATGAAAGTGAAAGCACCCTTAGTCTCCTGGGTCACGGACTACCTGACCGGTAGGCCACAATTTGTGCGACCACAGAGCTCTGTGTCAGAACGGGCAGTGAGCAACACAGTGGGGCCCCAGGGAACGGTCCTGTCCCCCTTCCTGTTCACCCTCTACACCTCAGACTTCAGATATAACTCTGAAACATGCCAGCTACAGAAGTTCTCGGATGACTCCGCAATTGTAGGGTGCATCAGGGGTGGGCAGGAGGAGGAGTACAGGAGCACAATCAATAACTTTGTGTTGCGGTGTGAGCAGAAATACCTTCAGCTCAACATCAGCAAAACAAAGGAGATGGTGGTGGACTTCAGGAGAACCAAGGCCCAAATGACTGCAGTCCCTATACAGGGGATGGATGTGGAAATGTGGTTGGTTCATACAAGTTCCTGGGAGTCCATATGGACAACAGGCTGGAATGGGCTGGTAACACCAGGGCACTGTACAAAAAGGGCCAGAGCTGACTCTACTTTCTGAGGAGGCTCAGGTCCTTCAACGTGTGCAGTAAACTACTATTAGACTATTTAATGCCTCACGGGGTGCCGTGCCGTCGGCAACATAGACCTGTAACTGTTGGGGTGTTAGGACCTAGTTGAACAATTATGTGTCCATCCGTGAGTAATTCTGGTCTGTAATCACTCATTCACTCAGGACTTATTTATTTATTCATTCAGGTCTGTATATTCATATTCATGTACAATTGTTATATCATATGACGTGCAATATTGTAAGTAATTCTTGGACTGAACTTACGTAGTCATTCACTCAGGAATTGTCAGGCTCTGGCCATAGAGAAGCCTATTTTGCTTCTCTATGTAGCCATGGTCAGAGTCTGACAGGTCTATTCTTTCTGTTTCTAACAGGTTTGTATGTTCCACACCGGGGTGTGGGTCATTATTTCGCAAGTCACCGTTGAAGTAAGTGAGCTACGTTACGTTTATATATCGTGTTTGATTTTGAACGTTACGTTTGTATATCGTGTTTGTTTTTGTGTGTGTAGTTCGGTCATTATAATTGAATATTCAGTCAATTAAAGAAAATGTCGAACTACAATCCCTGCGCTGCATTTTGGTCTATGCATGCACCCTCTCGTGACAGGAATGCATATTAGTATCCTGTTAGTTGTATCTTTTTTAATTGCTTTTATTATATCGAATGTGCAATACGTGCATTTATCTGTAATTAAACCCTGCGCACGAAGGACTGTATTTTAAGGGAATTACTATTATTTCCCTAAATTATATCATACACACATTTAGCTATTTAAGTATCTCTTCCTGTCATTTACCTGTACAGTTAATGTAACCATGAAATATTCACTTACCTGTAAATTTAACCAGTCTGTATATTAAGTAAACTATTATTACCCTCACTTATATCATACGCACTTTTAGCTATTTAAGTATTTCTCTGCCATCGACCTGTATAGTATAGTTAACCATGCAAATACTCCTTATTTATCTATATTAACTTGCAATATTTTTACCTAACACCCTGTAACAATGTATAGTGTACATATTCAGCCATCCACCCATACTATGCAATGTCTTTTAAAGATTTTGCTCCACACCATCTCCTGGCTCCCTTCACTCTACACATTCGTCACAAATTTGTCATGTACAGTGCATTCGGAAAGTATTCAGACCCCTTGACTTTTCCACATTTGGTTAGGTTACAGCCTTATTCTAAAATGTATTAAATTGTTTTTTTCCCTTATCAATCTACACACAATACCCCATAATGACAAAGCAAAAACAGGTTTTTAGAAAGGTTTGCTAATGTATTAAAAATAAAATTGTAATTTCACATTTACATAAGTATTCAGACCCTTTACTCTGTTGAAGCTCCTTTGGCAGTGATTACAGCCTCAATTCTTCTTGGGTATGAGGCTACAAGCTTGGAACACCTGTATTTGGGGAGTTTCTCCCATTCCTCTCTGCAGATCCTCTCAAGTTCTGTCAGGTTGGATGGGGAGCGTCGCTGCACAGCTATTTTCAGGTCTCTCCAGCGATGTTTGATCTGGTTGAAGTCCGGACTTTGGCAGGGGCACTCAAGGATATTCAGATACTTGTCCCGAAACCACTCCTGCGTTGTCTTGGCTGTGTGCTTAGGGTCGTTGTCCTGTTGGAAGGTGAACCTTCGCCCGAGTCTGAGGTCCTGAGCACTCTGGAGCAGGTTTTTATCAATGATCTCTCTGTACTTTGCTGCGTTCATCTTTCCCTCGATCCTGACTAGTCTCCCAGTCCCTGCCGCTGAAAAACATCCCCACAGCATGATACTGCCACCAGTATGCTTTACCGTAGGGATGGTGCCAGGTTTCGTCCAGATGTGACGCTTGGCATTCAGGCCAAAGTGTTCAATCTTGGTTTCATCAGACCAGATAATCTTCTTTCTCATGGTCTGAGAGTCCTTTAGGTGCCTTTTGGCAAACTCCAAGCGGGCTGTCATGTGCCTTTTACTGAGGAGTGGCTTCCGTCTGGCCACTCTACCATAAAGGCCTGATTGGTGTATTGCTGCAGAGATGGTTGTCCTTCTGGAAGTTCTCCCATCTCCACAGAGGAACTCTGGAGCTCTGTCAGAGTGACCATCGGGTTCTTGGTCAACTCCCTGACCAAAGCCCTTCTCCCCCGATTGCTCAGTTTGGCTGGGTGGCCAGCTCTAGGGAGCTCTTGGTGGTTCCAAACTTCTTCCATTTAAGAATGATGGATGCCACTGTGCTGTTGGGGACCTTCAATGCTGTAGAAATGTTTTGTTACCCTTCTCCAGATCTGTGCCTCGACACAATCCTGTCTCTGAGCTCTACAGACAATTCCTTAAATCTCATGGCTTGGTTTTTGCTCTGACATGCACTGTCAACTTTTGGACATTATATAGACAGGTGTGTGCCTTTCCAAATAAAGTCCAATCAATTGAATTTACCACAGGTGGAATCCAATCAAGTTGTAGAAACATCTCAAGTATGATCAATGGAAACAGGATGCACCTGAGTTCAATTTCGAGTCTCATAGCAAAGGGTCTGAATACTTATGTAAATAAGGTATTTCTGTTTTTATAGTTAATTAATTTGAAAACGTTTCTTAAAACCTGTTTTTGAATAAGGCTGTAAAGTAACAAAATGTGGAAAAAGGGAAGAGCTCTGAATACTTTCAGAATGCACTGTAAATAAACATTATCCCTATTTCTAAACACATATAATCACACACATTGTCCAGTCCTTGTGATGCCCATTTCTTGGTCAGTATTTGATACTTGTAAACAACATTGTCTACCTGTGAAACAGGAACCCATAACTTTAATTTACATGAAACATTGCTACACTACAGGTTCACAAAGATGAATGTTTTAAACACATTCAAACCATTGCATCTCCTGGCCCACTTTTTGACTATGTCTTTGTTTTGGCAGGAGTATACTATTATATACAACTAAAGGGTTAACCATTCCATGTGTATATAAGTTGCATGAAATGGCCAGTGGCAGAGAAGCTAAAAGCAACCCAAAGGAAGAGGTTCCTTAGTAAGACACCGTCTATGGAATAGGGCCATCCCCAATGTGGAATGTGTGTGTAATGAGTTTCCTGCATGTTGCATGCCCATTTCAGCCCGCAGCTTCTGAGAAAAAAATACAGGTTTGCTCAACTTCCCACACAACCACACGTCTTTTCACCCTCACATCACGCCTGTCATTCAGGCCTTCCCCCGGAAGTGGGAATTTACACTCCTCCTTCGCAGCATCCCCTGCTTCTCTCCCACTGGGTAGAACAGGGGAAGTGGATGGAAGGAGCGTGCTAATATTCCCCCAACCCTTCCCCCGCTTCTCTTACGCAGTGTAGGGGAGGGAGATGGATTTCGAAGGAACTGAGCATTATTTGAATGCTGTGAATAGCACACTTGGCGCTGTGGAGAGGCAGGCATGTGCTCCTCATTAGTATAGTAAGCAGTTGTGTATATTTACAATACTTGTTACACTGTACTTAAAACAAGAATCCTATGATAACAAAGTTTACTCTGTTGGTAGGGATTATTGGAGGACTGAAGACAACAGAGCATTTGTGTTTGTATTTATTATGGATCCCCATAAACTGCTGCAAAGGCAGCAGCTACTCTTCCTGGGGTCCAGCAGAATTAAGGCAGTTATACATTTTTTAAGGCAGTTATACTGTTCCATAAGGTGTATTTTTTATCAATTTTATCAAATTTTACCGCATTAGTTACTTGATGTGGAATAGAGTTCCATGTAATCATAGCTCTACGCCTCCCATAGTCTGTTCTGGACTTGGGGACTGTGAAGAGATCTCTGGTGGTATGTCTTGTGGGATATGCATGGGTGTCCAAGCTGTGTGCCAGTAGTTCAACCAGACAGCTCGGTGCATTCAACATGTCAACACCTCTCACAAATTAAAGTAGTGATGAAGTCAATCTCTCCTCCACTTTGAGCCAGGAGAGATGTTGCATATTATTAATGTTAGCTCTCTGTGTACATCCAAAGGCAAGTTGTGCTGCCCGGTTCTGAGCCAATTGCAATTTTCCCAAGTCCCTATTTGTGGCACCTGACCACACGACTGAACAGTAGCCCAGGTGCGACAAAACTAGGGCCTGTAGGACCTGCCTTGTTGATCGTGCTGTTAAGAATGCAGAACTTAATTATGGACAGACTTCTCCCCATCCTAGCTAGTGTTGTATCAATATGTTTTGATGATATCTTGTATTTCTATACATTTTCATACTGCCACTCTATGTATCATGTACCGTGTATCTGTCTTTTGTGTACTTTCGTTGTGGCATTTTGCACCTGCCCTGTGTTTCGTTGTTGTTGCTGCTTGACAAAGTAATTTCCCCCTCGGGGCATCAATAAAGTACCTATCTATCTATCTATCTATCTATCTATCTATCTATCTATCTATCTATCTATCTATCTATCTATCTATCTATCTATCTATCTATCTATCTATCTATCTATCTATCTATCTATCTATCTATCTATCTATCTATCTATCTATCTATCTATCTATCTATCTATCTATCTATCTATCTATCTATCTATCTATCTATCTATCTATCTATCTATCTATCTATCTATCTATCAGGACTGATGGTAGCGCTCACCTTGTCTTCTCCGGACAAGGTGTTTTCTGGATGGCCCAAACAATCGGAAAGGGGATTCATCAGAGAAAATGACTCTACCCCAGTCCTCAGCAGTCCAATCCCTGCACCTTTTGCAAAATTTCAGTCTGACCCTGATGTTTTTCCTGGAGAGAAGTGGCTTCTTTGCTGCCCTTCAAAGACAGCCACCATAGTCATATACTGTTCTCTCTGCTGCCGCACGGCTAGCGGTACCTGTGCGCCAAGTCAAGGTCCAAAAGGCTTCTTAATAGCCCCAAGACATAAGACTCCTGAACAGCTAATCAAATGGCTACCCAGACTACTTGCATTACCAAGAAGGAGAGTAATGGAGTGCTGCATCAGATGACCTGGCCTCCAAAATCACCCGACCTCAACCCAATTGAGATGGTTTGGGATTAGTCGGACCGCAGAGTGAAGGGAAAGCAGCCGACAAGTGCTCAGCATATGTGGGAACTCCTTCAATACTGTTGGAAAAGCATTCCAGGTGAAGCTGGTTGAGAGAATGGCAAGAGTGTGCAAAGCTGTCATCAAGGCAAAGGGTGAATATTTTGAAGGGTTAATCTATACGGTCCAAATAATGACGATCCACGCTTCTTTGAAAATATACTGTATATAATTTTTATAAATTGTTATGTTACAGTCTTATTCTAAAATGGATTAAGTTGTTTTTTCCTCTCATCAATCTACACACAACACCCCATAATGACAAAGCAAAAACCGGTTTGTAGAAAGTTTTGCAAATGTATAAAAAATACAAGACTGAAATATCACATTTACATAAGCATTCAGACTTTGGGGTCGTTGTCCTGTTGGAAGGTGAACCTTCGCTCCAATCTGAGGTCCTGAGCTCTCTGGAGGAGGTTTTCATAAATTTTCTCTCTGTACTGCGCTCTGTTCATCTTTCCCTCGATCCTGACCAGTCTCCCAGTCCCTGCCGCTGAAAAACATCCCCACAGCATGATGCTGCCACCATCCTGCTTCACCGTAGGGATGGGGTCAAGTTTCCTCCAGACATGACGTTTGCCATTCAGGCCAAAGAGTTCAATCTTGGTTTCATCGGAACAGAGAATCTCGATTGCTGCAGAGATGGTTGTCCTTCTGTAAGGTTCTCCCATCTCCAAGGGGAACTCTGGAGCTCTGTCAGAGTGACCATAGGGTTCTTGGTCACCTCTCTGACCAAGGCCCTTCTCCACCAATTGCTCAGTTTGGCCAAGCGGCTAGCTCTAGGAAGAGTCTTGGTGGTTCCGAACTTCTCCCATTTAAGAATGATGTAGGTCACTGTGTTTTCGGGGACCTTCAATGCTGTAGATAGTTTTTGGTACCCTTCCCCAGATCTGAGCTTTACAGACAATTCCTTTGACCTCCAATCAAATTTCTGTAATGAAGGTATTTCTGTTTTCTATTTTTAACAAATTAGCAACAAATTCTAAACACCTGTTTTCGCTTTGTCATTATAGGGTATTGTGTGTAGATTGATAAGGATTTTATTTTATTTTATCCATTTTAGAATAAGGTACTAAAGTAACAAAATGTAGAAAAAGTCAAGGGGTCTGAATACTTTCCGAATGCTACTAACTAGCTATACTATAGTCAGTCACTATTAGTAAATTGTCAGCCACTTTAGTCTCAACTCAGCTAGATGAGCAAGCTCAATCAACTCAAATAAAACTTTATTTGTCACATGTGCTGAATACAACAGGTGTAGACCTTACCGTGAAATGCTTACTTATAAGCCCTTAACCAACAATGCAGTTCAAGAAAGAGTAAAAAAAATAACGTAATAAAAAGTAACACAATAAAATAACAATAACGAGGCTATATACAGGGGGTACCGGTGCCCCTCCATTGTGCAGGGGTACAAGGTAGTTGGATTAATATTCAAATAACTAAGCATCACATATAAAACATATTAAAGTCGTCAAAGACATTTTTATTAGCCTGGTCAGTCAACCTACTTTCACTGTCAAGACAATTATACTTTTGTCCACATGTTGGCGCCAAATGTTCACAAATCCATATACTGTATCTCCCACCGTCCATACTGTATATGGTCCGTGCACGTGGTCCTTTTTGACAAAGCTCTAAAAGAAAATAAGAACTAATGTATATTTATATTTATAAATGTACATGTATATTTATCCTACTGTTTTTACCAAACAAATGTAAATGATATATATACATTTTTTTATTAGCCTGGTCAGATGGGTGAAGTGGTCAGGCTAATATATATATATATATATATATATATATATATATATATATATATATATGGTCCATGCCTTACTTACTGGTAATTGCTTTGGAAGTTTGCCAAAAATGCATTTTCACCAAAAAAGGAAATCACAATGAAATCTTGAAATAATTCCTTAATTACCGAACTATTACATAGCCTAACATTTATATGATGTTTGTTTAAATACCTAAATATTAAAAAGTAAAATAACATTGTGTTAATAAGAATGAGAATAAAAATAAGAATAACAACTATATAAATAATAACCATAATAATAGTCCTAATTAAATAATAATGGATGATTATGATGATAATGATTTATTATGTGATATCCAATTGATTGATTGAACAATTTAAAACACATACAAATGTTACAACAGGCATCAGATACATGTTGAGAATATAAACAAAATAAAGTCAAAAGACTAGTATTGTGTCATAACTTTTGTTGACAGCATCAGGTAGCCTATGATGGAGAAATAAGTAAAGCTTCTCTATGACCGACCTACTTAGTGTAGTATTAGCCCGCTGTCTCAAAAAACAGTGCATATTTAGACGCAACCGTGTAGTGCTCTAGGCTGTATTCCTTTCAGTTGTGTTATCAATCTTCAGTGGAAAAACAATAAAACATCTCTGCACACTTCCAGTCAGATACGAATGTATTTTGATCGTAGCTAAACTTTCGGTCAGTTGACCTTTGGCTCTCTATGTGTGGCCTTATCTGTCTCTATTGTTTTTGGAGAAATGCTCCGATGAGGGTTGACTGCCCGAAAGCTTAAGTGTGCGGAGACTTTCTCTTGTTTTTCATTTTGCCTCCATCACATTCACTAATCGATTTCGGGTGTGCGGTAGATTCTGCCTGTTATAAAACATTTTTTTTTAAATGGCTTACTTATCTTATCAATCTTTATACAATAGAATAAAAGACGACGACAAGCCATTGTACCGTGATTGTATACACTGTAAATACCGTTACTTTTATTGTATTGTTTTAAATTCTCACTACTGTATGTGGATGCAAACATAGACATAGACTGGATGAACAACTACCTCCAAGAGGAAGATGATTGGTCAAAATGTTCCACTCCCAACTCCCCTCAATTGGAGCGTCATAGTTTGCGCAAGAGCTTGGGATGAGCATTATGGAATGAGCATCATACATAAATATGGAGCAGGCATCCAAGTAACCTCAGAATCACTGTGACCAGCTGTGAGCAGGAGTCGACTGGAACTTGACATTTTATACCGGATTGCGATTCAATAGAATCTTTCGGAATGAATAAAGTAATCTGTATGGTTTTGCTCTTGACCGTGGGGCTCTATTTCTGCGAAGGAGGTGAGAATATACATTTTGATTCTCATATTAATATTTTTTAATCTTTAGTTATTCTATTGTGAAAATAAGGTATTTGGCTTATTATAATTATACATTTACAATGCCTACAGTACATAAGGTGTTTTCGATTTATCTGAATTGTTTGCTAAAGATTAGAATGCTTGTAATGAAAAGAGATACATGGATAAAGTAATGAATCATTATTTTGTATAGCCTTCTAAACTTTTGTCATATATTTTCAGTGGATCCTTGCTGTGCACAACCATGTGAAAATAGGGGGTTATGTAGTTCAAAAGGCTTTGACAACTATGAATGCGACTGCATAAGGACAGGATATTATGGAAAGAACTGCACAACTCGTAAGTGAAAAATGTTTAGTAATACAGATTATTCCAATGATTTAATGGTACATCCCTATTTAAGCAACTTATTCGATATTGTTGTTAAAAATATTTCCCACTTCTCTCCACTCTGCAGCTGAATTTCTAACATGGATAAAAATATCATTGAAACCAGCTCCGAACACTATACACTACCTCCTTACTCACTACAAAGGGGTGTGGAACGTCATCAACAAGATCACTTTTGTGAGGAACGCTATAATGAGCTATGTCCTGACATGTAAGTTGAAATAGTATAACATTTTAGTCAGTGCATTATAAAAGTTTAAGATTAAAATGTTTTTACATTACATTTTTAAGATTACATCTTAGCTCAGCTTCCTAACAAAATAAATCATGTTGCCTTTGTCGCTATAGCCCGCTCACATTTGGTGGACAGCCCACCGACTTACAATGCTGATTATGGCTACAAGAGCTGGGAGGCCTACTCCAACCTGTCTTACTACACACGGACCCTCCCCCCAGTGCCAAAGGACTGCCCTACACCTATGGGAACGGCAGGTGATGAGCTCACTCCTAACCAGTCTTTAGGGATTCATTACAGTTTACCTGAGATCATGGAAACCTTAAAAATGATCCTCAGACGGGTTCCTCATTCATTCCCACCAGTCAAAAGTCAGACCCAAGTGTCCAAAGCGAGACTGAACAATATGGCAGTTATATAAACATGATTTTAACTGTCTTTAGTAACCAAATAAAGATTTTGTTGAGATAGAACCCCAATTATGTTGCTGACTTCTTTTTTGTCTCTTGATAGGAAGAGCAGTGCTTCCAGATGCCAAGCTTGTGGTGGAGAAAGTTATGTTGAGGAAGCGGTTCATTCCGGATCCTCAGGGTTCCAATCTCATGTTCGCCTTCTTCGCCCAGCACTTCACCCACCAGTTCTTCAAATCAGACTTAAAAAAAGGACCAGCTTTCACTAAAGCCTTGGGCCATGGCGTAAGTCTAATCTACAATACATTACAAATAGTGGGTCTGTCACATGAAAATATGTTTCCATTTTGTTTCATGGTTGACTTTAACTTAGGCATAGAGTGTATATTTGGACTCAGTTTTTACCTCTGTGTTTAAGGTGGACTTACACCATGTCTATGGAGACACTCTGGAGAGACAGCACAAGCTGAGGCTGTTCAAGGATGGCAAACTGAAGTATCAGGTTATGAAGGGCGAAGTCTACCCTCCATTGGTAAGGGAGGTTGGGGTCGAGATGCACTACCCACCCCAAGTGCCCGAGGAGCACCGATTCGCTGTGGGCCACGAGCATTTCGGATTGGTGCCTGGCCTCATGATGTATGCCACCATCTGGCTCCGCGAGCACAACCGTGTCTGTGACGTCATGAGGCAGGAGCATCCCGAATGGGACGACGAACGCATCTTCCAGACCACACGCCTTATCCTAATTGGTGAGTCACCAGTTCCAAAAGTGGACACGCATACTGTACCTTAAACCCTTCAGGTCCTTACGATGAGAATTGTATATGATCAAAGTATGGCAATATTTAGGTGTGTTCTAGAAACTGTCAAAAGCATACAGATTAAAACAGCTCTGTATAAAACAGATCAAAACGTTATATTGAGAAATATCTCACCAACCTCAAGGAGTCTCATGCATTCTCTCACTCCCCCCTTCCTTATTTCCTGGCTTGCAGGCGAGACCATTAAGATCGTGATCGAGGACTACGTCCAGCACCTGAGTGGCTATCACTTCCAGCTCAAGTTTGACCCAGAGCTCCTCTTTAACCAGCGCTTCCAGTACCAGAACCGTATCGCAGCCGAGTTCAATACCCTGTACCACTGGCACCCACTGATGCCTGACACCTTCAACATCGAGGACCGCGCCTACACCTACCCCCAGTTTGTCTTCAACAACTCCCTGGTCACAGAGCACGGCATCAACAACCTGGTGGAGTCGTTCACCAAGCAGATCGCTGGAAGGGTGAGTTGTCTAGTGGGGGGGACACATTGGGGTGCAATGGGGAATAGTGGAAATGGATGGACACTCTAAGATCCTAACAGCAATAATCTTTAATTGAGGCCTAAGTGACAACTCTTTTGACACCTTTTTTTCTAAGTAGTAATATTTAGTTGGGGTTTGGTGTATGTTGTCAATCTTAATTTAAAGTCAATATTAGATATAGGTGTTGTTGCCCTACTTAGTGAACACCTTTCAAACTCCAGTGCCCTTATACAGCTCCACTAATTTGTTAGTAATTTAGTATATAAAGTCGACATAAGTTGATATTGACCGAGGATCTTGATTCCTTTTGGTTCCCAGGTGGCTGGTGGACGGAACCTGCCTCCTGCACTAGTGGGTGTGGCAGCTAAGGCCCTGGAGCACAGCAGAGACATGCGTTACCAGTCCCTCAACGCCTACAGGAAACGCTTCAACATGAGGGCCTACACCTCCTTTGAGGACCTCACAGGTAGGAACTAAAACCATGACCAGACCATATTATGATATTTATATATCCTCAATCTAACAGTTAACTAGTTACTAGGTGAAAGGTTACATTTAGTAAGCACAGGTGCATGGCAACTGAAGTAGTCCCTGGATAAAGTGACAGGGTTGATTCAGTCAGGCCCAGCTGTTTTGTTATTGGCATGGTTACCACTTTCATGACAGCTGCTGATAGAGAGTGGGCAGGGAGGGAGTGGCAATGTATTATTAAAGTCTGCACCTGTAATCTTCAACTTACAATTACATACACAGTTACACTCTCATGAGATTCACACAAGATCCAAGTGTATGGTGTCTGTACTTGTGTCATTGAGTTCCTATAAAGACCAAAACACAGACTTGTCACAGCATGCACCTTGTTCATTTACTTATTTTTTTGTGAGCTGAGGATTTATTGCATGCCTTTCTTTAGCTGCATTGCGGTATAGACATTTGTGACAAGCAAGCTAGATTTATTAACCCTTTTTTTGTTGTTCTGTTGGTGTTGCAGGAGAGACAGAGCTGGCTGCAGAGCTAGAGACTCTATATGCGGACGTAGATGCTGTGGAGCTGTACCCAGGCCTTCTGGTGGAGCGCCCCAGACCTAACGGTGTTTTCGGGGAGACTATGGTCGAGATGGGTGCCCCCTACTCCCTGAAAGGTCTTCTGGGAAACCCCATTTGCTCGCCGGAATACTGGATGCCCAGCACGTTCGGAGGGAGTGTGGGCTTTGACATCGTCAACACTGCTTCATTGGAGAGGCTGGTGTGCAGCAATGTCAAAGGTTCTTGTCCCATGGTGTCCTTTCAAGTGCCTGATTTTTTGAGAGCATTTGAGTCGGCGTCAGTCAACACAAGTGAGGCACAACTGAGTGACATGAACCCAGGTGTTCTGTTCAAAGAAAGGACTTCAGAGCTTTAAAGAACTAAAGCGCTAGGGTTTATTATTCAATGCACAAATATATAGTGTCCCAGTGTTCTAAAGCTGCTCTCATTTAGGTTGTTTTGCTTTATTCAGTTATTTATTGTTGATTAATTTATGTATTTAATATTTATTTTGTATTGTTTAATATTGAGTTGTTATTAAGTTAAGTAATTATTACATTTTTAGACATGGATACCTCGTACTAATGTCTTACATGAACTAAAGCAAGTTAGTTCACTCTGTATACAATGTGGAACTTAAAGAAATTACATTTACTTGAAGCAAAGAACTATTAGAAATACTTGTATGTTGTTTAGTATTTGAGCTACTGAATGGAAAATCAGCTGGGCTGTATTTGTCAGTCATGCTTTGTTATTATTAAGACAAAGACAATGTTATTGTAATTGGATGAAGTGAATATTTCTGAGACTGTATTTTGACAAAGTGACATGAATAAATGCACTTAAAAAATGTATTGTCTTTTAATGTTTTCTCAAGTGCCAAACCATTTAAATTGGAATGTAAATTATGACTTTTATAACATTAAAGGGGCAATCTGCAGATGAAACAACAACAACAATTTATTAAATTGAGATTTATTTTGTCAATGGCCTACACACAACACCCCATAATGTCAAAGTGGAATTCTGTTTTTCAAAATGTTTACAAATTAATACAAATGAAAAGCTGAAATGTCTTGAGTCAATAACTATTCAACACCTTTTTAATGGCAAGCCAAAATAAGTTCAGGAGTAAAAATGTGCTTAACAAGTCACATAAGTTGCATGGATTCACTCTGTGTGCAATAATAATGTTTAATATGCTTTTTGAATGACTACCTCATCTCTGTACCCCACACATCCAATTATCTGTGAGTTCCCTCCGTCGAGCAGTGAATTTCAAACACAGATTCAACCACAAAGACCAGGGAGGTTTTCCAATGCCTCGCAAAGAAGGGCACCTATTGGTAGATAGGTAAAAAAAAGAATCAGACATTGAATATCCCTTTTAACATGGTGAAGTTATTAATTACACTTTGGATGGTGTATCAATTCACCCAGTCACTACAAAGATACAGGCATCCTTCCCAACTCAGTTGCCGGAAAGGAAGGAAACCGCTCAGGGATTTCACCATGAGGCCAATGGTGACTTTAAAACAGTTACAGAGTTTAATGGCTGTGACAGGAGAACATGGAGGATGGATGTCACGGCTCGTGGAGGACAGAACCCAGGATTCGGAGGAGTGATAGTTCGACATTTATTAGCTCTAACTCAACAACAAAACAATAAACATAAGTACAGCCGCAACATAGGTGCATTCGCATGCACACAAATAATGACCCACACACACGTGGGCAGGCAGTACCATTAAATGGGATCCCCAATTAGAGGGAGAAACCTGAATAACATAGAAGTGTAAGTAAGTAGCCTCCCGCCAGCTGTTGCTATGCACAGATGATCCACAGCTGACCCAAAGACAGCAGCAATCGCAGAGAAACATGCTGATCTACGGACTGATTTCTTCTGATAACAATCCCTCTTATTTGGTTGCAGCATGACTACAACTTCAGGGCAAATGAAACAAGCAATCTCTTTATGTCAGAAGAGGTAGAGTTACCAAGTTGTCAAGTGGGACCATGTCTATGTTCCCTCAGCCCTATGTTCCGTCAGCTCTATGTTCCCTCAGTTCTACTAAACTAGGGATCTGCAACCCAAATGGAAGAGGAAGAGATATTTTTCAAATTCTCACAATGTCTAGTATTTTTGGAGCTGCACGGAACGGACCTGTTTGAGACGGGGGGGAATGGAAAAGAGGACATTAGAGAAAATAAAAAAGTAATGTTATGTGATGAGAAATGTTTTACCTTGCACATTTTCTTCACACCCTTGATGTACACAGGTCTTTTTGTGAGTTGATCTACTGTTGCATGAATGAATACATAAGGACAATCAATCAGATGCATGGATCATATGGATCAGATGCATGTTTGTTGTAACACATCAATTTAAAAAAAAACGTGATAGTCAGGCCATACAGTGCCTTCAGAAAATATTCATACCCCCTTGACTTTTCCACATTTTGTTGTTACAGCCTGAATTTAAAATTGATTAAATTGACAAGTTGTTTCAATGGCCTACACACAATACCCCATAATCTCAGTGGAGTTGTGTTTTTAGAAATGTTTTCCAATGAATTAAAGATGAAAAGCTGATATGTCTTGAGTCAATAAGTATTCAACCCATTTGTTATGGCAAACCTAAATAAGTTCAATGAGTAAACATTTGCTTAACAAGTCACATAAGTCAAATGTTTTTATTTTGTATTTAACCTTTATTTTATCAGGGAGTCATACTGAGACCAAGGTCTCTTTTACAGATTAATTACATAAATTACAGAAAATACACACATCAATATAAATACAAAATACAAGAAGAAAGAAAAACATGGTCATAAAAAACAAACACATTCAGCAGTAATAAGGTCCTCAGTCAGAGGCACCAAAACATAACATGTAAGAACATTTTGAAGATTGTTACACAAATAAGGTGCAAGAAAACTAAAAGCTGATTTACCTAACTCCGTAGAGACCAAAGGAATTTCCAGAGTTAACCATCCCTGAGACCGGGTGTGGTAACTCGTATGTCTAAAGTCTAGTAAAGATGTTCGGTACAGTGGGACTTTTTGTAAAAGGGCTTTATAAATGAAAACATAGCAATGTATCAACCAATGTATCAACCTATCGTGTCTGGCTCTTAAATAGTTGCAAAGAAAAAGCCATATCTTCCTCTGTCCTGTGTCTGTGTTCTTTTGCCCATCTTAATCTTTTCTTTTAATTGGCCAGTCTGAGATATGGCTTTTTCTTTGCAACTCTGCCTAGAAGGCCAGCATCCTGGAGTCGCCTCTTCACTGTTGACGTTGAGACTGGTGTTTTGCGGGTACTATTTAATGAAGCTGCCAGTTGAGGACTTGTGAGGCGTCTGTTTATCAAACTAGACACTCTAATGTACTTGTCCTCTTGCACAGTTGTGCACCGGGGCCTCCCACTCCTCTTTCTATTCTGGTTAGAGCCAGTTTGCGCTGTGAAGGGAGTAGTACACAGCGTTGTACAAGATCTTCAGTTTCTTGGCAATTTCTCGCATGCAATAGCCTTCATTTCTCAGAACAAGTATAGACTGACGAGTTTCAGAAGAAAGTTCTTTGTTTCTGGCCATTTTGAGCCTGTAATCGAACCCACAAATGCTGATGCTCCAGATACTCAACTAGTCTAAAGAAGGCCAGTTTTAATCAGCACAACAGTTTTCAGCTGTGCTAACATAATTGCAAAAGGGTTTTCTAATGATCAATTAGCCTTTTAAAATGATAAACTTGGATTAGCTAACACAACGTGTCATTGGAACACAGGAGTGATGGTTGCTGATAAGGGGCCCCTGTACGCCTAAGTAGATATTCCATAAAAAATCTCCAGCTACAATAGTCATTTACAACCTTAACAATGTCTACACTGTATTTCTGATCAATTGTATATTATTTTAATGGACCAAAAATTATTTCAAAAACATTTCTAAGTGACCCCAAACAGTAGTGTATATATATATTTTTTATCCTAATAAAAAACAATCAAAACCAGAAGTGTAAATTGAGGAAAGGGGATGGGAGTCTTTTTTAACCTTTCCCATCGTCTGTAATAATAAATAAAAAAAACTCAATGGCACAGAGGCACGGTATCGGAATGTTGGATGTGCTTCTGAGCATGAAACTGCCTGAGACAGCATGCCTCATAACAACCGGGAAAAACACAACTCGATGTGCGTGTGTGAACAACCCTGACAGTCCACTTGCAGGCAGTCCTTCTGGGAAAGTTGTACTAAGCTTTGCTGAATACTGGAAGAGGCATCAGGGAGTACATGGAAAATTGCTGTTTCTCTCCTCCACAATCAGCGTTACTGCACCAGTAGCAGCTTTTCAGAAATGATGCTCCGCACAAAATGATATAAAATAAGATGATAGCTATCACCATAACCAAACAAACCATATTAGCGCTGGAAATGTATTGTGGTGTACATGGAGGCTACACGTTGCTGTATGTATGGACCCAGTACTGGAAGTGTGGAACCTGTAAAGAGCCATGGTCCCGTTTCAAAGCAAGATAATTAATTTGGAGATTAAACAAAATGATTTTCCAAACGATTCCAAACTATTTTAATAGGTTCCCACAAGTTAATTCAATTAGGACCATCAAATTCCACTGAATAACATGTTCTCATTGAAGCTGTTGAAAGTTACAGAGGACCTGTTCTGTTTGGGTTGTCACGAACAAAATAAATCCGTCTGTCAGGCTCTGGCCATAGAGAAGCAATAGGCTTCTCTATGTAGCTATGGTCAGAGTCTGACAGTGTCGTTCTTTTCTGTTTCTTTGTGGGTTTTGGGTGGATCTCTAATTAGAGGCAGCTGCTACCCGTTGTCTCTAATTAGGGATCCAATATATGTTGAGTCTGTCCCTCACGCGGGTGTGGGTTGTTATCGTTACATGTTAATGTATTTCGCTGTCACGGGTGAAGTAAGTGTTCTTTTGTTACGTCCGTTCATTCCGTGTGGTTTTTGTGAATGTGACGTTAGTTTATAGTTTCAGTTTGTGTCCTGTAGTTCGCCATTTGTTTGGATTACTATAATATAATAAAATTGAATGTCGAACTACTATCCCTGCGCTGCGCCTTGGTCTCTCCAAACCCCATTTCGTGACACCGTCAGCCAAGTCAAATTCTAAACTTTTATAGTATTGCATTTAGATACGGCCCTTTGAGATAAGGAATGTACTCACATAAATGACTACTTACTGCCTATTCATTAACGCTTGACTTCCTGTGAAAGAATGTGTCACCTTTCAGTAGTCTTAAAAAACGTTGAACTTCAAATTCCTCTCTATACGCTTTATACAGTGGGGAGAACAAGTATTTGATACACTGCTGATTTTGCAGGTTTTCCTACTTACAAAGCATGTAGCATGTAGAGGTCTGTAATTTATCATAGGTACACTTCAACTGTGAGAGACGGAATCTAAAACAAAAATACAGAAAATCACATTGTATGGTTTTTAAATAATTTATTTGCATTTTATTGCAAATTTTGTTGTTACAAAGTGTGATTTAAAATTGATTTAATAGTACATTTTTGTGAACAATCTACAAAAAATACTCTGTAAGAAACACCTTTGGCAGAGATTACAGCTGTGAGTCTCATAAGAGCTTTGCACACCTGTACTGTGCAATTTTTGTCCATTGTTCTTTTCAAAATTCTTCAAGTTCTGCCAAGGTGTTGGTGATCATGTCATGCCTTGCCATAGATTCTCAAGCAGATTTAAGTCAAACTGTAACTTGGCCACTTAGGAACATTCCCTGTCTTCTTGGCAAGCAGCACCTGCTGAAAGGTGAATTCCTCTCCCAGTGTCTGAAGCAGGTTTTGCTGATGTCAAACATACCCATACCATGATAAAGCCACTACCACTACCACGTTTTGCAGTATTACTTTAGTGCCTTGTTGCATACATATGGATGCATATTTTGGAGTATTTTTATACTGTATATTTTTCTTTTCACCCTGTCATTTAGGTCATTATTGTGGCGTCACTGCAATGTTGTTGATCCATCCTCAGTTTTCTCCTATCACAGCCATTGAACTTGTTTTAAAATCCCCATTGGCCTCATGGTGAAATCCCTAAGCAGTTTCCTTCCCGTCCTCCAGTTCAAAAGGATGACTACATCTTTGATGTGTCTGGATATTGTAATATATAATCCACAGAATAATGATTATTTTGACCATACTTAAAGATATAGTCAATTTGTAATTTGTTATTGTTACCCATCTACCAATCACTGCCCTTCTTCATGAACCTGTCGAAAAGTTCCCTGGTCCTATAGTTGAATCTGTGCTTGAAACGCCTTACTTGACTGAGGGACCTTGTATGTATGGTGGACAGAGGAAGGGGTAGTCATTCAAAAATCATGTAAATCCCTGTTATTTCACACAGAGTGAGTCCATTGAACTTATGTGATTTGTTAAGACACATTTTACTTCTGAACTAATTGCCTAAACAAAGCGGGTGAATGCGTATGCAATGACAATATTTTAGTTATTTCATTTTTATTAATTTGTAAATATAAATGTATTTTCACTTTGACATTATGGAGTATTGTGTATAGATCAATTACAAAAAATTACAATTAAATATATTTAAATCCCACTTTGTAATGCAACAAAATGTGAAACGAGTTAAAATGGGTGTAGACTTTCTATAGGCACTGTATGTGCACACTGGGGGCGGTGGCACTAACTGCTAGACCAGGGGTTCCCAAACCCAGGGCCCCGTTTTTCACATAGCCTAAAGCATTACGGATGTATGCCACCCCAGGCCACTTATATATAAAAAAAAATCAAGGTGAGTTGAGTCCACAAGGCTCTCTCACACCCTGAACTAACAATGTAGGTTGTAGGAACCTATTCATCATTTACCTAACATGTTGGAGCCACCTTCTTATCAATGCTATGTAATATAATGGTTGAGTAGGCCTGCCAGCGCAGCACAAGAACATTATGCTTTGACCACAAAAAACCTCTGGAGTAGTTACTAATGCCTCTTTGTTGTAGCAGTGTTTCAAAGTGCAAGGGGAAAAAGTTTGTTTGCTCTCCCATAACATTCATTTAGGATTTAAGCTTTGGGATGGTGGGAGGCATGAATAATCGACCACAACCTTAAATTCATTACATTTTCATCTCTCTTATCGAATTATCTTTCTCAAAATTGTTTGTATATTGTACAATACAATAACCTGTACTCTTAATTTTGTATTCAATTCTTTTTACATTTGACAACCCTACTGACCTCGACTTTGAATACCACTGCTGTAAAGGATCTGACTAAGAAAAGGAAATATTCTTCTTAGTCATCAATCAGAAAAAAATCCTGTACACACACACAGGCCTGTGTGACCGCATGCGTGTACACAAAAACACACACAAACACTTGTGTGTGAAGGGATCGTCAAACCTGACTGACGTGTCTAATGAGGGTTCCTGCTGAAATTAGGAGCCTTGGAAATGGGCTAGGGCCAGTGTAGTGCTAAGGATAGGGGTTACAAGAGGCACAGGCTGGGGTACATAGGCCTATTGGGGTTACTAGATACAGTTGGTCCACAGGCTGGAGTTGTAGTTGAGTGAGGGGGTGCTGAATATGAAAGTGGGGGTGGTAGATGAATCATGTCTAAACCAGAGATATGATACGGAAGACCAGTTAGACCACATGTTCCATATGCTGTCTCTGTCTGGGAATAATGAACCATGTAAAGTTTCCATGACGATGTCACACATTCACAAACCTGACCAAACCGGATGGTGCATTACCACCACCTGCTGAATTGGGGTATGGTGCTGACGCATTAGGTTCTTATTGTTAATACTATAGATTTGAGACCACAGGTGGTTAGGAATAGTATTAATTTTTTTGAAGATGTCCTCGTCAGGCAGCATTTTTCCCTTTGCTGCTTGTTGCAGTGTTCTTCTATGATTGGCTGGTTATTGTGTTTTGTAGGGTTCTTCTCTGAAGCCGTGTCTAGACTTGACAGTTAATGCATCTTTTGTATTCTGATCATAGAGTTCTGATCATGGAATTTCAAACAGATCATGCATCTACAGCTACATTTAAATGTGTCTACCTTGTCCACAGTGTGTACGGATTCCCTTTTCCCGCGCTATATTCAAATGCAGTATGCATTCAACAAACGGTGGACGAGGCAAATATAATAATAACAGAAAAAGCGTCTTTCCTATGTCTGTACCCACCCCCTTTTCTAGCTCCGTCTGTGAGAGTGGGAGACATAGGTTGTAGATATTTACTAGTTAGTCGTAGACATGGGTTGTAGATATTTACTACAGTTAGTAGTAGAGTCGTAGACATGGGTTGTAGATATTTACTACAGTTAGTAGTAGACATGGGTTGTAGATATTTACTACAGTTAGTAGTAGACATGGGTTGTAGATATTTACACAAGTTAGTAGTAGACATGGGTTGTAGATATTTACTAGTTAGTCGTAGACATGGGTTGTAGATATTTACTACAGTTAGTAGTAGAGTCGTAGACATGGGTTGTAGATATTTACTACAGTTAGTAGTAGACATGGGTTGTAGATATTTACTACAGTTAGTAGTAGACATGGGTTGTAGATATTTACTACAGTTAGTAGTAGACATGGGTTGTAGATATTTACTACAGTTAGTAGTAGACATGGGTTGTAGATATTTACTACAGTTAGTAGTAGACATGGGTTGTAGATATTTACTAGTTAGTAGTAGACATGGGTTGTAGATATTTACTAGTTAGTACTAGACATGGGTTGTAGATATTTACTACAGTTAGTAGTAGACATGGGTTGTAGATATTTACTACAGTTAGTAGTAGACATGGGTTGTAGATATTTACTACAGTTAGTAGTAGACATGGGTTGTAGATATTTACTACAGTTAGTAGTAGAAATGGGTTGTAGATATTTACTACAGTTAGTAGTAGACATGGGTTGTAGATATTTACTACAGTTAGTAGTAGACATGGGTTGTAGATATTTACACAAGTTAGTAGTAGACATGGGTTGTAGATATTTACACAAGTTAGTAGTAGACATGGGTTGTAGATATTTACACAAGTTAGTAGTAGACATGGGTTGTAGATATTTACACAAGTTAGTAGTAGACATGGGTTGTAGATATTTACACAAGTTAGTAGTAGACATGGGTTGTAGATATTTACTACAGTTAGTAGTAGACATGGGTTGTAGATATTTACTAGTTAGTAGTAGACATGGGTTGTAGATATTTACTAGTTAGTAGTAGACATGGGTTGTAGATATTTACTAGTTAGTAGTAGACATGGGTTGTAGATATTTACTACAGTTAGTAGTAGACATGGGTTGTAGATATTTACTACAGTTAGTAGTAGACATGGGTTGTAGATATTTACTACAGTTAGTAGTAGAAATGGGTTGTAGATATTTACTACAGTTAGTAGTAGACATGGGTTGTAGATATTTACACAAGTTAGTAGTAGACATGGGTTGTAGATATTTACACAAGTTAGTAGTAGACATGGGTTGTAGATATTTACACAAGTTAGTAGTAGACATGGGTTGTAGATATTTACACAAGTTAGTAGTAGACATGGGTTGTAGATATTTACACAAGTTAGTAGTAGACATGGGTTGTAGATATTTACACAAGTTAGTAGTAGACATGGGTTGTAGATATTTACACAAGTTAGTAGTAGACATGGGTTGTAGATATTTACTACAGTTAGTAGTAGACATGGGTTGTAGATATTTACTACAGTTAGTAGTAGACATGGGTTGTAGATATTTACTAGTTAGTAGTAGACATGGGTTGTAGATATTTACTACAGTTAGTAGTAGACATGGGTTGTAGATATTTACTACAGTTAGTAGTAGACATGGGTTGTAGATATTTACTACAGTTAGTAGTAGACATGGGTTGTAGATATTTACTACAGTTAGTAGTAGAAATGGGTTGTAGATATTTACTACAGTTAGTAGTAGACATGGGTTGTAGATATTTACTACAGTTAGTAGTAGACATGGGTTGTAGATATTTACACAAGTTAGTAGTAGACATGGGTTGTAGATATTTACTACAGTTAGTAGTAGACATGGGTTGTAGATATTTACACAAGTTAGTAGTAGACATGGGTTGTAGATATTTACTACAGTTAGTAGTAGACATGGGTTGTAGATATTTACTACAGTTAGTAGTAGACATGGGTTGTAGATATTTACTACAGTTAGTAGTAGACATGGGTTGTAGATATTTACTACAGTATTCTTCCACAACCTGTTTTATCATCCCAGTTCTGGCTTTGTCTAAATACCTCCCAGTAAAATAGACTATCAGCTGTTCTTCTTGCTCCTGGTCTCGACAAAGCTAGTGCATGTTATTATTTCTGCTAGAAAGCTCACAAAGGTCAGTTTATGTTACCTGTACTTGACAGTGGGGCTGCGTGCTCTACTCTATGGACCACCTCTGCATATGACACACTTTCAGTCAGTCTATACTGGAGCTTTCCATGATGATACATTCACTCCCTGACCAATCACCTACTTAGTTTCTCATTAACATGGGCAGATAGAGGAGTGATTAAGGATAGTGATTTAACATTAAACATGAAATCATTATATAATTTGATGACACAGTGAGCAATCATAAGGTCCCTTATCTACTGTAAGCACCTCCCTCTGCTTCCTTCCACTACCATACAAGCCTGCTGGCCTGTATAGATCCAGACACTAGGAAAACACTATGCGGATGCCATAAGAATACCTCACAAACCATTTACATAGACCACAGGTCTCCTGTTACAAACCCACAAATCTGACACCCACAAGAGCTGGAGATTCCCACAAGTTAGCAAAGGTCAAGATCACATACCTACTATAGAAATAACCTAAAATGTATGACACTACAAGGTGCCACAGTGATATCATAATAACATCAGATCATCATTTGTATGTGTATGTTTTTTATTGTTGATAAAAGATCAAATAAATCATTTAAAACAATCTTAATAATAACATCAGTCCTTTTGATGACTTGATGGCACCAGGAATTACAAACGAGCACAGAAACCAAACAGAGTTAGGTTTAATTTGAGGCCGAACAAAACACATGCTTACTGACTGAATATAGAATTATTCTATTCTAATATTGGATTAATCCGTTTCCCATGATACACAATAATGTCTAATCACACACCCATTCAATCAATCACAGTCCCAAATAGGAAACAGCTCTTTTAATTTCAATCTTTCCATTATATTTCTCAACAGATTTCAATAGCAAACAATGAAACAAAAGTCCAGCAACATCCCTGCACCACTGGTTCCCATTGACTCATAGCCACCATGCACCAGTCCAATGCCAGTTATGCTACTTACACCAATTCAATCATAACCCTTTGTAACCTCTGTCACCTTGTTAGGTTATGTTACTCCATACAGACAATGGTGATCCCTCTTGTAGAGTCCTTGGTGATTCACAGACTCAATGAGACTGAATTTAAATGGGAATGTTTTATAAAATCAAACGTTTGGTCTGTCTTTTTTTGCTCAACTTCCTGGATTCAATATGTGTTATTCTTGGAGTTGGACACAAAATTGCAGGAGTGAAAAGTTCCATGTCGGCTGTTCTGGAAAACTGTTAAAATCGGGGGTGCGGTTAGAAAATGGTGATTGGTGTAGCTTTTTGCAATGTCCAACGTGTGAGTGAATCAAACTACGCTTTAATGAGTTACCAGAATAAAAAAGCATGGTAGTGTTTTTCCAAATTTCCCAATAACAAAACGATGGCCGGCAAGAAAGTTGTAGCAGGCCTAATCATTGTAGCCTGGTCCCAGATCTGTTTGTACGGTCTTGCCAACCCCTATGGTCAATAAACATAGGAGTTGACAAGACAGAACAAACAGTTTTGGGACCAGGCTATACTGACCTTGTATGAACCCTTTCTGGATGTGGTCTGACTGCGTGCTACTCAGATGTTTGCAGAATGTTTGTTTACTTTACAACAGTGATGCAGTGACACAGCCAGAGAGGATGATTTGGTTGTGTATGTTTGTCAGATAAAAATAAACTATTGTGACTTTTCCAGTCGGGGGCTGCATTGCTGATATTATGCTTTAAACTACGCATGAGAACATATCCTTGTCTTCCATGACTAACGTAAGTCACTGATGCCAAGTCTCCCCTTTCATGGCCCTGGCAAGTTGTGTCTTGACACTGTTGTCATTATTGTCATATTCTGTAGGTATCTCATAGCAACATGACAGAAATATATAACAAGCCTTAACAAGATATTGACATAACTTAATTTCTGCATTCGAGCATGCTGTACAGGTGCCTTTGTTCAGCTTTTCACCGTAGGCTGATTTTGTATCATAATTCATTACCCCTATAAACCATTCAGGGTTCAAACTTATCCCAGCTCTACCTGCAATCACAGTTTTTTGTATATTGTCTTGACGCATTCGCCACCTAGTAGAGGTTCATGGGAGAGGATGGGGGAGGGTTGGATTCTCTGCTCATGCAATACATTCACTTGTCTTTAAGGCCACTCTCGTGGCACACGTGATGAAAAGTGGAACATTCCTGACCTGTGAGGGCTGTTTGGATTTCTGGTCTGCTATGAGGTCAGAGGGGGGATGGGAAAGGGTGAAGCATAAATTCCCATATTCCCCCCCTTTTGCACTCGAAGTGTATTCACACAGCTGAGTAACACATACCCATACTGTCACCTTCACTTTTTAACGGCAGACAGGGTGATGAAGTAAAACATGGGAAATTCCCTTAAAACATCACAGTGGTTTCAATTTGTTTTCTATATCCTGCATCCCTAGACTTCTTATCTTTCTCAACTTAAGAGGCATAAATCCTGTATGTCCTGTACCAGGTACTGACTGGGTTGTAGGTGATGAGAGAGAGCGAGAGAGAATATTTTTTGCTTTGCATTAGTACAAAAAGCATGCCTTGAAACGGCAACTTGTAATCTACATGCCATGGAGGGGTGGGTAGAGTACTGAACAAATGTACTCGAGTAAGAGTACAACTACTACGGTAAAACTTTACTCAAGTAAGAGGAAATGAGTACTCAATCAAAAAAGTACTTGAGTACAGTTACTTTTTGAGTACATTTTAATTTTTTTGTTTTGTTTAATAAACCAAATACTAACATTGTAAAACTGTAACAAATTGTTATGTTGGCGTATTGTAGAGGATATAACTGGGCTTGGATAACAGAAATAATAATATATTTATCTTTAAACATTTCTTGAAAAAAAATTATACAGCACAATCGAGCCCAGTCTACTTTGTGTATTTTTTGTTCAGCTTCAGAAGAAGCTGGTTTTCAAAGTTTCCCTAGTGATCAAATTGACCTGGACGGACGTGATCACAATAAGCAGACTCCACTGTATCATAAATTGTACCTTTTCCAATATTTTCTCATACTTTATGTGCAGAAATAACAACTTAGCTGGCTGGCTACAACAACCGAGACAAAAGGTTTCCATTAGAAACCCATTTAAAATTAACCATTGGAGTTACTATTTATGCCATCCTAAAAATAAGGTCAAGCTAAGTAAATTGACCACTAATACAACACAACACATAACCCTACACTTTTCTATAATATTTTCTAGCTAGCTAGTCCCTATTAACATTTAGCTTTACATTGTATCTACACTACTGGGCAATTTAGATAGCTAGCTACATTGGCTACCTATTGCTAGCTAGCTAACTAGCCTAACTTACCTCAATGTGCTTGCTAAGGTTGGAGGATTAATTTTTTAAAGCCGAGATGTCCGCGTTTTTGTTGAGGCAAAGACAACATTTCATGATGATATTATTGCTTCTTTTACGTTTGAAAATAAAAATGTCCTGCAATTGTGGCCAAGGGTTGTCACGATTTGCCACATCTTGATCCTCTACTGGGCTGTTCATGCTTGACTGATGCAATGGGTTGCATTTGTCATACTACATGAAAAGCGCAAATGAGTACGAATTGGCTTACAAAAATACCTTAAGATAAAGAGTAAAGAGTAAAGAGTACTTTACTTGCTGAAAAAAATACTTGAGTAAGAGTAAAATTACAGCCCACAGAAAGCAACGCGAAAAAGTATTCGTTACTCCAAATGCATACTCTTTTACTCATTTGCGTTACTTGTAACGCGTTACTACCCACCCCTGATGCCATGCCTGTGGAATCAGTAATTTCATAAAATGCATGGAATGTTCATGGATTCCTACTTGCTTATATAAACTGGGTGCAATAAAGGCCAGACAACTTCCTGTTTTCCATTTTAGATATTGCAAAAGAGACTGACGGACAAGACTCCCCCTAGCTGACCATTTCAGATTCAATCTCCACCTAGTGTTGACTATTGCTCTGGACATCTAAAATGATTGGATTCAGATTGTATTTATCTGAATCACCTGAATCTGAACTCTAATCCCAGACTAATGAAACATGGTCCTCAGATCCCAGTGACGCACAACACACACTGTAAGACCCTATAAGCCTTTAAAACCTATGGATATACGCATGCAGCCAATCTGAGGTAGTCATGTCCTTGCATGGTGTACAATAGGCCTCCATTATATAATGTCCGCAAATTGAAGATTTTGAATGGATATGAGCCATTTGAATGACAATGCATGTCTTGCATATCACATACATTGAGGAAGAAGTACACATCACATATTGACAAAAAATTATCTACACCCCTCTGTTGCTCTCTCCATGTCACTCTCCCACACACAGATATTCTTCTCTGAGCAGGTCTAATTCCTAAGCCTATTATACACGTCACCATAGGACTTGGGAGAGATGTCACTTTGATAATATCTATAATTAATTCACATCTAATTCCATACAGCCCTCCCCAGCGGTCTTCAGAAGAAACCCATAACTACGCATCAGCAACATCAAACCAGGATTCTAGGGAGAATCACCTCCAGGAAGGAAGTGCTGCTAACCACACAGGTAAGCATCACTGCTGCTATCATTTGATCATTAATTAATATTGATTCTACTTGACAGAGCAGTGAAAGATGTGGTCTAATTCTCCATTAAGATTGAAGAAGATAAATTAGTAATGAAAGATTTGATCAAAAGTGATTATCGATAATGTTAAAAATGATGTGGAAAATATTTGTCATATTCTATGCTGTTTATGTAGAGTGAGTCAGATTTCAACATTTCATGTCAGCAGAGCAATATAAGACAATGTCAGGTGTCCATAACCATAATTCATGGCAACATCATGGGAACCACTGAAATGTTTTGCTTGTGCATGTACTGTATACATACAAGACTATTCTGTAACTTACTGTAGGACAACACAAACTTGGGGGGCAAATTAGGGACAGTGCCTACAGTACTGGGAGTTTACCTTGGACACAGTGATGACGTACAAGACAAACCAAAATACACTGAACAAAAATATAAACGCAACAATACAGATATGCATCTGTTGGTCACAGATACGTTTTTTTTAAAAAGGTAGGGGTGTGGATCAGAAAACCAGTCAGTATCTGGTGTGACCACTTTTTTTCTCATGCAGCGTGACATCTCCTTCTCATAGAGTTGATCAGGCTGTTGATTGTGGCTAATGGAATGTTGTCTCACTCCTCTTCAACGGCTGTGCGAAGTTGCTGGATATTGTCAGGAACTGGAACACGCTGTCAAACGTGTCGATCCAGAGCATCCCAAACATGCTCAATGGGTGAAATGTCTGGTGAGTATGTAGGCCATAGAAGAACTGGGATATTTTCAGCTTCCAGGACTTGTGTACAGATAGATCCTTGCGACATGGGGCTGTGCATTATCATGTTGAAACATGAGGTGATGGCGGTGGATGAATTGCACGACAATGGGCCTCAGGATCTTGTCACGGTATCCCTGTGCATTCAAATTGCCATTTCTAAAATGCAATTGTGTTCGTTGTCCGTAGCTTATGCCTGCCCATACCATAACCCCACCATGGGGCCATCTGCCCTGTACAGTTGAAACCAGGATTCATCCATGAAGAGCCCACATTTCCAGCGTGCCAGCGACCATCGAAGATGAGCTTTAGCCCACTGACGTTGGTTACAACGGCGAACTGCAGTCAGGTCAAAACCCTGGCGAGGACAACGAGCACACAGATGAGCTTCCCTTCAGTTTATGACCGCTCTGGTAGACATTCCTGCAGTCATCATGACAATTGCACACTCCTTCAACTCTTGAGACATCTGTGGCATTGTTTGAGCAAAATAAGCTTTTTGTGCGTATGGAGAATTCATGGGATCTTTTATTTCAGCTCATGAAACATGGGACCAACACTTTACATGTTGCGTTTATATTTTTGTTCAGTGTACATTGAAATAAGGTACATGTTTAGTAAGAATCTAACAAGTGGTGTTGGCAGTTATTGTATTATCATCAAAGATGAGGTTTAATTTTTAGCTGTTTAGAAATTATTGAGTTTATTCTGTATTACGGTGTTCCTAAAGGCCAGAGTAGCTTTTCAAATTTAGTGACAGCGCGCACAGAAAGCCATTGAGGAAGGTTTCCGGTTAAACAGATGTTGTACTGTAGTTGCTGTAATGTTGAAGACGGAGAAGGAGAGATTTTGGGGGTGGGTGTCCTGTATTACAAGGGTTGGCACGGTCAGGATTAGTACGGCTTAGGCTTGACACATTGTTTTGAGTTGGCCTAGGAACACAAGACTCACACTCAGCAGCATCAGCAAATAAGCTGCTGTTGTATATGGCCTCTTCAGATGCTACACCTGAAGAGTTGTATTGGCTCCTGATCCAATCCGTAGGCTTTGGCTTAGTGGCTATGTGGGTCTGTATCATACATGTGGTACATTGTCATCTTTATGTCCCAGCTGTCTTGCACACATAGGCCCATGCAGACCCATGCATTAACATGGTCTTAGAAAACCCTAAGAATTAGACCTAATCATAATCTGATAATACTGCATCAACCTGGCTCCCTCTGAATGTCTCTGACAGTCACAACATGCTGCAGTGTACAGCACACAACCCAGACACCGACGAACCAATGCAATGCTACAACGCTACAGTTTTGTTACAAGCCTTTCACGAAATGGTGATAAGAAAACGGTTTTCATTGATAATCTTTATGGTCTCTTCATTCAGAAAGTTCAGTATGTCAAGCCCAACACCATCTGAAGATGAGGTGCCAGCAATCCAAACAGGTGACATGTCATCAACTATCAACCCTTTTAGTAAACTCTTTATTAGAGTTTACTTTATCCACTGTTTATCATCCAAACTTCAACTGAAATGAGAGGGAAGTCTGCATAAACTCTTTGATGCACATATTTTGTCTCTGTAAAAACTCTCTACTTGATTTCACGTGTTGATCGCCCCCTCTCAATCCATCGAATTTCATATAGAACACTAGAATGGACATTGACATTTGTAATGTTTCTTGACCAAAATGGCTGCCATTTACAGCACATTCTAGAGATGTAGTTAAATGACATCAGCCTCTCTAGTGCATTATACATGTCTCAATTCCTCTACAAGGCCCCAAGGGTGTGATCAATGACTGGAGGAAGTTCAAGTGTGAGGACCAGGATACGTCGCCCAGCAAGAAGGAGCTCCTCAGACAGATATCCAACTCCCAGAACGACGACATCCATGACAGACTCAACCGCAAGGTCAGTCAGCATTCAAACACAACCACGGGGTCAGACAATAAGATACTCGACCACAGAGGGACGCATAAGTCTAGCAAACTCTTGATAATCAAGATGTGTTTACTTGACCTATTTTAACCCATAGAAATCAAATGCCTAGAAGGGACATTTCCATTCAAGTCAATTCTACTTCTGTTTCAGCCCCCATATATAATACACATGAGCCTTGACTCAGCTTCTATCACAATTTGTTATTAACAGATGAGTGTCCAGGAGTACGAGATGATTGCAGAGGAGGATGAGAAGGGCCTGCGCAAGTACCGCAAACAGTGCATGAGGGAGATGCACGAGCGCTTCAGCTTTGGGCCTACGTTCGACAGTGTGGTGGAGCTGGACAATGGCGAGGCCTTCATGGAGGTCATTGAGAAGGAGCACCGGCTCACCCTGGTGGTCGTCCACATCTACAAGGATGGAGTCAAAGGTTGCGAGGCGCTGAACTCCTGCCTAGACTGCCTGGCCACTGAGTACCCCAGCATCAAGTTCTGCCGCATCCGGGCGGCCGCAACGGGCGCCGGCGAGCGCTTTTCAGACGATGTGCTGCCCACCATGCTGGTTTACAAGGCAGGCGAGCTGCTAGGGAACTTCCTGTCTATGACACAGCACCTCAGCGAGGAGTTCTTCGCCACCGATATAAAGGCGTTCCTCAACGAATACGGCCTCCTGCCCGAGAAGGAGTTTGCAGCCTGTCCTGATGAGGAGGCAGCAGGTGTGGAGGTGGAATAAGGGGGTTTATAGGGAGTCAGCGACAGTCAGTGCACATTTCTGGACCCATTAGCCTACTAGGCTACTGTAAATGCAATCTTTTTAAGTTTCCAGTCAGCTTCAGTTTATCACAGGCAGTGTCTATTAACATGAGCAAAGACATTATCTCAATACATGTGTATCACTATAAAATGCTTTTCTTTCTTTTCATTTAACCATTGTATTGGTGTATGATTGATAAGTATATGACATTGCAATCTTTGTAAAAAGTTTTTGCGTCACAGTATATGATCCTGCGGTTGGAGTAATGAACCACATTTTATGGCTTGGGCTTGTTTATCACTAATGACTCAATGTCATTGCATTTTGTTCTATATTTTCATGGTATTGGAAATCAAAAGGGTTAAAGCGTTAACCCCCAGTCAGTCATTAAAAGCAGTATTTCCCCATGGAAGTGTTGGTTGGTTTCTCTGTCTAATTGTTTTAACACTATTAACTAACAGCATTTAACATGAATAGAACACACACCAAAAGTTAGTTCCTTTGAATGGACTTCTTTATTCTGATCAACTCTGTCATATATGAATACATAAAATACAGTATTTGAGATATTAAGGCCAAGCCTGAACCATCCTTTGGGAGAATCAAAGCATAGAATATGCCCATCATACCGAGCATAACCATTCAAGACCATACTGTATTGAATACAGACGCTCTAAGCTCTTCTGATGCATTTCCGTTGTTTGTTGTGCACTGTGGGTGAGGAGAGGTCCGATACAGGTGGTTTTGCCTGAAGCAATATGTGAGGACTGATGTTGGCACACATCAGAATATCTGATGATGACTGAATGAACTGAACATCAATTACCGGGTCCATTTTCCCCATAATATGGAGGGAATTTTGAATATATGCCATTGGACATACACTTACTGTAAGACATGAAATCACACGCTATACACGTTTCTCCATGTAACCTTTTACAACTGAAACAAAATAAATCAAAACACATTTTTAATTTTTCTCTCTATACAATTCTGCTTTACAATTCAGATGAAAATAAATGTTTAGTTATCAATAGAAAACATACAGCTTGCATATGCTTTTATAATAACCATATCAACTCAATTTCATGAAAATCAAATTAATCAAGCGATTAAGTCACTCCGCATAACATCTCTTGTCCTTTGTGTATCCTGGGCATACCCCATTAGTCGCTCAGGTAGAGCAGGGAGGTGGCTGTGGCTAGGAGAGCGATTGCGGCTGCCATGGCAACACCTACACAATGACACAATGGTATCCGGGTGAGTCAAGAGAAAGCTATGCTACATATCTGATGCTGATTAATATGTTGGGTTAGGTGTTAGGAATTTGTCACAAGAGTTGGTAAATGGTTCACATAATAACCAGAAAGCTAACAACACTTCCTGTGCATGCCTTTACATACAGTATGAGTCAAAAGTTTGGACACACCTACTCATTCAAGGGTATTTCTTTATTTGTACTATTTTCTACATTGTAGAATAATAGTGAAGACATCAAAACTATGAAATAACACATAACGAATCATGTAACTAAAAAAGGTTTAAACATATCAAAATATATTTTATATTTGAGATTCTTCAAAGTAGCCACCCTTTGCCTTGATGACAGCTTTGAACACTCTTGGCATTCTCTCAACCAGCTTCACCTGTAATGCTTTTCCAACAGTCTTGTAGGAGTTCCCACATATGCTGAGGGTCCAACTCATCCCAAACCATCTCAAATTGGGTTGAGGTTGAGTGATTGTGGAGGCCAGGTCATCTGATGCATCACTCCATCACTGTCCTTCTTGGTCAAATAGCTCTTACACAGCCTGGAGGTGTGTTGGGTCATTGTCCGATGAAAAACAAAATGATAGTCCCACTAAGCCCAAACCAGATGGGATGGCGTATCGCTGTAGAATGCTGTGGTAGCCATGCTGGTTAAGTGTGCCTTGAATTCTAAATAAATCACTGATAGTGTCACCAGCAAAGAACCATCATACCTCCTCCATGCTTCACATGGAGCCACCGTGAATCATCCGTTCACCTACTCTGCGTCTCACAAAAACACGGCGGTTGGAACCAAAAACATAAAAAAGGACAGATTTCTATCGGTCTAATGTCAATTACTCATGTTTCTTGGCCCAAGCAAGTCTCTTCTTCTTATTGGTGTCCTTCAGTAGTGGTTTCTCTGCAGAAATTAGATCATGAAGGCCTGATTCACACATTCTCCTCTGAACAGTTGATGTTGAGATGTCTGTTACTTGAACTCTGTGAAGCATTTATTTGGGCTGCAATCTGAGGTGCAATTAATTCTAATGAACTTATCCTCTGCAGCAGAGGTAACTCTGGGTCTTCCTTTCCTGTGGCGGTCCTCATGAGAGCCAGTTTCATCATAGCGCTTGATGGTTTTTGCGACTGCACTTGAAGAAACTTTCAAAGTTCTTGAAATTTTCCGGATTGACTGACCTTCATGTCTTAAAGTAATGGACTGTCGTTTCTCTTTGCTTATTTGAGCTGTTCTTGCCATAATATGAACTTGATATTTTACCAAATAGGGCTATCTTCTGTATACCACCCCTACCTTGTCACAACACAACTTATTGGCTCAAACACTTTAAGAAAGAAAGAAATTCCAAAAATTAACAAGGGAAACCTGTTAATTGAAACGCATTCCCAATGACGACTACCTCATGAAGCTGGTTGAGAGAATGCCAAGAGTGTGCAAAACTGTCATCAAGGCAAACGGTGACTACTTTGAAGAATCTCAAATATACTTTGAATAACAAATAAACACTTTTTTGGTTACTACATGATTCCATATGTGTTATTTCATAGTTTTGATGTCTTCACTATTATTCTACAATGTAGAAAATAGTACAAATAAATAAAAACCCTGGAATGAGAAGGTGTGTTCAAACCTTTGACTGGTACTGTATGATAGTTTTTCCTGATCATGGTACCTCCTGATTTCTGATGAAATGGCTGTTTGAAAAGAGTACTTAAAAGGACATACCAGCATAATACGTTTTGTGGCTTTTGGGGGCTTCAGTGGGATCTTCAGAGGGTGTCTTAGGACGAGCATCAACAGTAGATTTAGCCTTCGGGTTCTCCTGAACAACCATGTCCTTTAGGTCAATCGTAGGAGCTTCAAAATATGAGACATTTTCACCATACAGTGTCAACTTAAACACTCAATTGAAAACAAATAGTAGTATGGAAAGTATAGAAAATGTAGATTCAAAAATCAGTTGAGGAAGTTAAAATAATCCATATAACCTCTTAACCAGCATACCAAGAATAGAGCATTTGTTTGAGGAATAATAACTATGAGTAATGACAATCATAAAATATGGGTCAGTTGAAAATTTCCCTACAACATTTTGTGTCCTGGTGGGGAAATATGTTTCCATTTGGTCATGTAGGTGAGTAAAGAAACATACATTCTTTCAGTGTGATTGTATGCATCTCAGGCTAGTTATTGCAAGTCTGTTTCCCGTTGGAATACCTACTTCATTCATCAAAGGGAGTAACACTTACACAACGGCCTTTACTGAGGTCACTGGAAGATTACAGTTGATACTGTAGTATTCTACAGTTACAGGCTCCTGCTACATTGACCCCTGACCCCTGGTTATTATGATAAACCACCTGGGATGGCCTCCTGGGAGGTGTCTATGCTGTCCTCGGGCGTCTCCCAGTCCAGCATCTCTTTGAGACGGTCACTCACATCGGACACACACTCGTCAGGGAACATGTAGTCACACACACACAGGCTCATGCCGGGCACAGGGGCAAACACTCTGCGAGGGAGCACCTGCTGTACACCGACTGACCCTGCCAAAGAGAGGACAGTAGAAAATCACTATGTACACTTAGCTACAGATTTGATAGGAATAACTATGAGTCATTGTTCAGTATTTGATATGTCATTGTTTGGAGGAATATACAGTATATTAATGCTGTTATGCAGGAGAACAAGTGGGACAGCGAGTATAGCGACAACCATTGAAAGGTCAACAGTGACCCCTTGTGGTTGATCTGCATAGCTTGCTACACACAGTGACAACACTGCAGTTCAGTTCAGTTCTGTTCTGTTAAGTAATATGAACAATATTTATCTAAACCCCCATGCTAAAGTATAGAACTAATACTGTGCCTTTGTGCTCTCCCTCCATTAAAAGATCTTCCAGGAACATCTCCACTCTGCTAGACACCGTGTTGATGACATCTCTCTTGACGACCTATCAGGACAAGGCATGAGAAAAATTTGAAAGATCAAATGTCTACGTATTTCCAATTAACATTCAGTTGCTAAGAGCTGGATGGTGTGCAAGTTCTGGTTTAGAGAAAGGTTGCCAATGTACTGTATGTATGTGTTGTGCAGTACCTCTGTAGCGTGCTTGGCTCTGGGTTTGTTGCTGTGGAGGTAGGCCCTGCAATGCACCATTCCCTTCAGGGTGAGAGACCCACTGCACACCTTCACAGACGCTGTCGACCTCTGCTCTGACTGGGGGTCCACCTGAGGGAGAGATGACCGGACATTATATACACACCATAGAAATAGAATTAATAGAACAGGCTTGGAACCTCTAACCCTGGCAATTTGCCTGGTAAATTAATGGATACACTCACAATGGCTGCCTGGTATTGTGATGTAATCATTTCCATGGTAATTTCGAATGTTCTATCAACTGATGCAGGATTGCCATAGTAACGTTCATTTAAATGATGCCAACTGATGTGGCTCATGCAATGTAATGCATTTTTTGTAATGTCAGCACAGATTGAAGGGTACACTTCCTGCTTTTACTTCCTGCGTAGCTCCCATAGGTACACTCGCAATGGCTGCCAGTCCACCCATTATGTCATAATTGACTTGAATGGGCACGTCTGTTCTACTCATTCTATGATATGCACACACACAAAATTAGGCACACACACACACAACTTCAGCAAATCAACTTGTTATAGGCTACAAAAAAACTCCCTACTAATGAAATTCATACCATCGGGACGAGGATCTGAGCTCGGAAAGTCTGCTGAACAGCCTTTGCATTCTTTTTCTGAACAGAAAACACAGACTTGTTAAAAGCGGTCATCTATTTCTATAAACGACATTGTACCACCAAAAGGAACACTGTGTTTACCTGCCCTCCCAGTAGCTCCACCTCGTCAGGCATTGTTTTGCCATTGATGAGGCAAAGCCCATCTTCGATCTGCTTCGCCCATGTTTGAAGTCCCTCCTGAAAACACACAAACAAATGATTAGTTCAACTAGAACTGGCATTTCAATCTATGTCAAAAAGTCAAAGTGAGCTCTGCTAAATAGGATCTCTAAAATGTACTTTTCTCTCACAGTGGCGTAACGCTGACAAGCTTAATAAGGGTGTTATAAGCATTCCTATGGTGCTTCATACGGGTGCTATAACAATACATTTACAGGTAATAATATTCAATTTAACCCACTCACCTTCATATACTTTTCCATGTCCTGTGGTAAGACATGCCTCTGTAACACAGGGAACACCAGGTCCAGTCCCACTGAGCATGTCAACACTGGCCAGGAAGTACACAACCCCGACTGGTACTTCCAATCAGCAGGCTTGGCAGAACTCTGAAATCACCAATCAGAATGCAGTTAAGACTTCCAGGCTGAATATGAATACAGAAAGGAGCAAGTAAAAAAGGCCATACTGTCACACCTATGAACTCACCTTGGGATCTCGAACATCAAATGATCTGCAAACGGCTCTGAGAGTGTGGAGTTAAAGACGTTTTCCAATGCCAAGGGTTCTCCTTGTATTAAGCACACCACACAACTCTGCAAAGATGTCATCACATTTACTACGGACTATAGTGAGACAATTGTTAATAATTTATTGTCTTTGGGCAGCAAACAGATGATGCAATTGAGACAAATTTGACCCATCAATTGGAGCGTTTAAGGATACTTCCTGGTTTTAGAGCAGATGTGAAGTGTGACCTTCTCTGTTACATCCTCCTCTGTGAGACTCCATAGCCGTCCCTTGGATATATGCTTGTCCACTGCAAAAATCAACTGCAAAAGACACACTAGTTTAATACAGTTACTGTTATTTATTAATATGTATGATCTCTATCAAAAGTAATACAAACAGTATTGCCTCAGCTTTACTTTATGTGTTGCTTACCCGTCTCAATGTATTTTGAGCCTCTTTCGACAACTCAGGTGGGGTGACAAGAAACACACCAATAACTGACAAACCTCCCGGTAACATCCGGGAAACCTGAACCAGAAAACACACATTATTATACATTATGACAGAGTTAGATTGAGATACAAGTGATAGCTCACAGTGCTAAAACGGTGTCATGTTATGTGAACCAACTATAAGACATAACATTTCCATTTTAAAAGTTGTATTATTATTATTATCACTTATAAAATGCACTATCATCATTATCTACCTGTCTGGCATGCTCAGTGACCCATTCCACGTCCAAGTGGTCCAGTGAGTTCCCAGCTGTCCTGCTGACAGACGGGGACCCCTGTTCCTCTGTGTCCTTCTGAGGTGTCCTCACAGCCAGCACCACAAAGTCTCTCTGGGACGAACTCTACCAAAGGAGACAAGAATGTCCTACTTAGGACCAGGAGTTTTTCATAGTCACGTGACCTGAATAAGAAAAGCTCAGGGCCCTCTGGAAAAAGTAGCCTATTTTTGGTCAAATCGGGTTGTTAGGGAAAATACCTGGGTCATTTTCAGTAGACACCAAATAGAAGAAAAAAATAGACTAAAACCTGGGGTGTAATCATTTAGATGAAGAAACCGTTTACTCCAAACTAAAAAAGTTTTTAAACAAAAACTAGTTTCTATTTGACAAATTCAGGTAGGTCCCTCTCTGTTTGATAATGTTTGGTTCTGTTGGTTCATAGTGAATATACCCCTTTAAAAATGTTTTGCTACAGTGTGTACTTACAGAGACTGGTTTGTTGCATGTAAAAACAAACATGATGATTGAACCTTACCTGGCCAATGAGAAGTCCTGTGACACAAGATGCACAGAGATTGGACAGATATTTCTCCACCACATCCTCCACTATGTAGCCTCTGCCCATTCTAACTATAGTATAAAGAGGAAAAGGCAGTGACTTAGCTTTCTCTTCAATCAAGAAGGTGTCAAGTGACGCTCTGCAATGTTATATTTAGAAGCCGTCAAACACGACATTTTTCTTAATAGCACTGTAGAGTACAGAGAAGCTAATTTAGCTATTTAACGTTACCATTAGTTAGCTATATCTCTCACCACAGCTGTTAGCTAGCTAGCTAGCTCGCTAGTTAGCTCAGTGTGGCTCAGTGGATGGATAACTTGGTTTTCAAACAAGTTAATCGCACAGTTCTGTAAATGTATGAGTTAATCTTAAATTCACTCAAATGTAGGTTTAAAGTCGTTGTTATAGCTACCTGATTGACGCGACGGGATACTTCAGCAGCAGATGAATGTTGATACGTGTGACATCGCTTGAATAATACGTCACTGCACCCGAGAAAGATGACTGGACCATAGAATCAGAGCTACTTCTGATTGGACGATACTCAATCTCCCATAATGTTATCTGTCTCTTAATGACAACGTAGGTTTTCGGTACGGCGTGATAGAGTTCAGGCAAACATTTTCTAATCTGTGGTTGAGGGGTTGTGCTACGTTCGTTAAAGAGGGGATGGTGTACAGAGCATTGGAGATACATGAATTGGAATGTGTGGGGATAGAAATTATGTATAGGAATAGAGGTAACATTGTAATAGTTAATTTCAGTTGTGGAAAAAGTACCCAATTGTCATCCTTGAGTAAAAGTTAAGATGCCTTAATAGTAAAGTAAAAGTCACCTAATAAAGTACTACTTGAGTAAAAGTCTAAAAGTTTTTGGTCTTAAATATACTTAATTATCAAAAGTAAATGTAATTTTTAGCCTAACGAAGTGGTGGGGAGATGGCGGCAGTCTTTTGTTGCACACATATCTAGATGATGCTGCATACTATTTTGCGCAATGACACAGTCGGTGTGTTCGAAGCATTAGCTAGCCAGCTACAGCTACGTGCTAGGTCTAGGAAGGGTGACTAGACCATGTTGACAGTCACCACGTTTAGGTCAATGAAAATGTGCCATGGTCAAAGCGCAAGTCTTGCCCATCTTACAAATGTCTCATTTGTTTTCCCACTGTTGCTCATTCCTTTCTCTTATACACTGGTGCCCATTAAATAGATAGAGAGCTATAGTCAAGTTAGACCACAAATGAAAGGGAGTTAGCTAGTCAACAAATATTTGGTTACACATGGCATGCCTCTAAACAATAGACCGATTTATTTCCTGTCACACACTTCAACAACTATTACAATAGTAAATGTCATATTCCTTCTCCGCAGTCGAAGAGCTGAACAATCTGTAAGGTGTGGATGTGGAATCGTCAGAGGAGAAGGAATCACAGCAGCCTGTAAGAATATGCATAACTTTCCTTGTCTGCTTGAGTGCAATAATATAACAGAAGGGAAGTATGATCCAAAGCTTTCTCAGATATCTTAATGGAATGGAAGGGCATGAAAGGATGAACCTGTAACATGTTTGTTTCCCAGAGCAAAGTCAAATATGAGATTGAGGCCGAAAGGCAGAACATTGCCCGTTTGCTTGAGAAGAGAACTCAACAAGGGAAAAATCTCATAGGTAAGTCATGCTCACAATTTGATGAATATAATGAGATTTCTTTTGTGTGTCTGTGTTTTGTTTCATTTGCCTGTTAAGCTGCTAAATATACAGAGAAGGAGAAACAGGAGCTCCGGGAGGAGAAGAGGAATACTGTGGACATTGTAGAAAAACAGGTATGATGGCCACCTAGTTTTTTGTTCCAAAATATTGCTACAAAACATTAAAAGCTACAGCTGTTGATTTCTGCCGAATTCACAGGACCATCACACCGGATCATCGTAGCTAGCTAGCTGTAACCGAGTGGCTGTTGTTTGGCTAACACTACTTTCCCGAAGCATGCACCAGTTAGCCTTGAGCTAGTCTCGAGCTAGGCCCATCTCCGGGCTAGCCAAAGTTTACTAGCTAATTCCAGGGCTACAGTACCTCTTTGTCAACCGGCCTGGACCTTCTATTGTCGACACGGAGCCCCGCCGATCCATCAAGACTGGTCTGCCGACGTAATCGTCCGATGTGGTTTCAACGGGCTTTTCAGTTGCGACGTTGCCGAAGACCCATCTGCTAGCCCCAGCCCGCTAGCATTCTGAACGCCGTGCCTCCCGCTCGCCTAGCGCAGTAGCGGCCACTGAACTGCTCCCTGGCTCACCTCTTTGCTGCTCATTGGACCTTATGATCACTCGGCTACACAGCTGATGCCTGCTGGACTGTTCCCTTACACAGTACCTCATTCTGTTTATCTGTTAAGCCTCAGCTCCGAACTCAGGTCCTGTGTGTAGCATAACATCTTCTCTAACTGACCCTCTTTGTCCATTCATCGCCATTACCCATTTTTGTCATAGCTCTCTTGATTAACTCATGTGATTGTTTTATGACTCTCTCTTATGTCAATATGCCTTGTCTGTTGCTGTTTAGGTTATTTCTTATTTTTCAATTTCACTGTAGAGCCCCCAGTCCCGCTCAACATGCCTCTGATAGCTCCTTTGCCCCACCCCCCACACACGCGGAGACCTCACCTGGCGCCTCCAGATGCAACTTCTCTCATCGTTACCCAACGCCTAGGTTTACATCCACTGAATTCACATCCTACCATATCCCTGTCAATCTATTCTACCGCGCCCAGAAATCTGTTGCTTTTATTCTCTGTACCCAACGCACTAGACGACCAATTCTTAAAGCCTTTAGCCTTAACCTTATCCTACTCCTCCTCTGTTCCTCTGGTGATGTAGAGGTAAACCCAGGTCCTGTAGCCCCCAGTACTACACCTATTCCCCAGGCGCTCTCATTTGTTGACTTCAGTAACGGTAAAAGCCTTGGTTTCAGGCATGTTAACATCAGAAGCCTCCTCCCTAAGTTAGATTTATTAACTGCTTTAACACACTCCGCTAACCCTGATGTCCTAGCCCTGTCTGAATCCTGGCTTAGGAAGGCCACCAAAAATTCAGAAATGTTCATCACCAACTACAACATTTCCCGTCAAGATAGAACTACCAAAGGAGGTAGAGTTGCAATCTATTGCAGAGATAACCTGCAGAGTTCTGTCATACTATCCAGGTCTGTGCCCAAACAGTTTGAGCTTCTACTTTTAAAAATAACTTTAAAAAAAAACCTGTCAAACGACCACCCCTTATTACTGTCAAACGCTCCCTAAAACACTTCAGTGAGCAGTCCTTTCTAATCGATCTGGCCCAGGTATCCTGGAAGGATTTTGACCTCATCCCATCATTAGAGGATGCCTGGTTGTTCTTTAAAAGTGCTTTCCTCACCATCTTAAATAAGCATTCCCCATTCAAAAAATGTTGAATTAAGAACAGATATAGCCCTTGGTTCACTCCAGACTTTACTGCCCTTGACCAGCACAAAAACATCCTGTATCATACTGCATTAGCAGCGAATAGCCCCCGCAATATGCACCTTTTCAGGGAAGTCAGGAAACAATATACACAGTCAGTTAAAAAACAAAGGCCAGCTTTTTCAAACAGAAATGTGCATCCTGTAGCACTAAATGCAAAAAGTTCTGGGACACTGTAAAGTCCATGGAGAATAAGAGCACCTCCTCCCAGCTGCCCACTGCACCGAGGCTAGGAAACACTGTCACCACCGATAAATCTACAATAATCAAGAATTTCAATAAGCATTTTGCTACGGCTGGCCATGCTTTCCACCTGGCTATCCCTACCCCGGCCAACAGCTCTGCACCCCCCGCAACAACTTACCCAAGCCCCCCTCACTTCTCCTTCACCCAAATCCAGATAGCTGATGTTCTGAAAGAGCTGCAAAATCTGGACCCCTCCAAATCTGCTGGGCTAGAAATCTGGACCTTTTCTTTCTAAAATCATCCGCCGCTATTGTTGCAACCCCTATTACTAGCCTGTTCAACCTCACTTTTGTATCGTCTGAGATCCCTAGAGATTGGAAAGCTCCCGCGGTCATCCCACTCTTCAAAGGGGGAGACCCAAACTGTTACAGACCTATATCCATCCTGCCCTGCCTTTGTAAAGTCTTCGAAAGCAAAGTTAACAGATCACCGACCATTTCGAATCCCACCGTACCTTCTCCGCTATGCAATCTGGTTTCCGAGCTGGTCATAGGTGCACCTCAGCCACGCTCAAGGTCCTAAACGATATCATAACCGCCAGCGATAAAAGATAGTACTGTGCAGCCGTCTTCATCGACCTGGCCAAGGCTTTCGACTCTGTCAAACACCACATTCTTATCGGGAGACTCAATAGCCTTGGTTTCTCAAATGACTGCCTCGCCTGGTTCACCAACTACTTCTCAGATAGAGTTCAGTGTGTCAAATTGGAGGGCCTGTTGTCCGGACCTCTGGCAGTTTCTATGGGGGTGCCACAGGGTTCAATTATTGGGCTGACCCTATTCTCTGTATATATCAATGATGTCGCTCTCGCTGCTGTTGACTCTCTGATCCACCTCTACGTAGAAGACCCCATTCTGTATACATCTGGCCCTTCTTTGGACACTGTCTTAACAAACCTCCAAAGACTGTGCACCTGGTGACCTGATACCGATACTTTCTTCTTCCAGACCCAGGAGCAGCAGCAGAGAGCTCCAGAACAGAGGCAGATCAGCCTGATGACTACCCAAGCTGCAGACAGGGGATGGTATAACATGCACACTTAAAAGAAGTACTGGTTTGAAATCAAAAGAAAAGAATAACGGATGCATACCCAACTCTTAACACCATATCTGTATGTTGTTTCTCCCGTTTCTTACCAAACAGTGGTTTTTCCAGCTCTTCAGAGCAGCTCCCCCACTGCCAACATCAAGCCCACCCTGGCGTCGGGCGGTGCCCCCAGTAAACCTTCCCCCATTCCTGGGATCAAGTCCACCCCCAGAGCCAACATCCAACCAATGTTTCTCATCCTGGTGCCCACCCCCACGGCCACTGTCATTCCCCATACACATTCTGACATCCAGGAAGGTGAGAGGAGTGGCTCGGTATTATAGGATCGGCATAAGATGGTATACTGCCCCCAGGGCAGCAATAGATAGTATACTGCCCCCCGGTGCAGCAATAGATAGTATACTGCCCCCAGGGCAGCAATAGATAGTATACTGCCCCCAGGGCAGCAATAGATAGTATACTGCCCCCGGTGCAGCAATAGATAGTATACTGCCCCCAGGGCAGCAATAGATAGTATACTGCCCCCAGGGCAGCAATAGATAGTATACTGCCCCCGGTGCAGCAATAGATAGTATACTGCCCCCAGAGCTTTCATCTACATTGACTTTTTATGTCTTTAAGACCCCTTAAAACCCAAAACAACACGTTATAAGTCCATTTGACTACTCGTACATCATAGCACCAGAGACTAGAAACACATAGCCTTCAAAGTAGATGAGAAGCATTTTTATTAGTTTGATAAACCAGAGAAAGTAAGCGACACAAAGGACACAAATTGTATACTTTTGTTTGGCATGTTGGATTACATTTGATACAAGTATCGTTGGAGCAGGGTTGTGGTCATGCAAGAGATATTTAAACCCCCCTGGTGTGGTCTTAACGTGGGGTCTTGTCAAATGTTTTAGCTGATGTTTGAGCTCAGAGAGGTAGCTATTTCAATGCATATCAAAACAACATTAAAAAAAGCTATAGTGAGCCAAGCTAAAGAAACACATTTTGGATTATGTCTAATGGCTAAGATGGAACCTGTCTCTTCTCACCCCCTCCATTCAAGGCTTCCCTCTAGCAGGAAGAAGGCCTCGGTAGAGGAAACCTACCCCGCTAATGATGTCATCATGCACCGCTCCATTCCCTTACTCCCAAGTCTCAATCATAGTGTCTTAATTTAATTAATTTGTGATCGTGAGAGAGAACAATGGTTAGCTTTTTTCTTCCCAATTTTATATGAGCAGATACCATGTGCTTAAAAAGTGTTAATTTTAGTTTTGAATTTGCTTCAAGAATAGTAATTATTCTGTTGCTTTTGTTTTGCTAATAAACGCTGGAAAAAAAAGAAATGTTTGGCGTAGGTGTGCTTTGTGCGTTGTTGGTCCATCCATAGGGAGTAGTCTAGGCACACTTGAGCCACTTCTTGATGGAGTTCTGGTGGGGATCAGCATTGTCTGGTTTGGCCAGAGCAGGCAGATCACCAGATATCTTGATGTTGAAGTACAGAGCTAAAAAGAGAAGTGTTTGTGTTAACATCATTTACTTAAATGTAAGTTTACCAGACCATTTTTAAACAGAACAGCTGCAGTTGCACAGGATATTTAAGAATTGCATGTCAAGGCAATGTTTATGCATCTGATAAATGCAGCACATGATCGAAAATACCAGTAATACTTGATTATTATACTGGATTATTACTTAGTCTTTGGAACCAGTTTTTTCTATATAAGGGTATTTCTATAAATAATGTAACCAGTGAGTGACATTGGGATCAACATTTCAAAATGGTTTAAAATCAAATGTATTTTCATGCAGTTCCATATGTGTACTTAAAGGAATACAAGTGAATATATGCGAATTGGCCCATAACTCAACACAAGCCTCGAATAATCCTTTAAAGGGATACTTGGGAATTTGGGCATTTTTATTTAACTAGGCAAGTCAGTTAAGAACAAATTCTTATTTACAATTATGGCCAACACCGGCCGAACTCGGACGACGCTGAGCCAATTGTGCGCCGCCCTGTGGGACTCCCAATCACTCGCCGGTTGTGATACAGTCTGGACTGTCTGTAGTGATGCCTCTAGCACTGAGATGCAGTCTTAGACCACTGTGCCACTTGGGAGCCCATTGAGGCCCTTTATCTACTTCCCCAGAGTTAGATGAACTCATGGATAACATTTTTATGTCTGTGTCCCGTATGAAGGAAGTTGGAGGTAGGACAGCGAGCCAATGTTAACTAGAGTTAGCGCAATGACTGGAAGTCTATGGGTATCTATTAGCATTCTAGTAATCAACTGGACACCAAATGCGCATCCAACAAGTATTATGTATGATTATTGAAGAACCACGTTAATGACCATACCGATTTAGGTTTTAAGTATCAAGGTAAGGTAACCCTTTCTGTTAGAAGCTTTCAATCTTGCGTACCTTGTTTTTGATTTGTGTCCCCATTAACTGTTTTCACACCGTAACGTAAGGAGACATGAAATGTTAAATAGTTACACTGCATTTCTGAGATCTCTATACAAAATACTGTCTGCTAGATCCAGGATTCTCACAGGGTTCAAGTTCAATGTCTAGTTTAACTGATTCATGCTTACACTACCATAAATGTAAGGACAGAAAAGATATTTTGGACAAATCCGTCAAGACACCAACCATGATAATGGTTAAATAGGTTTTAAATCAACTCATGAATTTTATTGAATAATCATGTTTAGCTATGATCCCCCAAGTTGTCCAGTGTAAGAAATCCTCACTGGTACCTTAGTTTATAGAAAGACCCCAAAACAGTATTTTGCTGATGTGATAGATATTTTGGGTTATCAGATGTACAGTACATCATGAACATTGTCATAGACTTACGTCCAGCGAAGAGGAAGTAGTCGTATCCGTCTGCCTTCTTGGGGCTGGGGACAGACACAGCTGAGGTCACTGAGGAGGGAAAGCCTTTCAGAGCCAGCTTGATGTTGATCTCTCCTCCCAGACTCATCTCTATTTGGCGAGCGTGGCGTTTCTTTGCACTGGACTTGGATTTCTTGCCACAGACAGGGCTACTTCCAGCATGGTACGAGTATTTCTGCATGGTTCCTCCTTTGGGAGAAAGAAATAGCCAATGTGGATTGAGTAGAGAGAGCTCATTTGTGTAACTCCTTATGTAAAGCAATGGGAGTAGGTTAGGTAGTGGTAATCCTGAAGCACTCTTTTACCTTTCTTGAAGAAGTAGACTGACTCAGACCTCCTCCTGGTAGCAGGCACAGGCAGGGCTGCAGTGATGGTGCCAGTCAGACCATGAAAACCAGAGGCAACAGATTTGGGGTAACCAGGCTCCATTTTGCCATTGTCCATCTTCCAGTAGTCATCACCCTGATATGGACAAGAGATGGGGACATTATATAGGCTATGCAAAAAGGATCTGTGTGACAATATCCCAATCCCATCAAAAGTGTTTAGGTCATTAGGTTCCACCTAGGCATCTCCACTGCTCCAACCCACTGAGCTTCTCCCAGGTTCTAGGTTTTGCCCAGGCAGTTCTACAGTACCTTGATGATGTAGCTCTTGCCCTGGCAGTTGGTGCGGGTGAAGGCACTGTCGATGGGGGACGGGATGCCCAACTCCTCTGTGATGTTGCGGGCTGGACCATGGGCCTTGGTGATGGGATCTATCGTCCAGAAGAAATTACCTGGTTGGGGGCAACAGAACAACATTCATTAGGTGATGATGCATCAAGTAACTATTTAGGCTGCTTTGGAAAAGCTGTATTTGATCAGTAAGTAATGAGCGAGATAGGACAGATGTTTAAGACAGAGCTAGCCAAGAACCAGGCCACTATGCTCCCCACACATACCCTTGAAGATGACAATGGTTCCGTTGGCCAGACTGGTCAATCCATTGATGGTCAGATCACTGCAGAGGTCTGGGTTACTGTCGGCATCTAGAGTAAAGAGCACACATCCATGTGGGGAGAAGCCATTAAAATTGTGAATAATGTTTAATGTTGTCATTTACTGCATAATATAATAAGTATATTTACTATATAATAGCAATACAATTAAATCAATACTCAATTGATGCAGTAGACATCCTAAAGGTTACTGATATAGAAACACTACATAGTATCCAATCTGAGGTCCCTACCTGGTAGACCTGTCTTGGGGTTGTTGTAGCCCAAGGGCTTGGCTATTTCTGCCGGAGTGCTGGGGTCTTTGAGTCCCAACGCCTTGGCTATGTCTGCCAGAGTGATGGGTTTGTTTGGGTCGTTGAGCCCCAAGGCCTTGGCTATGTCTGCCAGAGTGATGGGGTCACTGAGACCCAAAGCCGTGGCTATGTCTGCCAGAGTGATGGATGTGTAGGGGTCGTTGAGCCCCAAGGCCGTGGCTACATCTGCCAGCGTGTTGGGGTTTTGGGTGGTTTTAGGGTCGTTGGGGTTTTTGAATCCCAAGACCTTGGCTATGTCTGCCAGAGTGATGGGTTTGTTGGGGTTCTTGACCCCCAAGGCCTTGGCTATGTCTGCCAAAGTGCTGGAGTCATTGAGCCCCAAGGCCTTGGCTATGTCTGCCAGAGTGATTGGTTTGTTGGGGTCGTTCAGCCCCAAGGCCCTGGCTATGTTTGCCAAAGTGATTGGGTCATTGGTGCTGTTGAACCCTAAGGCCTTAGCTATGTCTGCCTGATAGCTGGGGTTTTGGGGGGGTTTAGGGTCGTTGGGGTTGTTGAACCCCAAGGCCTTGGCTATGTCTGCCAGAGTGCTGGGGTTTTGGGGGGTTTTGAGCCCTAAGGCCTTGGTTATGTCTGCCAGAGTGCTGGGGTCATTAAGCCCCAAGACCTTGGCTATGTTTGCCAAAGTGATGGGGTCTTTGGGGGTTTTGAGCCCTAAGGCCTTGGTTATGTCTGCCAGAGTGAAGGGGTTGTTGGGGTTTTTGAGCCCTAAGGCCTTGGCTATGTCTGCCAGAGTGATGGGCTCATTGGGGCTTTTAGGGGGTTTAGGGTCATTGGGGTTGTTGACCCCCAAGGCCTTGGCTATGTCTGCCAGAGTGATGGGTTTGTTGGGGTCGTTGAACCCCAAGGCCTTGGCTATGTCTGCCAGAGTGTTGGGGCTGTTGGGTCTTTTAGGGTCTTTGGGGTTGTTGACCCCCAAGGCCTTGGCTATGTCTGCCAGAGTGCTGGGGTCATTGAGTCCCAAAGCCGTGGCTATGTCTGCCAGAGTGATGGGTTTGTTGGGGTCGTTGAGCCCCAATGCCGTGGCTACGTCTGCCAGAGTGTTGGGGTTTTGGAGGGTTTTTGGGTCGTTGGGGTTTTTGAATCCCAAGGCCTTGGCTATGTTTTCCAGAGTGATGGGTTTGTTGGAGTTCTTGACCCCCAAGGCCTTGGCCATGTCTGCCAACATTCCAGAGTCATTGAGCCCCAAGGCCTTGGCTATGTCTGCCAGAGTGATTGGTTTGTTGGGGTCGTTCAGCCCCAAGGCCCTGGCTATGTTTGCCAAAGTGATTGGGTCATTAGGGCTGTTGAACCCTAAGGCCTTAGCTATGTCTTCCAGATAGCTGGGGTTTTGGGGGGGTTTAGGGTCATTGGGGTTGTTGAACCCTAAGGCCTTGGCTATGTCTGCCAGAGTGCTGGGGTCATTAAGCCCCAAGGCCTTGGCTATGTTTGCCAAAGTGATGGGGTTTTTGTGGGTTTTGAGCCCTAAGGCCTTGGTTATGTCTGCCAGAGTGAAGGGGTTGTTGGGGTTTTTGAGCCCTAAGGCCTTGGCTATGTCTGCCAGAGTGATGGGCTCATTGGGGCTTTTAGGGGGTTTAGGGTCATTGGGGTTGTTGACCCCCAAGGCCTTGGCTATGTCTGCCAGAGTGATGGGTTTGTTGGGGTCGTTGAGCCCCAAGGCCTTGGCTATGTCTGCCAGAGTGCTGGGGTCATTGAGTCCCAAAGCCGTGGCTATGTCTGCCAGAGTGATGGGTTTGTTGGGGTCGTTGAGCCCCAATGCCGTGGCTACGTCTGTCAGAGTGTTGGGGTTTTGGAGGGTTTTTGGATCTTTGGGGTTTTTGAATCCCAAAACCTTGGCTATGTCTTCCAGAGTGATTGGTTTGTTGGAGTTCTTGACCCCCAAGGCCTTGGCTATTTCTGCCAACATGCCAGAGTCATTGAGCCCCAAGGCCTTGGCTATGTCTGCCAGAGTAATGGGTTTGTTTGGGTCGTTCAGCCCCAAGGCCCTGGCTATGTTTGCCAAAGTGATTGGGTCGTTAGGGCTGTTGAACCCTAAGGCCTTAGCCATGTCTTCCAGATAGCTGGGGTTTTGGGGGGGTTTAGGGTTGTTGAACCCTAAGGCCTTGGCTATGTCTGCCAGAGTGCTGGGGTCTTTGAGCCCCAAGGCCTTGGCTATGTTTGCCAAAGTAATGGGGTCTTTGAGGTTTTTGAGCCCTAAGGCCTTGGCTATGTCTGCCAGAGTGAAGGCGTTGTTTTCTTTTTTTAACCCTAAGGCCTTGGCTATGTTTGCCAAAGTAATGGGGTCTTTGATGCTGTTGTGGCCTAATGCCTTGGCTATGTCTGCCAGAGAGCTGGGGTATTGGGGGGGTTTAGGAGCGTTGGGGTCATTGAATCCCAAGGCCTTGGCTATGTTTGCCAAAGTGATGCGGTCGTTGGGGCTATTGAGCGCTAAGGCCTTGGCTATGTCTGCCAGAGTGATGGGGTTGTTGGGGTTTTGGGGAGGTTTAGGGTCATAAGAGTTATTGAACCCCAAGACCTTGGCTATGTTTGCCAACGTTATGGGGTCATTGGGGGAGTTGAGCCCCAAGGCCTTGGCTATGTCTGCCAGAGAGCTGGGGTTTTGGCTGGGTTTAGGCTCATTGGGGCTTTTGAACTCCAAGGCCTTGGCTATGTTTGCCAAAGTGATTGGGTCATTGGGGGAGTTAAGCCCCATGGCTTTGGCTATATCTGCCAGAAGGATGGCGTTCTTGGGGTTTTGGGGAGGTTTAGGGTCGTTGGGGTTGTTGAGCCCCAAGGCCTTGGCTATGTCTGCCAGAGAGCTGGGGTTTTGGCTGGGTTTAGGCTCATTGGGGCTTTTGAACTCCAAGGCCTTGGCTATGTTTGCCAAAGTGATTGGGTCATTGGGGGTGTTGAGCCCCAAGGCCTTGGCTATATCTGCCAGAGTGATGGGGTTTTTGAGCCCCAAGCCTTTGGCGATATCTGCCAGAGTAGGGAGCAGGGGAGCTCCAGCCAACAGGGCCCCGGGGCCAGCGTTACCAGCTGAGGGGCCACCCTGGCTGGGCATGGGCAAGCCAGTGGTTGGGAAGTTAGCAGAACCAGGGAGCTGACCAGTGAGGGAAGGCAGGGCAGATGGAACAGGGGCCATGGGTGTAGGGAGGAGGGTGGAGATGCCCTCCAAGAGAATGGTGGCTGCATCACTCAGAGCTTCACAGGAGATAAGGGGGCAATATGAAGGATGTTAGAACATGTACATAGAAACAAACAAACAAACACAAGCTGGCATACAAAATACTACACAATGCATCAGCACTCAGAGAAAACATTGGATTTCTCCTAAGCCTACTGATATGCATTAAGAACTTTGCCCTTGTAGCTCGACTACTTCAAAACATAAATAATAACCAGCCGTTCTGTCACTTTCTCATAAAATACTTTCATCAAACACTTTGTCATAGGTATGTTTCACAACTGAATGAGCCCTCACCATCCATGCCAGTGGCTGGGGATGTGGAGGAGGGACCACTGGAGCTGTCAGTCAGACGGTAGAAGTCAGGACTCAAAGGGGAAGCTGGGTCCTCAGAGAAAAGAGAATAGTCACTCTGGCTCTTAGGGCTGCTGGATCCAGGGTAAAGGCCGTTGGTATCTGTGTGAAAAAACAGGTTACAGGAATCCACAGGGTAAACCTACCATAGAAAAATATAAAACAATGACTGACTCTAGAATGTTGGTAGCTGTAATTCTTAATCAATTGTGTTGTTCAGTACAAGCTCCTTGTCTGTTGACAAAGTCCTCAATCTCTTCACTTCTCAGCTGCTGATAGTGTCAATGATGGACAAGAGCACCACCAATAGCCTAAACTTACCATAGTACTGAGTCTCGGGGAAGAGGTCGGATGGAGAAGGGTATATGGTCTGGCTCTGGTCTGAAAACACAACAAAAAACATTGTTGCAAGTAACAGTACAGTTATCGCTTTTATCTCATCTGACCTCCACCAATAGCCTAAAGAGGCCTATTATGGGTTAGATTCTCACATGCAGTAACCCAAAGAAGTCTAGCTGCTCTTCCAGTCCACAAGCATTGCCTTGTTTAAATTATTTGACGATTGACACTATTGTTCCCTCAGTCTATTGTAGGATTCTGAAGCCTTTCTATGCCATTGGTTATCACACAGTCATTGGAAAACCATAACTAGGGCCCTGAGTTTTTCCTGGCAGTCATATGGTCAGTAAAAACTCACGTACCTTGGTGGCCTTCCTCACTCTCGCTGTTTGAAGGTTTCTTGGGAGATTTGAGATTCTTCAATTCAGTCTCGCTGGAGGATTTGTTCTTGGGAGGCGCTAATGAAAATGAATTGCAATAAGCTAACATTTCTACTGTTTAAAATGGCCGACTCTAAACTAGCAATCAGAGACTGTTTGGCCTATAATCAGTGTACACAAGCTCTGTTAAACCATGCAGTTACTTCGCTACAAAGACAAAGACAGTAACTGAACCTGTTGGCTTTTTCTTGGCATCCTGCTTGATCCTCTGGTTTGGTAGTGGAGTTGTAGTCGAATCTAAAACAGAAGGACGTTTGATATTGTGATATTTGTGCATATATTTTTTTTAAACAATTAACAAATGATTAGTACATGGGCCATTCAATTCGACCCATCACTCTATTCAACTCACTATTAATAATTTACTACATAGGCATTGTTCTTTAGACCTATTCTCTGTGGGACAGATTACTGGTTGTATTGTACTGGTTAAGTTGAACTAACTCAGATATCATGATAAAGTGTTGACATTATGTAATTTGTATTTTCACAAAGATAGTTGTTGTTCATACCGCAGTGGTGCTGGTAGTCATGGCAACAGGTGTCGTAGCGGACACAGCCTGGGTCACACTCACAAAGCCTGCCTCGTCTGAACGATTCACTGCACCTACCACTGCACGACTCACCTGCAAGACAGAAGAAATAGACCCTGATATTTACCAACACACACACTTTGATTCTGTCTACTAAACCATTGATGGATGACTTGGCCTGTCACATAATTTGAGTTCCAGGTACATCAACACGTGTTTTTATTCATGCATATACGCAGACTCTGATGTTTAATGAATAACCATCCTAATCACATTGAAATTATGGCATAGTAATATCATAGTAATAGCATCAGTCTTACCGAAGGTGCAGAGAGCCTCAAAGTCCTTGCAGCACTCGTCATGAGCGACGCAACTGGCGTCACACTGGCAGGGCTGACCACGAGCGAACGGATCACCACATCTACCGCTGCAACTGGCTGCAGGTTGGGGTCACGGCAAAAGGGGATGAGCTCAAATACAATACTTACTGTACATTTAGTGCTACCATTAAAAAGGTCCATAGAAACTTACAGAACTGTTGACATTGACTGTGTCACATACTGTATATTCAGCATATAATGTACCAGACAATCGATTCTTACCTTGAGCAGCAGAGAATGGCAGAAGAGCAGCGCAGGTCACCACCACGAGGGCAGCCAGCAGCGATGATGCAGTCATCATGAGTTTCAGTCTCAACTAGAATAGAGAAAAAAGAGCATGAAATACCTTTCTTTGTCCTTTATAGGATGAACAGAAAAAAAACCTCTTCCTCTTTGGTTTAATCCATAACGGAGTGTTACAAAGTTACATTCCAATGGTCAAACCATAACTAAAGAAGAATGTTCTCTCTTCACTTATTCATCTTCATATGTCCCTGAAATACAATTAAATAATTAAGATTATAGAGTGAAAATAAGAGAAAGCCAATCACCTTCAAACAAGTCAACTCCAGTCAACTTACCTTGCTCTCCCTAACTCCCAATGGCCTTTATATAGTGTGAATGGCTGGTTTTGGAGTGACAGCTAGGGCAGGACATTTTTAATAAGTCCAAATACAGCCCCAATTAAAACCACAAAATGATGCAGAGACCTCCTACGCACTCACAGGAAGTAGAACTAGACTGGCCAGGCGAGTTGAGGCGTGCAATAAGGAACTGGAAGAGCATCTGTGGCCATAGACAACGATGACATCACAGCAAAGTGACGACTTTGCCTTTACAAGGGTCCCCAAAAAAACACCACGTTCTTTCTGTTAACCAGACCTGCATGGTTGTTCCTGCAACTATGTGTGGACTCAAAAAACGACACATGTCTAATTGGTTGTTATTATCTTTATTAAAGTTTGCATACAACCTCAGATGGTTATAATGTTGGATTTTTCTCATGTGATTCACAACGTGGTCGGACCACAGAGCGTGGTCAAGCTTTTACTCTCAGGGCTCGATCTTTAAACCAATATGATAATACTGTATTACACAACAAAAATAACAGATGTAGATTTTTTTATGTGATATTTTAACTATATTCTTTGGCTGGAGTATAGTGTTCTTTCCAGTAACTTACTGGAACATGGTGAACCATTACTAGGTAAAACATTTAATTACTCTATAATGTGATAATTGGGGCCCTGAGTTTTTCCTGACCACGTGAAGTGGGCTCTTAAAGTTTCTCCCTTGTCAGGTCATATGGTCAGGAAAATCTCCGGACCCAAGTGATAATGTAACAACTGAATTGTGTGCAATGATTTGAACGTATATAATTTAGCACACCTTTATTGTGGCATTCATCTCTCTCAGAGTATGTCTATGTACAACACAAGATCTTCCAGCAATTTGATCTTGCTACAATAACAATGAGAGTCACACCACAACACAGCAGTTACTCTCACTACCGTTCATGATTGAAAAAACAAGCGTTAATAAAATTTCCTAAAAATTAAGCAGCAGTTTCTCTGTGAGGTGGCAGACCTCTTGATACATTTTGAGTGTTTGGACCAAAAGAGTCCATTCAAGAAAGAACATTATTCTCTCCTGGTTCTGTTCTGAGGTAATGTCTTCTACCCCTCCTACAAACATGTTGTAGACATTATTCAAACCATCTGTACGAGGCCATATGTTTTAAGAATGAAAATAGTGAGTGCTTCAAAGAGCACTCTTAAACACACCCACACTCTACACACTTGCTTGAGTACATGCTCTTGGCTTCACATAAACACTGTCTTTGACCAAAACACAATCTTAAAATCTGAATTGTACATGAGTTCACTAGATCAAATAAGTCTAGACCCAACAACGGCAGGTTATCACATGGAAGACACTGAATGCTACAGAAGGTTGATGACCTCAAAGGGACTAATTCCCTGCTTTGTAACCCCAGATTCTCTCTCAGTTCTGAGAACATTATATTTTAGTTCTTGCTTATTATTTTTACAGATCTTGTCTCTCTCTAGTCAGCAGGAAGCTGATTGTACAGTCAACCTTTCTACCTGTTCTTGATTATGGTGATACTAGTTATAGAAGTGCAGCTGCCGTTTTTTTCATAGTGCCTTACGTTTTTATCACAGGAGTCACTTGTACTACTCATCACTGTATTCTTTACCAACAGGTTGGCTGGACGTCTTTGAAGTCACGTAGATAACATCATTACACTCCTTTTGTTTACAAAGCCCTGCTCCACAAACTTCCGACTTACCCAACATCACTGTTAAGATATAAAATGACCAGTTATAAACCCATTCACAGGGTTGGTTAACTCTGGAGACTCCTTTGGTGTCTTGAGACTTAGATAGATCAGCCATTGGTTTCCTTGCGCCTTGCGTGTGGAATGATCTACAATGCACTTTAAAATTGGAAGAATTGGTGCTTCTAGGGCATTTCAGACGGTTGTTAGGGGACCTTTTTACTGAAGAATGTGTCTGCTTTTTATGATGGTGTTTTGCTTTTCGTATATAATTTTGTATAATAATGTGTATTTTTTTGTGTACATGAATGTGTAGTTTAATGTGTTTATAGTATTTTTATGTGTATTGTGGTGCTAAACAGGGCTCATCTGGAAAAGAGACCTTGGTCTCAGCATTGACTCCCTGTCAAAATAAAGGTAAAAAACAATTCAGTCTTGTAAAAGGTGGTCTGTAGGAGTTGTGTGTTGGAGGGCTTATTAGACTATACTATCCAGCTGCCTGCCTACAGACACGTTTTTTTAGTTGTTCCAGAGTTTTAGTCTGTTCAGCCTCCAGACCACAGGAACACTGGCTGGCAAGGCATCCACAGCTAGTCATGACGTCTGTCTCTGTCTGCCTCTAGACTGGACTCACTGTGGTGGGTGATGGGAAGGTCACAGGCTCAGCCCATGGTTCCTGTCAATCTGAGTGAACTAGCTGCTATACTTTACAGCACCATTCATTGTGGCCTGTGTGCCTGTCTTGCTGGTGGGCCATGAGTTTTTCCTGACCTCTTGACACAACCGTGAAGAACTCTGGGCCCCAGCTTAAAGCCTAACAAGGCCAGCAAAATGGTCCTATCTAAAGAAGAAATGATAAATTATGTAAAATGTATAGCCACTACTCTTGAAAGAAGGATTTCACTAGGACCTTTGAAATGTATAAAAAATACTCATGAATGTGCCTGGCCTCCACTGTACTGTAGTCTGCTTATGAAACAATGTTGTTGTGTTTAAATAATGTATTATACTTGAATTATGTACCTGCCATTATTGCATTTGCACTACTTACAAGAGCAGTAGTTAGCGATACACACGTGTCATTACTTTGTGTGTAACCCAGACTGTTTATGAGACACCTCTCTAATTTCAAGAGAATAATTTGCTAGTATTTTCCAGTTTCACTAGTGAAACACAAAGGGAGGTATGGTAAATAGGAGAGATGTTGGTTGGTCCACTGGCATTATAAAATCAACTGGGGTTCCATGTGTTACTACTGTTTGTAACTTCCACGCATTTCCCATACTCATGCTTTTCAACGCTACTTATGCAGCTCTTTTAATAGGTTATTTCACAAATGCAAAGGCGATTACGATAGGATGCCGAACATGATGTTACCACACACCATTGAGTTTATTAAAAGTGTATAGCATAAATAACTGACATCTGGATTATTTGAAGAGTGAGGTTCTGTTCATAAGCTTTGCTAGGTGTTCTTTTCTTCTACACATGTATTGTATGTATAGAGTGTGAGTTATCTAGTTGTGTCCTCTTTTCTAACTGCAATTCAAATAAAATCAAATTGGGGTTAAGAATAACTGTTGAAAGCAAGGCACAATGACTTGACCAGACATCACGTTCAAAGTTGTCTTTTTTTATTTCCACAAATATTCTATGCTAGTGACATTGTATTTCATACTATTCATCACTGAATAAAATAAGACTTCATGTTGCAGTCAGTTGTTGCTAGATGTGATAATTAATACTCTTCTATTTACAAAAAAAATCCTCTTTAAAATCCACCTTTGACAGAGTTGCATTTTCTTAAAATACCAATAGAAATGTTGTATTTCCACATTATTCATTGTGCTTGGTACAAAATATGCAAGTTAAGAACTCTCAAGTTTGACTTCATAGCAGTTGTACTCCGGGGTAGGGGATCTGGGAATTGGGTTCAGGGGGTATTTACAATGGGTACGAATCGTGTCATGTGATCTGGTGCGGCGCTTCGAGCATTTCCATGAGGAACGTGTCTATGGGTGTGTCTCCTATCAGCTTGAAGAAGAAGAGGTGCTCCAGACACTTGAGGCCAATGGAGCGCAGTGCAGGCAGACGCAGCAACAGCTTGGCAAATCTGACCGGGAGAGGAGATAAAAGAGAGAAGGGAGGATTGATTACTCTAGTCTGGGGTATCATTTTAGAGCTTATTCATGATTCTGAATGGTACACACAAATCATAAAGATGAACTATGTCATATCATCTTAAAGTCAAAGAGGAGAAGGAATATGAAGAAACAGCTCATAATAATAGCCTGAATGGAGCATATGGAACGGCATCAAACACCTGGAAACAGTATGTTTGATCTATTTGATACCATTCTACTGATTCCGCTCCAGTTCTCCCCAATTAAGGTGCTACCAACCTCCTCTGCGTTCAACAGCTGCAGGGTCATAGGAAGAGTCTTTGAGTGAGACACGTGAGACTGTTGAATGACTGGACATTAGCGTGTATGATAGAGTGTGAAACTAAAACAAGCTGACATCGTGTGAGACTGAGGGCTAGTGTGACAGTGTGAGACTGACCTGCCAGGCTGATCTGGGTATCTGTGCTTAGTATAGGACTCCAGTGAGGCATACACCTTCTCTCTCAGGGCCTCCACCTCTGTAGGATTAGACAGGCCCTTGGCATCTGGAAGCAAAGCACATTCACAGACAGGAACTTACTCTTGTGCACACAGTCGATGTAAAACACGGTATATACTTCTAAAGTGGGTTTGCAATGGGTTTGTAATACATGGCGACTGGTGTCATAAAACTTAAAAAAAAAATGAATTGGCTTATTGGATTGCAATCTTTAATGCTCAAATGAATGAGGATGACCATTCTCCTCTTCCTCTCTGGATGAGCATCCTCAGTTGTATTTGTAGTTGATGGCAGTTACCTGGGTTGAAGAGGACGATGGCTCGGAGGCAGCCCAGCTCAGTCTTGTCCATCTGCATGTCTTTCATCTTAGACACCAGCTCTGTCAGCACCCTGGAGACCACAACACAGGAAGAAAAGACCATGTTGTAGGTAAAAACACTTTATTTGGTCAGTCCATCAATAGACGCTGAACAAACTATAAATACCACATTTATAACTGTGTTACAGAAGATAAAGCTATAGTGTTGGCTATGCACTACGGTCTATTGTATCCATATTCCAAAGGTCAAGGAGTCATTCTGTTGACAAAGGTATTTTTCTCTGACCTGTCAAAGATGGAGCCCACTCCTGCGCTGTGGGCGCTGCTGCGGTGGACGTGGAGGCCCGTGGCCAGGAGGATCCCATCCTTCACCGTCACAGAGCGGTGTGAGAACGAGGCGATGAGCAGCTCATTCCAGCCTGACAGAGAGAGAGAGAAATACACAGTGGTTTAATTTGGATTGTGACTAGAAGAACCTACTTGTGTCAATAGGTGAAGACGCTAATGAAACAGCTTGGTGCAATAATATACTGTACTGTTCTTCCACCACAAGTAAAGCATTATGGTAAGTGAACATGCATGGTGATCTGGTTTGTGAGCTGCGGCGTAGCTGTAGCCTACCTGCACCGTATCCTACCTGCACCATAGCTGTAGCCTACCTGCACCGTATCCCACCTGCACCATAGCTGTAGCCTACCTGCACCGTATCCTACCTGCACCATAGCTGTAGCCTACCTGCTCGTAATAAGATGACCTGGTCGTCCAGGGGCAGCCCAGAGAAGTTGGGGATCCTCTTGGCCCACTCCACCAGGGTGAACAGCTGCTTGTCTGCTGCCTGGCAGATGTTGGTGACCGGGTCGTTCGTCTGCCAGACAGAGACACACATGTAACGTTCAGTCATCGGCTATGAAAGAGGAAACTGAGTATTGATGGAACAAATGAAGGGTTTGATTCCAAATTGCGATATTTTAAGTTTTCCATCAGAAATGAATGCTCATGGGTATGAATTATTTAACATTTACTTTAAATGTGCTTTAGAATGTGTTTATTTCTAAGCGACATATCCAACACACTTTCATACCAAAAAGCACTATATCAAGAGCCACGTGTTTAAAGCGTTGACATTGAGGTTTCTGTATGATGATGCATTACATTACCATCTACAACATTCTATGGCAGCCATGTTATCTCCCGTTAATAATAGAATTAGGAATTGAAATACTAGAATGGCCAAGTGGTCAGGGAGTTGGTCAACCATGGTTTGCCAGTGCTGTGATAAGAATGAATTTGAAGAATTTATCTGCACTGTGTTAGCTAGCGAGCCAGCCAGTTGTAGAGGAATGATTCCATACATTTTTCAAATTAACTGCCAATATGTAGTCAACCCACAGTAATACACTGGCTGAAATCAGTTTATGATAGGACTTAGACAAGTCGTAAATACAAGTACTAAGATTGTAGCTGTCACGATGAGGAGTGAAGGGACGATACGTAGAGCGCTCGTGGAGTGTCATCCTGGTTTATTTTAATGAGGTCTTCTCACAAGGCATGTAAAATAAACAGGAGAGTACAAACTAACTACAAACAAAACTAAACACAGTGACTTACGTTGTGGGCTGCTTGCAGTGCAGACAAACGAACAATGATCCACACACAGGTGGATTTGTGTGGGGATTAAATACTATCCCCAATCAGAGACAACACTAGACAGCTGTCTCTGATTGGGGATGATAATCTCCCTAGTTAGTGTGTGAGAGCTTGGTTGTGTGCCTCTCTCCTCCCCTAGGTGGGAGTAAGAGGCCTTACCACAACCAAGCCCTCACAGTACACCCCCCCTAAGGTGCGGACTCCCGATCGCACACAAAAAAAATCCCCCCTCTCCTGAAAGAGAAAATGTCCAAAACTCTAGGGGGGACATGGCGGGGTACTGAGGTGGTTGCTGGTGGGGGCTCCGGTTCCGGTTCCGGGCGTGGCACAGGCTGTGAGAGTAGCTTCTCTCCTACCTCTCCGTTGCACGCTCGGTCCGGTCCGGACCCCGGCGCGATGGTTCCCCCCTCAGTACTCCCGCCTTCCACCAAGTCCTGTCTGGACCCTGGTGTGGGAGCCCTCGACCCTGGAGAGGGGCTGACAACCGGCCCCGGACTGGGCACCGGTGGAGCGGACTGCTCCTTCCCTGGAGCGACGTAGACGACCGGCCCCGGACTGGGCACCGGTGGAGCGGACTGCTCCGGCACTGGAGCGACGCCGACGACCGGCCCCGGACTGGGCACCGGTGGAGCGGACTGCTCCGTCACTGGATCGACGTAGACGACCGGCCCCGGACTGGGCACCGGTGGAGCGGACTGCTCCGGCACTGGAACGACACAGACGGCCGGCCCCGGACTGGGCACCGGTGGAATGGACTGCTCCGTTACTGGAGCGACGTTGATGACCGGCCCCGGACTGGGAACCGGTGGAGCGGACTGCTCCTTCACTGGAGCGACGTCGATGACCGGCCCTGGACTGGGCACCGGTGGAGGAGGCTCCAGGCCTTGAGCTGTGGCTGGAGGCTCCGGGCTGCTGACCTTCGCTGGAGGTGGCGGAACGCTGACCTTCGCTGGAGGTGGCGGAACGCTGACCTTCGCTGGAGGTGGCGGAACGCTGACCTTCGCTGGAGGTGGCGTGGCGCTAACCTTCGCTGGAGGTGGCGTGGCGCTGACCTTCGCTGGAGATGGCGTGGCGCTGACCTTCGCTGGAGGCCTCGGGCTGCTGACCTTCGCTGGAGGCCTCGGGCTGCTGACCTTCACTGGAGGCCTCGGGCTGCTGACCTTCACTGGAGGCCTCGGGCTGCTGACCTTCACTGGAGGCCTCGGGCTGCTGACCTTCACTGGAGGCCTCGGGCTGCTGACCTTCACTGGAGGCCTCGGGCTGCTGACCTTCACTGGAGGCCTCGGGCTGCTGACCTTCACTGGAGGCCTCGGGCTGCTGACCTTCTCCGGAGGTCTCGGGCTGCTGACCTTCTCCGGAGGTCTCGGGCTGCTGACCTTCACAGGAGGCCTCAGGCTGCTGACCTTTACAGGAGACCTCAGGCTGCTGACCGTCACAGGAGGCCTCGGGCTGCTGACCGTCACAGGAGGCCTCGGGCTGCTGACCTTCTCCGGAGACCTCAGGCTGGATGCCGTGCCCACCCTGGGCACCGACGCAGAGGTGGTCTTCAGCCCTGCAGCTGGTCTGGCTGTCGGCCCCAGACTGGGCACCGACACGCTATGGAGCTCCTGCTCCACAGCGGGACTGAACGTCGTGCCCACCCTGGGCACCGACGCAGAGATGGTTCCCAGCCCTCTGGTGGGGCTGGCTGTCGGCCCCAGACTGGGCACCGACACGCTATGGAGCTCCTGCTCCACAGCGGGGCTGAACGTCGTGCCCACCCTGGGCACCGACGCAGAGATGGTTTCCAGCCCTCTGGTGGGGCTGGCTGTCGGCCCCAGACTGGGCACCGACACGCTATGGAGCTCCTGCTCCACAGCGGGGCTGAACGTCGTGCCCACCCTGGGCACCGACGCAGAGATGGTTTCCAGCCCTCTGGTTGGGCTGGCTGTCGGCCCCAGACTGGGCACCGACACGCTACGGAGCTCCTGCTCCACAGCGGGGCTGAACGTCGTGCCCACCCTGGGCACCGACGCAGAGAGGGTTTCCAGCCCTGTGGTTGGGCTGGCTGTCGGCCCCAGACTGGGCACCGACGCGCTATGGAGCTCCTGCTCCACAGCGGGGCTGAACGTCGTGCCCACTCTGGGCACCGACGCAGAGATGGTCTCCAACCACAGAGCTGTGCTGGCGACCGTCGCGGTAGCCTCCGTGCGAGGAGTAGGCACGGGGCATACTGGACTGGGGGAACGCACCACTGTTCTGATGCGAGGCGCTGGCACAGGTCGCACCGGGCTGGGGAAACGCACCGTTTGGCTAGTGCGTTTAGCTGGCACAGGTCGTACCGGGCTGGGGAAACGCACTGTTGGGTTGTTGCGTTTAGCTGGCACGGGTCGCGCCGGGCTGGGGAAACGCACCGTTTGGCTGGTGCGCGGAGCAGGCGCGGGCCGTACCGGGCTGGGGAAACGCACCGTTGGCTGGGTGCGTTTAGCTGGTACGGGTCGCACCGGGCTAGTGTTGCGCACCGATGGTTTGGTGCGCTGAGTCGGTCTCCTCCTCCTCCGACTCTGGACCGGCGCTGGAGGCACCGGACTGGGAACTGGCGCTGGAGCACGACTGTCCCTGTCGTGCCTACTCCACCGCCAATCCCCATCCTGTGAGGGTTCTTCCGGGAACCCCCACGAGTGAGGGAACAGAAGCACATCGTCGTCGTCTTCCTCCGACTCCTCTCTGTACTCCTGCTCCCATGGCTGTAGGGGCTCCTCCTGGAACCCCCACGAGTGCAGTGGTCGGGGCTCTTCTCCCTCGATCCCCGACCACCCCCATAGCCCCCCCCCAAAATCCGTTTGAGGGGTTTTCTGGGCTCCAGGCTGGTCCTCAACTCTAGCCCGGTGACGTGTCCTCCGTCTCCGGCGCCTCGGCTGCTCCGGACCCCAGCCTTCCTCCACCGAGCGATAATAAGAGTGTTCCTCCTCGGTAATTTTCCCCATACCGAGGAGGATATCTCCTAATGTTATTCCCCGTTGCGTCCCAGGGTGGTGGATCATTCTGTCACGATGAGGAGTGAAGGGACGATACGTAGAGCGCTCGTGGAGTGTCATCCTGGTTTATTTTAATGAGGTCTTCTCACAAGGCATGTAAAATAAACAGGAGAGTACAAACTAACTACAAACAAAACTAAACACAGTGACTTACGTTGTGGGCTGCTTGCAGTGCAGACAAACGAACAATGATCCACACACAGGTGGATTTGTGTGGGGATTAAATACTATCCCCAATCAGAGACAACGCTAGACAGCTGTCTCTGATTGGGGATGATAATCTCCCTAGTTAGTGTGTGAGAGCTTGGTTGTGTGCCTCTCTCCTCCCCTAGGTGGGAGTAAGAGGCCTTACCACAACCAAGCCCTCACAGTAGCATATAATAAAACAAAATTGTAGACATCATGGTCATTTTTTAAAATATATAACCCATATAAACTGTATTTATAATTATATGACAATATTTTAGGTTGACAATAGTTCTATTACACCATTTCTGATACATCACATGCCTTACTTTTATTTTCCTGCATAAGTGAAAACAGTATTATGCCTTATACTGCCATTAATTCCAATTAGACTGGTTTGGATTTCTCCCTGACCAATATGGCTGCCATTTTCACCACATTCTAGAACTTTGAGGGTTTATGACATAACCCTACTAGTAATGAGCATTATGATGCATTTATACATGACACTTCAAAATTCTATGGTAGCCATGTTAGCACACCATTAAAATTATATGGGGAATATACATTTTATTTCAATGTAACTGAATATTCAAAATTCTAAAAGTTGGCCCAACTCTGTAAATATATACTAACACCTTCCTAATATTGAGTTGCACCCCCTTTGGCCCATGTTGACTCCAATGCTTCCCACAGTTGTATCAAGTTGGCTGGATGTCCTTTGGGTGGTGGACCATTCTTGATACACATGGGAAACTGTTGAGCATGAAAACCCCAGAAGTATTGCAGTTCTTGACACACTCAAATCGGTGCGCCTTAAAAATCCTATATCCACGGTCCAGATGAATGGAACGTTCCATACCGGTTTTCTGCTGGCGCAAAAGTGAGTAATTTAGCAAACAATTTCCAAAATGTCTAAAAAGAAAACACACATTGTCTTTTCACTAGCCCCTGTCATGGTAAAATGAAAAAAAATATCTCTTTCACAAGATGTGTTGTTAATTCATGTGAATTTATGAATGAAACTTCAAATAGTCACATGTGTAGAATAACCACAAGCATTTAGAGACAGAGCTTTGCTTACAGAGTTGCCTGCGCTGGCCTCCATGTAAGCTTCAGTCTTGGGTTCGATGGCCAACTCTGCGTCCAATATCTTCTCGACCGGCATGTCCCCGTTGAAACTACTGGTTGACTCCACCTCGTTATCACTCTTGTCCCGGCCCCGCTGACGCTCCTCCTGCACCGCTGCACAGAGAAACACACACACACACACACACACACACACACACACACACACACACACACACACACACACACACACACACACACACACACACACACACACACACACACACACACACACACACACACACACACACACACACACACACACGGGGGGTCACACAAACTTACATACACTAATACAGTACACACACACCTACATGCATAGAGAACACACACACAAGTACGCACAGGGGAGTCCAACACACACACATACACACAAACCTTCTCTCTTCATGCCCATGGCCAGACACTTCTGGTAGCGGCAGTATTGGCAGCGGTTGCGTTGGCGCTTATCAATCAGGCACTCCTTGCTGTCTCGACACGTGTAGGTGAGGTCCTTCCTGATGGTTCTCTTGAAGAAGCCTTTACAGCCTTCACAGCTGTACACGGCATAGTGTTTCCCTGGTACAAAGTAACAGGAAATAGAATGATTATCTTGATCAGATAATCTCCTACTGTACATGAGCTGCTGTCGTGGGGTGGTTTTCACTGTTGGTGTGGTTTGGCTTAGTTGAGGAGCTTTATAAACTGGGTGGTTCGAGCCCTGAATGCTAAATCGCTGAAAGCCGTGGTATATCACAGGTATGACCAAACATGTTTTTTTACTGCTCTAATTATGTTGGTAACCAGTTTATAATAGCATTAAGGCACCTCTGGGGTTTGTGGTATATTGCCAATATACCATGGCTAAAGACTGTAACCAGGCACGCCGTGTTGCGTTGTGCATATGAACAGCCCTTAGCTATGGTATATTGGCCATTTACCACACCCCCTTGTGCCTTATTTCTTAAATATACTTGATGGTGTAGAGTGGAAATAATACAGTGGGGAGAACAAGTATTTGATACACTGCTGATTTTGCAGGTTTTCCCACTTACAAAGCATGTAGAAGTCTGTAATTTGTCATTTGTTTGCAATTACAGACATCATACGTTTCCTGTAGTTCTTGACCAGGTTTGCACACACTGCAGCAGGTATTTTGGCCCACTCCTCCATACAGACCTTCTCCAGATCCTTCAGGTTTCGGGGCTGTCGCTGGGCAATACAGACTTTCAGCTCCCTCCAAAGATTTTCTATTGGGTTCAGGTCTGGAGACTGGCTAGGCCACTCCAGGACCTTGAGATGCTTCTTACGGAGCCACTCCTTAGTTGCCCTGGCTGTGTGTTTCGGGTCGTTGTCATGCTGGAGACCCAGCCACGACCCATCTTCAATGCTCTTACTGAGGGAAGGAGGTTGTTGGCCAAGATCTCGCGATACATGGCCCCATCCATCCTCCCCTCAATACGGTGCAGTCGTGGTAATGGTGGTAATGGTTCTTTGAGACTGTGGTCCCAGCTCTCTTCAGGTCATTGACCAGGTCCTGCCGTGTAGTTCTGGGCTGATCCCTCACCTTCCTCATGATCATTGATGCCCCACGAGGTGAGATCTTGCATGGTGCCCCAGACCGAGGGAGATTGACCGTCAACTTGAACTTCTTCCATTTTCTAATAATTGCGCCAACAGTTGTTGCCTTCTCACCAAGCTGCTTGCCTATTGTCCTGTAGCCCATCCCAGGCTTGTGCAGGTCTACAATTGTATCCCTGATGTCCTTACACAGCTCTCTGGTCTTGGCCATTGTGGAGAAGTTGGAGTCTGTTTGATTGAGTGTGTGGACAGGTGTCTTTTATACAGGTAACGAGTTCAAACAGGTGCAGTTAATACAGGTAATGAGTGGAGAACAGGAGGGCTTCTTAAAGAAAAACTAACAGGTCTGTGAGAGACGGAATTCTTACTGGTTGGTAGGTGATCAAATACTTATGTCATGCAATAAAATGCAAATTAATTATTTAAAAATCATACAATGTGATTTTCTGGATTTTTGCAAAATCGGCAGTGTATCAAATACTTGTTCTCCCCACTGTATATTGTACCATTTCTCGTGGGAATGTTTGTTTGCCTTCTAGGCAGAGTTGCAAAGAAAAAGCCATATCTTCCTCTGTCCAGTGTCTGTGTTCTTTTGCCCATCTTAATCTTTTCTTTTATTGGCCAGTCTGAGATATGGCTTTTTCTTTGCAACTCTGGCTAGAAGGCCAGCATCCTGGAGTCACCTCTTCACTGTTGACGTTGAGACTGGTGTTTTGCGGGTACTATTTAATGAAGCTGCCAGTTGAGGACTTGTGAGGCGTCTGTTTCTCAAACTAGACACTCTAATGTACTTGTCCTCTTGCCGGTTGTGCACCGGGGCCTTCCACTCCTCTTTCTATTCTGGTTAGAGCCAGTTTGCGCTGTTCTGTAAAGGGAGTAGTACACAGCGTTGTACGAGATCTTCAGTTTCTTGGCAATTTCTCACAAGGAGTAGCCTTCATTTCTCAGAACGAGAATAGACTGACGAGTTTCAGAAGAAAGTGTTTCTGGCCATTTTGAGCCTGTAATCGAACCCACAAATGCTGATGCTCCAGATACTCAACTAGTCTAAAGAAGGCCAGTTTTATTGCTTCTTTAATCAGCACAGCAGTTTTCAGCTGTGCTAACATAATTGCAAAAGGGTTTTCTAACCATCAATTAGCCTTTTAAAATGATAAACTTGGATCAGCCAACGTGCATGAGTGTTGGTTGCTGATAATGGGCCTCTGTACGCCTATGTAGATATTCCATAAAAAAGTCATTTACAACATTAACAATGTCTACACTGTATTTCTGATCAATTTGATGTTATTTTAATGGACAAAAAATGTGCTTTTCTTTCAAAAACAAGGACATTTCTAAGTGACCCCAAACTTTTGAACGGTAGTGTATGTTGATTTGTTTAACACTTTTCTGATTACTACATGATTCCATTTGTGTTATTTCATAGTTCACTATTATTCTACAATGTAGAAAATAGTACAAATAAAGAAAAACCCTGGAATGAGTAGGTGTATCTAAAATTTTGACTGGTACTGTATTTAGTACTCTAAAAACCCTAATTAATGTTGGTAAATTCAGAAGAATACAACATAAACATTTCTGACACATTCAAACCAATGAGGGTTTGGAACTTTAAAGCCAATTATCTCAGAATCATATTTTTGCAGATAAAACCTTATAGTCCCAAGCTCTCGTAGTATTGTCTAGTCTTGGGCCTAGCTATAAGGTAGTCTGGTGTTTTACCTGAAGATCGGTCCCCACAGATGGCACAGATGTGCTTGGACATGGACCCTGGGCTCATGCAGCCGTAACTGTTCATGTGACCCAGTCCAGCCAGGCCTGGAGGAGGCTTGATGTCCTCACTGCTGCTCACACTGTTCAGAGAGTTTATCTACAGAGAGCAGGAGACAGAGAGGGGGGTTAATGGTGTGTGAGGGCGTATGGGGTGTGTGTACATCTCACCTACACAAACGCACACACACACTGGCTGACTTTTGCCAACTGCCCACTGTGTCACAAAGGTTAAAAGTCACGACTTCCTTTTTTGTTGAAGACAGAACCCAGCACCTCGAGTTCAGCAAAGATCACAGTGAGTGATATGTTGGTATTTTGCATACTGTATGCATTAGCTATACAGTATACAGTCAGTGCCTTCCTCAGTGTGTCGGTGTATGTGTGTGTTTCTGTGTCTGTGTCTGCTTGTATTCATTCCTCCCTATCTCACGCTCAGCTTCCTACCTCCCTTACAACCTTATCTGAACTGTTTTCCTTTGTCATGTCATGTGACCTGTTCTTTATTATTATTATTTTTTTTTTTCACCTTTATTTAACCAGGTAGATCAGTTGAGAACAAGTTCTCATTTGCAACTGCGACCTGGCCAAGACAAAGCAAAGCAGTGCGACAAAAAACAACAACACAGAGTTACACAGTAAACAAACATAGTCAAAAACACAATAGAAAATCTATATACAGAGTGCAAAATGTAGTGCAAAATGCAATAAGGTTAGGAGGTAGGACAATAAATAGACCATAGTGGTGATATAAATTACAAGTTAGCATTAACACGGGAATGAAGGATATGCAAATTAAGATACTGGAGTGCAAGATTAGCGAAAAATAATAAAAAATAAATATGGGGATGAGGTAGTAGTGTGGGCTATTTACAGAAGGGCTATATACAGGTGCAGTGATCAATAAGCAGCTTTGACAGCTGATGCTTAAAGTTAGTGAGGGAGATAGGAACCTCCAGCTTCAATGATTTTTGAAATTCGTTCCAGTCATTGGCAGCAGAGAACTGGAAGGAATGGCGGCCAAAGGAGGTGTTGGCTTTGGGGGTGACCAGTGAGATATACCTGCTGGAGCGCATGCTACGGGTGGGTGTTGCTATGGTGACCAGTGAGCTGAGATAGGGCGGGGATTTACCTAATAAAGACTTATAGATGACCTGGAGCCAGTGGGTTTGGCGACGAATATATAATGAAGGCCAGCCAACGAGAGCATACAGGTTGCAGTGGTGGGTAGTATATGGGGCTTTGGTAACAAAACGGATGGCACCTTTATCCAGGTAAGGAAGTAGCAGTCCTTAATCTCATTTAATGCCCATAGCAAACATTTACAGATGGCCCTCAAGGAAGGGCACAAAATTATAACTGTAAGGCTAATATAATTCCTACCAGATAGAATTCAAACTAAGCTGAATACACACTCATTTCAACTATGTTACATGCAGTTCCACAGGAGAGCAGTAGAGGGAGGTAGTTGGTCATTAAGGAAACTTTATAAGCTACTCTGGGCTGAAAGAAGGCGTCATTACCAGACTTGGGTTCATAAAGTATGTGTTCTTTCAAATACTTTGAGTTTGATTGAGCCTGTCTAGAGTGCCATAGGGACAGGGTTTACACTTTGAGGACTATTGCATTGGTTCCATTGTGCCAGGCAAGCTCAATCAAGCACAGCTAAAGTGTAATAAATAGAACAAATACTATTTGAATCCAGGTCTGATCTTTATGAACCACACAGTGGATTCAAAAGTTATGAGAACATCCTCCTAATAATGCATTATCCTGATAGTGAGGGTAAGTCATATAGTATGTATGTGCTGTAATATACTGTATATGTGCTGTAATATACAGCGGGTGAAATAAGTATTGAACACGTCACCATTTTTCTCAGTAAATATATTTCCAAAGGTGCTATTGACATTACATTTTCACCAGATGTTGGTAACAACCCAAGTAATCCATACATACAAAGAAACCAAAACAAATAAGTTCAGAAATTAAGTTATGTGTAATAATGTGAAATGACACAGGGAAAAAGTATTGAACACACTTACTGATATGTATTTAATACTTTGTACAAAAGCCTTTGTTGGTAATGACAGCTTTAAGACGCCTCCTGTATGGAGAAACTAGTCACATGCATTGCTCTGGTGTGATTTTGGCCCATTCTTCCACACAAACAGTCTTCAAATCTTGAAGGTTCCGTGGGCCTGTTCTATGAATCTTGATCTTCAGTTCTTTCCATAGATTTTCAATGGGATTTAAGTCAGGTGATTGGCTGGGCCATTCTAGCAGCTATATTTTCTTTCTTTGAAAGCAATTGAGAGTTTCCTTGGCTGTGTGTTTGGGATCATTGTCTTGCTGAAATGTCCACCCTTGTTTCATCTTCATCATCCTGGTAGATGGCAGCAGATTTTTTTCAAGAATGTCTTGGTAAATTTGCCCATTCATCCTTCCTTCAATTATGTGAAGTTTGCCAGTACCATTTGCTGAAAAGCAGCCCCACACCATAATGTTCCCACCTCCAAACTTCACTGTTGGTATGGTGTTTTTAGGGTGATGTGCAGTGCCATTTCTCCTCATGGTGTGTATTATGACATCCAAACAGTTCAATTTTGCTCTCATCTGACCACACTATATTCTCCCAGTATTTCACTGGCTTTTCCAAATGTTGTGCAGCAAACTTTAAACGAGCTTCAACATGCTTTTATTTCAGCAATGGAGTCAGCGTGCATACAGGCCATGGCGGTGGAGTGCATTACTTACTGTTTTCTTTGAGCCAACAGTACTTGCTAATTGCAGGTCTTTTTGAAGCTCTCCACAAGTGGTCCTTGGCTCTTGGACAACTCTTCTGATTATTCTTTTCACTCCTCTGTCAGAACTCTTGCGAGGAGCACCTGGTCAAGGCAAATTTATGGTGAAATTATTGTCTTTCCACTTCCATTTATGCTCACTGGAACATTCAGAAGCTTAGAAATGCGCCTCTAACCAATGCCATCATTATGTTTTGCAACAATTAGGTTGCGAAGGTCTTGAGACAGCTCTTTGCTTTTACCCATCATGAGATGTGTCTTGTGTGACACCTTGGCAATGAGATCTTTTTGTAGGCCATCAGTTGGGACTGAACCAGCTGATATTAATTTGCACTGACAGGGTGCTGGATTGCTTTTTAATTACTGATAGTTTTCAGCTGTTGTCTTGGCTTTCCATGCCTTTTTGCACCTCCCTTTCTTCATGTGTTCAATACTTTTTCCCTGTGTCATTTCACATTATTACACATAACTTAATTTTTGAACTTATTTGTTTTGGTTTCTTTGTATGTATGGATTACTTGGGTTGTTAACAACATCTGGTGACAATTTCATGTCAATAACACCTTTGGAAATATATTTACTGAGAAAAATGGTGACGTGTCCAATACTTATTTCACCCGCTGTATACTGCCCTACCAAGCAAAAAGGCAGTAACTGCTCATTTGGTAGAACATTTGTTGATGTAATTTTTGCTACATTAAATACATGCTTAATCATGTGAACAAGTATCCTGCCTCTATTACATTGTGTTTTGGAGTAAATGGGGGTCATGTTAGCAGTAACTGCATAAGGTTTCTCAGTTCCACGCTATGAGCTGTTACTGCCTTTTTGCTTGGTAGGGCAGTATAGGTATCTTGTGTACACAAATACGCTCCCACACAAACAGGTTAAGGGACTATTGCCATTGGAGTGAGACCAGCCTGGGTCTGGTGTGATTGGGTAGTGATGTGGCTCCCTGCCCCCTAGTCGATCTGCATTCTAACCACAGTGGCCTTGTGGTTAGAATGTCCTCCCCGTGATTGGAGTTCGATCCCCGGCCGTGTTATACCAAATACTGTAAAAATGGTACCCAATGCGTCTCTGCTTGGCACTCAGCATTAAGGTGATAGACTAGCGTCCTGTTCAGGCCTAGCTAGCACTTCAACAACCACTAGCATTAGCCCAGCTAGCACTTCAGTAGCATAACTGCCTCTGCTGCTGTCGGTGGCTCATCATCATCCGTACTACCGGCTAGAATTAGCAGAGCCAGAGAGAGAGTTTGGAGAGAGCCTGATTTGTATTCAGAGCATGATTCACCCCCCAGCCCTTGCTCTTTTTTTTGTGCAAATGTATATACTGAAATATTCAGACCCTTTGCTCAGTACTTTGTTGAAGCACCTTTGGCAGTGATTAAAGTCTTGATTCTTGGGTATGACGCTACAAGCGCGGCACACCTGAATTTGGGGAGTTTCTGCGTCGCTGCATAGCTATTTTCAGATCTCTCCAGAGATGTTCAATCTGGTTCAAGTCTGTGCTCTGGCTGGGCCACTCTAGGACATTCAGAGACTTGTCCCGAAGCCACTCCTGTGTTGTCTTGGCTGAGTGCTTAGGGTCGTTCTCCTATTGGAAGATGAACCTTCACCCCAGTCTGAGGCCCTGAGCGCTCTGGAGCACGTTTTCATCAAGGATCTCTCTGTACTTTGCTTTTTTCATCTTTCCCTCGATCCTGACTAGTCTCCCAATCCCTGCTGCTAAAAGAACATCCCCACATCCCTCAGTCTCTGTGGTGAGACAATACTGTGAACACGACTTGAGATTGAATTTGGACCACAACTTTACAGAGCTAACAGTTTAGAAAACAACTTAAGTGGGTGTGACATGGGGAGGTTGGACCCAGGTGCAGAGGAGACCAGATGAGGAATCAGTGGTTAAGGATAAACATGATACTTTACGGAGTAACAGTAACCTGAGGATCACAGTAACACTGGGGAAAACAACAAACACTAAGTCTGGAAAACTCACTCAGTAGAAAAACACACACGCAAACAATTCAAGCAGAAGACACACCTCTTTTAACAGGGAAATCATAATGAGTAAATATGACACACCTGAGTGTCGTTAATGTCTCTAGGACGGTCTCTGCCGCCCTCTGGTGACAAGTGGAACCATGACAGGGGGACCTTATATAGACAGGTGTGTGCCTTTTCAAATCATGTCCAATCAATTGAATTTACCACAGATGGACTCCAATCAAGTTGTAGAAACATCTTAAGGATAATCAATGGAAACCGGATTCACCTGAACTCAATTTTGAGTCTCATAGCAAAGGGTCTGAATACTTACGTAAATAAGGTATCTCAGTTTTATTTTATTTTATTTTATAAAAGTGCTAACATTTCTAAAAACCTGTTTTCGCTTTATCATTATGAGGTATTATGTGTAGATTGATGAGGGACATTTTTTATTTAATCCATTTTAGAAAAACAACATTTGGAAAAAGGAAAGGGGTCTGAATACTTTCCGAATGCACTGTATGTGATGATGCAGCATTGTGGCCAGAGGCGCTGTCTGACAAACAAAGGTGTGATCTTATCAAAAAGGGGGCAAAACAGATCAGATATATTGTATTCCCTCAAAGTGGAGACCCAATCCCTTGAATATTTAGTAATGACAACTATGAAAAAGTTATGAGAAAAAAATTACATGGACATGGCAAGTGTATTCAAGTAGAGCTGATGCAGCTTTTTGTTTTTGTTGTCTCACTAATTTGAGCAGTGATTGTTTTTCTCTTACTGGAAGAATATCGGGACCAATTTGAAAGCACAGGAGCATTGTACTGAGCACATGGGAAGAAATGCGGAAAGATTGAAAACAATCACAACCATTGATGCAATCAACCAGACTGGCTGCGAGGTGGATCGCATCCTGACAAAGCTTGTGGGAAGAAGTGCTGGCTTGGTTGCTCTGGGTGTTGCCTACTTCAAAAGGTACTAGAGGGTTCAAGTCCTTTTTCATCTCCTGAAGTTGTTTCACCTTTCACCTATCGGCTGTTATTTAAGTGTGTGTGTGTGTGTGCGTGTAGATAGATGGATAACTCGGTTCAATCAAAGTAGAGGGATGGAGTACTTCCAGCTAGATGGGGAGGCGCTCACCCATCTTATCATGATTGCCCAGGACCATTACTCAGTGAAATTGGGCATCATCTCATACCTGGCTGCACAGTAAGTACATCGTTCATTTGTTCTCACAACCTGGTATAAAAAGTAAAAAATAGTCCTCATTGTTCCTAAACATATTTTCCAATTGATCTGATCTCTCCCCTTCTCCATTTTCTCCCTGCCTCTTTCTCCTTCGCTCCCTCCCTCTCTCTCTCTGCAGAGTGTTCAGATGCAGGATGATGTCAGTATGTTTGTGTTCCTCCCTGATGAGGTCACTGCCAACATGACCCTGGTGGAGGAGAGCCTGACAGATGAGTTTGTCCAGGACCTCTCCATGACCCTTCAGCCTGTGAAGGCGGCCCTCAAACTTCCTTCCAAGAGTTCAGCTACTCTATTGACCTGCTGCCTCTGCTCACTGACCAAAGTGAGTACTCATTCATCCCAGCTCATCCGGTCTTTGAATTGTTGTCTCCCTCCTCCACTCCTCCTCTACCGCTCTCTTCTCAACACTTAGGACCAATAAAACTCAAAACTTTAGGATTAAAGTAAAAATTAAAATAACTATTATAACAAAAAGTTGTAAGGATGTATAAGTTCTTGTTGACTATCTGGTCTGTCTTCTACAGTCTTTGATGGCAGGAGTGCATCTATCTCTCTCTTATCTCTCTCTGTATTTTACATTGTAGTTAAATGCCTTGCTCAAGTGCACAAAACCAGCAACCTTTGGGTTACTGGCCCAACGCTCTTAACCGCTAGGCTACCTGCCACTCTGTAGAGCTCTCTCTTTACCTCTCTCTCTCTCTCTGTATCGCTCTCTCTGTATCGCTCTCTCTGTATCGCTCTCTTTGTATCGCTCTCTCTGTATCGCTCTCTCTGTATCGTTCTCTCTGTATCTTTCTCTCTGTATCTCTCTCTCTATATCGCTCTCTGTATCGCTCTCTCTGTATCTCTCTCTCTCTCTCTGTATCGCTCTCTCTGTATCGCTCTCTCTGTATCGCTCTCTGTATCGCTCTCTCTGTATCTCTCTCTCTCTCTATCGCTCTCTCTGTATCGCTCTCTCTGTATCGCTCTCTCTGTATCGCTCTCTCTCTATATCGCTCTCTGTATCGCTCTCTGTATCGCTCTCTCTGTATCTCTCTCTCTATATCGCTCTCTCTATATCGCTCTCTCTGTATCGCTCTCTCTGTATCGCTCTCTCTGTATCGTTCTCTCTGTATCTTTCTCTCTGTATCTCTCTCTCTATATCGCTCTCTGTATCGCTCTCTCTGTATCTCTCTCTCTCTCTCTGTATCGCTCTCTCTGTATCGCTCTCTCTGTATCGCTCTCTGTATCGCTCTCTCTGTATCTCTCTCTCTCTCTATCGCTCTCTCTGTATCGCTCTCTCTGTATCGCTCTCTCTGTATCGCTCTCTCTCTATATCGCTCTCTGTATCGCTCTCTGTATCGCTCTCTCTGTATCTCTCTCTCTATATCGCTCTCTCTATATCGCTCTCTCTGTATCGCTCTCTCTGTATCGCTCTCTCTGTATCTCTCTCTCTATATCGCTCTCTGTATCGCTCTCTCTGTATCTCTCTCTCTATATCGCTCTCTGTATCGCTCTCTCTGTATCGCTCTCTCTGTATCGCTCTCTCTGTATCGCTCTCTCTGTATTGCTCTCTCTGTATCGCTCTCTCTGTATCTCTCTCTCTGTATCTCTCTCTGTATCTCTCTCTGTATCTCTCTCTATATATCTCTCTCTCTCTGTGTCACTCTCTGTGTCACTCTCTGTGTAAGGTGTATATAAGGGGTAAATATCAGAAGTTGAGGGAATAGACTGGCCTCCAAATCACTGCCTAAACCTAACCTTAACGCAATGTTGATCCAGAGTCATTTTTCACATTGTGTTGCTTGGCTCATTAAATGTGCCGTGCAATGAAATCCAATTCCACAACCTTTGGTTGTATGGCATTTAATGTATCTGAATCTATTGCTTATTTGATCCTATTTGGCACAGCTTTCAAAAGGATTACTTCTGTTTGTGTTATTTTTCTTGCTATCTAGCTAGCATCCCAGACTTTATCTTAGCTTAGCAGGCCGGGGCAATGATATCTCCCTCTGACTCACTAGCAACCACGCCTCGTTAGCTTTGCTCAGTTAACTCCGAGTGGGACAGCCAAATCCAATCAGCTCATCCCCTCTAGGGCAAGCAGAGGCCCAGCCAGTGGTACAGGCAGAGACTGGGCACAAAACGACACAGGACAGAATGTTCATGTTTAAAAAAAAAAAAACTAACAGAAAAAAAGATTTACTTTTAACTTCACAACAGTAAGTGGACACAACTCTCCCCATTTGTTATCCATTTGGGACTTTGACTCAGAGTATAGTGCGAGTGCTGTCTCACTAATCTAGTGAGGACCAGTGTAGTGAGCAGCCAAATAGAATGTATATCTACGGCAGCAGCAGCCTCTGATTCAGTTGTAGTCTGTGGACAAGAATGAGTCTGGGTCAGGCTACCCTTGGCTTGCATACCAGCCTTCTATATTCTGTTAGAAGGATGCAGAGCAAACACTAAAATACACATTTCTGAGACTACTTTAGTATCAGGTCTACAGTAGGTATACATTGCAGGGAAGGTTAGTTACTGTAGCTGGGTGAAGGAGAGTAGTCTTAGCTTGGCATGCAAGCCTAAGACATTGAGAGACTCATGTGAGTGATCAAAATGTATCTGCTGCAGTAATTCCTAAGCTACAATACTTTGGTGCATTGACTCACCTTTTGTAAAGCCTCTTATACGTTCAGTGTGTTTGTGTTCAGCAAGTACCGCAAGTAATGAGCGCCAAGCAGAAGATCACCCAGCTAAACAGTGAGTCACATAGCAGTTTAAATGCACATATATCATCGCATATCATATCATATTTTGGCACATGTTTGTCAAATGATGCCAAACTATGACTTTGATATAGTATTGTATGCATCTCCTTACGTAAGACATTCATTATTGTCTGCCTCCTCAAACACAGCTGTGTATGTGTATGTGTGAGAGAGAGAAAGTTTGTGGTATCCCAGTTGGAGCTTATACAAGTGTGTGTGTATGCCTTCGTCTGTCTGTGTGTGTGTACATGTGTATGTGTGTGTGCATGCCTGCATGTGTGTAAATACATTGAATCTTACCTGTGGGCTGGAGAGCGTGCTGAAGCCCATGGTTGGCGTGTGGGGCATGGAGACACCTGGCGAGCCCAGAGAGGATGACGTGATGACGGAGTACGGAGAGCCGCCTAGCCCATTGAATGGCGAGCCCAGGGTGCTTATGGGGGATGGGCGGGGCCGCCCGGGGTTGACGGAGGGGTGGTGATGGTGATGGGGGTGGGGGTGGTGGTGAGGGTGAGGGGGGCCCACCATGATGCTAAGGGGCTGTGATGGGGTGGAGCTCAGGTGGGAGACCTGCACAGAAGAATCTGTAATCAGAGCAGAAAACCAATCAGAGAGGAGAAGGATACTTGTTACATAGGCCCATTGTATAATAGACACTGCAATCATTTCCACATGACAAGAAATTGTTCACGACTGTTCTATAAATCATATTTCTATAAGCTCCTGGTTCAGAGACAGTGGGATGAGCAATTAGACCACACCACAATGAATTAGGACACATGCATAACAACTAACTAGACCCACATCAGCAACCTTTCACAGCAAAACGAGGTGCCTGAGTGGTTGAGTGACAGCCAGGGGTCCAAAATGTTCACCTCACCATTTAACCTTCTCACTAATTGAGCTGTTTATGCACTGGGATGTAACCTGATGTAGCTGGTCGCCTGGGGCTCAGTGCATGGTGAACGCCTGCATAAGGGACTTCCATACATCACCAGAATAGCCTTAAGAAGGTCAGTGCAGAGACAGGCTACACTGATCTGATCATTCATAAGACATTTCTAATGTCATAAGATCCCTGCATATAAATGTTAGGGGGATGTTACAGGGACGCTAGAGGGAGGTTAGTGCAACATAGGGCTGTGGAGGTCATTACATTTTGTCAGCCGGTGATTGTCAAGCAAATAACTGCCGGTCTCACTGTAATTGACAGTTAATTAACATAAACACATTTAACATCTCCTGTCTTCCAAGCATAGCCTACAAGCCACTAATGCAGGCCTTTGGAACATTTACATTTTTAGTCTACATCATCACTATAAATCCATTATTTATTTGAGACAGGTCTAAAGAAACATGATATGAAGAAAATGTAGTCTATTTCAAAAGAACAGAATAGCGCACTGTGCATTGTTCTTATGTTAGGTCCTGATCTGGCTATGCCATATGGCTGTGGGCTTCACTAGTTCATTTAGCAGACAAGATTTGCTTAGAATTCCGTAGCATCATTTTATATAATTTTCTAATATGAAGAATACAATTGAACAGAGCTGAATAAAATATAAATTATATTTTCACCCCAAAAATTTTAAGGAGTGCGGCTATTCTGTGTTTAGCGGTTAACAAAGAAACATGTACTCCTATATGCTTAATTTAGAGTTATTCATGTAACTTTAGTTGTGATACAAATGTTGGGCTCAATGTTTTGATTTTGAAAATATTCTAAGGCTGCATGATGCGACTAATGATGATTTGAAAAAAGTTCTCTGCTTTGTTTTTTTCTGCAGGCTGTACACACTTCATCAGTTGATAATGCCTCAAATTTCCTGGCAGCATCCCCAATTCAGAGGCTCATATTGAAGATATTGGAAGAACTGTCCACATTTACTTTGTCAGCCAACAAGATGAGTATACCTAACGAACAGCAATGAGCCTGACGCAACAGATGAGAGCATTTAACTTAAAATGTTGATAAACGATCAGGCTATTTCTTCACATTATAAGCGCCACTGTCATGGTTGGTGGTAGGCAAGACCCAAGGCGCAGAGCTGTAGTCAATCAACATACTTTATTTTCGGTACTACAGAAACAACAAAAAGGACGCAACCATGAACTGGAGGTACCGGGCTGGGAACCGCCACGGGAGCACTGGTGCGGAACCGGCACAGGAGCCCTGGTGCGCGAGGCCGGCACTGGGAGATCTGGTCTGAGCCTTGCCTCCTCCACCTTCACCTGGTGCTGACTCTGCAGGGGCTCGTCCAACAGCCCCCACGAGTTGGGAGACAGGAGCACCTCGTCGTCCTCCTCCTCCGCCTCACTGTACTCCTGTTCCCCACCCAAAGTATTGCGACAGGAACTCTTCGTTGTCCTTATCCAACGCTCCCCATAGCCCCCCCCCTCCAAAAGTTGTATGGGGGTTCTTCAGGACTGTTCGCTCAGCTTGCCGTTTGGCTCGCTGACGTCTGGATCCAGACCTAGACAACGGAGGTACTCCTCATTGGGGACTAGCTCATTACCCGCCAAGGAGTTCCTCTAATGTCCAGCTCTGCATGGTCCTGTTTTGGTGGGTTATTCTGTCACGGTTGGTGGTAGGCAGGACCCAACGCGCAGAGCTGTAGTCAATCGAAATACTTTATTTTCGGTATTACAAAAACAACAAAAGGAAAGGACGCAACCATGAACTGCTGTGCGACATGCACAAACAATAACCCACACACAGGTGGGAAACTCATCAAAGTAGGATCCCCAATTAGAGACAACGCAGGGCAGCTGCCTCTAATTGGGGACTAACAAAACCAAACATAGATTTTCCTAGAAACCTCCCCTCTGTCAGGCCCTGACCGTCACCTCCAGACCAACATATAGATGGCTAGAGGCATCCCTATAGTCAGGACATGACAGCAGCAATGTGCACACGGCAGTTGGCTATAAGTGCAATTGTTCCATTAGCAGGAAAACACCATTCTCAAAAGTGACCACACATGCAATTATGCATGTAATGCTTTTATTATAAAGGTGCATTTTTATGGTGAAAAGTATCTTCCCCAAACTTGACACTCACGAGCTGCGTATGTATGCCAGTTAGGCTCTACACTTTAGTTGTGATACAAACCAAATCAAAACATATATTCCTATGGGCTAGGCTACATGAGGTACGCTAATATGATTTGAAAAAGCCGCAAAAAAAAGCCTTTGTTTCTTGCCTTAGGCATCATTGCCTGGGCATCATTCACAAGTGATAGGATAATATTGTCACCCATCACACTATTCTTGATTTAATCTTGTCTTTACATATACTAAATAGTATATGTGTGAAAAATTTTTTGATTTAGAATGAACCATTATCATTCACCTGTATCGAAACAGGGGCAGCGGAAAAAAAAGACACGTCATCTATGCACTTAAATAGCGATTGGAGGATGCTTTTCCCGTGGTTCATTTTCATGCCAGCCAGGTAGGCTATACTCCTGTTTTAAAGAGAAGTAATGTTCTTAATATTAGGAAGGTTGAGAAATAAATATGGTAGGCCTAGCCTATAGAAAGCTGATGAGATCCTCCTCTTTTTAATTATTAATTATGCTCTTTATTTAGCCATCTTACATATCATAAATGGTGAATAACTCACCACAGGTTAATGAGAAGGGTGTGCTTGAAAGGATGCACATAACTCTACAATGTTGTGTTGTATTGGAGAGTCTCAGTCTTAAATCATTTTCCACACACAGTCTGTGCCTGTATTTAGTTGGCATGCTAGTGAGGGCCGAGAATCCACTCTCACATAGGTACGTGGTTGCAAAAGGCATCAGTGTCTTAACAGCTGATTTGCCAAGGCAGGATACTCTGAGCGCAGCTCTGTCCAGAAATCTGGCAGTGGCTTCTGATTAAATGCAATTTTCACAGAACCGCTTGTTGCAATTTCGATGAGGCTCTCTTGTTCAGATATCGGTAAGTGGACTGGAGGAAGGGCATGAAAGGGATAACGAATCCAGTTGTTTGTGTCGTCCATTTCGGGAAAGTACCTGCGTAATGTTGCACAACATGAGCTCATGGGCTCTCATGAACTGTTTGATTAGATGTTCGATTACATTTGCATTGATGTCAGAGTGATTAGAGGGACAATAGAGTTATTTTTTTTACCTTTATTTAACCAGGTAGGCCAGTTGAGAACAAGTTACACATGGGATAAACAAACGTACAGTCAATAACACAATAGAAACATCTATGTACAGTGTGTGCAAATGTAGTAAGATTAGGAAGGTAGGGCAATAAATAGGCCATAGTGGCGAAATAATTACAAATTAGTATTAACACTTGAATGATAGCTGTGCAGATGATGATGTGCAAATAGAGATACTGGAGTGCAAATGAGCAAAAATAATAAATATGGGGATGAGGTAGTAGAGTGGGCTATTTACAGAAGGACTATATACAGGTGCAGTGATCGATTAGCTGCTCTGACAGCTGATGCTTAAAGTTATTGAGGGAGATGGATTTTTGCAATTCGTTCCAGTCATCGGCAGCAGAGAACTGGAAGGAATGGCGGCCAAAGGAAGTGTTGGCTTTGGGGATGACCAGTGAAATATACCTGCTGGAGCGCATGCTACGGGTGGGTGTTGCTATGGTAACCAGCGAGTTGAGATAAGGCGGGGATTTACCTAGTAAAGACTTGTAGATGACCTGGAGCCAGTGGGTTTGACAACGAATATGTAGTGAGTGCCAGCCAACGAGAGTGTACAGGTCACAGTGGTGGGTAGTCTATGGGGCTTTGGTAACAAAACGGATGGCACTGTGATAGAGTGCGGAGTACCAGGCAGCTAGCAATTTTAGTAGACTACTAATGACCATCAGCAGCATCAGAGCTTGGAGAAGCCTAATTACCGTGACTAAGCGGTCAGGTGGAATTTGACTGCCTTCATAACTTGTGACCGACGGTGTGGCGGTAATAAGGTCAAAGTAATAGCCATAGTGCAACATCATAGATCTTTTCTGGCCTGTTGGACAAACATTAGCCTACATAATGACAAGCATTAGCCTACATAACAACAAACATTAGCCTACATAACAACAAACATTAGCCTACATAATGACAAGCATTAGCCTACATAACAACAAACATTAGCCTACATAACAACAAACATTAGCCTACATAATGACAAGCATTTTTTTAATTATTTTTTTTTATTTTTTATTTCACCTTTATTTAACCAGGTAGGTCAGTTGAGAACAAGTTCTCATTTGCAACTGCGACCTGGCCAAGACAAAGCAAAGCAGTGCGACAAAAACAACACAGAGTTATACAGTAAACAAACATGGTAAAAACACAATAGAAAATCTAAATACAGAGTGCAAAATGTAGTGCAAAATGCAGTAAGGTTAGGAGGTAGGACAATAAATAGACCATAGTGGTGAGATAAATTACAGATTATCATCATTAACACAGGAATGAAGGATGTGCAAATTATGATGTGCAAATAGAGTTACTGGAGTGCAAGATTTGTGAAAATAACAAAAATAAATCTGGGGATGAGGTAGTAGTGTGGGCTATTTACAGAAGGGCTATATACAGGTGCAGTGATCGATAAGCAGCTTTGACAGCTGACGCTTAAAGTTAGTGAGGGAGATAGGAACCTCTAGCTTCAGTGATTTTTGCAATTCGTTCCAGTCATTGGCAGCAGCGAACTGGAAGGAATGGCGGCCAAAGGAGGTGTTGGCTTTGGGGGTGACCAGTGAGATATACCTGCTGGAGCGCATGCTACGGGTGGGTGTTGCTATAGTGACCAGTGAGCTGAGATAGGGCGGGGATTTACCTAGTAATGACTTATAGATGACCTGGAGCCAGTGGATTTGGCGACGAATATATAATGAAGGCCAGCCAACGAGAGCATACAGGTCGCAGTGGTGGGTAGTGTATGGGGCTTTGGTAACAAAACGGATGGCACTGTGATAGACTACATCCAATTTGCTAAGTAGAGTGTTGGAGGCTAGTTTGTAAATGACATCGCCGAAATCAAGGATCGGTAGGATAGTCAGTTTTACAAGGGCATGTTTGGCAGCATGAGTGAAGGAGGCTTTGTTGCGAAATAGGAAGCCAATTCTGGATTTAATTATTTTGGATTGGAGATGGTTGAAGTGAGTCTGGAAGTTGAGTTTACAGTCTAACCAGATGCCTAGGTATTTGTAGGTGTCCACGTATTCTAATTCGGACCCGTCGAGAGTAGTGATGATAGTCCGGTGGGCGGGTGCTGGCAGCGTTCGATAGAAAAGCATGCACTTAGTTTTACTAGCGTTTAAGAGCAGTTGGAGGCCACGGAAGGAGTGTTGTATGGCATTGAAGCTTGTTTGAAGGTTAGTATTAGCCTACATAACAACAAACATTAGCCTACATAATGACAAGCATTAGCCTACATAACAACAAACATTAGCCTACATAACAACAAACATTAGCCTACATAACAACAAACATTAGCCTACGTCATAAAAAAAATTCATATAAAAAACACCAAGCCAACAGCAACATAATCCAAGAGAAAGGGCTGTATCAACTATCAAATCTATGTACATATATTATAGCAACAAGAATCTATCAAATCTATTTCCATGTTATAAGAAAACAAATCAATCTGCATATGTTATAGCTAAAATAATATATCATATACTGTATATTTCCATATGTTATAGCAACAAGAATCTATCAAATCTATTTGCATGTAATAGCAAAATGAATATATCATACATATTTGCATATGTTATAGCAACAAGAATCTATCAAATCTATTTCCATATGTTATAGCAACAAGAATCTATTTGCATGCACGTACGTTTTAGTGCAGCCATGGTCTTCGTTCTGGCTCTCCCCGTCTGAGAATATAGAATGGCAGGTTGACATTTCAGACCCCAACACTTTAAGGTTGGGCTTTTGGGCAGAGCTGTAGGTCACAGGGCTAACAGGAGGTGGCATTTGCATGGGGCATGGTTGCAGTGTCACTGTAGTCAGTCCTGGGTAGAGGGACCTCTCTCATGGTTCACAGGACAGAGTCGAATAGGTCAGTCAGACCAGCAGGGCTACAGCAGGGCTAGTGGAAGCGCATGGACGCCAGCCTACAGTTGGTCACTGATACTAGCATGTGTTAGTGGGGTTGGGATATTTTGTGTGGCAGTGTTGACTGACTACTTGATTTTTTATGCACACAAATACTCTCTCTCTCCCTCTCACACACACATATACAGTGGCATCCAAAATTATTCACACCCTTGACTTCAGACCTGTAGCGCTAACATCCCACATCATGAAGACCCTGGAAAGGTTAGTCCTCGTCCACCTCAGACCCCTGATGTGTACATGACTGGACCCCTGCAGTTTGCATTCCAGCGCAACAATTGGGGTGGATCATGATCATCATCATGATCATCTACCTTCTGCAGAGGGCCTACTCTCACCTGGACAACGCAGGTTGCACTGTGAGGGTTATGTTTTTTGACTTCTCCAGTGCCTTCAACACCATTCAGCCCCTGCTACTAGGTGAGAAGATGAAGAGGATGAAAGTTGAAGCACCCTTAGTCTCCTGGGTCACGGACTACGTGATCGGTAGGCCACAATTTGTGTGGCTACAAAGCTGTGTGTCAGAAAGGGCAGTGAGAAATATAGGGGCCCCCTAGGGAACGGTCCTGTCCCCCTTCCAGTTCACCCTCTACACCTCAGACTTCAGATATAACTCTGAAACATGCCAACTGCAGAAGTTCTGTTGAGCTGAAGGGGTGGGCAGGAGGAGGAGGCACAATCAATGACTTTGTGGTGTGGTGTGAGCAAAACCACCTTCAGCTCAACATCAGCAAAACAAAGGAGATGGTGGTGGACTTCAGGAGAACCAAGGCCCAACCCGACTGCAGTCCCTATACAGGGGATGCATGTGGAAATGGTTGGTTCATTCAAGGTCCTGGGAGTCCATTTGGACAGCAGGCTGGAATGGGCTGGTAACACCGGGGCTGTGTACAAAAAGGGCCAGAGCCGACTCTACTTTTTGAGGAGGCTCAGGTCCTTCAATGTGTGCAGTAAACTACTGCATACTTTCTACCAGTCGTATGCTGGGGCGCCAACATAAAGGCTGGTGATGCTTCTCGGGTAAATAAGTTGATCAGGGAGGCTAGCTCTGTTCTGGGGTTTAACCTTCACACTCTAGAGGAGGTGGCGGAGAGATGGATCCTGGCCAGACTGGTTATGACGCAGAGGAGCACTTTCAGTCACAGACTGATCCCACCACAGTGTGCCAGAGAGCACTACAGGAGGTCCTTCCTGCCTGTGGTTATTAGACTATTTAAAGCCTCACCGGGGTGCCGTGCCGTCGGCAATATAGACCTGTAACTGTTGGGATGTTAGGACCTAGTTTAACAATTAGGCATCCATCCATCCGTGAGTAACTCTCTGGTCTGTAATCACTCATTCACTCAGGACTTATTCATTCAGCACTCATTCATTCAGGACTGTATATACATATTTATGTACAGTTGTTATATCATATCACATGCAATATTGTAAGTAATTCTTGGTCTGAACTTACGTAGTCATTCACTCAGGACTGCATATTAGTATACTGTCAGTAGTATTTTTTTTCATTGCATTTTATATATCGAATGTGCAATACGTGCATTTATCTGTAATTAAACCCTGCACTAAGGACTGTATTTTAAGGGAATTATTATTATTACCCTAAATTATACTATACGGTCATTTAGCTATTTAAGTAGCTCTTCCTGTCATTTACCTGTACAGTTAATTTAACCATGCAAATATTCACTTACCTGTACATTTAGCCAGACTCTATATTAAGTAAACTATCATTACCCACAGATTTAGCTATTTAAGTATCTTTTTCTCTGCCATCGACCTGTATAGTATAGTTAACCATGCAAATATGTTTTATTTATTTATATCAACTTGCAATATTTGTATAATTGTTTCACCTAACACTCTGTAACAATGTATAGTGTAGATATACAGTCATTCACTCATACTATGCAATGCCTTTTTATAGTTTTTTGCTCTCCTGACTTCTTGTATTTTTAGACTTTTTCATACTGCCGCTCTATGTATCATGTATCGTGTATCTGTCTTTTGTGTATTTCGTTCTGGCATTTTGCACCTGCCCTGTGTTTTTTCGTAGCTGCTTGATAAAGAAATTTCCCCTCTGGGATCAATAAAGTATCTATCTATCTATCTATCTATCTATCTATCTATCTATCTATCTATCTATCTATCTATCTATCTATCTATCTATCTATCTATCTATCTATCTATCTATCTATCTATCTATCTATCTATCTATCTATCTATCTATCTATCTATCTATCTATCTATCTATCTATCTATCTATCTATCTATCTATCTATCTATCTATCTACATTGGCATATGTTATAGCAACAAGAATCTATCAGATCTATTTCCATATGTTATAGCAACAAGAATCTATTAAATCTATTTGCAAAGGTTAGCATGTCTTGGGGGCATGATCTTTGACAAGCTAAAAGAGGACAAAGGCACTTCCTCAAATTGTGTAGTTTTAGGTACAGCAGTTTCTCTGCCAAAGCAGACGCAGGAAATCACAATGTATATTTAGACAGAATCAAAAAAATAAGTGTGTGTGTGTGTGAGCGTGAGTGTGTGTGTGTATTTGTATCGCTGTTCTGATATCCAGAAGCTCTTTTGAGACGGTAGCAGCAACAAAAGATTGAAGTGCCTTTGAACAGGTTATGGTAGTAGGTGCCAAGAACTGCAAGGCTGCTGGGTTTTTCACGCTCAACAGTTTCCCGTGTGTATCAAAAATGGTCCACCACCCAAAGGACATCAAACTCTGGGAAGCATTGGAGTCAACATGGACCAGCATCCCTGTCGAAAGCTTTCAACACTATGTAGATTTACTGCCCGCACCCGCCTGCCGGACTAGCATCACTACTCTTGACGGGAATATGTGTACACCTACAAATACCTAAATATCCAGACTCACATTAAGCATCTAAAATCCAATATTAAATCTAGAATCGGCTTCCTATTTCGCAAACAAAGCCTCCTTCACTCATGCTGCCAAACATGCCCTCATAAAAATGACTATCCTACCGATCCTTGACTTCGGCGTTGTCATTTACAAAATAGCCTCCAACACTCTACTCAGCAAATTGGATGTAGTCTATCACAGTGCCATTCGTTATGTTACCAAAGCCCCATATACTACCCACCACTGCGACCTGTACGCTCTCGTTGGCTGGCCCTCACTAAATATTCAACGCCAAACCCACTGGCTCCAGGTCACCTATAAGTCTTTGCTAGGTAAATCCCCGCCTTACCTCAGCTCGCTGGTCAACATAGCAACACCCACCCGTAGCATGCGCTCCAGCAGGTATATTTCACTGGTCATCCACAAAGCCAGCACCTCCTTTGGCCGCCATTCCTTCCAGTTCTCTGCTCCCAATGACTGGAACGAATTGCAAAATTAATTGAAGCTGGAGACTACCATCTCCCTCAATAACTCTAAGCATCAGCTGTCAGAGCAGATTACCGATCACTGCACCTGTATACAGCCCATCTGTAAATAGCCCACCCAACTACCTCATCGCCATATTGTTATTTTTGCTCATTCAGTATCTAAATTCGCACATCATCATCTGCACATCTATCACTCCAGTGTTAATGCTAAATTGTAATTATTTCGCCACTATGGCCTATTTATTGCCTTACCGTCCTAATCTTACTACATTTGCACACACTGTATATAGATTTTCTATTGTGTTATTGACGGTACGTTTGTTTATCCCATGTGTAACTCTGTGTTGTTGTTGTTTTTGTTGCACTGCTTTGCTTTGTCTTGGCCAGGTCGCAGTTGTAAATGAGAACTTGTTCTCAACTGGCCTACCTGGTTAAATAAAGGTGAAATAAAAAATAAAAAAGGGTCCATACCTGGACGAATTGAGGCTGTTCAGTAACCTGTTCAGTAGCCTAAATAAGTTCAGTAGTAAACATGTGCTTGAAAGGTCACATAATAAGTTACATGGATGCACTCTGTGTGCAACAACAGAGCTTACCATTATTTTTGAATGACTACCTCATCTCTGTATCCCACACATACAATTATCTGTAACGTCCCTCAGTCGAGCAGTGAATTTCAAACACAGATTCAACCATAAAGAACAGGGAGGTTTTCCAAAGCCTCGCAAAGAAGCGCAAATATAAAAAAAAGCAGACATTGAATATCCCTTTGAGCATGGTGAAGTTATTAACTACACTTTGGATGGTGTATCAATACACCCAATCACTACAAAGATACAGGCGTCCTTCCTAAATCATTTGCCAGAGAAGAAGGAAACTGCTCAGGGATTTCACCATGAGGCTAGTGGTGACTTTAAAACAGGTACCGAGTTTAATGGCTGTGATAGGAGAAAACTGAGGATGGATCAACAACATTGTAGTTACTCCACAATACTAACCTAATTGACAGAGTGAAAGGAAGAAAACCTGTACTGAGTAAAAACATTCCAAAACTTGCATCCTGTTTGCAATAAGGTACTTAAGTAAAACTGCAAAAAATTTGAACAAAGCGTTGTTTGGGGCAAATCCAACACAACACATCACTGAGTACCCCACTTCATATTTTCAAGCATGGTGGTGACTGCCTCATGTTATGGGTATGATTTTCATCTGCAAAAATGGAGTTTTTCTGGATAAAAGGAAACGGAATAGACCCAGGCGAAATCCTTGAGGAAAATATGGTTCAGTCTGCTTTCCAACAGACACTGGGAGATTAATTCACCTTACAGCTGGATAATTACATAAAACACAAGGCCAAATATAAACTGGAGTTGCTTACCAAGATAACATTGAATGTTCCTGAGTACCCAGAAACACTGTAATTGCTGTCAAAGGTGATTCTAACATTTACTGACTAAGGAGTGTGAACATTTCAAAAAGTATGTTTTCACTTTGTCATTATGGAGTATTGTGTGTAGATGGGTGAGAAAAAAAATCTTTGACTCCTGTTATGATTCTCTTGTCTGCAGCCGAACACTTTTGAGTTCTGCAGGGGGTTTGACCCTTCCAACGCAGACAACGGGCTGGCAGCACATGATCATGTGTGTGTTACAAGCAGCTGTAGGGTGGTATACACACACACACACACACACACTCTCTCTTTGCACAGCCCCACCCCCCCCCCCCCCCGTGAACCCCAAACCTAAACCTAAGACTAACCCTTAACCCCTAGGCCTAACTCATAACCCTAACCCTAATTCTAACCCTAAACATAACCCCTAAACTTAAAATATACTTTTTTCTTGTGGGGACCGGCAAATTGTCTGAATTTTCCTTGTTTTACTATCCACAAAGATAACAAAAACAAAAATAAACACACACACACATGAATGTACTTGTTTGCCACCATGCAAACATCATCTGGCTTAAGTGGTTTCAAAAAAATGTTTTTTAATGATTTTTTTATCAACAAAAATGTACAGTACATATCATTCTAAAATGTTTTATTGGTGAGCTCTTTAAGTAAATCATATAAACAGTGTTTAAGCCTGTAGCCTCCTGGCCTGAGGGGTATCCTACAAAGCAAGCTAGGTTTTTTAAAGCTAACCAGCTTCAGTTAGCTTCCCATTCCAGCTCAGGCTTCATCCGTACTACGACGATGGATATTGCTTGTCCGCCTGCCGCTTACTCTGTGTGTGCATTGCATTGGCAAGTCATTTTCATTTGTGCCAAAATCTAAATTAAAGAAAAGTTTTCTTGCAAATTCACCAGGCTATGGTGTGAAATAGACTTTTAGAAGTGAAGTCTTTATTTTATTACTTTGGTGTGGTTATCAATGCACAAGCACCTTTACCCTCCTATCGCTAAAATAATTGTATTAAATCATACAAAAAAATGTGTCTTCCTCAAATGAAGTGGATGATGATAATGCAATCTTTGTGGGAGGGAGGGAATCTGATTGAATCTGATTCAACTCGTGGCTCAGACACTTCTTTCAGGATAAATGTAGTTATCCCTGAGTTAGCCTGCCCCGGAGCAGGTTAGTTCTGAAGGACTCCTTACTAATGAAATGTACCTAAATAAAAGGTGAGCCACTTTCATTGGTACCGATTATCTCAAGTTGAACTCAGAGTTGACCAACGTTACCTCACTAACTCCTCAAACTACATTTGTAGTATAGGGTTTTGACAAATAAAAGGTGTGATGCGTCCGCACTCAAAAAGATAAAGCTTACCTCCATTCACAAAGCCTCTCAGTAGAAGTCCATTATGATCTGAGAGCCAAAACTGATCCTAGACCAGCCCTGGTCTGGTGTGTGGAGACAGAGCCCACTCATTCAAAATTAAGATGGCGTGGGATCAATAAGGGGCCGTATAATCCTCTTACCCCCTGTAAGCATCTCCAACCTGGTTATTTACCGCACTCCCAGCTGTCAATGTATTTGTGTGTGTGTGTATGTGACTGTGTATCTGTGTGTGTGTGTGTGTGTGTGTGTGTGTGTGTGTGTGTGTGTGTGTGTGTGTGTGTGTGTGTGTGTGTGTGTGTGTGTGTGTGTGTGTGTGTGTGTGTGTGTGCGTGCGTGCTTGCATGCGTATGTGTGTGTGCAATCGTGCACGTGTGTGTGTGTGTGTGTGTGACTGTGCTTTTGTGTATGTGTGTGTGCATTCATGTATGCGTGTAAAAATATAACAATGACAAATTCACCATCAACATAATGGTCTGTACAACACAGTAAAAGACAGACAGTCCTTGGTAAAGTACTCAGTAGGGAGTGAATAGATGATGATGAACAGTCTGTTAGCCCCTAGCTTCTATCAGAGGCAACATCTCATCTCTCTCAGAGTGGCTGGGCCATTATGTTACAGATGAGGCTTTATACACAGCAAAACACACAGCGCAATTACAAGTCAACTGAAAAACACAGCTGTTAGGAGAGCAGCACTAATGTAATTTCACTGTGTTAGTGTATTTTCAAACATAAAATAATTGCAGAGCATACTGTGGAAAGACATATGCCTTGGTAGACATATCAAATACACTGTTTCAGATAATATACGCTACCACAAAATCAAATGTACAATATAATGTAGAAGCAGAAATATTGTTATATTATTGGATGTGTTGGAAAGACAGGAGAGGATTTTCAATGTCATGTTAACAATGGTGTCAGTCCCACGACAGCGTGCAGCTTGCTGAAACACTGTAGCACACACTAGAGGCCTTCCGAAATGGAATTATAAACTGGGTGGTTCCAGCCCTGACAGCAGTGGTAAATGAGACCGTATACCATGGGTATGACAAAACATTTGTTTTTACTGCTCTAATTACTTTATTAACCAGTTTATAATAGAAATAAGGCACCTTGTGGGTTTGTGGTATATATATTTTTTATTTATTTAACCTTTATTTAACTAGGCAAGTCAGTTAAGAACAAATTCTTATTTACAATGACAGCCTACCTACAGGGTCAGCCCCTGGAGCAAATTAGAGTTAAGTGCCTTGCTCAAGGACACATCACCAGGTTTTTCACCTTGTCAGCTCAGGTATTTGAACCAGCGACCTTTCGGTTAATGTCCCAATGCTCTAACCCCTAGGATGCCTGCGCTATGCGTCCTGCCTAAGAACAGCCCTTAGCCCTGGTATATTGGCGATATACCACACCCCCTCGTGCTTTATTGATTAAATATCCCATCCAGACCCGATATGCATAAATTAATTTGTACAATATAGAGAGACCTGTTCCGAAAGGACCCAATGACAACTAGAAATCTGTCTTTCCCTCAACACCCCATGGTATGTTATCTTAACTCGCTTTATACAGATCTAAATGTTCTTAGCCAATCACAGACTGTATTGTTACCAGTTCCCAGTAGCCTACATCAGACAACCAATAAGAGTCTGTGGCTTTCAGTCGAATAGAGGAGTTCATTGGCTTTCTCAGAGGGTATGTGCTAAACGGGATCCTTGGGATGTCCATACCTCAATCAAGTATACATGTACAATTAAGTTTAGTCTTAGTTAATGGTTATAGTTTAGGGTTGATGGTATGGACGTCCCTAGGAATCCGTTCATAGAGAGAGAGAGAGACGGGCACGGTATTTGAGAGCTCGGCGGCACACAGACATTCACTTTCTTTTTTAAAATTATTATTATAAGACTCAGACTCGATTTTCGAATGTCTGCCCCAGATAGTTTCCTTAGAGACGATGAAAATATGTTTTTTTATTTTTTTATTTTATTTCACCTTTATTTAACAAGGTAGACCAGTTGAGAACAAGTTCTCATTTACAACTGCGACCTGGCCAAGACAAAGCAAAGCAGTGCGACAAAAAACGACACAGAGTTACACATTAGAATAAACAAACATACAGTCAATAACACAATAGAGAATCTATATACAGAGTGTGCAAATGTAGTGGAAAATGCAGTAAGGTTAGGAAGGTAGGACAATAAATAGGCCATAGTGGTGAAATAGTTTACAATTTAGAATTAACACTGGAGTGATAGATGTGCAAATGATGATGTGCAAATAGAGATACTGGAGTGCAAAATGAGCAAAAATAATAAATATGGGGATGAGGTAGTAGGGTGGGCTATTTACACAAGGACTATATACAGGTGCAGTGATCGATTATCAGCTCTGACAGCTGATGCTTAAAGTTAGTGAGGGAGATAGGAACCTCTAGCTTCAAGGATTTTTGCAATTCGTTCCAGTCATTGGCAGCAGAGAACTGGAAGGAATAGCGGCCAAAGGAGGTGTTGGCTTTGGGGGTGACCAGTGGAATATACCTTCCGGATGCTCACGGGTGGGTGTTGCTATGGTGACCAGCGAGTTGAGATAAGGAGGGGATTTACCTAGCAAAGACTTATAGATAACCTGGAACCAGTGGGTTTGGCGACGAGGATCTGTAGGATAGTCAGTTTTACAAGGGCATGTTTGGCAGCATGAGTGAAGGAGGCTTTGCTGCGAAATAGGAAGTCGATTCTAGATTTAATTTTGGATTGGAGATGGTTTATATGAGTCTGGAAGTTCAGTTTACAGTCTAACCAGACGCCTAGGTATTTGTACTCTCAGACCCGTCGAGAGTAGTGATGATAGTCCGGTGGGCGGGTGCGGGCAGCGTTCGATTGAAAAGCATGCATTTAGTTTTACTAGCATTTAAGAGCAGTTGGAGGCCACGGAAGGAGTGTTGTATGGCATTGAAGTCTGTTTGAAGGTTAGTTAACACAGTGTCCAAAGAGGGGCCAGATATATACAGTGATAAGGGGTGGTCGTTTGACCGCGGACCCATTACAAACGCAGGCATTGAGGCAGTGATCGCTGAGATCCTGGTTGAAAACAGAGGTGTATTTGGAGGGCAAGTTAGTCAGGATGATATCTAATGACCAAGATGTCCTTGGTCCAACTGAAGAGTAAGTAGTCTATATTATTTAAGTTGTGAAATCGTTAGGAAATATTTAGGCCTACTGTGCTGATAAGGCACATTTGGTTTATAATTACTTTTTGTTGATAACGAGTTGATAACGTATTGTCGAAAGCATGTAGTCAATATTATTTACTGTGTCGTTAGGGGAGTAGGCCAGTGTACAATAATAACGTAATTTGATGTGCTAGTATTATTTATTTCATGGATGAATTAAATTGTAAATGAAAATATACACACATGCTATAGGATATATACATATTTTACATTGTAATACACAAATGTTACACCTACATCCCTATGTGTGCTGGAGCTATGGGTTTATTTTTCCACTCTCACTAGGTCTACACATTCACACTCAAACTGAATTGAACGGGGGATGCATAACTACTTTTCACTGAAGAAAGGAACGAGGTAGAACTTAAAATCATGCCTGACAAGACCAATGAAATCATAACGGTATCCTAATACAGTGTGGATACAGGAGTAGCCTATTCTACAATAACGTAACTGTATGTGCTAGTATTATTTATCTAATTGATCAATTAAATTGTAAATGTGGATGGTACGCTACTTCATTCAATGATTACGGTATTGAACAAGGTAGATACAGGAGTAGTCTATAGTCTACAATAACAATGTCATTGAATGTGCTATAGTATAATTTATTTCATTGATGAATTAAATTGTAAATGGGGATGGGTAGGCTACTTCATTCAGTGAATAGTGAATATGTTGCTATCTCTGGGAGTATGTTAATGACAGCTTTTCAACTGTTGAACTATGGCAATGTCGAACTTTATTTTGTCTGCCATTAACATGATTGCATGTCTAATCAAACATCTAAATTAAACCATTCAATAACTGTTTTGACATACCTGATAATCCTGTAACCTGTGTGTTTGCTTGTTTAGGTCTCTGTCTCCTACCCTGTTCCCTTTACTCTGCTCCTGTTCTCCAGGACCTAGGGGTTCTGCCTAACACCCAGACATGGATCCACCTGATGTCCTTCATTACCAACCACCCTCCAACTTTTCATTACATCAGCTACTGTTATTGTCATGTTGTCATTATCTGCTAAGAAAGAGCAAGAAAACTATCATACTGGACACATAATGTGAGATGCACAGATTAGCTAAAATTACTAGCACTGCAAACGGGACAGCAGCGCCTGGACTTTGCAGTTTCCCTCTTCGAGTCCACCTTACAAGAGGCAGAACCTCCCATCCACACAGCACCCACCTCCTCTCTATTCCACACACCAGAATTCAGTATTTCAGTCTATGATTGCGTGTACAAAAAAATCGGTACCACGTTTATGTATTTAAATCTAAAATACTGCCAGATTGGATGTTTCATAAGGTGTTCATTATTGTATATTGTAAAGTATCCCTTGATGGTATTTGATGGTATTTGTTAGTTCCACATTATTATATATATATTCAACCACAAGGGTGTACTAATGAGCTATACATTTGTTTGTATCATAATAGAGGACTACTGAAATAATATTATATATATATTATTTCAGTGTAGATAAGAGAAGGCCTGCTTAAAATGAAAACATGCCAGCCAGACCAGCCAGTGTATGGGCGGCAGGTAGCCTAGCGGTTAAGAGTGTTGGGCCAGTAACCGAAAGGTTGCTGCTTTGAACCCCCAAGCCGACTAGGTGAAAAATCTGTTGATGTGCCCTTGAGCAAGGCACTTAACCCTAATTGCTTGTGTAAGTCGCTCTGGATAAAAGTTTCTGCTAAATTATAAAAATGTATATGTAAGAATCAAATGTATTTGCATATGAATGTATATACAGTCCTGAATGAATGAGTCCTGAGTGAATGAGTGATTACAGACCAGAAAGTTACTCACAGATGGATGGATGCCTAATTGTTAAACTAGGTCCTAACATCCCAACAGTTACAGGTCTATGTTGCCGACAGCACGGCACCCAGGTGAGGCATTAAATAGTCTAATAGCTGCCGGCAGGAAGGACCTCCTGTAGTGCTCTCTGGCACACCGTGGTGGGATCAGTCTGTGACTGAAGATATAAGGGGTCACTTAGGGCCCCCAGCCGCTAGTGGGCCCCCAACCTCCCCTTTTTTTTTTTTAAACCACAACATTTTCTCTATGCCTCATGACAAAATGGAGAGAACCACAAGGAAATGTAAAAAAAAATCTCTCTACCATCAAGAAGGGGACCACCAAAAGTTTTACCCGCTAGGTGGGGGACCCAAAAATCAAATCTCACTTAGGGCCCCGAAATAGCTAGGGCCGGCCCTGCATATGTGGCATGAATCACTCTCCATAAGTAGAATGGGGAACATGGAGGAGGGAGGGAGAGACGAGAGACCGCAACCAACCAAGCCGACTTGCGCAATAGTAGACTAATAGCTGCCATAGTTAGGTTATTTATCATCCAATATGATTATGTAGTACGTGTCTTGACTACATCAAACCGAGAGAAGCTAGCTAACGTTAGCTAGCTGGGCAAACTGAGTCTGAGGTTGCAGTGTAGCAGCCTACCTGTTGCCTCTTGGTCGTTGTAGCCTATCATTCTCCTTTAACTTTTAACTCATTTTAATTCCATCGTCCATTGATTAGATATCTCCTAACCTTTGCCCCACACGGAGGCTATATGACCGTAGCTTATTTCCGCTTTGATGACTTATAATTGGCCAACAACAACAACAAGCTACACGCGCCACTCTTGTGAAAAGCAAAGAGCAGCAGCATAAATGACATTTCTCTATCTCTCTCTCCTGCAGCAGTCTTATATTCTAATGGGAATATAGAGTCAACTACTGATATACTGTATACGTAATGGCTCGAGACTACTTGGACTCTATATAGAGTTGGCACTTTTTCTGCACTCCACTTCTGCACTCCACTTTTCTGTCTCATATAATATGGATACTTCTTGTATAATATGGCACAATGTACTGTAACCAAGGCAGAGTACCTCTCTAATATCATACTAAACTGCACCATTTGACTGTTATCATATTACTCACACTATATTGTAGTTTGACTCCTTAATAATTCAATTATCAAGTGAGAAATGTAAACTCTGTTACATGAAGAAATGTAAACTCGGGTGTTACATTAAGAAATGTCAACTCTGTTACATTTAGACATGTCAAGTCTGTTACATTAAGAAATGTCAACTCTGTTACATTTAGACATGTCAAGTCTGTTACATTAAGAAATGTCAACTCTGTTACATTTAGACATGTCAAGTCTGTTACATTAAGAAATGTCAACTCTGTTACATTTAGACATATCAAGTCTGTTACATTTAGACATGTCAAGTCTGTTACATCTGTAATCATACCAATCTAAATTGGTGTTTTTTATGTCTTTTGACTATTCAGCAGCACCATCAGTATAACAGACACAACACATGTAATTTACAAATGCTTATGTATTCAAACAGCCTTGGACATGTGACAGTGACATAAGGCGATTACAAATGCATATGGTAATAGGTGTTCAAATCACCATTTCATACATTTTCACCATCATTCCATGGATCTTTATTGAGTCTGTTTTCTAAGTATTGTGTAACATCAGTTACATTGCATAAAGTCATTAGCTACATTTTGAATGGGCTCCTGCTGTACAGTAACCCTGATCTGCTGAGCTCTCTCTCTCTCTCTCTCTCTCTCTCTCTCTCTCTCTCTGCACAGGAGGTTTACATTTCCATCCTGGTGTCTATTTCATGTACTGATTAACAAAGGAGGGAGAGTGGGAGGGGGGGGGGGGGGGGGGGGGCAGTCATGTGCCATGTGGCAGAGGACGGGCTCGCCGTCTATGGAGTTTGGAGAGGGAGTGCGTACGTGTGTGTTATGTACCTGTGTGTATTTCTGCATGTGTGTGTGCTTGCTTGTGTAAGTGTGTGTGAGTGTGTGTATGTAGATGCATATGTGTGTTGGGTAGAGGGGGTGTCTGATAGTGGACTGTGCCAGTTGTTGCAGGATTAAAGGGGATTATCTTGGGATGGGTCCTGTATTGATGCTGCTCTATCGAGCTACTGTACAGAACTGTACGTGTCTCCAAGGTTTCACGCTTCTGTAAAGGCTACTGTGCTTTCAATTATATTTTTCTCTTAGAAACCGTCCACTATTTCTGACCACAATTGAACTCGCACAACAAACACATTCACAAGAAGACATTATGTTGTAATACATGAAGTCACTTTATGACATAGTAATAGAATGACTATTTATATGCTATATTGGCTAAAGCCAACCTCAAGCCAGTCTCTATCTGTGGAGCTGCACTCCTATACTGAAGCACTAGGATTGGCCCAGAATGCTGCAGAAAAAATGCCAATTAGATAAGGGAGCTGATTCACAATCACAAGCCTGCCAGTGTTTAGAACAGTCCCACAGAGCACAGTGCCTGGCCCTGACTAGATGTTGTCTAATGGCTGGGCATGCCTGACCTGTATGCTGACACTATTTCTGTCCCAACTATTTCTGAGTTCCCCCATACAAAAAGAAAGAAAGAAAAAAAGAAAGAGAGAGAGAGAAAGAGGGAGCGAGAGAGCAAGAGAGAGAGAGAAAGAAAGAAAGAAAGTAAGAAAGAAAGAAAGAAAGAAAGAAAGAAAGAAAGAAAGAAAGAAAGAAAGAAAGAAAGAAAGAAAGAAAGAAAGAAAGAAAGAAAGAAAGAAAGAAAGAAAGAAAGAAAGAGGCAACATATTAAAAAAATGAAGAACAGAACTGTGAATGTAGGATTGAGGATGATGGTTATAGCATCCAAACACAATGAGTGAGGTAGAGGAGTGTAGCCCACGGCAACAAGCGCAGTGGAAACCATAGAGCATGGTAGGAACGAGGTAATGATGAGTCCTGAGGCTGTTCCTATAGGATGGATCTGGGTTGGACAGAAAGCAGAGGGTCCTGGGTAATCAAACTAGATACTAACACACATAAGACATAGATGGACTGACAGACGGGTGGAATGAATAACAGATACACACAACTACAGGATTCTCGCACACACACACACACACACACACACACACACACACATACACACACACACACACACACACACACACACACACACACACACACACACACATACACACACATGCACCGATTTGACAAGTACCAAGCTACATACTGATATCTGATAAGAAACAGGTGTGTTGTTGAATGCCAAGCGAGAGAGAGAGAGAGAGAGAGGGAGAGAGAGTGGGAGAGGTAAATAGAGAGAGAGGGAGGGAGAGAGAGAGACTGAAGGTGCCACCTGATCTCCCCACTCTCTTCCCTCTCTTTATCTCCTAACCCCTTTACAAACACAGCAGCACATAGAGGGCCTCTCAGGGCCCAGGACCCAAAACAACACAGGTCTTGTACTACCTATTAAGGTACATCATCAAATAATTGTCAATGAAACATTAGCCCCATGTTGGGCCGTCCTATCCCTCTGTGTGTGTGGAGAGAGTGAGGGAGGGAGAGGGAGAGAGAGTGAGAAACAAAGAGAGAGAGAGAGAGCTACGACTCATCTCTCGACAGGTCTTAGTTCCCTGGAGGAGATGCAGAAGTGGATACTCAATCTATTGAGCACCGCTTGTGCTCCAGACGCTTAACATTCTATAGCACTAAATGAATCAACATTCGTTCATGTTTCTTCACCACAGACAGACTTGGTCTACTGAAGACGTTTTTAAGTCTATCTCTCTTCAGTCTGTCTATCTATCCATCTACATGTCTGCCCATCTGCTTGCTGTCTGTCTGTCTGTCTGTCTGTCTGTCCGTCTGTCTGTCTGTCTGTCTGTCTGTCTTAAAGCTGTGGAGCCCCATATAAACTGAGGCTGATTTATTCAGTGATATTAGGAAGTCTCAACACTGATATTGATGATACTGTCTACTACAGAGAACTCTAGTAATTAAATCACACTGCTATCCCAGTTCTATTCAGTTTTGTGGCAATGAATAGGGTGTGAGTAGGAAGGAAATGTGCTTGTGCTATATATTAATGAATAATAACTGTGGGGCTTTTTTTAGATTTCGGAGAAATCTGACCGTCTTTTTCACATCCTCTTCTTATAATGCTGCTGTTCAGTATTATACACTGACATCTGTTTCAAAACCTGCATCTAAACGTCTTACTACAACATCGTTTCTCTGTTTTTTTCAACTGACATACAGTACCAGTCAAAAGTTTGGACACACCTACTCATTCAAGGGTTTTTCTATATTTTTTACTATTTTATACATTGTAGAATAATAAGGAAGACATCAAAATGATGAAATAACACAAATGGAAACATGTAGTAACCAAAAAACAATACTTTATATTTGAGATTATTCAAAGTAGCCACCCTTTGCCTTCATGACAGCTTTGCACACTCTTGGCATTTGTGAGACGCAGAGTAGGTGAACGGAAGATCTCTGCATGTGTAGTTCCCACCATGAAGCATGGAGGAGGTGTGATGGTGTGGGGGTGCTTTGCTGGTGACACTATCTGTGATTTATTTAGAATTCAAGGCACACTTAACCAGCATGGCTACCACAGCGTTCTGCAGCGATACGCCATCCCATCTGGTTTGCGCTTAGTGATACTATAATTTGTTTTTCAACAGGACAATGACCCAACACACCTCCAGGCTGTGTAAGGGCTATTTGACCAAGAAGTAGAGTGATGGAGTGCTGCATCAGATGACCTGGCCTCCACAATCACCCGACCTCAACCCAATTGAGATTTTTTGGGATGAGTTGGACAGCAGAGTGAAGGAAAAGCAGTCGGGGTGGTCTCAACTTACTGTGTATTCTATTCTAATAATAGAATACACAAGGTGCAATTTAAAAGATTGTGCATCAGCAGTGCACCAGCAGTCACTCAATTAGCCCATATCAGCAATTTATTTTTGGATTGGTAAGTTAGTCTACCGTCCAGCTATATTAACTTGTAGTAAGTATGTTCTAATTACCGACTGGGGTGGGGCCAATTGGTCATCTGTTATCATATTAAAAACTGCAAACATTTGCCTCCAGCCTATGGCAAAATGTGTAGAATTGCAGGAAATTATTTATAAAATTGCAAAACCTTCTCTCCGCCCAATGGCAAATGTGTAGAATTGCAGGAAATTAACTTTAAAACCCAAATAGTTTCTCTTAGCTGTCACGAGGGGGGGGTGCTAAAATGTTTTGCTCGCAAGGTGGGGGGCGTGTATGGATGTGGGTACATCCATGGCCCCCTCCCCCATCAAAGTTGCCCATCCCTGCTTCTTATAAACAAATATGGTCAGCATTGAGAATCATGTCAATGGTGTAATAACTCATAAAGAGAGATGATATGTCTATTACAAGTTCTACTACTCAGGTTTAGAGTTGCGGATTTACCTGATGGTTCTAGTTCTGCTGTTACAACACCAACAGTATTGTCCTATTTTGGCCAAAATAAAATAAAGTTATCCTCAGATAGCCTGGCATAAGATAACACGGTAGATGACATGCAGCTTATATACACCTTAAAGTCATTTGAAATGCATGAATGGTGCTATTAAATGCAGATAGCCTCAAACCATTCTCTGAGAGGCTCAGTCAGTGGACGAGAGTATTAGTAGCCTTGTGTTGTCAATAGGACTGATCCCAAGTCAGCCTTCCTAATCACCATTGGCAGTGAAAACCCTAATGACTTGGCCACATGACTTCTCATTCTCTTTGACTGCTTGCTGCAAGAAGAGATCAGCACACTCACAGTCATTACCTTAGAACCAATATGGCTGGTTTCTACTCAACTAAGATGTGTTCTGCCATTGCATTGGGGGGCAGCAGGTAGCCTAGCAGTTAAAGCGTTGGGCCAGTAACCGAAAGGGGAGAAGGTGGAAAAAATCTGTTGATGTGCCCTTGAGCTAGGCACTTAACCCTAATTGCTCCAGGGTCGCCGTTGATAATGGCTAACCCTGGCCCTGACCCCACTCTCCAAGGGTGTCTCAGGGGGAGTTGGGATATGCATAAAACACATTTTCAATTCAAACCTGCATATTAATGCACACTTTTGCATGTGTGAAACAGGACAAAGATAAGCATGCGTGAATTCAACGTGAAATCAACAAGAACTATGTAATTGAATTTAGGTTAAAAGTTGGGTGAACAAAATACAGAAATTCCTTTACATTAACGACTTCTTGCAAATCCAGTCAGTTTTCTATGTTAAACTGACGTCAAGTAAAAAGAACCAGTGAAGTAAAAAGAGGCCTCTGTAGCAATATGAGCATGTGATTACACAAACATAAAACGTATGAGGAAATAATGTGTTGGAGACTTTAGATGGCTACACTCTTCATGGTTTTCTTTGAATGTGTGGTTTTCTTATAATTAATTAATTGGTGGTGTTATTTTAGTGTAATAATGACCTATAATTTCAGACTCTAAAATGTAAATATGCATAGGGGAACCATATAGTAGACTATATCATGCGAGGACATGCAATATAATATAATATATAATAGAATAGAAAATAATATGTATTTCCAATACAAAGACAGAAGAGGTCTTTGGGACCACATGGCTGCTTATTCATTGCTTGTGGTGTGGCCACATTGGAGAAGAAAACAATTATGATTATTCAATTATAGAACAATTTCAGCCAATTAAGAGTAGCCTACTAAAGAGAAGTAGAGCTTGCAGTGAAAAAAGTATCTCTCACGGTGGTCTTGTTTAACTTTCCTTGAGAACGGCGGTGAGGTGGGTGAACGTATCAGGCTGTCGCATGGATAAGCCCTTCTTTGCCAAGCCAGACCCATAAATAAGATGCAGCAAACAGTTTAACAAGAGGCGCGTTAAAAAGGCCATAAATTACATAAACGCAATTAAAGTGCCAAACCCCGACCCTGACTAAGATGATACGCTATCACCTGATTTGTGGATTGGCACTGCCTTCTTGTCAATAAACCTATACATTAGGCGTGGGACAAGTGTTAACTACATAGATAAATAACATTGTCACGCGGGATTTATTGCCAGCGGGTGTAAAGTCCGTTGTGCAGAAAGAATTCAGTTTATCAAACGACACATTATTTCCCAAACAACTAACTGCAAGAGCAGCCTATGCGGGACTCGTGCCCGAATACTTTAAAGAGAGGAAAGGCACACTTACTTAGATGTAGACACGATTCATTATTATCCATAACTGTATGGAAGTTATTATTATTGTCAGTTTTTTCTCTCAACGATGGATGTTCTTGTTTAGCCGTCAGAGCAGCATCTCTGTGAACGCCGTTCCCGGCTTGACTGATTTTCTTCTCACTGTTGCCTGGCTGGACTACCACACACGGAGGGCCCAGTGGAGGGGGTGGCTGAAAAATGGGATTCTCCAAAATAACGTTATTTGCTTAATCTGCCGACACAGATGTACCATGCAAAGCCATAGTCCACTAAACACAGCGACAGATGTTGATAGTGCGCGCAGCCTGTCAATGCATTTCATTATGATAGAGAATAAAAGCTCAAATTTAAGATGTATAATTCCAACTCTTTATACGAGTGCACATATAATGGTATTTTTTTATTGCAGATATGGGTTAAAACATCTTAAAATGGCTTGCTATTTGACTGATCACCAATATTAAGAAAATTACATGGAAAGAGTTTGTGCTTTAAAATAATGCAATTTAATACATAATTAAATCAGAATCCCATTGATTCAATGTGATGTTTTATCAAAATGTTATTTCTCTTGATGCCTATTTGGCTATTTGTGGACTAGGCCTATATTTAAAATTAGTCTTTCCACTTAAAAGCTGCTATTAGGCTACGTTTTGGGCATTCCAAATGAGGAAGATAGGTCTGCAAATGTTTATTTTTGCCCAGATAAATATTTAATCAGATAATGTCAGTAAGTAGGCCAATATGCTAATACTTAATTGAGGAATTAAAGTGCAAATTCCTCAAATTCCAAAGGGATGTAGCTATACTATGTTTGACTACTGATGGAAGGTCTGAAGACCCCCTTGGACCCCCCCAAGATCGTTCTAAAGAGTGAGGAGGGGTCATTTAAGGGTGTGCTCCCACTACCCTGGGAGGTTATTAAGAAGTCACCGGCATTCACAGTCTTGAACTCTCGTGGGGGGACAGGGATGCTCCACGAGCACCGCGGCTGACTACTCCATCAGTCCAGTCGCTCTGCTCTGCTCCCTGGCTGAGAAAGCCTCCCCAGCTCCCCCTTCTTGTAAACCAACCCATAAAAGAACACAGGAGGATGCTAACAAAGATGAAAAGCTTTTCTTCCAATTCATTCCTAGTCAGGCCCCTTTTCATTTGTCCCCCGTTAGATAATGTAAATTCATGAAAGTCAAAGAAGGGGACTAAAAATGCTATTTATCAACCTTGCTTTTATCTCACTAATGGAGCCACATGGTCTAGGTCTAGGACATTGTCCCCTGTTACTCAGTGTCATTGCACAGCACGGTTGTAAGTGGCAGAAGACCTAGTCTATTTTCAATCCTGTTTACCATCAGGTAAACTATAGAATTATTTATGGTTTAAAATCAAAACAGAGGTGACATCTGTGAATAACAATCACTATACAAAGTTTGTTGTTTGTGGGTGCGAGCATGTGTGTGTGGCCGTGTTTGTGTGTCTGTGTGTGTCTGTGTGCGTGTGCGTGTGGGCAAGTGCGTGTGTGTGTGTGCATGTGTGTGTGGCTGTTTGTGTGCATGCCCATGTGTGTTTCTCAAATCATTAAAAATAGCCTGGCTATGTGCATTTAAACCTTTAGAAATAAAACATCTCAACATAATCAAATAATGTGACTTAAATCATTGCAGAAGTGGTTTAAACTGGAGCAAACACTGCTGCTTGTCCACAACAATAGGCTGTGTGAAAGCCATTGAAAAGCACAGAGGCAACAGACCCCACCCGCAACACCGTCTATCATCACCTAAGATCAAGCATTAACCCAACAGAGAGCTGAGAAAGATACGTGACCACCACAACTCTCCCTGTCCCTCATATAGCCCAGTGAAGCAAGCTCACTCAATAGTGTCGTCATTGGGTAAAGTACACAATGAATAGTTGTAGCTAAAAAGGATGATCGTGCATGATGATTTTACTTTTTATTATTTTACTGTATTTTGCGCCTGTCCACGATGTGTGCAGAAAAGCTTCATTTCCTCTATGGTCTGTGTTACAAAGGTGTCAGTCTGGTCTGTTACAGTCTGTTACACTGGTTAAATACATATGAGGTTATGATTGGGATGTGCATTTGTGTGTGTGTGTGTATCTTCATCCATATGGATTTGAGTGTGTGATTTTGAGTGTGTGAGTGCGGATATAACTGTATGTGTATGTGTGTGTTCGACTGTCTGTGTGTGAGTGTGTCTTAAAGCGTGTCCTGTGCATCTGCGTGTCTGTGTGTGTTTGTGTGTGTGAACGGTCGGTTTGGTTGGCTGGGTCTTCTCCATCTGCCGTGAACTCATTATCGGAGTCTCATCATGCCTCTATGAGCTCCCTCCCCCTCTTCCATCATCAACCCCCCACAGTGCTGCTGAGTGCATCCCTGCCACACAGCACACAGGGACTGGGAACAGACCGCACAGGCGTGTAGAACATCATCAATCTCATACATCATCAATCTCCGGGCACAAAAGATGAAACGTGCAACCCAACTTTCCATTGTTAGCTCTTTCTTTTGGCATCAGCTATGTTTCCATGCGTCCAGTTGAGGTAAATAGACACTAAAACAAAAAACAACCATGTCAGTGACAGTTTCAGGCTAGGAGGGTGTATTATGAGATCTGTAGCTACAGTAAAGTGTTTTGAATATGGAGCTTGATGAGGCTAACGGACAGTTCGGGATTCCATTTTGGTTTGGTTTCTCATCATTGTTTGAAAAGATGGGTGTCATTTAACAAAGAATTCTTTGTCCTTCCTTGACTGGACCTTTGCTCTCCTCTGAAGTCTTGTAAAAGGGGCCACTTCTTCATTAGTTTGCTGTATCTGTCTCTCTGTGTTGGGCCAAATCAATAAAAACTTCAAGAATACAGAAATACTACCCTTCAGGGACTGGTAAGTCAACATATTAAGTCAACATGGCCGGATGAAGACACTTTGGTATTTCAAGGTAAAAGTGGACATTCTGTTTTTTAACAAACAGACAGAAAAGGAGACATTGCGGTTACTTTCAGGCACCGTCTTAACTTTAGTTTTACTGGAGAAAGCATTGGGCTGACCAACAGGAAAGACAGCTAGAGCAGCATTACCTCATGACTGGTGTCTCATTTCAGCGCTCCAATGACACACAGGAAGTCTGTCATAAATCTTACTCAACAGATCTGTCAGCCGGACTCATGGGACCTGACCCATGACACGCTGATCAACATATGAGCACTCCACCATGGGCACAACATTCAACCCTGAGGAACCCAACAAAGCTGGAATTGTTTTCCAGTCCCCAGGTCATCCAACAACACATCCAAGACGGATTGTAAACTAGAGCCTGGCATCAAAATGTTAGTCCATTTCATCACATTAGAAAACCAGCAGACTTTCTGAGGTAAACATTACAGGGAGAGTGGACATCATTAGCAATCAGCTAATCCCAATGGAACTAATGGAGGTTGTGGGGCCTATGGGTTTATGGGTTCCTTGGCATCCAAATAAGCATTGCTTCAACAAAAAAACCTTGAGCAATAACTCAGAGGCAGCTAGACAAAAGCGGAAGCCAAGCCGGCAAAATATCAAAATGTTTAATCAGCAGAACAACCGTTGGAAACCCATGCAGTCAAATAGGGGAACGACGGAGAGGACGAAATGTGTCCTATTCCAATGTCTCTTTCAACAGCTGCTGTGATTTACAAAGTGAGCCTATGACTCTGGTACACAAGGCTAACTAACAGCCTGTCCCAATTTGTTTCCTTTTCTCACCTATTGGCCTACCAACCCCTCAATGTTTATTGGTCCAAATGGTCTGGATAGATATAAGGGATAGATATAAGCAGTGTAAAGATATATAGCTTCCACCTTACAGATCTGCAAACATTCAAGGGTTAAGACTAAGAGGAAGGAGTAGGGAGGCTCACGAAAACACTTACAGTTCCAGCAAACAGACCAAACAAAGAGTAGATCTGGGAACAATTGGGAGACAAACAACAGGAAATCACCTGGCCCTTCCCCTGAGAACTCCACCTGAAGCACAGCACAGCACAGTGGCCAAACAGTGGGCTAAAACAGTCATCTTCAAGAGGACATTTGACAGGAAACAACAGAGCAAAATCAATAGGGCCTGAAGAATGCCAGAAAAGAGGACCAGTGGGCATACCATCAACTAAAGGAGGAAGAGAGTACCCGCCCGCTGCCAAACTGGAGGAACACTCAAGCCTCTTCCTTCATAAACACGATAGTTGCCAGAATAATTATTTTAAAAAGTACAATGACAGTGAAAGCCTGCGACAACAACATGCCCGAATTGTAGCAGTGTAGTGGACAACAAAAGGAGAGCAAGGGATATCCTGGCATTTTGGAGGAAAAGCAAATAAGTGCCATGTGCTGACTGTATCTTATACACTGTAAATAACAATTAATTAGGGTCAGGAGTTATTCCTGACCATGTGCGATCTACACATAATGGTACAGTTGTTACAGAAGAAGATTAAAACATTTACCACAATAGTATTTTCTAACCTGCTTTTCGTTTCAATGGAATTTCATATTCACATGCCATCTCAAATATTTTGGCAACTACTAGAGCAATAGGTTTATACTCTATGAACCTACAGTATGTCTGTGTCATATATTTTCTGTGATGGCATATAATAAGGTGGTCATGAGTAACCGTTATTTTTCCTGTACATTCTTTAAAAAAAAAGAAGATATTGAACCTTTAAAAAATTCTGTATGTTTCTATTTCCACCCCCTCCAAGGACCGACCCACTGGGCACAGACGTCAATCTATTCAACATTGGTTCAACGTCATTTCCTTGAAATGAAGTGGAAACAATGTTGATTCAACCAGTGTGTGCCCAGTGGGAAGGCCATCCATTGACATCTCCAGAATGCCTCTGAAACATGAGTGGTTCCTATAGCAACTCCTCCAAGTCCTAATCCATTTTCCACAGGTGTTAGCTCAAAGGGAGCATGGTCTGTCTCCACATTGTATTAACCTGTTAATCCCCAGGTTCTAGAGGTTTAACAGAGATAATTACAGTAAGATGAGAAGCCAACCAGACCATAGATAAGGACATAACGCTTAGAAAAATCAAAGATGTGTTGATGTGGTCCAGTCCTAACTGACCTAAAAATAACCCCAACCACTATTTGAATAATCGTTAAAGTCGCCCAAACAAAAGATATACACCAATTAGACACCAATAAACCGAATGTCACAAGAATCCCGTCCCATTGCATCGTATATGCTGCAAAAAATACCGGATCTGCGGTCTGGCTTAGCGCCACGGTTGTAAAAGAGGCGGCTGGATCAGGGATTCGCCGAGACCACCTCAGGTTAAGCTGGAGCTGTCCTGAAGGGACCAATCAGATTAGGGCATGGAGACACAAGCTCTGTCGTGTCACGCTGGTCTGGTCTGCTGTGACCTGTTTGTTTGTTGTTGTTTCGTTTTTTTTACCTCAAAAGAGTATGTTCCACCCTCATTTTGTAGTTTTCCCCCCTATACGTTATTTACACAGTTAGGAAGGTATAGAGGGAGACAGAAGGGGATGGATAAAGTGGAAAGCCGCACAGCAGGGATTAGAACCCTCGTTGCAGGGGGCCACGTGTGGTCTGGAATCAGCTGTGTAGACCTCTACACTCAAAGTCCAGCACAGCTGTGACCTGTTTATGTGAAATGTAAGAGTCAACTGAGTTTGTACTGCAAAAAAGCACACCATGTTTTACTGGAAGTCTAACTCCCTGACAGTGCAGCCTGATTGATGACAGGTCAAAGATGCTAGCTAGGACAGTTCTTATTCGCATATCAGTGTATCATTAGGCTACTTTTACTAAATAGAAAATGCATGTTTTTTTTTCACCTTGTAAAAAATATCATCTCCTTTAGAGGATGCTCTTGACCAAATGGCCATACATGGCAAAAATGTTTTTCATATTTACACAGCTGGATTTGATACTGAAGAAAATGAATGTTTTTTGCCAGAAGGCACAGCGTCATCAGTGTGCCTCATTAAGTCTGACCGTCAGGTCACTACAGTTCTTAAGTCAGTTTTCTTTTCGTTAAATATTACTACAGACTTATTAGACGTTACTGTTGGCATACTTGTATATATCACTCTGATAGTATTCACATATTTTTATTTTTTATTTTATTTCACCTTTATTTAACCAGGTAGGTCAGTTGAGAACAAGTTCTCATTTGCAACTGCGACCTGGCCAAGACAAAGCAAAGCAGTGCGACAAAAAAACAACACAGAGTTACACATTAAACAAACAGTCAAAAACACAATAGAAAATCTATAAACAGAGTGCAAAATGTAGTGCAAAAATGCAGTAAGGTTGGGAGGTAGGACAATAAATAGACTATAGAGTAGAAATAAATTACAGAAATTATCATCATTAACACAGGAATGAAGGATGTGCAAATTATGATGTGCAAATAGAGATACTGGAGTGCAAGATTAGTGAAAATAAACAAAAATAAATATGGGGATGAGGTAGTAGGGTGGGCTATTTGTTGCAAGACATTCATCCAGCTTATCAGTTTATTGACCACAACATCAAGTTTCGCTATTACTGCAGCTTGGTGTATGGATGAGTTTTTGGATTAAAATGCATGTCAGTTTTGTCAAACACGGGTGATAACTATGATTTTTAGATCAGAGCCGCTCTGCAAAGCCCGAGTCCACATCAAGGCTTCAGAGGCCCTTGAAGAGTGACTCACACTTGTTCAAATGCCATTGTTTTAGCTTTCACATCACATTTAAGACGGGCAAAACTCATGCTAAAAGGCAGTATCACTTCTAGCAAGTAACACTCCAGTTTTAGATACTAGTGGGAAAAGGGGAAGGAGAGCAGACATGGACACGCTTAAATTGGAGAGCAGACATGGACTGGCATCAAAAGATCAGACTTGATCAACAACAAAATGTGTGTTGTTGAGTTCAGAGTATAGCATATAGAGTAAAGTATACGATAGCATATGCAGTCTACTTTGTAAACAAGTGACTATTTTATATCAACACTGTGACATGAACATACTGCTGAATCACCATTTTCACAAACAAACACTTCAAAATGTTGATGCATGTGTGGTGCATCCATACTGTGTTGAGTGGATCAAATTGTTGTAAATAAATATTATCAAGATATTCTGTAGACTTGCAGTCAACACCTGCATGCATCCATTTCAAATGTATATTTGCTGCCACCTATTGAAACAAATATGTGAAAACATCTTACATGGGGGAACATATTTGCGTTGAATTTTGAATTAAACATTATATTTTTATGAGCCAAGTTGACATAAATTGCAAGTCTCATATTTGCAGCATCTCCCAACACCAAAATGTATTGCATTGTCATGCCACCAAAACAAGTACTCAAATCCATGCATTACACTGAAAGAAAATTAACCTCCTGCAGCCCAGGTTCACTGTAAAACCTAAAAATCTTCCCAGCGTGAAATAGTTCACAATCGTTCTGATTGTGACGTCATGTTCAATTCCCAGTTCAATAATTGCACACGCGTCTCTTTATGTGAATGGCTGAGCTCCTCCCTCCATCCCTCCCTCCCTCGCTCCCCTTCCCTTCCCCTTGATATAGCTAGCTAGCATTAGACAGGGTTGAGGTCCATTTTAATTGACCACACCCTACAGGATCAGCGTTTGAATTGAATTTGAATTGAAGGAAGTAGAATTTCATTCAAAGCAATTAAAAGTAATTCAACAGAGACATGAAACATGAAAGTCTCATTAATTTGATAAATGCTTTATCAAAAGGATCTGCCACCAATTTCTCAAATATTATTTTTATTCACTCTAAGATGTCAAACAGTATTTTTCATTGTCATGAGATGCTAGATTGTTCCCTTTCATATGGCAGTGTTTGATCTAATGCATTCTATTTTTTATTAAGGGAATTGTGAATTATTACAGACAACAATATTTCCAGACCACTATAATTATTTAGAATTTCAAAATAAACATTTGTCTAGTGTAGAATAAGCCATTTGAACTTCATGGAATTTCACTGAATTCAATTCTACTTCATTTAATTAAATTGTTATTCAAATTCTGCTTCCTGTGGGTTGTGGGTGTGGCAAATTCAAATCCAATTCAAATTCAAGAATTTAACTAGAAATAAAGAGCAATTCACAACCAATGATGTACAGTTGAAGTCGGAAGTTTACATACACCTTAACCAAATACATTTAAACTCAGTTTTTCACAATTCCTGACATTTAATCCTAGTAAAAATTCCCTGTTTTAGGTCAGTTAGGATCACCACTTTATTTTAAGAATGTGAAATGTCAGAATAATAGTAGAGAGAATTATTTATTTCAGCTCGTTATGCGTAATCCTTTTTACTGCAGTTTATTTTCTTCTAAAGATATAACGCTAGCCATGGAGAACTGAAAATGTGTTGCTACTGCTGTCAATAACATTGCTGTCCTGGATTTATCAGGTGCTATCGACAAAGGTCAGTGGGAAAAAGTTGTAATGGACTACTTTCAGGATGACGATTCTTATGGCATTGCACACGGTCAGCGTGAACCAGAGTGACTTGACACTACAGGCCAAGCAAGCTGTACAAACAAAACGGAAACGACACAAGACATCTTACTTAATGAAAGGGGTTGCAGTCTGCCGTGAAGTGTTACATTTATTGAGTGAAGATTATTAATTGACAGATCATACCTTATCAATTTGTGGATTAAATATACATGTTATAGTCTGATATTAAGGAAAATAGCAATCTAGTACAGAATTGTAGTAACGGTCATCTCGTGCCAAACTGTGCATGTGCAGGCTGTCAAATCAAAGTGTTTTTTGACTAAAATAAAACGTGTCAGTTCGTCACTTTCACAAATATACATGTTATAGGCTGAAATTAAGGAAAACAGTTATCTAGTACAGAGTTGTAGTAAAAAAATTGCCAGTTAGCTAGCTAATGACGTCCATATTCACTATATCAGTCATGTATCTCGCAGTCTTTTCAGTGCCACATGTTAACCACAGGTGTTATGAACAGGTCTTCTACCCCAGAGAAATCCTGGTTGACAAGCCATGATTCGGGTAGAGGCAGGAGTCTACATCGGGGCAGCATCTGACCTTAAAGATGCCCAGGATCTGACTAATGCTGGCATCACCTACATACTCACGGTGGACTCAAAGCAGCTCACTTCACCTGATGGTTCATTTAGGATGAAGTATGTCCATGCCCTGAACGAGTCCTCCACTGACCTACTCAGCCACCTCGATGACTGCATACGCTTCATATGTGATGCTTGCAAGGCATCAAAAGCTGTCCATGTGCATTGCTGCGTGAGCCCTATCATATTGGATGATAGCCTCACATGTTGGGTAAAGTCGGAGTGCCGCGGTGGTGACTGCTTACTTGATGAAATCTCACAAAATGAACTTCGGGGATGCATACGCCAAACTCCAGAAACTTAAACCTTATGTAAAGTAAGCAAAAAAGCTGTGAGTGTTATTATACCATTCAACAGTAGGGTCTGTTATGAGATTTGGGACTGTTTATTATGGATGCTTTGTTACTCAAAGGAAGTACTGTTGTCTTGGCCAATTGTGTCCATTGTAAAACCTATTTCATTCATGTTTAGGATGAATGAGGGGTTTGTGGACCAGTTAGCACTATATGAGTCATTAGGTTGTGAATAGATGCCACCAGCCCCCAGTACAAGCAGTACAGACTCCAGAAACTCACAGAGAAATACCCAGGTATGCCCTGCTGTGTGTCCTATTGACTGCTGTAGTTTATTTGACTGTCCCAAGGCACATAATTGAAACATTGAATTGCTGCCAGCTCTGTTTTGCAGAGATCCTGCTATACGCAGCATCATGCAATGCAAAATGCACCATACCGACTGTATTTCTGTATTTTGAAAGTTATATATCTTGAAAACTTGATTGCTGACATGCAAAACATTTTGGGTCTATATCAACAATGTATTAATGAAAGAAAAAACGAAATAGTTTTCCTTTAAGACCATTGTGTATCCTTGACCCAGAGCTTCAGAATGTCCCGAGGGGGTGTTTGCAGTGGACCCTCCCTAAGTACCTGTTCTGAGATGGTCTACCCTACTGTTTCAGCTAGCAAATGCACTATCTAGTTTAGCCTACTGAAATACCCTCCTCAAACAGAGTGATGATATGTTAGCTAGCTGGCTATGACTTTCCAACACAGCACAGGAACTCTTCCAAGTCAAGGTAAGCTTTTGGTTTTACTACTTTATTGCCATCGGGGTCCGCTGGTGTAATTGCTTACGGACTGTACACTGTAACGTTACTGCATGATTGTAGCGGGTTTACAAATGCGTTAGTTCTAGTAGCTATGCTGACTATGACGTTACTTTAGCTAATATGGTGACAACGATATAGGCTGTGTGTAGCGGTTTGGCTTGGAACGTTTTTTCCGCCTGGTCACATACAGCTGATGTGTTTTGCACTGAAGTCCACAAGCTAAGGGAAAATGTGAGAGGAGGCGATTGCGTAGATGCGAGAAGGAATACAACGTGGCTGATATGAAAGTTAACTGTGCCTACGCGTGATCAGGGATGTATTCATTCTACCGATTCTGTTGAAAAACGTTTTTGAAAACGGAAGCAAACGGAACAAAACGGGGATAAACATACTTGAATTTGTCCAATAGAAACTGTTGGGCTAATAATTACACCCTATATCAGCTAGATGCAGGCAATAGTGTTCACTGTCTGTCACCTCAAATTTGTCTCTCGACCTGTGTGCACCTACATTGTAAACTGTCATTCATAGGCTAGGTTGTACCAACCTCATGATTGGAATAGGGAAAATGTAAGTATCATGTAGTAGCCTAAACCTATCAATGTTACATTGAACTGGGTGAATGGAATATAACTGAAAGTCATCCAGTATGCTATAATAGAAATAAGGCTATGCTCCATCATCTTAAACGGCACTGACCACCACTGGTGTCTACATTGCAGGACACCTACAGTTTTTCTACTAAGGAAATATCTATTGAGTAAGTTCTAAAAAGTTTTATCAAAGCAGATTACAATAATTGTACATATGCCTGTTGAGCTGCATGGTGTATCTGGAATAGATGTCTTATTTCAGAAATTATGTCTAAACATTTGTCTAACAGAAGGATATCCTTCTAGTTCCAAAAACGCATATCCATTTATTTTATTTTTATAATCCACATGATGATGTTACTTTTCTATATGACACAATGCATTTCCAAGCATTGTTAAAATTGCGGATGTCAGGTGTGCTGCTAGTTCAAAGAGTGTTTGAGTTTTGTCAAGAGAACGCTTGGTTTGTGTCTACTGTCCCTCCTCGTGGTCCGTACTAATAGCAGGAAGTGTTGGTTTACACAGCGGTTTACCACAGAGGGTTTACAGTGGAGAACATAGAGATAGATAGAGAACTCATCATGGCTTAAACCGGATTTAACATGGACATTAACATTGAGGGCTTCCACCATTTTAAAGTAGCCAACTGGGTGGGGATTTATATAGGTTGGGAGCAATTAGCCAATGAATAAGAAAATGAACTACTTTAAAATTGAGATAGCCTCAACGGCGCTGCCCATGCTTTCACAGACGCTACAATCGCAGAAATACAAAGATGAGTGCTCTATCTGTCTATGGTGGAAAGTCGACGCCAAACAAGGAAATGTGACCACGTATTCTTTGTTGTGACGGTTTTGAGAATTCGTAACATTAGCGAAATGGCAGAGTTACGGTTGAATTTAGACAGTAATTCACAGTATGGCCCTTTTGGCAGTGATTTAGCGGATATTTGCATTGACCAGGATGGCGAATGGGGTAAGTATATATATATATATAATCTTATATAATCTTTGTTATTACATAAATAGCTGTGTTGTAAACGCTAGGTACATGCAACCAATGATGTGTTATAACCCTATAACGTTACATAATTGCGTGCAACTTCATTGACTGTCAGGAAAATAGATGGCACTAACAGTATCAGTAAACCGTATACGTATTCCAGTACTTGACTTGGACTTAAATAGGTGCCGGTACAGTTTACATTTAGGTGCAGGTGCTCCACAGTACGTTTGAGACAATATTCTGTGAGAGGAACAGGAGCTCAAACAGTAGAACATTTGACGTGTCAATCACTGCTGTGTTCAACATACGTTTTGATGCTCATACTCAGCAATACAAACCGAACGTTTTGACTGAGGTTTCCCTCCATCTTGCTGAACCTTTGAATGTATTGAAGTTACTTTGGAAACTTTGACTGATCTCTTGCAACCTTGCAACATACATAATTAAAGACACTGGTAGAATCTTTCACTGATCTCTTCCTCTTGCAACATTGTTACAGACATCAACCTGTTTGAAGAACTTGAGAACCTAAGTGATGCAGAGGAACTCCTTCAAGAATTTGAGTTCACACCACATGATGAGACAACACTGAAACAGGTAATACAACATACCCCTCTATGTAATGCTGTGTTATTATCCTTCTGTGTGACTGCTAACAAGACTGCACATTTCTCAGGTGAATGACATTAATCTGTTACAATGGAGATCCTTCGCCAGTGGGGATACTGATGCTTGCTGCACAGGTAAAAATCGCCAGCATTGCATCACTTTCAGTTCATCTGTAACAGCAATGACTCAATATCGGGTTGTTGGCCCCATGCTAAGGCAAAGTAAGTGAATACAACTCTCAGAAACCCTCCCAGAACCCTGTGTCTTCCTGGTAATAGATTAGAAATCACATACAGTACACACACACACACACACACACAGTCCCTCTACGTAACCTGGTCACCCCCATGTCAGTAGACATTAGGTGGCTGTCTTTGGCGTGGGAAAGCTGCACCTGCGAGGCCCCCGTACTCTGTTGGGTAGAATGACTATTCATTCACACAGGACATTAAAGAGAAAGTGAAACTGTAATGTGATGCCGTTGCTAACAGACAGTTGGATTGAGTTGGTATTGTTTTGTTGGCAGGTGTTGTGCCTGGGTCCTCCCTATCACCTGGATCTGCACTCAGTGATACCTCCTCACTGTCACCACTGTCCCTGAAAGTAAGTCTACACTTCACATAACACTCTACCCCTATGTGGAAGTAGAAGGCGAAACACTCACTACTCTCACTTACTTATCTCTTGTGCGTGCATATACCTACCAGCAGGAGGATGCTGTGTCTATGCAGCCTTTGCCGACTATGCTCACTCCTGGAAAGAAAATGCACAAGCGAGTCAGCCAATCTCCCAGAGGTAAGATGTTTCATTGATATGTAACAATATGGTGGATATATGGTGTCATGTACAGTTGTCAGAATTTTACATAAAACCTTATCCAAATACATTTAAACTCAGTTTTTCACAATTCCTGACATTTAATCCTAGTAAACATTCCCCGATTTAGGTCAGTTAGGATCACTACTTTATTTTTAGAATGTGAAATGTCAGAATAATAGTAGAGAGAATGATTTATTTAAGCTTTTATTTCTTTCATCACATTCCCAGTGGGTCAGAAGTTTGCATACACTCAATTAGTATTTGGTAGCATTGCCTTTAAATTGTTTAACTTGGGTCAAACGTTTCGGGTAACAAGATTCCCACAATATGTTGGGTGAATTTTGGCCCATTCCTCCTAACAGAACTGGTGTAACTGAGTCAGGTTTGTAGGCCTCCTTCCTCGCACACAATATTTTTTAGTTCTGTCCACACATTTTCTGTAGGATTGAGGTGTCAGGGCTTTGTGATGGCCACTCCAATACCTTGACTTTGTTGTCCTTAAGCCATTTTGCCACAACTTTGGAAGTATGCTTGGGTTCATTGACTCATTTGCGACCAAGCTTTAACTTCCTGACTGATGTCTTGAGATGTTGCTTCAATATATCCACATAACATGCCATCTATTTTGTGAAGTGCACCAGTCCTTCCCGCAGCAAAGCACCCCCAATCAACATGATGCTGCCACCCCCATGCTTCACGGTTGGGATGGTGTTCTTCGGCTTGCAAGCATCCCACCTTTTCCTCCAAACATAGCGATGGTCATTATGGCCAAACAGTTCTATTTTTGTTTCATCAGACCAGAGGACATTTCTCCAAAAATTACGATCTTTGTCCCCATTTGTAGTTGCAAACCGTAGTCTGGGTTTTTTATGGCGGTTTTGGAGCTGTGGCTTCGTCCTTGCTGAGCGGCCTTTCAAGTTATGTCGATATAGGACTCATTTTTTTGAGGATATAGATACTTTTGTACCTGTTTCCTCCAGCATCTTCACAAGGTCTTTTGCTGTGGTTCTGGGATTGATTTGCACTTTTCGCACCAAAGTACGTTCATCTCTAGGAAACAGAACGCGTGTTTATACTCTCATACTATTGTTTGTACAGATGAACGTGGTACCTTCACGTATTTAGAAATTGCTCCCAAGGATGAACCAGATTTGTGGAGGTCTACAATTTTTTTTCTGAGGTCTTTGCTGATTTATTTTTATTTTCCCATGATGTCGAGGAAAGAGGCACTGAGTTTGAAGGTAGGCCTTGAAATACATCCACAGGTACACCTCCAATTGACTCAAATGATGTCAATTAGCCTATCAGAAGCTTCTAAAGCCATGACATCGTTTTCTGGAATTTTACAAGCTGTTTAAAGGCACAGTCAACTTCGTGTATGTAAACTTCTGACCCACTGGAATTGTGATATAGTGAATTATAAGTGAAATAATCTGTCTGTAAACGTTTGTTGGAAGAATGATTTGTGTCATGCACAAAGTAGATGTCCTAACAGACTTCCCAAAACTATAGTTTGTTAATATGAAATCTGTGGAGTGGTTAAAAAATGAGTTTTAATGACTTCAACCAAGTGTATGTAAACATCCGACTTCAACTGTATGTCAAAATGTTGGACACTTTTATCTTCATAAAATCATTGAACGTGTCTGTTTATTTATATATATATCATAGTTTACCCCACTCATTACTGTAAGTCACTCTGGATAAGAGCGTCTGCTAAATGACATAAATGTACAATGTAAATGTATTTATCACAAAATTTGATTTATTTATCTCATATTCTATTGTTCTCTTCCTGCCAGCCAAGCCTACCAAGCGACTTGCCCACCCACCCCAGAGGGTGTCAATCCAGCCCAAACCACCCCCCTCTGTCCCTCTCACACAGCCCACCGTGGCCCCTTTTCTCAAAACCAGGACCATTGTCATCCAGCCTGTTGGTCTACAGACGGTGGTCTCAGTGGTCAACGCACCACCACCTGTGACTGTCCATGCTAGTGCCCCCTCTACTGGTGAGAGAAAGAATGTTCATTCTGTTGTAGGCTTGTGTTCTCTTCATACAATGAAATTACTTTACGAGTAATTTGAACAATGTTCACAGTTTGTTGTCAGTAATGTCCATCTATATTGGTGAGTCTTATTCAATGAAGTAATTCAGGTTATTCTCCTTGCTCAAAGTCCAATAGGCCTTTGATTTGTTCCGGTGTAGCTCAGTTGGTAGAGCATGACGTTTGCAACACCCACGGGAGACCAGTATGACGAAAGTATGAAAATGTATGCACTCACTACAGTAAGTCGCTCTGTAGAAGAGCGCCTGCTAAATGACTAAAATGTGATCTAGTGACCCATTTCCCTATCTGAAGTGGATAAGTGCATATTGTCTATACAGTCGTGGTCAAAAGTTTTGAGAATGACACAAGTATTGGTCCCCACAACGTTTGCTGCCTCAGTGTTGATGATGGCAATTTGCATATACTCCAGAATGTCATGAAGAGTGATCAGATGAATTGCAATTTAAAAAATGAACTTAATCCCCAAAAAACATTTCCACTGCATTTCAGCCCTGCCACAAAAGGACCAGCTGCCATCATGTCAGTGATTGTCTCGTTAACACAGATGAGAGTGTTGACGAGGACAAGGCTGGAGATCACTCTGTCATGCTGGTTGAGTCAGAATAACAGTCTGGAAGCATTAAAAGGAGGGTGGTGCTTGAAATCATTGTTCTTCCTCTGTCATCCATGGTTACCTGCAAGGAAACACGTGCCGTCATCATTGCTTTGCACAAAAAGGGCAAGGATATTGCTGCTGGTAAGATTGCACCTAAATCAACCATTTATCGGATCATCAAGAACTTCAAGGAGAGAGGTTCAATTGTTGTGAAGAAGGCGTCAGGGCGCCCAAGAAAGTCCAGCAAGCGCCAGGACCGTCTCCTAAAGTTGATTCAGCTGCGGGATCGGGGCACCACCAGTGCAGAGCTTGCTCAGGAATGGCAGCAGGCAGGTGTGAGTGCATCTGCACGTACAGTGAGGCGAAGACTTTTGGAGGATGGCCTGGTGTCAAGAAGGGCAGCAAAGAAGCCACTTCTCTCCAGGAAAAACATCAGGGACAGACTGATATTCTGCAAAAGGTACAGGGATTGGACTGCTGAGGACTGGGGTAGAGTCATTTTCTCTGATGAATCCCCTTTCCGATTGTTTGGGCCATCCGGAAAACACCTTGTCCGGAGAAGACAAGGTGAGCGCTACCATCAGTCCTGTGTCATGCCAACAGTAAAGCAGCCAAGGGAGTGGGCTCACTCACAATTTTGCCTAAGAACACAGCCATGAATAAAGAATGGTACCAACACATCCTCTGATCTGATCAGTCAGGATGTGGCCCAGAAGTTAATTGACAGCATGCCAGGGCGGATTGCAGATGTCTTGAAAAAGAATGGTCAACACTGCAAATATTGACTCTTTGCATAAACTGAATGCCATTGTCAATGAAAGCCTTTGACACTTATGGAATACTTGTAATTATACATCAGTGTACCATAGTAACTACTGACATAAAGATCTAAGAACACTGAAGCAGCAAACTTTGTGGAGACCAATACTTGTCATTCTCTCAACTTTTGACCACGACTGTACACCTGATTGGGCATTTGAAAGACAACTAAAATCCGAAATCATCATTCTGTGAACACCAAAATGAAAGAGGAAGAGTTCTATGCGTTTGTATCTTCTATGACTGCACATGTTGCTCTTGACCACAAGGTGTCCTCAGTCTGTTGTCTCTTGTTTAAATAAGGCTCCTGCCTCCTCCTCAAATACAGCAACAGTGTCCAGTGTATGACCAGTGTATACCATGCAGGAACCTCGAGGACAGAGTTTGAAAACCACGGTGTGGAAAGATTTATGTTTAAAAACACATGTTTCATGAACGTCAGCAGAGCGCACTTATATCAACTGTACCTGCCATAACCTCTCATTTATAGGCCATCATATAGGCCTTGCTGTCATCAGTAGAACTACTCATCTGCTCCAATGTTCCCTATTCACAGTAGTCATCCATGTTCTCTCTGAGGCAGTAGCGTCATGGCCCATTAGTATCCAGACTAAAAGACTTTAACCTCCACTAGGACATTAAGGCTACTTGTATTATTACAGAGTAGTTAGCATGGGAGCGTACTCCTCTGCAGGCAACTTCTACACTCCATTAGACTTCACTAGGGCCAGGGCTTTGAAGATTACTGTGAAAGAGCTTTATTGTTTGCTAATGGGTCCTTGGAGGACTGCTGAAGGGGTCTGAGGGAGGGACAGGCTCTCAGCACTAAACTAGAGTCTGACTCTGGACATGGAGTGGGATGGATCTGGGGTGTTGATGAGTTTATGGGGGGGTCAATAACCCATACAGGTGACCTGACATCCTTAGTGATCGTGGGTGGGTGGGTGGGTGAGGATGAGGAAAAAAACTACAGTCTGGTTAGAAAGAAAACATATACTATCTTAATCCAGGTCTGATTGTATGAGATGAGCATTGTAAAGCGCTAAAACGGACAGACAGAAGGGTTTACCTTTTTCTTAACTCTATCTGGTCTTTGTCATCAGCAGTTCACACAATGCATCTCAAACCGAGACAGTTGATTGGACCCCAGATCGCTTCCCCAGCCCCTGCCCTCCTTGCTGTCACCAACCAGGTGGTCACCATGCCAACCACCCCCCATCATGTTACCATGGGGACCACTGCCCTCTCTGGCCCTGCCCATCCCATGACGGTGACCTATCACAACACAGCAGTGGACACTGAGGTACGTTTGACATTGAAATGGATCTGACCTCCGTACAGCACTGTACAGTTGAAATCGGAAGTTTACATACACTTAGGTTGAAGTCATTAGGTTATTGGGCGGCAGGTAGCCGAGTGGTTAGAGCTTTGGGCCTGTAACTGAAAGGTTGCTGGATCGAATCCCCGGACTGACAAGGTAAAAATCTGTTGTTCTGCCCCTGAACAAGGCAGTTAACCTACTGTTCCTAGGTGTCATTGTAAATAAGAATTTGTTCTTAACTGACTTGCTTAGTTAAATAAAGGTAAAATAATAATAATTCAAACTCATTTTCAACCACTCCACAGATTTCATGTTAACAAACTATAGTTTTGGCAAGTCGGTTAGGACATCTACTTTTTGCATAACACTAGTAATTCTTCCAACAATTGTTTCCAGACAGATTATTTCACTTATAATTCACTATATCACAATTCCAGTGGGTCAGAAGTTTACATACACTAAGTTGACCGTGCCTTTTAAACAGCTTGGAAAATTCCAGAAAATGATTTCATGGCTTTAGAAGCTTCTGATAGGCTAATTGACATAATTTGAGTCAATTGGAGGTGTACCTGTGGATGTATTTCAAGACCTACCTTCAAACTCAGTGCCTCTTTCCTCGCCATCAAGGGAAAATCAAAATCAGCAAAGACCTCAGAAAGAAAATTGTAGACCTCCACAAGTCTGGTTCATCCTTGGGAGCAATTTCCAAATGCCTGAAGGTACCACGTTCATCTGTACAAACAATAGTACATGAGTATAAACACCATGGGACCACGCAGCCGTCATACCGCTCATGAAGGAGACGCGTTCTGTTTCCTAGAGATTAATGTACTTTGGTGCGAAAAGTGCAAATCAATCCCAGAACAACAGCTAAAGACCTTGTGAAGATGCTGGAGGAAACAGGTAATAAAGTATCTATATCCACAGAAAAATGAGTCCTATATCGACATATCCTGAAAGGCCGCTCAGCAAGGAAGAAGCCACTGCTCCAAAACCGCCATAAAAAAGCCAGACTACAGTTTGCAACTACACATGGGGACAAAGATCGTACTTTTTGTTCTGGGATTGATTTGCACCAAGTACATTCATCTCTAGGAGACAGAACGCGTCTCCTTCCTGAGCGGTATGACTGCTGCCTGGTCCCATGGTGTTTATACTTGCGTACTATTGTTTGTACAGATGAACGTGGTACCTTCAGGCATTTGGAAATTGCTCCCAAGGATGAACCAGACTTGTGGAGGTCTACAATTTATTTTTTTGAGGTCTTGGCTGATTACTTTTGATTTTCCCATGATGTCGAGCAAAGAGGCACTGAGTTTGAAGGTAGGCCTTGAAATACATCCACAGGTACACCTCCAATTGACTCAAATTATGTCAATTAGCCTATCATAAGCTTCTAAAGCCATGACATTATTTTCTGGAATTTTCCAAGCTGTTTAAAGGCACAGTCAACTTAGTGTATGTAAACTTCTTACCCACTTGAATTTTGATATAGTGAAATAATCTGTCTGTAAACAATTGTTGGAAGAATTACTTGTGTCATGCACAAAGTAAATGTCCTAACTGACTTGCCAAAAATATAGGTCTGTTATCATGAAATCTGTGAAGTGGTTGAAAATGAGTTTTAAGGACTTCAACCTAAGTGTATGTAAAGCTTGGTCGCAAATCAAATCAAATTTTATTTATAAAGCCCTTTTTTACATCAGCCGATGTCACAAAGTGCTATACAGAAACCCAGCCTAAAACCCCAAACAGCAAGCAATGCAGATGTAGAAGCACGGTGGCTAGGAAAAACTCCCTAGAAAGGCAAAACCTAGGAAGAAACCTAGAGAGGAACCAGGCTCTGAGGGGTGGCCAGTCCTCTTCTGGCTGTGTCGGGTGGAGATCATAACAATTCATGGCCATTAAGGCCAGTTCTTTCTCCAAGATGTTCAAATGTTCATAGATGACCAGCAGGGTCAAATAATAATATTAATAATAGTAGTTGTAGAGGTTGCAACAGGTAAATACATCAGGTGAGTGAATGTCACTTGGCTTTTCATAGCCAGGCATTTAGATGCGGTAGAGAGCGCAGGTACGGTGCGATAGAGCGCAGGTGCGGTAGAGAAAGAGCAAGATGGAAACAGCAGGTCTGGGACAAGGTGGCACGTCCAATGAACAGGTCAGGGTTCCATAACTGCAGGCAGAAGAGTTGAAACTGGTGCAACAACACGACCAGGTGGACTGGGGACAGCTAGGAGTCATCAGGGCAGGTAGTCCTGAAGCATGGTCCTCCGGGTAGGCTCAGGTCCTCCGGGAGGGGAGGTAGTGGGAGAGAGAGATAATTAGAGGGAGCATACTTAAATTCATCAAGACATCGGATAATAACATCAGATTTAACAAACTGACCCTAGCCCCCCAAAACATAGACTATTGCAGCATAGATACAGGAGGCTGAGACAGGGGGGTCAGGAGACACTGTGGCCCCCTCCGACAATACCCAGATAATACCCCCAGACAGGGCCAACCAGGCAGGATATAACCTCACCCACTCTGTCAAAGCACAGCCCCCACACCAATAGAGGGATATCAACAACCACCAACTTACTACCCTGAGACAAGGCTGAGTGTAGCCCACGAAAGATCCCATCCACTGCACAAGCCCGAGGGGGCGACAAACCTGACAGGAAGTGACGCACCCCTCCTAGGGATGGCATGAAAAGCACCAGTAAGCCAGTGACTCATCCCCCGTAATAGGGTCAGAGGCAGAGAATCCCAATGGAGAGACGGGAACCGGCCAGGCAAAGACAGCAAGGGTGGTTCGTTGCTCCAGTGCCTTGACGTTCACCCTTGCACCCCTGGGCCAGACTACACTCAATCCTATAGAAAATTTGTGGGCAGAACTGAAAAAGCGTGTGCTAGCAAGGAGGCCTAAAAACCTGACTCAGTTACACCAGTTCTGTCAGGAGGAATGGGCCAAAATTCACCCAACGTATTGTGGGAAGCTTGTGGAAGGCTACCTGAAACGTTTGACCCAAGTTAAACGATTTAAAGGTAGTGCTACCAAATACTAGTTGAGTGCACATAAAACTTCTGACCTACTGTGAATGTGATGAAAGAAATAAAAGCTGAAATAAATAATTCTCTCTACTATTATTCTGACAGGTCACATTCTTAAAATAAAGTGGTTATCCTAACTGAATTTTTACTAGGATTAAATGTCAGGAATTGTAAAACTGAGTTTCAATGTATTTGGCTAAGGTGTATGTAAACTTCTGACTTCAACTGTATGTGTCTCCTTTCTGTTTACCTTTTTGGAGAGTAGCTGCCAGCATTGTGTTCTGGCTTATTCCATGATTTATTCACTCAGATTAAATGCACACAGGGGTGACACGTCTAGCCTAAAGTCATCTTACTCCAGTCAGCATATTTGCTCACTCAACAAGCCCGGGTCTGCCCAGTGTCCATCCAGACATCTGGAGGGAGGTGGGTCATCAAGACATATGGGTGTCTACTGCCTGAGGGGCTTGGTGGTCCCAGACAGGTGGAGGAGGGAGGAAGCTGGTAGTTAGTAGGGCAAGGCCGCTTTAAAAACCACAGGCCCTGAGAGTGGTCAGAAATAAATGGAGCACCTGGATTTTTACTGTGGTAACACTTACCTGGAGGAGTTGAGTGGTGTGTTCTGTCCTTTTGTGGTTGCTAAGTTAAATATTGTTGACATTTTGCAGCCTTAAAATAGGTCGACATGATGTGCTGAGGAGTGATAGAAACATCTAAAACAATGTTTTCTTGTAACGTGAAAATATTCTAAAACATATACCTGTCTCGTAACAACTGATATTTCAGCTTGTTTTTAAAAAGGTCCCTCAAGTGAAGATATATTTAGATTTGGCGTGTTGGCACAGTGTTGCGTAATCGCTGAGTAAATGTTAGTAGTACTGGGGTTGGAGTGCTGGTGTCTGGTCGTTCATGTGACATATGAAAGCCCCTCACATTAGGCTACTCACCCATTCCAACAAGGTGACATAAGGACAGTTGGGGTGACTGGTTTAAGGAATAATAACGTATAATGGTTAACCGGTGTAGGCCATCATTGTAAAAAAAAATGTGTTCTTACCTGACTTGCCTAGTTAAATAAAGGTTAAATTTAAAACAATATATATATATTTTTTTTAACCACTGTTTAGGACCATGTGTAGCACTGTGGTAATAAATTATTTTACTTTTCTAAAATTGAAGACTGTAGATAAGCTAAATGTAGAAGAATTGAAAAATATCGTATATTAGTAGACCTAGTAATAGCTTACAAGTTGTTTGCTCAGTCTGATTATTTACAATTTGTCGAACATGACTGGAAACGATGAAAAGGACATTTCTATAGTAGCTTAACGGAGACTGTAAAAAATAATTGTATAATTATTTCCTACTTCCTTCTATTTTCAGACCACATCATGACCCTAGCTGAACTCTTAGACACCCACAGAAAATGTAATTACTTCAGTCTCCAATTAATTGCAATGAAATTAGGTATCCAAGAGCTAACCCTTTGAAATGGAAGCCACGGGATAGATGGACATCCTCTAGCAATTTTCCAAAGGAAACTGTTTGATTCCAGACCTTCTTTGAGTCTCACTCTGTTAGAACTGTTAGCCATCTCCAAAGCTTAAGTGGCTATATGATGGACAGAATTTAGTGCCACAAATGTTCTTTGAAAAGCAAGCATTTTGCTTGTCGCCTTGCTAGAAGACAAGGATGGCTTTTGTGTGTGTGTGTGTGTGTGTGTGGGGGTGGACCAACCGTCAGGTCAGGGAGAACAGGACATAGTCTTCCTCCTCCTCCCATCCCGGGGGCTCATGTAAGGCTGGTAATCAATTGTGTTTGACCTTTAACCCCCTGGGAACCTCAGTAGGGCACAGTGTCTGAATGGGTCTTTTGAAACCGTCTGTGGTTGTGCCCAGAGAGTAAGGACAAGGAGGCCCACAGGAAGATGGGTGATTTATCTCCCTGTTTCAAACGAAAGAGGAGATAAAACAATTGTTGACATCACCGGTAAAACATGAAAGTGGCTTCTGGCTTCACCTGGTACCTAATATCACCCATAGCCCTGATATATTAAAAATGTAGCTCAACCTATCACAGCCTCTCATTCTGTTACTTATTATATCATACATGACCAAATGTCATTGTTATAGTTTTAACAAATGGTTAATTCCACCTCAAAAAGCACAAGAAAAAGGATTTAGACACCCACCATCTTCGATTGTTCTGAAATTGTTTCTGTAGTTACTAACGGATACATTCCTGAAACTTTATTTTGTTGAAAAATAATTTGATCTCAGAAATTAATCTAATTGATTGCACCCAAATTTGCTATTTAAATGTATTGGTTTTAGATAATATTCAATGAGTGTAGTACCCAAATATACAATTTGGACCAAACTTCTTCCTACCAATGAGTAAAACCTGAGGAATCCAAAAACATGGTCAAAAGCCACCCATGGACCCACCACATCACATGCCAATCCCACCCCAACAACCAGTATTCAGTGTTAGTTCTGGAGGGAGTAGTATGAAGCTGTGGCTTGGAGTATTGCTTCTCCATACTATATAATGTATTTGCTGTGAATCTGGTATTGCTTTTTTGATAGCAGGAACAGCGGCATCTAGTGGGGGAAACCTGGTACTTGTACTCTACATTATGGTAAATAATGCAAGCAACTTCAATGACACATTTCTCTGAATATAAAAATAGATTCACAGGGAATATATTAGATAGTATGAAGAAGCAATACTCTAAGCTGCAGCTTCATACTATTTGTCAAACATAGAGAACTGATACTGTATACTGGTTGTTGGGGTTGGATTGGCATGGGGGTGTGGGAGTTCCGTGGGTAGCTTTTGAATTTTGGGGGGAATTCCTAATTTCTTACTCATTGGTAGGAAGTTTATTTCCTATTGGATGTTGGGTACTATATTTATTGAATATTATCTGAATCCTATATATTAAAATTGCCCATTTTGGGTGCAATCAATTAGCTTAATTTCTCTGAGATCAAAATAACATTTCAGGAATGCCTATCTTACCTGTTTCTAACAACAGAAACGACTTCGGAACAATCTGAAATGGTGGGTGTCATAGACTGAAATGACATGGAGCGACTCAATTCAGTAATCTATTTAGGACCCTGTAGTTATACCACTGTCAATTTAGCCCACTAGATCCTAAGCCTCATACCTGTGACATCACCTCTCTCTGACAGAATCCATGTTCCTTGTTGTAATGTACTGTAGTAGCATCACTGGCTTGGCTCCATTGTTTTTGACCAAATTACATTTCATATAAATTTATGGCTATGCTTCTGCAAAGCAGGGGGAGGCTATGTAGAGACGCTGCCAGATAACCACAGTGTAATTTAGGAGGCAAACTTCCTGCCAAAATGTAGATACTCCTGGGAACTGGAAGCGACGACCAAGGAATAGGATGAATGGTCTTCAAAAAGCAGTTTTTGAATCTTGATTCAGAAAAATGAACAGGCAAGTACAGTAGGTATAGATCCTGTGATAAAACAAAATCACTGGATGTTTTGTGTACTGTTAAAACCATTTTTCTTTTTTACTAATACCAGGTAGACATCCCTGACAGGTAGATGCCAATTCTCAGATTAAGACGTGTGCTTGTGCATGCATGCACAAAGGCACCGCATAAAAATGGCTATGGCAATTTAAAACAATACCGTAAAACAATAACTTCATGGTCCTGCGAGTTTGATGTTTTTGCAGCGCACAAAAACAGCTGATTTCCCTGTTCCGCCCCACTGCCCAGAGTGTTGCATCAACAACAACAACAAACATCCCATCCTCCAATCAACAACCACGCTGTAATCTACATCTCTTGAGAGCGCCAATTCATAGTTTCACATAATTCTCCTTTTCAGCCTCTTATTCAGATTATGTTGCCGACTCCCAGTTTACGCCACAGTCACTAAAGTGCTAGATTGCTGACTGTCTGCCATTGTGGAGGAGGGGGAGTTTGTACTGTTGGCAATGTACTAGTTTCTAAAGGCAGGGTATAATTTTCCTCTTGCAGGACACGTATCCTCCCACCAACCCCACTATTGGGTAACCAGACATGCTCTCCAAAGAAAATCGAATCGCTTTCTACGAGGACCAAATAAAATGCTGTGGTCTGAATTTGCATAGCTCCGAAAGCTGTGCTATTAGAAATGTTACGAAGCATGGCCTCAGAAATGGGGTGCAGCAGACAAAGCAGTTGAAATGCTATAGCAGGGTTCTCCTGTGGTCTATGGCTCAGTGGCTCAGTGGTAGAAAGAGGGCATTGGAGGACAACCGAATGTATGCCAGTTACTAGACTCTGAGTGCTCTGGGTTTACATAAACAATGGCTGTCTGCCTTCTAAAAATACAATGGAACTGTTAGACCTAACCTGCGCGCTTTATCCTGCTTCATTGAATCATATAGATTATTTTCCTAAAACATTGCAAGGGCATTCCTGGACCCTTTTCGCCTCTCTCCCTATATGGTCGTCCTTACATAATCCCACCATTAATTATGTCACCTTCCTAACAATGTCTGTCCGGCTCCCAGCCCACTCAACCATGGAAAAAGTGTGTGTGTGTGTGTGTGTGTGTGTGTGTGTGTGTGTGTGTGTGTGTGTGTGTGTGAGGACGTATGAGGTCCATTCTGGGGAAACATGCTGGAGTCATTATCAGCTTGGAATTGATGATTCCGGGTCACTTTTTCCGCCTTTCGCAGCAGCTGCACCTGTTGGGTTTGACTGAGTGTAATGTGCTGTGTTGGACAAACAAATAGCCTGCTCTGTCTGAGCAGTCAAGATGGCGTCAAAGGTCTTACTGCCGGATATGGCTTATGTCTGGTGTAACTAGTGTCACCAGATTGGTTTTGTAAACACACAGCCAATGCCACCTGCATGCCAAGGCCAATGTACTCATATCAAATAACCTTCAAGTTCTGCTATGTTGTGGACATCCATTTTTTGAATTGTTAATGTTTGTTCTGAATAGGTGGAGTTGGTTTAAGCATGGTGTTTTTGCGAGTTGGTGTGGGTTTGATTCTCACATACTGTATGTATGCTGAATATGTGTGGTAACTTTGAATTTACAAAAGCCCCTGTTTTATGACCATCTCACATTATTATATCAGTCCCTTCTTCTCCACCTGCCCAGGTGTGCACTGTGCGGCGGCAGCAGAGGATGGTGAAGAACCGTGAGTCGGCCACGCTGTCCAGGCTGAGGAGGAAAGAGGCCCAGCAGGCTCTGGAGGCCCGTCTCAGGGGGGCACTGTGTGAGAACCAGAGGCTCCTCCAGGAGAACGGATCCCTCAGGACCCAGCTGGACGGACTGCTCACTCAGGTGAGGGACGGCCCGGGTTTGAACACCTTCAAATTGCACCCTTCCTTCTTTCCTTGAGAATCACAGATCTACAACACAAGATAAGAGGAAACATGACTTTACCTTTTCACTCACTTACGTATCCTTGATTATCTTAAAGGAAAAGAGAAAGAAGAGTTGAAGGTTTTTCAACAGTGCCACAGGCTGAGGCAGGCACTAAGAGCAGGGATGTGTTTAATTCCAGGACGTTGCTTCGTCTCTTGAGCTCTTGATCAATCCCTTGATCACTTTGTGGATTTGATAGGACTTGATAAATGCTAGCCCCCCTAGATTTCAGAGGAATTCATAGGTGAAGCATTAAGCAATATGGTAGTAGCCCCACCTTGGCCTATGAGAAGCAGGAGGGAATTTTTGCCACATTGTTAACACCTATCCAATCCTCTTGGACCTTCACAAGTACACCGGGGCGAGGCGCTAAGGAGCCATTTTATTGACGTAATCACTGATCTAGCATGATTTGATTGGTGAATGTTTGTGCCAATGCATAGCTTGTGTAGATCCAGCTAGGTTAGATCAGTTTATTGGTCTCTTTCTCCACTTTTCTCCACAGAACACTGTTCTGAAGATGACGGCTCCGAAGAGACGAGCTGTGTGTCTAATGGTCGTCCTGGTCTTCTTCGTGCTCAACACTGGTCCCATAAGGTGAGCACTGGTCACTGGTGTGTGTGTGTGTGTGTGTGTCTATGCCTAGTGCATTCGTGTGTGTGTCACTAGAACCCTCCACAACCCCTCATGCAGTGTGTCACTAGAACCCTCCACAACCCCTCATGCAGTGTGTCACTAGAACCCTCCACAACCCCTCATGCAGTGTGTCAGTGTAGTATATGTAACAACCAATGTGTTTGAGTCTCTCTCCTCCAGTTTCCAGACTTAACGTCAACCACATTCACATAAATTATGATCATCCATCCAAATTAATGATCCATCAATGGGCGGCTTTTATGTCAGCCAGTCAGTCAGTCAGCTCTTTGCTATGTCCAGAGCACGATAATTCACCAACATGCTGCATAAATTAGGCGTTTTCCCCAAATGTCTCGGAAAAAGGGCCACATCCACGAAAAAATTCCCTCATGAAGGAAGGCTTCGGAAAGTTGGATGAGAGTCGGGAGAGGAGAGGGGCTCTGAGTTTTCCATACGCTCAAGCTTCACAAGACTAGGAATGTGGGAGTGTTGCTTCCCTTCCACGCCGGCCGGCCGGTTCAGAGAGGCAGCCTGGAGATCATCTGCGCTCGTGCTTATTTATTTCTACACTCTAAATGTATTCTATCACTCCGTTCTGAATGGACATGTCCCTTTAAAGCCTCTCACAAGTATTTGTTCAATAAACCCTGGCCAGGAGCTGACCGAACTTTCGTTAATGTTTCCAGCTCATGGTGAGACTAGTTTAATAAAAATAACACCAGTGTTTCCAGTCATAGCTCAAGTCAATATCAAATGTTTTTTCAATTAATAAGGTCCTGCTGCTGAGTTAATCTTTTGTCACTCACACGTTTGGTTTAATTTGCAGGCGTTCGAGGGGTGTAAGGTTTTTTGTAACTGTTTTCAGTTGATACTACTGCACAACTTGTCCATATAAGGTGTCTTTGTGTTGAGCACTGCTCTCAGATCTTTACAGGGTCTGGTATTGTTTTGGTTGAAGTAGGAGACCACACAGTTTATTATCCTCTTCTCTCTCTCTCTCTCTCTCGCGCTGTGTGTGTGTGTGTGTGTGTGTGTGTGTGTGTGTGTGTGTGTGTGTGTGTGTGTGTTCATGCGTGCATGTTCGTGTCTTTTTGTGTGTGTGTTTGTTTGTGTGGTTTAGCCAAGAGTGCCATCCCTCTACAAAGCCACATGAAGCTCTGCATGGTTTTCAGTCTGTAGTCTGGCCATCATATCCAATCCTCTGCTTTCTGATCTGTTGTTGAGATCATTCTTCCTTTTTTGTAATAACAAATGAAATTGTCCAATTGGAAACGGTTTTTGATCCTTGAAATTGCTTCAACAACTGTATACGTATATGTGTGTGTTTGTGTGAATGATTCACTGCAGAATGTTTCTGTCCTTTAAAGGGAAATACTCTTAAGGTCTCTAATGTTCTAATCAACATGTGTGTGTGTGTGTGTTAGTCCATGTTGTTCTTGCTGTGTTTGGCCTGGCTGGTGTAACTGAAGGCCCTACCCTGTCCCTCTGGTCTCAGTGTGTGGGAGTCAGAGCCCAGCAGCTCCAGCCTGTCCACTGGGAAGCCACAAAGCAGCCGACATCTGCTCAGCTTCTCCCCCGACCAACGACAGAGGATAGAGGAGAAAACACCAGCCCCCCAGTCCCCACTGGAGCCCCTGGAAACCCAGTACCCACAATCCCTCCAATCCCAGGACAGGTAATTAACTCGACATGAACATGAGGGTTTCCTGACCCAAGATACTTAATACTGTTTATACATATGTTTTCTCTTCCATGCACACACACAAAAATATACAGTATGTGTGCTTGCATGTACACACACACACACACACACACACACTACTCTTGTAACTGAAAATGCACAGTTACCCAATTTTTTTCCCCAGGAGTTTCTTTTAATTGTATGTTAGTTGCTTCTAAATGCGGTCTGCTGCCATGGCAAACTGATTCATTATCGGTTTGTCTTGGACATCTGTCACTGTCATTTCCTGCCCACAATGATTTAAAAACAATTTGTTCCACTCACAGTCTCACAACAGGTGGGTCCTTCTCATATAAGGATAAGTAGCACCAGAGAACCCTTAGCACAGCACTCTAGCCCTACAGGAGACGTGATGCACCGTTATGTATCAACGAGAACCAATGGTTTCTGACCAGTCTCTCACTGACTTGTGATTGTACCTCAGTGTTCTGGCAGAGTCTGTCTCGAGACACTCGTTTCCCAGAGCCTGAAGAATTACTTAAGTAAATAGATGGGATGCTCTTACTGTTTGGGAATGTAAATTACTGTAATCATGTGTCTGGGGTACAACCTAGGCTCGTTAATTCATTGGAGAGGGACCCAGTTTTCTCTTGTCTCAGTATGTTCCACATCAGAAGTACTTTGCTGTTTTTATGGACTAATGGAAAATCAACTAGAGGTGTGAGGTTGCATAAGTGTTTTCGGTGTTCAGGTACTCTTTACAAATGTCAATTATCTCACAATTCACGTAATCTTGGTTCCAAGAATAACCAAACCTTGCATGCTCGCTGACAGGAGCTCAACTATTTAGAAATTCTTTATTCATGAAACTTTTGGGATATTACAACAACAAAGTAGTTACTGCAGACAACAAATACTTACTTCATTTTTTTTAACCTAGGACATCATTGCACGCGTGATAGAACAGTAGAATATGTACTGCAATTTTTGTTACCACGTTGCTTGACACTGTTTTATCAACAGAACCAAAACAATAACAAAGGTAACAATTCTCCTAATGCGGATTCCATTTTTAAAGCAAGGGCGAAATTGTGGTGTAGATCTTGGGGGAGATGAACATTTACCGTGGGGTTCCCCCAGAATAAAAATAAATAAATTATTTTCTGCAATTCTACACAGTTTGACATGACTTATTATGCCTATTTTGAGGGGTATGTTGAGGGGTACATGGAGGGGTATTTTGAGGGGGTGTATGGAGGGGTATTTTGAGGGGGTGTATGGGGGGGTATTTTGAGGGGGTGTATGGGGGGGTTATTTTGAAGGGTGTATGGGGGGGTTATTTTGAAGGGTGTATGGAGGGGTATTTTGAGGGGTGCATGAAGGGGTATTTTGAGGGGTATTTTGAAGGGTGTATGGAGGGGTATTTTGAGGGCTACATGGGGGGGTATTTTGAGCGGTACATGGAGGGTTATTTTGAAGGGTGTATGGAGGGGTATTTTGAAGGCAGTATAAGTGGAAGGATAAGTGAAAGATAAGTCCTCACCATCATTAATGAAGGTATTTCAATGCAAATATTAAGAAGACACAAAATATGAAGACTGAGTTGTATTATAATGATGCACATGAATATTGACATATAAAAACTATCTGCAATTCAACAGTTTGACATGACTCTTGAGTGGTGTTTTGAAAACAGTACAAGTGGAAGTTCATAGTTTACAGGTGGAAGGCATACACTTGGGGTGCTGAGCTAAAATATACCTTCCAGTATATTTAGAGTCCTGATATTTAGTCTAACAAACAGCTGTCATTTAAGATATTTCACTTAATATTTAATAAATACGGTCACTGGCACTGGGAGACCTCAGGGTTCAGTGTGGTCTGAGTTTAACTAAGGACTGGCTGATTGACTGTTGAAAAGACCCGGAGAAAGAGAGAATCAGGGGAGAGTCTCCATTGAAACTGTAAATTAGTCCAAAAGTAATATTTTTGAGGGTTGACATAATTGGTTCCAGGCTGGCCTCTCAAGGTGGCTTATATACACTCCTGACTGCAAGGCAAGTGCTGGCTTGGCTGAGGCTGAGCGGCACACTGAAATCAGAGGCAATTCTAGGATATATTTTTTCTAGTTTGCAAAACCAGAGAGAGAAGTGAAGGCAGATTGAGGGGCATTGTGTAGTGAAAATGGTCTGCATACAAAACAATGGGCAAGCCCTGGCTTTGTGAATATTCCAGCCATGAATAGTGTTTGTATCATGTGGCATTAAGAGCCCACTCCCTGTTACCTTTTCTGTGCTATGTTCTGGGGAACACTTCCTGCATTTAAACACATTTTGCCATGAGGATGAGAGAAAATTTAGCAGTTTTAAAGCACATTTCCTGCTATTCTACACATTTTGCCATGAGCCTGGGAGAAAATAAATCAGTTTTAAACCACAATTTCTGCTATTCTATACCTTTTGCCATGAGGCTGAGAGAAAATGTTGCCTACAAATTTCCTACAATTCTACACGTTTTTCCATTGTTTATGACGTTCATATGCTATCTGGTGGGGTCCGACCCATTTCTAAATTAGATTTTAAATAAATTGTTTGGAGGGAAAAATCTATCTGTTCTGAATAAAGCAACATATTTGTCTTGGAAAAATGCTCACGAACCAGGAATAAGATTGTTAATTTTATCTTTGTGATAATATTTACATCCTGTTATACAGGACTCCCATATGTTTACCTTATTTAGACACTTCATTCTGTGGTGAAAAATCAGTGGGTTGAATTGGAGTGTTACAAGCAGAGCACAATAAAATAGCATTACTAGGGGTGTATCTTTTTAGTGGGCAGTTAATTTTTACTGTCACCACTGGTCGTCCCCATGTGTCAAGCTGCCTGCTACAAAGTATTACCTCACCAACTACAAATAGCCTGCTTTGAGCAGAGGTTAGTACAGTGTTAGGCTAACTCAAACTGCTCAGAGAAAAGCATTGTGTGGTAACGGGCCATTCGATATGATAAGTCGTAGAACATACACTGGGGCCAAAAGTTTGGAATATTACTCATGCAAGGGTTTTTCTTTTTGCACAATTTTTTACATTGTAGAATAAAAGTGAAGACATCAAAATTATGACATAGCACATATGAAATCATGTAGTAACCAAAAAAGTGTTAAACAAATCAAAATATATTCTATATTTGAGATTCTTCAAAGTAGCCACCCTTTGCCTTGATGACAGCTTTGCACACTCATGGCATTCTCTTAACCAGCTTCATGAGGACCGCCACAGGAATGGAAGACTCAGAAATACCTCTGCTGCAGAGGATAAGTTCATTAGAGTTACCAGCCTCAGATTGCAGCCCAAATAAATGCTTCACAGAGTTCAAATAACAGACACATCTCAACATCAACTGTTCAGAGGAGACTGTGTGAATCAGGCCTTCATGGCCGAATTGCTGCGAAGAAACCACTACTAAAGGACACCAATAAGAAGAGACTTGCTTGGGCCAGGAAACACGAGCAATGAACATTAGACCGGTGAAATTTGTCTTTTGGTCTGAAGTCCAAATTTGAGAGTTTTGGTTCCAACCTCAACCAAATTTAGATGGTTTGGGATGAGTTGGACCGCAGTGGAGGAAAAGCAGCCAACAAGTGCTCAGCATAGGTGGAAACTCCTTCAAGACTGATGGAAAAGCATTCCAGGTGAAGCTGGTTGAGAGAATGCCAAGATCGTGTAAAGCTGTTATCAAGGCAAAGGGTGGCTATTTGAACAATCTCAGATATAAAATATATTTTGATGGTGTAGAAATATTTTTGGGTTACTACATGATTCCATATGTGTTATGTCATAGTTTTGATGTCTTCACTTTTATTCTTCAATGTCAAAAATTGTGCAAATAAATAAAACTCCTTGAATGAGTAATATTCCAAACTTTTGGCCCCCAGTGTATAGCCTGGTCATCATATGAGTTAGCTAGGCTACATAGCAAGAGCAGATCTGGGACTAGGCTGTAGAACATATACACAATACTGAATTGTTGGGCTAATGGGCCGTTTAATGGCTGCATTCTCCACCCTATGGTGTCCTGATCTGGAGTCCAGGGCTCATCTGGTCAACAGGTTTTGAAATGGAAGTTCCACACAGATGTCGGGAACAGACCATTTTATCAAACTATTCCCAGGAGACATCCAGTCCAACGTCTCTGCTCCTGCTGTGCGTGCCTGCCTGTATGCGTGAAGAAGAGGCCACTGGCTCTGCAGGTTATTGTTGCAGGTCACTGTGTAAAACTCTACTTAACCCTCTTCTTTACCTTATGACCTAATTCATCAACTGAGGGGAAATGTTTGACTGTCCAGTCATCTGCAGAGTTGTTTGTTCTATATGTGAATCAGCTGCTTGTTTAGATAGTAAGGGACTGATTATTCTGAGTAATATTCCAGTCCTTAGGCCTAAATCAAACCCACAGCATACACCAGCATATCAGCAGCTGGATCACAATGAGATCACAGAGGGGATGTGAATGTGTTGTCTATGAGGTGTGGATTAATCTCTCTCTCACCTCTCTCTCGCTCCTCACCTCCCTCTCTCTCTCCTCTTTCCCCTCAACTCCTGCTCTCTCCCCTCATCTCTCTCTCTCCTCACCTCTCTCTCTCTCTCCTCACCTCTCTCTCCTCCCCTCTCTGTGCTGTAGGTGGGAGGATTATACTCCAGAGGAGATGGCTCTAGCGGTGGTCAAGAAGGAGCCTCTCCTGTTTGGGTCACCCTCCTCGCCCCCCTGCCAACCCCACTCTCCTGTCTCCAGGTCCAAGTCCCTCCGGTTAGTACTAACCAAGTCCATCTGATTAGTAGCCTACTAAGAATTTGTTTCTACTTAGCATCAATCTTCCAGCCTTCTTGTCTCGATCACCAGTATGGAAGCAAGATAAGATCCATAAGTACCTTGATTTCAGAGATTGAATTCACTGTATTTCCTACCTGAATTGAGTATAAATGAGTCCAGTACTTTCTGCAGAACTAGGCTTTGTCTTTCTCACTGCTAACTAGACACTAATGTGTGATCCATGTTGGCCGCTCATCAAACCAAATTGTTCACCAGTCGCTTTGACGCCGTCACAGTGGACTGAAAAGGTGTCTGGAACTGTGAAACTCAATCTTCATCCATCGTCATTTGAGAGGGATGATGTTCATATGAAAGCCAGCAAGTCAGTTAAGAACAAATTCTTATTTACAATGACGGCTTACCCTGGCCAAACCCTCCCCTAACCCGGACGACACTGGGCCAATTGTGCGCCGCCCTATGGGACTCCCGATCGAACCAGGGTCTGTAGTGATGCCTCTAGCACTGAGATGCAGTGCCTTAGACCGCTGCGCCACTCGGGAGCCCAAGTTAATAAAGTATGACTTCTAACTGAATATTTCTTCTTCCCCTATAATCCAGTCTGGCTCAGAACTTGCGAGGCTGGGTTCATCGACATGAAGAGGAGAGGACCAAGTCCACACGTTCTACCACTGATCAGTCCAGACATACAACAACTGATCAGCACACAACCAAAACTGTCCTGGTAGGTTCGACACACTTCTATGAACTGCTTGACTACAAAACAACGAAAAATCTATACTAACTACATTTGCATTTACAGTTGTAGTCGGAAGTTTACATACACCTTAGCAAAATACATTTAAACTCAGTTTTTCACAATTCCTGACATTTAATCCTAATAAAAATTCCCTCAGTTAGGATCACCACTTTATTTTAAGAATGTGAAATGTCAGAATAGTAGAAAGAATGATTGATTTATTTCAGCTTTTATTTCTTCCATCACATTCCCAGTGGTTCAGAAAATTGTTTAACTTGTTTAAATCTTTCGGGTAGCCTTCCACAAGCTTCCCACAATATGTTGGGTGAATTTTTGGCCCATTCCTCCTGACAGAACTGGTGTAACTGAGGCAGGTTTGTATGCCTCCTTGCTCGCACAGGCTTTTTCAGTTCTGCCCACATATTTTCTATAGGGTTGAGGTCAGGGCTTTGTGATGGCCACTCGAATACCTTGACTTTGTTGTCCTTAAGCCATTTTGCCAGAATTTGGAAGTGTGCTTGGTGTCATTGTCCATTTGGAAGACCCATTTGCGACCAAGCTTTTACTTCCTGACTGATGTCTTGAGATGTTGCTTCAATATATCCACATAATTTTCCTTCCTCATGATGCCATCTATTTTGTGAAGTGCACCAGCCCCTCCTGCAGTAAACACCGCCACAACATGATGCTGCCACCCCCGTGCTTCACTGTTAGATGGTGTTCTTCGGCTTGCAAGCCTCTCCCTTTTTCCTCCAAACATACTGATGGTCATTATGGCCAAACAGTTCTATTTTTGTTTCATTAGACCAGAGGACATTTCTCCCAAAAGTACGATCTTTGTCCCCATGTGCAGTTGCAAACCGTAGTCTGTCTTTTTTATGGCGGTTTTGGAGCAGTGGCTTCTTCCTTGCTGATATAGGACTCGTTTTACTGTGGATATAGATACTTTTGTACCTGTTTCCTCCTGCATCTTCACAAGGTCCTTTGCTGTTCTGGGATTGATTTGCACTTTTCGCACCAAAGTATGTTAATCTCTAGGAGACAGAACGCGTCTCCTTCCTGAGCGGTATGATTGCTGCGTGGTCCCATGGTGTTAATACTTGGGTACTATTGTTTGTACAGATGAACGTGGTACCTTCAGGCATTTAGAAATTACTCCCAAGGATGAACCAGACTTGTGGATGTCCACAATTTTTCTTCTGAGGTATCTTTTGATTTTCCCTTGATGTCGAGCAAAGAGGCACTGAGTTTGAAGGTAGGCCTTGAAATACATCCACAGGTACACATCCAATTGACTCAAATGATGTCAATTAGCCTATCAGAAGCTTCTAAAGCCATTACATAATTTTCTGGAATTTTCCAAGCTGTTTAAAGGCACAGTCAACTTAGTGTATGTAAACTTCTGACCCACTGGAATTGTGATATAGTGAATTATAAGTGAAATAATCTGTCTGTAAACAACTGTTGGAAGAATGACTTGTGTCATTCACAAAGTAGATGTCCTAACCGACTTGCCAAAACTAGTTTGTTAACATGAAGTCTGTGGAGTGGTTGAAAAATGTGTTTTAATGACCTAGGTGTATGTAAACTTCCGACTTTTTAATAATTTAGCAGACGCTCTTATCCAGATTGACTTACAGTTAGTTAGTGCATACATGTTCATACTTTTTTTTTTCGTACTGGTCCCCCGTGGGAAACGAATCCACAACCCTGGCGTTGCACGCGCCATGCTCTACCATCTGAGCTGCATGGGACTAGGTTGTTGGTTTTTCCTAGTCAGGTCCCATGGTCTACCATCTGAGCTACACAGGACTAGGTTGTTGGTTTTCCCTGGTCAGGTCCCATGGTCCTAATAATGAGATGTTTTAAAGATCAAACGTCCGTAATGGTCATTGCACATTTAAGCAGTACCTCAGAAGATATTTAAACTGACAGGTTATTAAGCAGTACCTCAGGGGATATTTAAACTGACAGGTTATTAAGCAGTACCTCAGGATTTTTTAACTGTCAGTACGTAGGCCCGTGTCAAGACGGCTCTCCATGATGACCCATTTTAGGAGAGCTGCCACAGGAACATGAACAGTTTAGTGAGAATATGTGTATCTTTCTTGTCACAGCAACCGACATCTGACTCAATTTGGCTAATAGCTAAATATTTATGTTTTTTTTGTTTAGGTAACACTGAAATTTAACTTATGGTTATAAAGCCTTTCTTGTGTTAGATACTGATATAAGTTGATGGCATTTCACTTGTTTTTGCTATAAAACCTTTTGGCCGAGGCTGCGGATTCGTAGGTAACCGTCACGCCTTTTCCACAGAGCTGAAGATCCAAATCACGTTCTGTGCATGTGTTTCTTTATGCACACTGTCAATCTTGAATGATAATTCTTAATGTTTTACCAGTGAAATGTCCAAGCAGCATCTGCATGCTAACCATTTGATGTCAATCAGTTTCATGGGGATATGCATTTAGATATGTTATACAGTGTTGTTTCAATAGCCTATGTAGTTAGCGAATTCTAGAGCAAATGGTGTTAACAAGCCTACCTGTGTTTCGTTTCAATCAAAGCCCATATTTTGTTTAGTGGCCTGCGCTGTTGAGTTTTGGCCACATGAGACAAATGTGACCATTCGCCCAATCATCCTAAAATCTCATAAGAAATTAGGTGGTTTTGTCTAACAGTAACGTTATACTATGCTATTATATTCAGTTCTGTTATGTAGAACACTATCATTATGTGATCTTGCATACATTGATTCAGCTTTGATCTAACTTTATTAAAACAACCACCATTCGCTAGAGTAGCCAGTTCTCTACGAGCAGAGACCACTGCCATAAAGTAGAGAATCCCGCACATGTGCAGAAGTTTACGGACTTTAAGCTGTCAGGAAGAAGTGTCCAGAAAAGTCGGATCCCCAGCCACTCCATATATTTGTATGACATCTGTTATGTGTCATCTATGACAGCCTAAATAGATAGGTTTGAAGACTGGGTGTTATAGATTGTATTATTGTTTTAGACTGACTTCCATTTGAACCCAGTGTGTCAATTATGCTGCTTCAGAATGTGAGGAGCCCAAAGCATTAAATCATTTTTACAGGCTCCTTTAGCCGATTTACAGCATTATACAGACTGAGCTGCCGGAGAGGAGCGTTATCTATAAAGGAGCTAGATAGCTCTGCAAATGTAGCCCTAAAAAGTTGGTCCCACCTAGAAACAAAATAATGTGAATTTGAGTGCTTCGCTGTTTTAACCCTTTACGCTAGTGGGAATTGGCCTATATGGATAGGGTTAAATTGAAATGTTTTTTTATAGAAGAAATATGAAAATGCATAAACATGGTAGCAATTTAAAGAGAGCAGTTTGGAGATGTATTAGACCAAAGGTGAGGACACAACAGTTCCCCTGACACAAGATTGAATCAAAACAAACTGATTTTATGTGCATTTTACATTTACTGTACTTTTCACCGCATTTTTTGATGACGAAATCTGAAAATACTCTGGATACATTCAGTAACAAGAATATTCCTGGAAAATGTGTTGTAGGGCCAACATAAGCTTGTTTTATTGCCAACATGACTAGAAAAAAGTTATAAAATCTATTACAGTGGTAGGCTTTCACAGGGAAACGGATCGTAATTTTGGTGTGCATAGAAAGGAGTCATGAGTGCATTCGGGTACGTGTGCCACGGCAGATTTTCTTCACAGTAGACAAAAAAATATGTTCAGAATAACCCTGGGTATGACACCATGTCATCTTGTAACTTGTAAATCGTGGTCATAAACGTTGACACTGTATATGACATGAGTTGTATGATATGGAAATGTGCACATTTGGACTCACAGGTGCTTGGCTTGCTTGTATGACATCAAAGCAGTATTTATTATAATCCTCAACGTCTCATCTTTCAAAATTAATTTACAGCATTTCCCTCACTCAAGTCAACAAAACATTTGCTCAAGTTGCTCAATTAGCGGGAGGGATGGGGGCAACTTCTTGTCGCGCGAGGTGCTCAAGTTTATAACAGTTGTCAGTCAAAACCCATACAGTGCTGTGAAGCAGCGAGACAGAGCTCTGACGTCATGTATAGCATGTTTAAGTGATAACGCCAGAAAAGCCAGTGTTTGGAGGATATATTGGCACGGGTGTTGTTAGGCCCGAGACGAAGAGATAATGCTGGCTTCGAGGGCATTATCCCTTTTATACGGGTTACCGACATATTCAAATAATGGTTGACATATTTTCATTAAAAACGTTATTTTGATTAATTTATTCATACTATTTCATCGTTCCACAACATATAGACCTGACACAAATCTAGGGTTGCTACCCAAGCCGGCTGGTCGTTCGTTCGATTGGTTCTGTTTCCAGAGACGCGACCCACTCGTTCTGTATTATTGTTCTGTATTTTTGGATGTGACCCAGTCGTTCTATATGTTCCATTGCCATACTGGTTGGGAACGTTCTTATGCCTTGCATGCTAGCTAGCCAACTACGGCTAACTTAGTCACGTCAAAGGTAAAAATAATAATAACAGTAGCTGCATTTGCATTTGTTTAAGCTGTTTTCTAGTGACATTTATTTGTATACATCCATAACAATGAGCTAATGAGGTTAGATTTCGCCTGGCATAGAAAATGTCACTAGAAAATGCTCCCTCGTCAGGAGTGACACTGTTGTTCAGAGAAGCTAACCAACAACACAGCTAACACATTCACTTCAAACTGAAGCTGGAAAGACTGCAAACTAGGTGCACTTCATTTAGTTTTACCTTTTTTCAAGAGATTTCTTTGTATATATACATAAATATAATGCCAGCTGATTCATAATTTCGACTGGTTGAGAAACGCTGCCTGCCTGCCTGTCTGAATCATCCCGACCCCAGACACCCGACACGTTCATTACTATGGGACAGCTGGAGATCGAATTTGAAAAGTGAAACAATGTTGCAAATGTTAGACAGACTAAAGTTTTATACAAATATCAGCTGTTGAAAACTAAATGTTAGTCTAAAAGAAATGTGAGATAGTGTCCAGATGCTTTTTATAGTGGAGATAAAGTTTATAATTTGCCTGGGTGGGCTGAATCAACAGTGGATTGTGCAGTCAGATAGAAGAGGGTAAATAGTCATTTTAACATAATAGATTTAGCCGGTGGTAATTTGTGGAATCAGCATTCAAGATTAGACCCACCCGTTGTATAATACCGTATAGCCACTGCGTTCCAATTTAGCTGTTTATGAGTGTAAAGGCTTAACATTGGTTGTCTTCATTCAGTGTGAGCTACACAAAACTGCCCTTTGTTACTGTATGCACCACTTACTGTAGAGAAAACAGTGAAGACACCCGAAGAAATGGTGCCACTAACATTAGTTTACATGGGACGCAAATGATAACCAGATCAAACTCACTCAGACGGTTGATTGAGATTTAGCTCGCTTTAGATACTTACAATAGTCTATCCACTCAGAAGTCGACTGCTCAGAATTTTGAATTTAGGGGAGATTCCACATTTTTCTAGCTTCCTGTGTGAGATATATTTAAGGAAGTCGCCTAATTGGAAGTGGAGAGTTTCCGCTGTTTACGACACCCTCTGGGTCTTCCAGGAAATTGATCGTCGTGGGAGGTAGGAGTGAGAGGATATAAAGCTGTGAATGTTTTATAACATTGGAGTTGTACAGCGTTTTGTGCTCAAGGCTAAGACCTCTCACAAACAGATGTAAACTGGGAGCAGACCGTTCCAAACTATTTACAGGCACTTCTACCACCATCTCTCCCACGCACGTAACCCCCAGGGCTAGACCTGGACCCTTTCTTCTCACTGGCTGTGTCTCATATGAAACCCTACTCACAATGAAGTGCACTACTTTTAACTAGAGCCCAGTTGCATTAGTTATATACAGTTCATGGGATATAGGACATACACCGTGTGAGTGATCAACTCAAGGTACTCTTTTATGCGACTCTGATGCATTTTCCTCCACCTGCAGCAGAACGAGCTGAAAAGAGGCAAACAGAGACCTGTGATTTTATCTATCCTAGTTTTGCAGAATATTGGCACCTATTTAGCGCTTTGACGTCAGGCTCTTTCTTCTGGATTCCCACTTTGAACCTACAGTATAATTTGAGGAGAAGCAGTCTGTTCGATAGAAGTCCTTTGAAGAAGCTAGAAGACACGTAGGGCTGACTATTTCGTTCCAGTAAAGTGCAGGGCAGAGGTTGAACCCCAGACTTGAAGTTTATTACAGTGCAGCTGTAAACCCCACTGAGCTCCATGAAATGCACGGTAAAGCACAGGCTTGGAGAGCCCTCTACGCATTGGACGAAACACACCCATCTGTAACTCTCTCTCTCTCCATCCTCACCAACCTGCTGTGTGGAAACAAAAGAAGGGGGAAAAAGTGGAGATAATGTTTTGTTGTTGTCATATTTCCTGTGATATCACTTGAAATATTAGACTAGAGTGTCTTACCAGGTCAGGCCAGATTCGTTGCGGAGCGTGTCTTGAAAACCGCTTCACTCCACTCTTCTAGTCCCTCAAGAATGAGGCTAGCATGCATAGTTTGAGGAGGAGGAGGGATATTTCAGGTGAAAAAGGAATTAAATCTACGGTACAGACTGTACATCATACAGTCAGGCTGAATACCAAACTCAAGCTTTTCCAACCGTGAATAATGGCTGTCTCAGATTCTACAGTGAAATCAAATCAAATTGTATTTTTCACATGCGCCGAATAGGTGTAGACCTTACCGTGAAATGCTTACCTTACCGTGAAATGCTTACCTTACCGTGAAATGCTTACCTTACTGTGAAATGCTTACCTTACTGTGAAATGCTTACCTTACTGTGAAATGCTTACCTTACCGTGAAATGCTTACCTTACCGTGAAATGCTTAACCAACAATGCAATTTAAAAAAAAATGGAGTTAAGAACATATTTACAAAATAAACTAAAAGTCCAAAATAAAATTAAAAAAGTAACACAATAAAATAACAATAACGAGGTTATATACAGGTGGTACCGGTACTTATTCAATGTGCGGGGGTACAGGTTAGTCAAGGTAATTTGTACATTTAAGTAGGGGTAACGTGACTATACATAGCTGATTTTATTTTGTACCGGAGTGATGTATTTTGGTTTTCTGTGGTGTGCGTTTTGAGATATGTCTGCGTTTGGTTTATCTTGATCTCTTATCTCTCTGTCTTTGTGAAGAGCATGTCCTGAATGGAGGAACTTGGCACAGAAAAAGTGATCTGGGTTTATCGGTCTCTGTATCGCACATCTGTGTGTGTGATACTGATTTCGATAGCACCTAACTGGCTGAATTATGAAGAGATTTGAACAAGCGTCTTCTAGATATACCATCCCTTGCCTCTCTGTCTGCTTTTGGTACGGAGCAGATACCCCAGTTAGATATGAAAGTCTAGTCACTCCTGCTTAGTCACTTTACCCCTGCCTACATGTGCATATAGTGAGCTCCAAAAGTGTTGGGATAGTGACACTTTTATTTTTATTTTTTGGGGGCTCTGTACTCCAGCACTTTGGATTTGAAATGATACAAGGACTATGAGGTTTACATGCATACTGTCAGCTTTAATTTGAATTTGACTACAAACATTTTGGACGCATTTGTTGTTTGTTTTGTTTGTGTTTCAGATAATTTTGTGCTCAATAGAAATGAATGATTAATGTATTTTGTCATACATTTTTGGAGTCACTTTTATTGTAAATAAGAATATAATATGTTTCTAAACACTTCTACATTAATATGGATGCTACCATGATTACGGAGAGTCCTGGATGAATTGTGAATAATGATGAATGAGAAATTTACAGACGCACAAATATCATACGCCCAAGACAACTACCAAGTATCCCTGCACATTGATATGGTATTGGTACTCTTTGTATATAGCCTACATCCCCCTCAGGTGTACATTCTAGGACACCCCTCAGCTTCATGCCTCACCCCTCCTTAAGTCAATTGTATACCCTCCTTGAAGTGTGAGGCTGAGGCATTACAATTGACTTAAGGAGAGTTGATGATGCACTCAGTGAGGGTTGAGGCTGAGGGTGACCTAAAATGTACATCGCTGTGGGCACAAATCTCCAACCACAGTGAAACATGAAACGCCTATTCAGAGCCTCGGAATGTCTCGAAATGCAAAGGAGACACATTTCTCGAAATGAGCCTGATGCTGTTTGCACAGCTGCTGGCCACTCATGCAGTGACCTTTTGAACTGGTGTGCCTGGACTCACTGTCATGGTCTTTGATTGATAGGCTATATATATTGAATATTGAAGCAACATCTCAAGACATCAGTCAAGAAGTTAAAGCTTGGTCGCAAATTGGTCTTCCAAATGGACAATGACCCCAAGCATACTTCCGAAGTTGTGGCAAAATGGCTTAAGGACAACAAAGTCAAGGTAATGGAGTGGTCATCACAAAGCCCTGACCTCAACCCTATAGAACATTTGTGGGCAGAACTGAAAAAGTGTGTGCGAGCAAGGAGGACTACAATCCTGACTCAGTTACACCAGTTCTGTCAGGAGGAATGGGCTAAAATTCACCCAACTTATTGTGGGAAGCTTGTGGAAGGCTACACGAAAGGTTTGACCAAAGTTAAACAATTTAAAGGCAATGCTACCAAATACTAATTGAGTGTATGTAAACTTCTGATCCACTGGGAATGTGATGAAAGAAATAAAAGCTGAAATAAGTAATTTTTTCTACTATTATTCTGACATTTCACATTCTTAAAATAAAGTAGTGATCCTAACTGACCTAAAACAGGGAATTGTTACTAGGATTGAATGTCAGGAATTGTGAAAAACTGAGTTTAAATGTATTTGGCTAAGGTGTATGTAAACTTCAGACTTAAACTAAATAAATAATAAGTCTCTTAAGTTCTACTTGTTTTTGTTTTTTTGTCATCAGCCAAGACAAAAGACACAATAGTATTCCAATCTTCAGTATATGATTAAAGTTTCAGAATTTAACAGAAATTACTCACTAACCAGCATTTTATCACTTTTTCACAGAAGTCACCTGAGAGACCCCAGACGAACCAGTCCAATAACTCGGTTGTAACAGTCCGCTACTCTGAGTAAGTATGTATCACAAATGGCAGAATTAATTTGGGTTTCTCTGCAAATCCGTTTTAAATGGATCCTACAGCATTTTCAATGTCTCACTTCTCTTCAGATGTTCACCATATTTCTCTAAATGTTTTATAGTCATGGTTTTCTTTCTGGCTCCACTACTGTTGATTCAGCAGAATGAGAGGCCAAGCCAGTGGTGTTGCTCTTTAGCTGCCCAACAACAATAGTAGCCTTTGCTACCAAGTCACCAAATGGTAGACCAATGCTACATGAATCTTATTGGTCTCTAAGTTGTGTGTGTGGTACTTGGAGTACTATTACTAGTTTACTTATTCTCTTAAAACATAGTAATAGGCATGATAATACCATTGTAATAATGGTCAATGTAAAGAAGATGGGGATTTTAGTTACAGTAAATGTAGTTACTGTACATTTCATCAACATGTTCTAGGTCTCTGACTGTTGTCATAGATTTTGTCAGACTCTCTAAAATGTCAATTAACTTTAATTACATATCAGATTTATTTTATGTTAGATTTAGTCTTGATATGGCATATTTTGATGTCATAATGTATTTCACTGTCACCTCTGTCTCTCTTTCAGTAGGCCAGGGAGTGAGGTTCAGGTGTACTACTCACGCCATCAAAGCTACAGGGACTTCTTTGATGAGTTAAATCGACGAGGTGACACTTTCTACGTGGTGTCCTTTCGCAGGGTGAGTCACTCCATGCATATTCCATAGCATTTTACATAGAAGCAAGCAACAATGTGTCCTTCGGATTGTGACTGATCTCAAGGCCAAATGGAGATCTGGTCTCTAACTGTTTCATGACGCAGTATTGCCATCAGCATGTCTTCAATAGATGAAAGTGCTGAGTAGGAAAGAAAGCGGTCATTAAACAATTGTTAAGTGCATATTGAGCATAATCCAGGCTACCAACTTTCTGTCTTAATTGAAGGCGGAAAGCGCAACTGAAAAAGCAGATGGTCTTTTAAATCTGAGGAAAATATTTTCTTTTCTTTCTCTCCTAAATGCATGAATGAATGAATGAATGAATTAATGAATTAATGAATGAATGAGGATTAAAAATGGCTGATTTTTAAATATGTACATTGGCATTTCAGTCATCACAAATGAGCATATATAATGCATTTGTATGTGATATGTAGCTTTAACAGTGTACAGTTAATAACTGACCTATTGGCGAGTTTCATTCGTATGTTTGATGTATTGAATTCTGAGGGAGCACATTCGGAAGGAATTTTAGTGCGTGTAGACCTCATGAAATTGTCGTCCAAATTAAATTATCTAGAACCATAAAGAAGATCCTTGAGGCTGTTCTTATATTCCTTTTATTCTGTGTGGTGTTTTGGCTAAAATTACCATTTATGGTTACCAATGGAGTCCATTTTTTGTAAGCTATAAGATTGGAATTTCACATTTTTATTTGATGATTTATTGATTATGCACATTTTCCTTTCATCCCATACATTTTGACATATTTTGTCTGGTCAATTCGAATGATGTATCCATTGTACTGACACATGTCCAATACATTTACGTTAAAGCAGAAATCAAAAGAACCTGTTTATCTTTGATTACCAAATTCAACATACCTCTATTTTCATAAAAGTACCACAAACTATGAACTCTGAGACCCCCTAGATCTGTTAGTCCTTCTCCTCTGATATGTTTCCAGAGATTCCTTTAGTGACATATCATATGGTGAAACCTGTAAAGTCTTCTGAGGCTTCGTAAAAGCATTATCATGATGCTAATCAGCTGAATCCCTTCTTAGTTCGGTCTCTGTTACACTGAGAAGGCTTTCATTGTCAGTTTCAACCAGAAGGACTGACTGTCTTATTCCATTGCACCCCCTATTAAATTAGCCATCTATTCAGAAAGTATTAGGTCTGATTTGCAACGTTATTCCAACCTGATGACTGCTCAGGAGAGTTAGCATGGACCATTCTCTCTGATGGCCTGCCAATGTCTTTTTTGTGAGAACCTGAGAGCGAGAGAAGGAAAGTGAACTCTGACCACAATCTCTCCATTCGGACCATCAACTCCCAGGGGCCCCTCTGTAGTTCTTTTGTGTGCCCGTCAGCTCTGCTCTCTGAGGGCCCTTTATCCGAGGACCAGATATCTGTTTCCTGAAGGCCCTGTCTACTGAGCCCCAACCCACCACCTGCCTTCAGACCTGCCTACATCATTCAGGCCGTATAAGAAACTCTTATACAATTTTTTTTGTATCATGGCCTCAATGCAAACCCTTCGCTGGCAAAATAAGTATGCTCCTTCCCAATAGTTACTGTAAATATCTGTACATTGAGAGATGTTTTCAATGTGTCAAACCCTCCACACTTTGACAATCTTAAAGGAACATTTCTAAAATGTTCATATTCATAATCTCCAGCACAACCCCAACATTAACATATGTGAAAATGCCACGGTTCGTTGTTTTGTAGTAAAACAGAAAGAGAAGTGTTTCCAATGACATCATCAACCAATTAATAGGCAAGGCCTACTCACAATTGGTCAAAATCACATGATGCACACCGATGATGTAATTGTAAACACTTATCTTATTTCTTTACATAAAACATAGAAACATGCCATTTTCACATGTTGATGTTGGGGTGGTGCTGGAGATGATGAATATAAAGTTCAACATTTGTGAAATTTTCCTTTTAAGTGAGTGTCACGCATTTACAGAAACTGGATGAATTGCACTGGGTTAACTGCAAACGAGTTGTGACGTTATTGGACGAGGCTGCCGGCTTCTGTACGATCTGTACTTCTAGCCCTCAAATGGGTCATTCAGCCAGCGATTGGATTGGAGTCCTTCTACCAGTAGACAAGAATGTACAGTAGAGGAGGGAGTGACTTATTGCACAGCTGCAGCCGGCTATCCTAAGCCTAAGCCCTCTCTCTGGCCTGATGGAATGAACAGAGCAGATTCTGATTTCATTGGCCTCTCCCAAAGCGCACGCCTCAACGTAAGTGATGGAAAGAGCAGAATTCTAACTTGATGCACATGGATAGACCTGGGCTGCTGTGGGAAGGAAAAGCAGAACCCAAAGGTTTTGTTGGTGAATGTGATTATCAGGAATATATTCATACCTTCACTTCCTGAATCACTTTTGTTGAGGATAATTGGCCCACGGGGTTACTATGCTAAAGTGAGAATGTGTTTTTGGACAAAATGGTAGAATTTGGAAACGTGTGGTCTCTTAGAGTTAAAGACTACCTGCTTTTACAACCTCTGTATTCCCATGTAGACAGCTAGCATGTGTCCCTTTTGAAGACTGCTAGCATTAGCTCTTGAAGCACCAACGCAGCCATAATCAATCCTCTTTCAAGTCAAGATTAATTTTCCTGAAGGTGGCTGTTGATAGGCTGTATTTGTATTTATTAAGGATCCCCATTAGCCTACTCTTCCTGGGGTCCAGCAACATTAAGGCAGTTATATACAATAAAACAATTATATTACATTACATTTCATAACACCTTTTCACAACATATTAAGTGTGTGCCCTTAAGCCACTTCTCTAATACCACATATCTACAATACAAAATCCATGTGTACGTGTGTGTAGATATTTAACTCAGAAGCAGACCAATCATGTAGCTAGCTACTTTTAGCAGAGGCTAAATCTGAGGTACAGTCAGTCACTACATTGCAGAATAATAGTGAAGACATCAAAGCTATGAAATAACACATATGGAACCATGTAGTAACCAAACAAGTGTTAAAACAAATCAAAATATATATTTGAGATTCTTCAAAGTAGCCACCCTTTGCCTTGATGACAGCTTTGCACACTCTGGAGTGAGTAGGTGTTCTAAAACTTTTGACTGGTACTGTACGTCTGTGCCGTCACTCTAGTCTACTGTAAACGTCTGACTTTTTTAGGCTTTTATGTTAACTAAAAACCGACCCACCTGGCACTCCAGGAAAGCTAAATCAAACACGAAAAGTACTTGAAAGATTTCCGATAGTTTTTGAACCCAGATCTGGTTTTTACTGCTGCTCTATCCCAACTGAGAGAGGAACCGTCTGGTCTGGTGAAGCAGGTGACAGTGGTCTCTCAACCATGCGTGGGTCTCCTCTCCCAGACCACCGATGTTTAACAGGAATTTGAATTACTGTGTTTATTCCTCTAATAAAGACTTTGGTTCCATGGAGGGAACCTTGATGACTAGCTTATCAGACAGCATGTAGCTGCATTTGAACTCTCCCAACTTAATACAAATGGAGGAAAAGTAGCCTTGGTTTGAGTCAAGAAATGACTGTCTCTGATATGGTCAGTGTTTTAATGGCCATGTGCTTGATTTGTGATTTTTTTCTTTGAACAATGGATGGCTTGGCTATCCAATGTGCCCATCATTGATTATTTTCACAGAGCGGTCTGCTTTTAAAATACATTTACAACCACATCGTTCTCCTGTTCCTTTTATGTGTACGTCACAACCTGCTGTCCAGGTGTCAACGCTGTTGTTACTAACACTGTTTGGCCTGTCCCTTCAAATAATGACTGTCTTTACACTCCAAACTGTGGAAACGTTGTACAGTCAAAGGTATGGTCAGCGGTCAATGTATGTTGAGATTTATTGGCCTTTCGCTCTCTATGACATTTTTTGTGAAAGTTTTTGTTGCCTTGTTGGGTTCATGGTGCGTGTTCTTCAGAGTTATGGCCGCAGTGGCCACTGAAGGGTCTGGATGTCTCTGGCCTGTCATTACTTGTATTTTTTCAGAATCCAGGGAATCTTGTTGTCAACCTAGAGGTGGTCAGACAGTGGCTTGAAGCATTGTTTGGGTTGTAGTCACTCCCCTTGACCATGGCACCCGTGACTGTAAATTATTGATGCCGGGTCTCCCTTGGGAAAGAGTTCTTCTGACCTCAATGAGACTACATAGTTAAATATAGGTTAAATCAAATTGAGTCCACGTGCATAGTCCTACTGGGAGTTGTGAGAAAAAATCTGCCCTGAACAGCACAACATCTCTACTGTCAAATGTATCTCCTTGTTGTCTAAAGACCATGTCAACTCTTGAGTAATGACTCACTGCATTAACACTAATCCCCCACTCTCTCTCTGTTTCTCTAGGATCACCTTCTGCTTCCTGCGACCAACCACAGCAAGGGGAGCAGGCCAAAGATGTCCTTGGTGTTACCAGCTATTAATGTGAATGGTAAGGGCCAGGATGATGATGTGAACTGAGCAACAACATGCCAAACATAAACTTTTGACTCCAAACTCTAAGGAAGTTTATTGATGTAAGTTTTGGAGCAGAGCTTTCATGTAATCAGAAGCTACAGCCAATTTACACCTCTACCTACCCACAGTGTATAAACAGAAAACCTACACTCACTATAACTATAGTCATCAGTTTAGTTTAGTGAAAGCTTGAACCAGCTTCAACAACTGATTGTTAGTGTGATGGATGAATACTCACTTTTTTTCTTCTAGTCTTGAAAGCTTTCCTCTGTATTTACTTCCTATTGATTTAGTAACAGAAATAGCTTTCATGTGTATGCTAAGCTCTTTGTGTTTCTGGCATGTGCAATGAATTAGGCTATTTTGCTGAGGGGAATTGTATTGGTCTGTTGGTGTCCCTTCTACCCTGAAGAAAAGGAAAGGAAGTGGGATACAGATGATAGCGGAACGCTGTTGTATTTTTCATGCCCTTTTAAGGAAAGAATACATACTTCCTGGAGTTCAGAGACAGTACTGTACAGTACATTTGCTTTTCTAATCTTAGATGATTTACTGTCTCTCCAGTGACGGGGTGGGGTTAAGTTTCAGAGAAGTGCTTGTCTTGTGGGGATGGATAAACACTTTGAAAATGTGATTTGACTAGGTCATGGGACTCCCCGTTGAACTTACTCACCCTCCTTTGTTTGGGTTTGTCCTCCTCAGGCTTCAGAATGTGTTTTTTTTGTGTGCGGTTATGATGAATTATTGATTAATTTTATAGTTCTGTATTTTAATCCAGTTAGTATTGCCATAATATGTACTATGAATATCATTCAAAAGTTTTTTGTTAAGATGTATAAAGTTTGAAAATTCCAAATTAGAAAGAGACCACTGCACTTGATTCTCATTGCGTCTGCGGTTTCCGATGTACCGTTTCTCATAGAAACTTTATGCTCAGCACTAAGTGCTGTGAGACCACCATGCTTTGGAGTTATTATCATGGTTCATCCATTCCTCACCTATACTGTCTCTAAGAGCTCAGCCCTTACAGCTAGGGGCCTCCGGCCAAAGGAAAACCTTCCTTCCTGGACACCTCTGGGGAACGGATTCCCTCAATCCAGTAGCCCCACCGTCATGTCCATCAGCCAAGCCCTTGTGAACATACGTTAGTGGGTCTCAGAGGCCGCCCAGTACAGAGCACTGCAGAGGCCCCTCTTACCCTCTTATCCTCCTCATACTCTTAGTGGTCTGAAACTTTCCAAGACCTGTCGTATGGATCAACTTTGTAATGCAAACGTGCAGATGTGCATGAAATGCATCATCCTACAAAACAGAACTGTACACTGACTGCTTGATGGGTGCTTATATTTGTTCTATTTCACACATATACGCATGTGTATATTGGAAATGTGTTTTTTTCATATCCCAACTCTCCCTGAGACAACTGGAGAAGTTGCTCAAGGGTACATCAACAGATTTTTCACCTTGTCGGCACTGGGATTCAAATAAGCAACCGCTCTAACCACTAAGCTGCCTGCCACCCTGTTGTGTTCCATCAGTACCCTCTATCCATACTCTCTCTCAAACTCTCTCTCTATTTTTCTCTTGTTCTCTCTATATATTTTTTTTTCTCTTGTTCTCACACTCTGTTTCTCCTGCTTTCTGTTTTTTGGGGACCTGCAGAAGTGGATGCCAGAGAGGAATTAGTTTGTGCTTCTGGCTTTGTTGAAAGGATATGTTATGCTTATTGCATTAGATAATATCCTTGGAGAGGTACGGTGGTGTCTGCATATGCAGTGCATTCGAAAAGTATTCAGACCCTTTGACTTTTTCCACATTTTGTTACGTTACAGCTTTATTCTAAAAAAAAAAAAAATGTAATCCCTCAAATCTAGACACAATGCCCCATAATTACAAAGCAAAAACTCTTTTTTTGAAATTTTTGCAAATTTATGAAAAATAAAAAACGGAATATTGCATTTACAGAAGTATTCCGACCCTTTACTCAGTACTTTGTTGAAGCACCTATAGCTGCGATTACAGCCTTGAGTCTTCTTGAGTATGACACTGCAAGCTTGGCACACCTGTATTTGGGGAGTTTCTCCCATTTTTCTCTGTAGATCCTCTCAAGCTCTGTCAGGTTGGATGGGGAGCATCGCTGCACAGCTATTGTCAGGTCTCTCCAGAGTTGTTAGATCGGGTTCAAGTCCGGGCTCTAGCTGGGCCACTCAAGGACATTTAGGGACTTGTCCCGAAGCCACTACTGCGTTGTCTTGACTGTGTGCATAGGGTTGTTGGAATGTGAACCTTCGCCCCAGTCTGAGGTCCTGAGTGCTCTGGAGCAGGTTTTCATCATGGATCTCTCTGTACTTTGCTCCGTTCATCTTTCCCTCAATCGTGACTAGTCTCCCAGTCCCTGCCGCTGAAACACATCCCCACAGCATAATGCTGCTACCACCAAGCTTCACCGTAGGGATGGTTCCAGGTTTCCTCCAGACGTGATGCTTGGCATTCAGGCCAAAGAGTTCAATCTTGGTTTCATTAGACCAGAGAATCTTGTTTCTCATGGTCCGAGAGTCTTTGGGTGCCTTTTTGCAAACTGGCTGTCGTGCCTTTTACTGACGGTTGGCTTCTGTCTGGCCACTCTATCATAAAGGCCTGATTGGTGGAGTGCTGGAGAGATGGTTGTCCTTCAGGAATGTTTTCCCATCTCCACAGAGGAACTCTGGATCTCTGTCAGAGTGACCATTGGGTTCTTGGCCACCTGCCTGACCAAGGCCCTTCTCCCCAGATTGCTCAGTTTGACCGGGCTGCCAGCTCTAGGAAGAGTCTTGGTGGTTCCAAACTTCTTCCATTTAAGAATTATGGAGCCCACTGTGTTCTTGGGGACCTTCAATGCTGCAGAAATTGTTTGGTACCCTTCCCCAGATCTGTGCCTCGACACAATCCTGTCTCGGAGCTCTACGGACAATTCCTTCAAACTCATGGCTTGGTTTTTGCTTTGACATTCACTGTCAACCGTGTGACCTTAAATAGACGTGTGTACCTTTCCAAATTATGTCCAATCAATTAGAATTTACCACAGGTGGACTCTTATCAAGTTGTAGAAACATCTCAAGGATGATCAAAGGAGAGCTCAATTTCGAGTCTCATAGCAAAGGTTCTTAATACTTAGTGGCAAGAGAAAGTATGTGAACCTGGATTTCTGCCTAAATTGGTAATTAAATTTTATCTGATCTTCATCTAAGTCACAACAATAGACAAACACAGTCTGCTTAAACTAATAACACACCAACAATTATACATTTTCATCTTCTTCTTTATTGAACAAACCCTGTAAACATTCACAATGTAGGTTGGAAAAAGTATGTGAACCTCTAGGCTAATGACTTCTCCAAAAGATAATTGGAGTCAGCAGTCAGTTAACCTGGAGTCCAATCAATGAGACGAGAGTAGAGATGTAGGTTAGAGCTGCTCTGCCCTATGAAAAACACTCTCAAAATTTGAGTTTGCTATTCACAAGAAGCATTGCCTGATGTGAACCGTACCTCGAACAATCTCAGAAGACCTAATATTAAGAATTGTTGACTTGAATAAAGCTGGAAAGGGTTACAAAAGTATCTCTAAAAGCCTTGATGTTCATCAGTCCACGGTAAGACAAAATGTCTTTAAATGGAGAAAGTTCAGCACTGTTGCTACTCTCCCTAGGACTGGCCGTCCTGCAAAGATGACTGCAAGAGCGCAGAATGCTCAATGAGGTTAAGAAGAATCCTAGAGTGTCAGCTAAAGACTTACAGAAATCTCTGAAACATGCTAACATCTCTGTTGACGAGTCTACGCTACATAAAACACTAAACAAGAACGATGTTGGGAGGACACCACGGAAGAAGTCACTGCTGTCCAAAAAAAACATTGCTGCACGTCTGAAGTTCGCAAAAGAGCACCTGGATGTTCCACAGCGCTATTGGCAAAATACTCTGTGGAGAAATGAAACTAAAGTTGGGTTGTTTGTGAGGAATACACAACACTACGTGTATCAACCTCATCCCAACTGTAAAGCATGGTGGAGGGAGAATCATGGTTTGGAGCTGCTTTGCTGACTCAGGGCCTGGACAGAAAAATTTTGCAGGAGAATGTAAGGCTATCTGTCCAACAACTGAAGCTCAACAGAAGTTGGGTGACGCAACAGGACAACGACCCAAAACACAGAAGTAAATCAACAACTTAATGGCTTCAACAGAAGAAAATACATCTTCTGGAGTGGCCCAGTGAGAGTCCTGACCTCAACCCGATTGAGATGCTGTGGCAAGACCTCAAGAGAGCGGTTCACACCAGACATCCCAAGAATATTGCTGAACTGAAACAGTTTTGTAAAGAGGAATGGTCCAAAATTCATCCTGACCGTTGTTCAGGTCTGATCCGCAACTACAGAAAACGTTTAGTTGAGGTTATTGCTGCCAAAGGAGGGTCAACCAGTTATTGAATCCAAGGGTTCACATACTTTTCCCACCCTGCACTGTGAATGTTTACAGGGTTTGTTCAATAAAGAAGAAGATGAAAATGTATAATTGTTGGTGTGTTATTAGTTTAAGCAGACTGTGTTTGTCTATTGCTGTGACTTAGATGAAGATCAGATAAAATTTAATTACCAATTTAGGCATCAATGTTTAAATTCAATTTAGACAAGAAAAATACAATAACTTGTGTGTTATTAGTTCAAGCACATTGTGTTTGTCTATTGTTGTGACTTTGAATCAAATGTTATGACCAATTTATGCAGAAATCCAGGTAATTCCAAGGGGTTCACATACTTTTTCTTGCCACTTTTTATTTTTTATACATTTGCAAAAATGTCTAAAAACCGGTTGTTGCTTTTTTAAATGTAATACATTTTACAATAAGGCAGTAGAATAACAAAATGTTGAAAAAGTCAAGGGGTCTGAATACTTTCCCAATGCACTGTAGATTGATGAGTGAAAAAAAAAATATGTAAGCCGTTTTAGAATAAGGCTGTAACGTAACAAAATGTGGAAAAAGTCAAGTGGTCGGAATACTTTCCGAATGCACTGTAATTGCCAGGTGATTTTAATGGTAGGTTGTAATTTGCCCCAGCCACAAAGTGTTGTTGTTTAGAAAGACCCCCTTTTGCCATAAATAGCTTCCACCTGTAGAAATGTCTTTGTCTTTCCTTACTACTCTAATAAAACAGTAGATTTGTCCTCTTAATCAATCTTCGGGGTGCAACATACTGTGCAAAAATGCCAATTGGCCTTTTGGGTAACCTTATCATAACCAATTGGCCTCAGTTGAAGGGACTGCATGGTATGTGGAGGATAATGAAGGGCAATTGAGTATTTTCCTTCTCATGATTTGAAATAAGACATTTAGCTTTGCCGTGTTGACAGGCCGACATATTTTCTCATGTTCACATGGTTTAGTTTCTGGCCAAGTAACCCCAAAGGGATACTGGATGGAGAGCTGACAAAAAAGGTTTTTTTCGGGAGTATGGTGAGGGAGAGCGGGGCTGTCGGCGGACTCCGCTCTATGCTGTTGAGTTAGTAGACCTGCCTGGTCTGTATCAGCAAGGGTGATCTCTGGAATGAGCTATGCTCAGGTAAAGTCTGTCAATATACAGGTGTGCCATTTGGAATTAGGTACAGTGGGGAGAACAAGTATTTGACACACTGCCGATTTGGCAGGTTTTCCCACTTACAAAGCATGTAGAAGTCTGTAATTTTTATCATAGGTACACTTCAACTGTGAGAGACGGAATCTAAAACAAAAATCCAGAAAATCACATTGTATGATTTTTAAGTAATTAATTTGCATTTTATTGCATGACATAAGTATTTGATACATCAGAAAAGCAGAACTTAATATTTGGTACAATTAATATTTGGTGCAATTACAGAGATCAAACGTTTCCTGTAGTTCTATACCAGGTTTGTACACTCTGCAGCAGGGATTTTTGCCCACTCCTCCATACAGATCCTTCAGGTTTCGGGGCTGTCGCTGGGCAATACGGATTTTCAGCTCCCTCCAAAGATTTTCTATTGGGTTCAGGTCTGGAGACTGGCTAGGCCACTCCAGGACCTTGAGATGCTTCTTACGGAGCCACTCCTTAGTTGCCCTGGCTGTGTGTTTCGGGTCGTTGTCATGCTGGAAGACCCAGCCACGACCCATCTTCAATGCTCTTACTGAGGGAAGGAGGTTGTTGGCCAAGATCTCGCAATACCTGGCCCCATCCATCCTCCCCTCAATACGGTGCAGTCGTCCTGTCCCCTTTGCAGAAAAGCATCCCCAAAGAATGATGTTTCCATCTCCATGCTTCACGGTTGGGATGGTGTTCTTGGGGTTGTACTCATCCTTCTTCTTCCTCCAAACACGGCGAGTGGAGTTTAGACCAAAAAGCTCTATTTTTCATCAGACCACATGACCTTCTCCCATTCCTCCTCTGGATCATCCAGATGGTCATTGGCAAACTTCAGACGGGCCTGGACATGCGCTGGCTTGAGCAGGGTGACCTTGCGTGCGCTGCAGGATTTTAATCCATGACTGGGATGTGTGTTACTAATGGTTTTCTTTGAGACTGTGGTCCCAACTCTCTTCAGGTCATTGACCAGGTCCTGCCGTGTAGTTCTGGGCTGATCCCTCACCTTCCTCATGATCATTGATGCCCCACGAGGTGAGATCTTGCATGGTGCCCTAGACCGAGGGAGATTGACCGTCATCTTGAACTTCTTCCATTTTCTAATAATTGCGCCAACAGTTGTTGCCTTCTCACCAAGCTGCTTGCCTATTGTCCTGTAGCCCATCCCAGCCTTGTGCAGGTCTACAATTTTATCCCTGATGTCCTTACACAGCTCTCTGGTCTTGGCCATTGTGGAGAGGTTGGAGTCTGTTTGATTGAGTGTGTGGACAGGTGTCTTTTATACAGGTAACGAATTCAAATAGGTGCAGTTAATACAGGTAATGAGTGGAGAACAGGAGGGCTTCTTAAAGAAAAACTAACAGGTCTGTGAGAGCCAGAATTCTTAATTATTTAAAAATCATACAATGTGATTTTCTGGATTTTTGTTTTAGATTCCGTCTCTCACAGTTGAAGTGTACCTATGATAAATTATTACAGACCTCTACATGCTTTGTAAGTAGGAAAACCTGCAAAATCGGCAGTGTATCAAATACTTGTTCTCCCCACTGTATGTCCCGTATAGTCTGTATGAATACACACGTGTGCCATTTGGAATTCTAGATGACGCTGCATACTATTTTGCGCAATAATGCAGTCGTGTGTTCAAAGAGTAAGGCGTGAGATGCGACTGAGAGGATGGAGGAGGCTTTGCTTGGAATGCAAGGCATCTTATGACATGCATGATCTGATGAATTAGGCCCACAATTAGGCCCTACAAGCATTTGAAAAAATGTATCCAATTAAACATCTCTCCCTTATTTCAGAATCACGCTTGTAATGTATTGTAGGCTACAGGAGCCTATGCTTCGGAGGGGCAGGTAGCCTTCACACGCATACACACTGGCAAAGATTTCCAGCTGGCAGGAATACATTAGCTGGGCTCCTGGTCTGTATCGATATACAGGTGTGCCATTTGGAATAATGATATTTTCTCCCAAACAACTGAACACTTAACTGTCATTTAGAGGAAGTACAGGTGTTTAGCACTCATGAAAAAGAACAGTAATAAAGGAATGTGTTAAATTCAATGTGATTTAATGCATCTCACTTTATTGGGTAATAACTTTATAGAGTGGATTATCTCATGAATGCAGGTATGATTATTCTTTAATAACTTGTTTACTGCTCCGTTTTACATAGTCATTCTCTCTCAATCAATGCTCATATCAGAAAGTCAGATCACAAACGTAATGCAATTTTACATAAAGTTTGAAGGACCATCCAAAATCATCAAACGTACAGATGAAAACACCCACATAATTCCCTCGCACTACAGTACCACGTGTCTGCCAAATTCACCGGTTGCATAACCTTTTTGATGTCATTTCCGTATGCATTACTCACCTTTTAGATCCAAAACCTGATCCCTCCATGTGCTAGTAAATTCCTACCGCTAGCTAAGCCACATAGACCTGGCCAGACTGGTGGTTGTGTGGCTGATGGCTTTAGCAGGTGTTCTTCTAGGAGCTGGGGTTCACCCTCCAGCAGTAATGCAGGCTCCTCAGCCACCTGAAGCCAGACAGGGTCTCTGGGAGAAGGCGGTGAACCAGATAATGACTATTGCATTTGGGATCTAGTGTACAAAGAGGACAGACTTTGGGATGGGATGGGATCCTTATGGAGAGACAGTATAAAGTGTAACTCAAAATCCAAACATTGGATGTCTACTAAAAAGTGCAGATGGTGCTGTAGCTGAGGCATTACATAACATTATATAACCCTTCAGATGTGGCTACTGACTGAGGCATCTAGACTCCAGATGACTGAATATAAACTAATGAATGGTTTTGGTTTTCATTACAATCATATTTTTTACTTATTGTATTTCATTACAGACTCTGTCATCAAGGACGACACATTCGAGGTTATGATGCAGATTGACTGTGAGGTCATGGACACCAAGATCCTCCACATCAAAACCTCCACCATCCCAGAGTTCCTACGTGCCAACACCACCGACTTCCAATCCACCCATGCCCACAGAAAGGCAGCAGCATCAGTTGGTGTTCTATCAGACTCTGCCTGAAATTGGCCTTACCTAAAAGGCCTTGCCATTTGAAAAGCTATCCTTTTACCAAGCTTTAAGTGTATTAATAAACTGTGACAAAAAATGTAGCCTTGTCTTCCAGTCTGGAAATGTTTAGCATCAGATTTGCACGTCCTCTGTCTTCCACATTTGACAAGTCCTTGTGCCTCTGATGTTGCAAATCTATTAAGAAGTTGTCCAGCAACTGTTTACTTCCATATTGCTTGGATTAGAGTGTCTGATTCATGTTAAATGGACAGGCTGCCAAAGCAGGCATCTACTGTAGGTCATTTAGTAGAATAAATTGTGGACTTACAAGTTGAACCCTTTGGAACTCCTTAAAATAATCCTTCACTGTCTTGACCCCACAGCTATAGCACTCTTTAGTTGAGCTAAATTTAAAATAGCTTAATACAAAACATTAATTGATTCTGGACCCTACTGATGGAATCAATCCATGTTAACAATATCTTTTGCACATATTTAAAAGTTAGACCTATCCTGTGGCGTTATGATTGTTTTGTTTATTTTTAAAGCCATGTTGGTGAGTGAGCAAAATTAGACATTCAAACAATATATGCAAGACTCATTAGTATGTATCAACAAATATGACATAAATGTCAGTTATGATGTGGCCATTATATACAGAAATGTGTAAAATTAGGGTGTAATGATGACTTTGTTGTTTAAGTTTCTTAAAGGTTTTTCATGGTATTTGCAGTACAGTACCTTTTTTTAAAAAGGTTTTCAGAAATAAAACCATGGACATTTACAAGTCCTAATATTGATGACTTGTTTGTGTGTCAGCATTCATGTTTGAATGCATATTTTATTAAACGTTTTATTTTAAATTAGAGTATAAACAACATACACTTTAAACTTCTAACCAGCAGTAAGAGAATACCTTGTCTTGCTTCGCTGAATGTTCTTGCCTGCTGCACTTTTGGGCAGTTAAAGACCGTGACCATTATATAAAATACAACAACATGCGCTGGGACAACATGGGAGACATTTTGAGCAATAAAAGACAGAGAAACAAAAATGGGGGTTATACAGTACAAAACATAATGGCCCTGTAGACTGCTCTACAATCCACTAAGACATACAGTTATACAATTTTTAAAAAACTTTTATACAAAAAAAGTGCTGGTCCCTTTTATTATATCACTACTCCACGGCTTTTAATATGCAAATATAACATCGTAGGTCACCTGGTGACCGTTGTCCCATGTGTACAGCTTTTTGTCCTTGGGGTTGTAGTCAATTTGCGTCGTGTACGTGTAGTTGTTGGTGAACGGTAATCTGGGGATCATCTGGGTGTGTGTGTGCGTGTCAAAAGCGTAGGATATATTGGCGTGGATACCCTCATAGTTGTCCACCGCATACAGGACGCCACAGATGACAAAGGAGTTTCCATAGAAGTGTCTCCTCAGGCCTGTTCTGAACGTACTCTGGAGGCTGAGGTCAGCCGGGTTCACACGGTTTAGCATGATTACTTCCTGGTGGAAGCCCTCCTCGTCGAGCGCAGGGTACACTAACCACAGGCCGCTCTCGTCCACCCCAAAATCGATGTCCGAGTGTCCTCGCCACCTCCAGGAGGTGTCCTCCTCCTCGAACACTGCGTTGTGCAACGTCGTCCAGGCTGCAACGTAGCGCAGACGTAGGTCAAACTTGATGATGTCACGGGAGAAGGCCCGGTTGTAGTAGAAGGCTCCGTTGTATACAACATGGCCCGTGCCGATCCAGTTGTACGGCAGCTTGTAGGAATTGGTGAAGCGTCCTTACAGGAAACAAGACAATGCAGAAATAAGAGCGTATTCTCTATACTGGGCAGGAATCAAATTCCACCATTACATAAATCTATTGCCATGTTTGTCTTGTAATCTTGGCACCCAGCTACTCGGTTTTGGGGCTAGTTAATTGTGAGAATACCTTGTTTAAAGGTGTCCATGTCGCGGAATTCCAGTAGGTTGTTGCCATAGTAGTAGTTGGTGACATAGATGACATTTCCGTTGCCCTTTGGGTCTTTCATCCAGGCCCCTTCCTTCCGGCCGTAGGTATTATGGGTCACTGGGTCAGAGATGGTGGCCAGAGTGTCTTTGCACAGGCCTGTAAGTAAACATACAGAGATAAAGACAACATCTGTACTTTCCTCAAGTATTTAAAGATTGAAAAAAAGAACACTCTTTTTCCCCCCGAAAAGATCAATATTGTGTTTAACACACCATTAGGCTTTTTTTCAGCATCAAATTAAATTGTGACTTTGGAAAATCAAATACCCCATCAACCAAAGATATGTTTTTACCAGGGACTTTAGGGATCGCTGAGGGAACCTCTGAGTGGCCCTCTGTCCAGCTGATGTGATGCTTTGGTCTGGGCGCACTAGTCACCTTGCTTGGTGAGGCTGTGGTGCTGTTGACAAGTAGTGCAGTGGTTGGAGACATGGTCAAAACAGACAAGGTTTCAGGTTTTCTAGTGGTCGCTGGTTGAATGGTGGTTGTGGTGGTTGCAGCAGTCGTAGTTGTGGTTTGAATGGTGGTGGTGGTCGGGGTGGACACAGTGGTTGATGATGTCCCGGTAGCTCCAGGGTCAGATGTAGTGGGATTCCTTTTGGGACTAGGGGCTGCTTTGGGGGTATGAGTGGTCTGGTCATCTGGGTTCCCCTTCCTGTCTTGGGATGCAGGTGTCGGGGGGCCTGCCACAGGTCTGGGCTGGGTGGGTCTCAGGAGCTGGTCATCAATGAGCAGGTCCATGGAACCATCACCACTCAAGGCTTCCTCTGCTGCTGGTGGGGAATGAGCAGCACAAAGAATTAAGATTTGATTTGATTTGAGAAGCATCTACACCAATATACTCAAGAAGCCTCTCCAATGTCCTATTAAAAACCCAGAACAAAACATGTCTAAAGGCACAGCCCCAATGTAGAGACCCCCCCCCCTAAAAGAAGCCTTAAAATCAATGGGAAGATTTGCTGTATGTTTTGAACTGGACTACTTTTTGTTATTCTAGTATTATGTCCAGTATATTAATGGACTTACTGAGCTCATCAGCAGCTCCATCATCCACTGTGTTGGCCTTGTAGAAGGTCACCCCTCTGATGACCATGCCGTTGGGCCCCACCTTGCCTTTCAGGGGCCACTGGGGCTCCTCCCTGTCCTCCGGCTGGCTCCTCTTCAGCATGGGCCTGGTGGCCCCCTGGCCCTTGGCCCCCACGTAGCGCTCCTCATACTTCTTCTATAGGAAGGACAATCACATGTGTTATCGTAAAGCTTTAGTGAGACAACTGCACTATACATGTTGAACTGTAACTACACCACTGTAGCGACCCCACCTCCGCCCCGCTCCGCTCCTTCCTGTTCACCCTCTACACCTCAGACTTCAGATATAACTCTGAAACATGCCACCTATAGAAGTTCTCGGATGACTCCGCAATTGTAGGGTGCATCAGGGATGGGCAGGAGGAGGAGTACAGGAGCGCAATCAGTGACCCTCTGCATGCCATGGTTATGATTCAGAGGAGCACCTTCAGTCACAGGTCCTTCCTGCCGGCGGCTATTAGACTATTTAATGCCTCACCGGGGTGCCGTGCCATCGGCAACATAGACCTGGAACTGTTGGGGTGTTAGGACCTAGTTTAACAATTATGCATCCATCCGTGAGTAACTCTGGTCTGTAATCACTCATTCACTCAGGACTTATTTATTCATTCAGGTCTGTATATACATATTCATGTACAGTTGTTATATCTTATCACGTGCAATATTGTAAGTAAGTCTTGGACTTAACTTACGTAGTCATTCACTCAGGAATGCATATTAGTATCCTGTCAGTTGTATCTTTTTTCATTGCTTTTAGTATATCGAATGTGCAATACGTGCATTTATCTGTAATTAAACCCTGCGCACTAAGGACTGTATTTTAAGGGAATTACTATTATTACCCTAAATTATATCATACACACATTTAGCTATTTAAGTATTTCTCTGCCATCGACCTGTATAGTATAGTTAACCATGCACCATCCACCAATGTATAGTGTACATATTCAGCCATCCACCCATACTATGCAATGTCTTTTTATAGCTTTTTTGCACTCCAGACTTCTTGTATTTCTATACTTTTTCATACTGCCGCTCTATGTATTGTGTATCTGTTTTTTGTGTATTTTAGTTCTGGCATATCTATCTATCTATCTATCTATCTATCTATCTATCTATCTATCTATCTATCTATCTATCTATCTATCTATCTATCTATCTACACAAAACATTTCTAACAACATTTCTAACCATTTGTTTGTTGTATG